>BSBK01005312.1:0-632500 GCA_027943335.1 Chamaecyparis obtusa
TATATATATATATGTATATATATATATATATATGTATATATATATATATGTATATATGTATATATATATATATGTATATATAGTATATATATATATATATATGTATATATGTATGTGTGTGTATATGTATGTATATATGTATGTGTGTGTATATATATATATATATATATATATATATATATATATATATATATATATATATATATATATATATATATGTATGTATGTATGTATGTATGTATGTATGTATGTATGTATATGGAGAGGGACAAAGATAGAGACAAAGACAAAGAGAGACATAGATAGAGATTGAGAAGTAGAGAGCACTTTTTTGTACGAGAGAGATGGAGAGGGAGGGAGTAAAATAGAGCGAGGAGACAAGAGTAGAGAGATATTGAAAGAGGGAGAGAGAGTGATAGAAAGGAGGAGAGATAAAGATATATAGCTTGGGAAAGATAGAGAGAGGATGTGTGTGTGTGTGTGTGTGTGTGTGTGTGTGTGTGTGATAGAGAGAGGGAGGGAGGGATGGAAGGATATGGGAGATGTGGAGAGAAAAAAAAATGATAAAGATATAGGAAGTGATATTTAGAGAGAGATAGAGAAAGAGAGTGGGAGGGATGGAGGGAGAGATGTGATGAATAGGAGAGAGATAGAGATAATGTGATATATAGAGAGAGTAAAAGGAAGAGATAAGGAAATAGAGATAGAGGACATAAGATTTTGAGACAAAGGAGGTGATAGAGATAGGTAACATACATTAGTATAAGTATACTACTAGTTTAATATATTAGGTCATTTTTAAATATAATATAATATATATTAAGTTAAATATATTAATTCATATATTGATATAATAATGACATATAACATATAATTTATTATATGACACTTCAAATTCAAATGATGAGAAATTGTAAATTATTAATATTAATATATATTATTTTATAACATTTTATATTAAAAAAGTTTATTTAAAATATTTTTCAAAAAGATAATTTATATACATATATTTTTAATTTTTTGGATACACAACAATTTTTTATGCCTAAAGTTAATTATATTTGAAAAAAAATGTGCTCCAATAAAATGTGACCAAGGATGCAAAAATTCAATTAATATATAAAATTTTATAGTACTAAGGATACCAAGTATCCATTAATAAAAAAATGATAAAAAATAAAACTTATCATAAGGTGTGATCCCAAAATACCCAACCAATGAATGAAAATATGAAATTGTTACTATTATTGAACATCTCTAGAAGCCTTACTAACTAGGTAGCAACATACCCCAAAACCAAAGCCAACTTGTTGATCCCATCGACTACAGACCAACCATATCCCAAGGATCTATAGTCACCCGAGCCAAAAGGATAAAACAACCCTCAATTCAAATCATTGTTAACCACAAGCCCTCTAGTTTCATCAAAGACATAATTTTTACAATATGAAAACACTACATAAAGGTCATCGCATCGAGACCCCACCATACGTAAATAGGAAGAGACACAAAGATCATTATCATAGCCACCCTTATCATAGGAACCATGTATTCATGAACTAGGATGGCGCAAAAATAGCCAAAACCCAAAACTTCCTCCCAACCAAGCTCCTTAGACTTCCTCGTAGAATTTTTCTTTGCAAACCAAGTCATCAATCCCCATGCAATTCCTCAGAAGATCCCTCCGAATGCAAATGAATCTCAAGTTATGAGCTAGACTAGCTTCATTCATTTTGAGTGGGAATGGATATTTCTCCACCACCATGGCCAATTTCCATAGTTTTGGAATTTCGTCAGGCTAGGGAATTACCTATTGGTTTCTCTATTTATTATCTCATATTTTCCTAATAATCAAACTTATTCTATCAATAGAAATCTAAAGCAAATGGCCAATTGTTTGAGAATTTCTTAGAAATAAATAAAATCTCCTTTAGTTCGGGCTCTACAAAACCTAGCTGGGTAAACCTCTGTAATATTGATGAATTCAAAATCATTCAAGATAACTATTTCAAAATACCAGATAACTCCCAGTAAAATATATTAGAATACATTTCAATTTCTACAGAACTGGTTGCATTTTGAGTATTTACCATTGAACCCATTCTTGAGAGTGAAAATTCTACCCTAAACCTAATCTACAATATAAATAAAATAAAAGTTGACTTCAATTTGAGATTGGTTACTAAATATGTAAACCATAAGGACCAGTGCCATATCCATTGGGACAAAGTTGCATATTCAGTGAATTAAAAATAGATTTCATATAAATTTAAATGCAAGTTCATTACACAAGCATCTAATTATATCACATAATCGATCATACTTAGAAAATAACCAATGTTCTCTTAGAGCTACTACAATACATAGATGGAATTTAATATTTTCTTTGAAAATAACCTAATCTATGCATCACACACCTATGAAAAATTCATTAAGATGAAATCTCTCCAATCTTGATGAACAACTTCATATATGACAAAGAGAACAACATGAGAAAAAAACTATGGTGAGATTTTCATTAATTATTTCCAAATTTAACTTCACAAATCATTAAACATAAACTCCATGAAAATTATCTCATTTTTTATATTATGTGTTTGCCCAAAGATAATATTTTAGAACCCTTTTCCAAATAGCCCTAAATACCCTTTCTAGAAATAGTGAGCAAAAACACGCTTTAGGCTATTGACACTTGTCACAAATTTATTACAATTGGATATTGTCAAAGACATCTTTTAGGATCCAAAACTTTAGCACCCAAACATGGAGAATAAATGTAACCAAATTGGTTAACTTTTCATGATTTGATTTTTCTCAGCACGTGTACATATTGGGAAGAAAAATAGGTACAAAGCTACTGATGTGGGCATCCACCATAAATAGACAAAATTGAAAGCTCATGGCTCATCAAAATCTATCCATCTCACTATTTATTCCTCTGCAAAAACTCCTCACAAGCCTGGACATGTGTGTCATAAGTTGGACTAGCAACTGAAGCATTTTTCCTATTTAATATTTTTACAACATATTCCAACTCATAAATCCCACTTGATTGTTTATGTAGATTTTCTTCTAACTTGTCAGCATCATTAGTTTCCTTATCAATAACATCATATATAAGGACTTTCCCCAATTCTTTATTACATTATTGCTTAGTCTTATCCTCTCCAATATCTTTTATGAATGGTGGGGGAGTTATACCCTAAAAATTATTAAATCATCCAAGGTCTTTTGCAATATGAACATGGAATTTACAGTGTTCCATCAATAATGTCTCTAGTCCTGCCACTACATTTTGAAATTCATCTAATATATCTTTCTATGGGCCATCAACTTTATTCATCTCTATATAGTTATAAAGGCATTACAGAAGATGCAACTTTCACAAAGTTCAATTTCACCTCAACCTTTCTCTACTTCTCAATAGTCTTCACTAAGTTCTCATATATGATCCACATAGTGTTCAAATGAGTTAACAATTGTTCAAATTCAGATTTGACTAATTCCTAGGCAATTTTGAATTTGAAGGTTTTCAATTCCTTATGTAGACACCTAAAACTGTATCATGCCTGCAAGCAACAATTTCACTATCATTCCTCTTAAATTATTAAATAATCTTTATTATTTAATTAATTATGTCATTCAGCCATATTCTAAAGTCAAAATCATTAAAATCATCATTTCTTCTTAATTATATAATTGTGACTTTAATCAATTACCTTAATTATTAATCCTCCAATCATTATTTCATCAATTAATCATCTATATTAAACTAATTAAATAATTCAATTTTATTTTAATTATTCCTTAAATGTCAATCAATTAGTTAAATACCCATATTTAATTAATATTCCCCTTTCTAATTATTGCATTTATGTAATAATTAAATCAAAATACCTATGACAAGTAAATAAATTATATTTATTTAATTAAATTAATTATTCTTCTCTCATAAATAAATACTAATTATTTATTTATCAATTATCACATGTGCAAATAAATTATTTATTTATTTATTTAATCATGATTTATTCCCCCAAAGCTAACTCATACCAACTTTCAATTCACTCCATAATTGCCTCTCCTAACTATTCAATCCACATTGTTAATTCCTCCTTTAGTAATCAGTTAAAGTCTTCAATCAATTCAGTCTTCTAATCCATGCAATTAGTTGACTCCTCCATACAATATGTTAACTCAATAGTCTATTATGTTATCTCACTAGTCCATTCAAATAATATCTCCAATCTATTTACTGACAAATCAAACAATCTCCCAACCAAGGCAGACAAGTAGAGTTGAACTCCTACTCACTTTGAGTTCAACTCCTCAATCATAATCAATCTTCCCTTCAATCATGGATTCTTGGTTAAAAGCCTTAAAATCTTATAAATAGAGAGCCTTTTCTCATATTTTGGAAACCACAATTGCTTTGAATTCTTATGCTGACACGATATTGAGCTAAGAGACAACATTGCATGAGAAGGAGAACACCAAAAGAAGGACTACATGGTTTGCATATTCGTTTGTTTCTTGAATTGATTTCATTATGTATTGATGTTTGTGCTTATTGTTTATCTTGCATCCTTTCTTGATTATTGAGAATACTAATTGCACTAGTAATCTCTTTGTGGTTGAGATTTTCTATGTTATTGCATGTTTCTATCAATCCTATTATACCCGATTACAAATGGTGAACCCGACGTGAAATTTGGTCATATCTTTCAAACTTCTTGAAATTTTTTTATCAAATTATTTTTTGCATGTTTACGCTGATATAAGGAGGCTACAATCCAAAATTTAGATTTTTTGGAATTTAAAAAAATAATAATAATTTTTTTAATGATATTTCATTAAAAAATCAATACTAGGCACAAATTAGTGTATTTATTTGAAAAAAATACATTTTAGAAAAGTTCTTGAAATTATACAAAGGGTCTATTCTCTGTGATTTTAATTTTGTTGAAAAATATTTGAAAAAAATAGATCTATTAAAACTGGTTTGTTTAGATAAAATGGGTCCCTAGGGTACAAAATTATTTCATCTAGGGAAACCATGTTTGGGATGTTTATGATAAGGGTCTTCACTTATGTGATATGTCACACATACCTTGAATCCAAATGTACAAACTCTATGGTAGACCAAAAAAAATACAAAAGTCCTAAAAATTGTCCAAGACAACCAAACAAAATAGAAAAACCAACAAAAGACCTACAATAAATCTCATTTGTACATAAAATCAATTCTTTTGCATTTTAAAATAGGGATTGAATGACGAAAAATAAAAAGTCTGAGCTTTAGTAAAACCAAGTCAAAATAGTCAAACTAGTTAGCATGTCCTCAACTACACTGTCAAAGTATCTCATCTATCAATTAGTCCCATAGAAAAGCATTTTGTCAAAAATCATGTTGTCTTAAACAAGGGAAGAAACACTCAAAGTCAAATGGAGCAGTCTTAGGTAGGGTACCTTGTTCTTGAAATCAGATAGCATCGCCAATACGTCAAAATTCAATGTCAAAACTATTGTAAAAACACAAACACATAATCAGTACAACTGTAACTTGTTGAGTTGAGTTAGTCTTATTATGTCTTGATTTTTTCAAGTCATGTTATTATGCATCTTTGGGATGTCCACAAGAGATCTAAAGATGCCATGATGGTTCATGACCTTTTTTTGTCTGGTGTTTGTGGAATCTTTTTTGTAAAGTCTTAAAAGAGATATTTGGGTGTTTGTGATAAGAGCCTTCACATCCATATACAATATCCAAGTACAAAATTGTAATAGATACTTCAGTTGTGATACACTACACATACCTCAACTCTGAATGCTCAACCTAGATGGATTGGCCCACATTCCTTGTTTGTTCAACATGCATGTTTTAAATGCAAAAGGATAATCATACCTAGATCATTTATACCTTGGTAGGATGGTATCTAATTTTTTTCTATAATAAATTAGCTCAATGATGATAAATAAATAGCTCAATTTAGCTAGAAACCAAAAGCATGGTTACTAAAACATTAAGCTCTTTGTTTACTATAATCTAAGGGTTTCAATCAAGGATTCATTCTCATTCTTTCATTCCCTAACTATCATTTTCTAAAGTTTCTTTACTAACAATTCTCTCGTTCAATTCTTACATTCTATCAGTCAGTCACTCAATCTATATATCAAAATGGTCAAAACAATTTTCAAATCAGTCAAATTAATTGGTCAATCATTCTAGTATCATTTGTGTTAAACAAGATATGTCCTTCCTGAAACCACACATCATCATTTGTCTTATCCATGATATATCTTTCCTGAAACCAGACGTTGTCACTTTTCTTATACAAGGTATGTCTTCCCTGAAACAAGACATTATTTCTAGTCTTATACAGGATGGGTCCTTGAAACCAAACATGATTTTTCTCAAACAATCTCTATGTCAAATGTCAATCAAACAGTCATCACAGCCTACCAACATTCTTCACTTCTTACAAATTATTCTTTTCTTACATCATTTAATCTAAATCTTCTTTCAAGAGATCATTCATGTCTTTCTAGCACAAACAATATCTCGAGGGGGCATCATTTACCTCGTTGTCACATTGTTTCCGTTGGGGCATATCGGGACATATTTTTTGTTATTCTTTGAAACAATGCCTGGAAATACATTGTATCAAACATGAGAAAAATGTAGACACCTAAAAATGTCTCATGTCTGCAATCAACAATTTTACTAACATTCCTCTTAAATTATTAAATAATATTTATTATTTATTTAATTATGTCCTTCTACCATGTTCTAAAGTTAAAAATGATCACTTCTCCTTGTAATCACCCAAAAATGGTCTAGTAAACCTTGAGCTCCACTCCAACATTAAACATTTAAATACTAGACTTTATCTTTTGCTTAATCAATCTTGTGTATTGATTTAATCTCTTATATCTTGATCAAATCTTCACTTTAATAATTTATTTAATGATGTCCTAAAGTTTGACCACTTTATCCTAAGCTTTGTTTAATTAAAAGAGCATGTCCCCTTTTAATTAAATAAATGCACTTTATCCTATGTGTGCACATGAAAAATGAATTTCCTAATTTAAAAAGAAAAGAAAAAAGCTTTTTGTCTTCAAATGAGTGGAATCTCTTTTGCCTCTTAATCCTTACCACTCATTTCTACCTAACCATTCTCATCCATTTGATTTTTCCTCTTGAGAATATTGTGCCCTAAAGTCAAAATAGGGATTATTCTCCACCCTTGGATTTTGCCTCTTAATCTTGATCATCCACTCATTTCTAAATTCTTTAAAAGGAGGTTCTCTCCTCACTCTTGCATTCCTACCCCTAGATCTTAGACTTATGCTATCATTTTGTTTACTTGCATTCTTACGAGCATTCTAGTTTTCTTGCATTTTAGCTTAACATTTCCTTATTGCATCTCGCTTAAATCACATAGCTTAACTAGGAGCTATTGTAATCTTGTTAGATTAGCTTTCTTTCTTGTTCTTTCATTTGAATTCTAGCTTATATATTGCATTTCATTTAGATCTCACATACTTGTAGCCTCATTTTGAATCTTTCATTCTATGGTGCACCTTGCAAGGGTTTCTCATTGAGGTTCATTTGAGTGCCACTATCCATAATGCTTACATTCTTGCATGTCATAGATAGGAATCTATAAGCCACCTCTTGGGATATCCTCTTCCATGGATTCTCTCAAGAACAATGGTTTATAGAAGTGTGTCACCTTTTGATCACACATTTTTTATGCCCACCATGGGGCTAGACATGCTTTTCTAGTTCCATTTCTTGCATTTTTGAATTTATGTTGTTGCACATTCATCATTTCTATTATGCAGCCCATAAATTTGTTCGACATTCCAGCATATACCTGTGTGATATTTCTTAACATTGTCAGGTGATATTTTGCATTTTCTAGAACATCGCTTTGTTATACACAGAAATATCATATTCCTTCTAGAAAAGTATTACAAGACTTCTTTATAGTCAGTTATATCATTCTGGAATATCATCTGGTTCACAATACTATGTCGTATGATTTTCCTGGCAAACTGTGAAGTTTCGCCCAAAATTATTTGTTATCACAGTCTGAGTTTTAGCTGAGTTTGCTTGTAGTTTCTAGTTTTCTCATAGAATCTAACATGTTGTTTTGCAAGGTTGTTGATTTTATTTGCATACTATTTTGAACCCTAACTTGTGGTTTTCTAGGAATCGCTTGTCAAAGAATTTGCATTTCTAAAAACTACTAACTTGTGGTTTTGTAGGTTGCCTTGGAAGATACAAATAAACATTATGCTTGCATATACTTGATTTTCTAGGCACCTAGCTTAATTAGTGTTCTTTTGGTAAATGAACAAGTGTTTGATGTGTTTGGGAGACACTATGTAGTAGGAAAGTATGCTCATTTCCTTATGGAAAATCATAAATTTAGACCTCTATTAGTTATCCATTTACTTTCTTGCATTTACCTTTAGAGGGCCTAGTAAGAGAGCAATCTTTTGGGAATGACCCAAGTGGGGAATAAGTAAACCTAACTGCTCAACCCCACTATAATCAAATTCTTCCTTCAATCCAAAGAGAGGGGATATGTGGCTATTTCTACTTCTAATACTTCTTCATGTTTAGGGCCTAGATGCCTAAATCTTGCTAAACGAGACTGCATTTGACTAGGCACTTGTAATCTTGTTTACAATATTGCAAGGGAGGTACATTCAACTTGTGTAGGGATGGGAGGTCTAAATATTTCTTGTGAGACTATGAATTTTGGGTGCTTATAGGGCTATAGGCCTTAATTTCGCTTGCAGAACTACAGGGGGTAGTCATGAATGGAGACCTTATTAAGAACCTAGGATCTAGAGGCTGACCATTTTGGTCGTGTGACTTCCATTGTGTGAGGATTGATCTAAGTGAACTTACCAAGATCACCCCAAGACACTCACCATATGTGTTCCCTTGGATGCTAAAGCTTGAATATGGCAATATGGAAAGACATGCGATTCGAGAATTGTTCTTCTCTAATTGATCTATAACTTGCATAGTCCTAGGAAAATTCACTCAACCACCTAACCGTTGGGCTAAGAACATCAAGTTGTGGGAAAAGGTTGAAGTAATTCCCTCTTGACCTTAGGTAGAACTTTCTTTATGTGTCTTCAATTTGTGCAAGACCTGTAGAAATTATTTGAACATACACATTATGGTTCTATTCATTGAGTTTTTCTTTGAGACCTCACAAATGCTTCTATCATGAAATGTTTCTTTGTCACTTGCTTGATTGTTTTAAGACTACTCTATGTGCCACAATTACTTTGAAAACATCAAACTTGTTAAACCTTTTGTTACACATTGTCACTTTGTCGGATTAGTCAAAACAGCTGATCAAAATGAAGATTTTAAGTCAAAACTAATTCTTCGTTATTTTTTGATTAAATATCATCTACCTTCAGTGAGAAATATTGCACAACACTTTAAAGTGTCACATGTGGTTCAGAGAAGTGTCACCCCACTATACTAGGGTCTATCATCGCACCTATATACAATATATCACATTATTTTAAAGTATTGTCCTACTTCACTGGGGTCTATCGTACAGATTTTGTCTCATGTCTAAGTGTTGTTTGGTTATTTAAGGTCTATGAACCAGATTCTGACTCAAGTGGGCTTGGTCTAAATTTTCTCTTAGCTAGTTTAAGGAGCTTACATTTGACTCTTTTTTGTCTCAATCTGAAATTGATAGAATATGAGTTGTTTTAGCTAAAACAGATTACCTAGATCCCTTGGTTATATTCTTGACTAGTACAGTTGTTCACTTGTTCAAATTTCTCTTGGTTGTCTTATTTTATCTTGGCTTTATCTTTGACTTGAGTCACAAGTGTCATACCCAGGGATCTTACCTACAGCTTGGGCACTTCATGACAAGTCATCTTAATCTATCTCTTTTTCTCTTTTCTTTGCTTTTGGACAAGTGAACACTTTGCTTTTCTAGGGTCGACATCAAGCTATCTTGTGTCATCTTAATAGACTCTTTACACTCTTATTCATGTCATTAACAACTAGATACCAAATTGATCAAGGAAAGAAACCACTAATAAGCTTTGATGAATTACCCTTTCCCACTAGGCATCAACTTCATCACGACAAAGGCCCTCAAGTTATCTTTGACAAGGAAGAGGAGAACACAAAAATCTTGTTTGATCCTTTTGGAAGTACCTTTGATAGCACTTGTAAGACACCTATTGCCTCATTGAAGTCTGAAAATAGTTTATCTTTCAACATGTCTAGAGAAGAACATAACAAGTGATTCAATGATCTTTTCGAGCAAAATGAAAGATTAAGACGAATTGAAATGGAAAGAAAAGCCTACATGGAAGAACAAATAGCCCAATTGGCTCAACATTTTAATAATAATTTCTATGGGAATAATGGAAATGATGGAAATAATTCACCACTTAGATCTCCTCCAAGTTCTCAACACAATGGATATGATTCACCTCTAAGGTCTTTACACTCTAGAACAAGAAATGGTAACAATACGGAGTAGGAAATTATAGAAGAAGAGCTCCTGAATTTTCAAAAAGATGATCGTTACCAAAAACTTATGTTGAAGACATTAGAAAAAAATGGTGGCCAATACTTCTTACACCTAGCTTCTAGAGGATTGAAGCTTCCATATGACTTTGATGTTGATGGGTTAATTTGGAAAAGAGACCCCTCAAATTTAGAGGTTACCATGAAAGAAATGTATGGAAACTTAGGTGCGGAAACAACTTCCTATACTAATCTCTAAAGGAAAGTATTGTGCAAATTCTTTTAAATCCTTACAATTTTAGATTCATTAACTATTTTAACAATGATATTGCAGCCATATACCATGCATACAGAAAATAGAGAATGACACAATGATTTACCCTAGAGAAAACCTTTCAGTAAAAACCCCAGCACTCCAAAACCTACACAATGTATTAATCAAAACTATTACAGTTTACAATACACTTGCAATGCAAGTTCTTTCAGAAGATTTTTTTTTCAACTCTTGAAGATAAATCACGGTAGCATAAAAACATTCCAACAATACACTAACTTCTCCTATCTTCACAACCCTAAAAAATGCTTATATCATGCGCTTCCCTTTTTAGGGCAACTTCCAAAGATAGTCATATTAGGGTTTTACCATTCTTTGAGAAAATAGGAACCCCACGATTGAAGAGGAGTGTACAGTACTCAACTTTATCAGTTGCCACATATCTTACATGTCTTCACCCATCATTGAATCTTCTAGACATAGCTCTTACGTGTCATAGGAATCTATCATAATCATTTCAGCCATGATCTCCTTACACACAATTTGAGATGTTGACACATCAAGTGGAGTGACACATCAACATGCCAACTAGACATGTACACTCACACTTAATTACATTATTTGCAAGAAATACATTTTACAAAACAAATAATAAGAATAGGAATTATCCAAGGTTGAGACACCTTATTCCTAACATTCTCCCACTTTTTGAACACCTTGTAAGAGCAACATGAACATAACAGGAACTAACCGCTATAGGCCAAAAGGCCCATAGACTCCGAACACCATCTAAACTTCTCAGTGCCCACTAGTTTTGTTAATGCATCTGCAACATTCTTCACAGTATCTACCTTCTCCAAATTTACCTTTCCATCTTCCACCATATCTCTCACAAAGTGAAACTGCACATCAATGTGCTTTGTTCTAGCATGAAAAGTTGGATTCTTCGCAAGGCAAATAGTGCTCTGACTGTCACACCAAATAGTAATCTATTTTGCATCAACACCAACATCAGAACATAATCTCCTAAGCCAAATGGATTCCTTACAAGCATGAGTAGCAGCCATGTACTCATATTATGTAGTGGACAAAGCAACCACAGGTTGTCGCTTACTCATCCAACTGATAGCACCACCAAACATAGTGAACACATAAGCACTAGTGGATCTCTTGTTGTTAATATCACCTGCCCAATCTGAATCCACAAACCCACGAATACAAACTGAATGCGGAGATCTAGAAGAGTTACCATGGTAACATATGGAGTAATCTGATGTACCCCTCAAATATCTAAATACTCACTTAACTGCATTCCAATGTACCCGTCTAGGGTTAGCCATAAACTGATTCAGGACTCCCACTGCTTGGGCAATGTCTAGTCTAGTATAGACCATAGCATGCATAAGATTTCCAACTGCACTAGCATAAGGTACTCTACTCATGTCCTCCACCTCACTAGGAGATTTTGGACAATCATCTACAAATAACTTTGTTCCCATAGAAACAGGAACACATAGTGGTCTACAATCTGCCATGTTGAACCTATCCAATACAAACTTCACATACTTACTCTGACTCAACCAAAGTTTTTTGTTAAACCTCTCTCTACTGATTTCCATACCCAAGATGTACCTTGATGCCCCAAGATCTTTCATCTCAAACTGTGCTGACAAATGAGATTTAAAATTAGAAATCATACCCTTACCCTTCCCAAATAGCAACATATCATCAACATATAATTCAACAATAAGAATTTGATCATTTTCAACTCTGAAATAAACACAATGATCTGATTTCGATCTTACAAATCCAATTGACAACACAAAGGCATCAAACTTAAGGTACCACATCTTAGGAGATTGCTTCAAACCATATAGAAATTTCTTTAATCTGCAAACTAAGGATTCTTTACCTTTAACAATGTAGTGCTCAGGGTGTGACATATAAATCTCTTCCTCCAAATCACCATGAAGGAAAGTTGTCTTCACATTGTAGACACGAAAAATTGGCAAAAGGCTTAAATCAATCAAAAGGTGCATCAAATCATCAAAATAGCATGAAAAATCAATAAATGGAACAAAGGCAATTCAAATCAAAGGAAAATTCAATTAAATGATTAAATGATTAAATAAAGCTTAAAAAGGGGAAAAACACTACAAAATTGATTAAATTCAATTAATGACATAGTTGTTGAAAGCAAAAATCAAAATGAACCTCTTACCCTTCATGGCTAAATTTAATTACTTTAATTAATTAATAAATATGAATTTCCCTCAACAAAGGAAAAAGGAGACAAAATGGACACAAATCACTCACTTTTGTTGAAATGGTCCAGCCTTTTGAAACCATTTAAATGTTTGTCCCTCAATTTAGGGACAAAGCAAAGCCAATTGACCTTACCCAAGCATAACCATGGTTATCTCACTCTACCCCCTACCCTTGGGAAAATCCTATAAATAGAAGGCATTTTGAGGCATTATTCATCCACTCCATATCTTTGAATTGCAGCAAAGCTCTTGCAATTTGCATCCACACCACTCACTTAGCATTTTCATTGATAATTAGCTTCAATTGTTGATCATTTTAGAGATTTTCTTATCAAATAGAGCTAGAATTTGGTAATTAGATCTAGTTTGCATATCATTCTTAGTTCAATTCTCATAATTAGAGTGTCACTAGTGAGGATTTGCAGCTGAGAGCCTCACTTACTACTTCAATTTAGAGAACCATGAGATGTTGATAGATTAATTGTGCATTTGTTAGATTATTTTGCTCTAATTCTTGTTGTTCTTAGTTAATCTTGTAATTTTATGAAGGTGTAAATCACTCACACATAAATGGCGCCCACCGTGGGGCTCTAGGCCTCAAATTTATCATAATTTCCACATTATTTGCAAAATTTAGGCTAGAATTGCATGATTTTGCTCACTATTTGCAGGTTACAGAAAATAAATCACGCCTGCCGGTAAAGAAATCACGCCTAAAGCAAAGAGATGTCACTCGCGGAAATTAAAATGTCGCCTGGAGTTTGAACGATCATGCTTTTCAGCCTGCAGAATCACGCTTCTGGAGAAAGAAATCACGCCTGTAGAAATCAAATTCTCGCGTCACGGACAAGCAGCTGATGCCTTTGGTCATTTAAATGTCGCCTGCACAGAATTAAAAGCCGCGGCCGAGGAATCATTTTACGCCTGGTGTAAAGGGAGTTTCCTACCTTGCTCATTTAATTTCTCGCTTTGAGTATTTTAAATGTCGCTTTGGATTAATGAAATGTCGCTTCTCTGAAATTAATTTGTCACATCTAGTAAAGAGTTCACGCGTTATTTTAATTTGATATCGCACTTGATTATTTTAATCTCGCTTGAGCCCCTTATGGTGACGCTCGCGGTTAAAATAATTACGTCTTTATTAAATTAGATCTCGCGTTTAGCAGGGACAATGTCACCTGGTTTAGCATTTATATTGTATCAGAGTAATTACTGTTGTCGCGTGTAGTAAAGATTTCACGCTTTGCTAAAATTTGATATCGCACTTGCCTATTTTAATCTCGCTTGAGCCCCTTTTGGTGATGCTCGCAGTTAAAGTAGTCACGTCTTTGTTAAATTTTATCTCGCCTGTAGTCTGGATGATGTCGCCTGGCTGTATTTTCTCTATTTTGTCAAAAAAATGTTAAAATGATGACTAAATTTTAACTCTATGTCCATTTTTCTATCTCAGGTACAGGCTCTGTCGCAGAAAAGTGCTCAAAAATTTATTTATTTTTCTTTTTTGCATGCAAAAAAGAAACAAAAAAGGACGTCCTATTAGAGTATACCTTGCACCTTTTGGATTTAATTTGCAAATATTTGAGTTCAAAATAAATCAAGAGCATAATCAATTTGATCATTTTAAGCTTTTTGATTTTGGTTTCCCCTCACTTTGTATGAATTTGTGCTGACTAACTTGTTGGTGGAGGGAACGTTTTGCTAAGGTAAGGGAAGGATTTGGAGAGAAAATGAGAAAATCTACTACTTAAAAATGCGCCTAGCCTTTGCTAGCATCGTTTGAGGTATTTTTCTCATCAAGCTTGCAAACTTCCCTTAAATTGTGGCATTTTCAAAGTTCAAAACATAGTTTAATCATTAAGAGAAAAAAATAAACACTTCAATTCTAAGAATCCCTTTGTCACGGGGTTGAAAAAGAACCAAATTGATTGTGAGTGTTTGGGATAAGGGAAAAGCAATAGGGATATGCTCTTCACTCTTTGAGTGAATCAAATTGCCAAACTTGCTCTACCAAATCCACTTGTTATGCTTTCAAATGAACATGTTTAAAACTTAGTGGGCTCACCTCCCGAGATTGCCTTAAAAGGGCCGGTGAGAGGGACAGCCCAAAGTGGGATACACTTTCTTTTTCCGCGAGAATCCAACCCACTATAAAATGAAATGCGTGTATCCTTAATGGGGTGCACGACAAAAAGGATTTTAGCTCTTTCGAACTTCCTCTAGTAGTCTTAACAGATTGCGCAAAATCGTGCTTCGGTGCATGTGGGAAGCCCCTTAACATACTTGGGGGATGAAAGGCTAAGATCTATTTTGAACGGAAAACTTACTAAAAAATGGTAAAAATAGCAAAAACTACCTAATAGAGCCATTTAAAAGCCAAATTTGTGCTAGGTAGCTTGCCTGGAAGTCTTTCTTGTGTTCAAACCCGTGGAAACATTCAAGAATATACACATTAGAATGATCTAGGGACATGGTGAACTATTGATGTGTGTGTTGAGATTGTCTTCAACTTTTCAAACAAGAAGTTCCAAAGTATTTGATCAAAATACAATTAAAATTTTTAAATCTTAAAAAATTGATCAATACCATTTACCCATTCCAAACCAACCCAATCAGATTGAAATTAAAGAAGGAAGGATTGATCCATAATGAGGAGCCTATTTGAGAAACAAATCAATCCTGTTATGGAGCATAATTATCGAAGTCAAGATCAAGATCTCTATAGGAATCAAAGTGATGAGGTGTCTGAAGATGATGTTGTTGAAGCATCCCAAAGTCCCAGGTTTCTGGAAATAATGGAATTACTTTTGAAGTGGGATAAAGACACATATTTTCTAGCTTTAGCTCAAGCAGGAGCTAAACTTCCTTATAATTATGACACATCAACCTTGAGAAAGAATGAGGAAAACCAAAGAGATACATCATATAAAATGCCCTTATTAATATCAAGCTATTCTTTTCAAAGTGATGAGGTGTCTAAAGATGATGTTGTGAGAGCATCCCAAGATCCCGTGTTTATAGAAATAATGGAACGAATTTTGGACTGGGATAAAGAAGCATATTTCCTAACTTTAGCTCAATCAAGAGCTAAGCTTCCACATAATTATGACACAACAACTTTAAGAAAGGATGAAGAAAAGAAAAAAGATACTTTATCTAAAGAGCCATCATTAAGATCAATTTGGCCATTCCTTTATGATGATGGGCCATCCATATCTTCATCCTCCTCACAAAAAGAAGCATTTCAGAGAAACAAAGTTATCTCAGATCAAAGGAAATTGCATAATCAACCTATTTGTGATCAAGATAATAAAGAGTATGGAGTGAAAAATACCGCTCTCAAGCAAGATCTAATTCAAAAACTTCCATATAGCAAGAGTAATCCATTCATCCTTTGTCCATCTCCTAACAAGGTTTCTCCCTGGATGACTTGTACACCTTTCATCCTTCATCCATCTCCCGAACCTCTATCTAGCAAAGACCCTCCCATAGCTAGCATTCCTTTCATCTTTTCTTCATCTCCCAAAGCTCCACAATTATCCAAAATTCCTCCATCAAAGAATGAGCCTAATGATGATACTTTTCCCATTGACTATGTCTACCCTCAAGGGCTACCTCTAAAAGAAACCCAAGCTAACTCACATCTTGCTGCAAATTGTTTACATGCTTCAAAGATCTTAGAACCCAAAGCTTCATGTGCCTTAATGCCTATTATACCTATTCAAGAGGATCCTACACCATTCTTCCAAACATTCCCCACACATATCCAAACATCTACCTTGTCCTTAGAAGTGGCTCCATGTCAAGAAGATAACCCAAAGAGAAAAGAGATAAATAGTGATAAAGATCAAGATCAAGATTATATACAAACCCCTCCCATATTTGATGAAGGTCCCATATCCCTTGAACCTTGTGATGAACCCCTTGCATCCTTTCATGTCTTTCAAGATGATATCCTTCTGTTCCAAGAACAAAGTACCCTTCCAAGTTCCATATTTTCTCCACTTCCCAAGCAAGATCAAGATATCCCTTCCATAACTTCCAATGAGCATATTGAAAATCAAGAGAAAAATACCATCTCTACATCATTCGAAGATCCTTGTCAAGATCAAAGCATCCCATCATTTCCTTGTCATATTCCTCCATGTTCACCTCAAGAAACCATCATTCTTCCAAATCCCTTGCATGATAATGAATCCCTTCAAGCTTCAGTTGATCCTATCAAATGTGTTCCTATCAAAGCTACTCATGAGCCTATTGGTATAAAGATAAATCCTAAAGATAAGAATCTTGGCGATGGAGCTCCTTCCAAAGATATTGATATCCCTTTCACACCTTATATCCCTCCATTCAAATACAACCACATACCTCCACTATCCTCCAAATCCATTTTGGGTGCCTATGTCCCAAAACAAAAGTCTTCATCCCTTCCATCCATATTAGGTCCATATATTCCCCCATCAACCGTTCCTATCATCCCTAGCTATCCATTCACTTACCCTACCATGTATCAAGATCAACGAAGACACACATACTTGAAGAATGTCCAAACACCAATCCATATGAACCATCCATATTATTCCTATTCATCCACAATTCCTAAGTCTTTTGGAAGCAATGTTGATGTGCAACATAAAAATCATAAATCCAAGAATCCATATGTGCATCAAAATCACAATGTCCCATCTAATCGACATGTGAATGAAAAGAAAAATGAAATATCCAAAAGGCCGCAAAGGTCCACCAAGCAAAAAGAAAAAAATAAAATGTGGGTTCCTAAATCCCTCATTGAAGAAATGCATACAAAAGCATTCCAAAAGGAAGAAAAATCAAAGACTATGTGGATTCCCAAGTCATTGTTGAAAGACTTGCACACAAAGGAAGAATCAAAATTGACATTCAAGCTTCCAAAGGCTTCCATTCCATCTCCTTCCAAACATCCTTCATCTTCTTACATCCCAAAATCCACTACCTCAAAAAAATCCTTATCTCCATCATCTATTGTTCCTCCATCATTCCACCACTCTTCAAAGTGTGTGTCAAAGTTGATCTTGCCATCTTCCATCTTCCTATCATTTACCTCACTTTCATCCATATTTCCTCTATCACCTTTCATCTTGACAAGGTTGAACACATCCATGAACATTGAGTATCTTAACATCCGTTATCCTTTCCATCAGCTTATGTACTTGTTGCATCCATGTTACCCTATCATGATCTTGCTTATCCCAAATTCACCTTCATCATTCCTTGATAGCTTTTTCATAATCCCAAAACATCCCTTCATAGCCTCCATCACTCCTTTATCTTGATTGTGTTATCTTATCCACATCTTACCCAAATTGACCCTTGGTCTTGATCAAGATGAACTTTAAAAAAAAATTGTTATCAAAAACTTCTTGACATGTCCACTCTTTTGGATCACTCCTTTTCATGGCAGCAGATCGTTATCCTATACACTATCTAACACTGCACAATTGACTTTCATGGCTTATCCAAAAACATGCTTCACATTGCTATATCATTTTTTTCCTTAGCTTGGGTACTCTTGAGGAGATAGTCCTATGGGTCACATTCGCATACTTCTTCCATCATAGCCTTTCCATCTCTAATCCATCAGCTTGCAAATCCATCTTTCATGTCCTATATCTTGCTAGACATTGGGGGCAAACCAATGTGATCTTGTTTGAGAGCTGGTAAAAAGGAAAGCATAAAGTGCTTCTAGATGCATCTTGCATAAACCGAGCTTCGGTAATATTTTGGAAGTTTTTCCAAGTCCAACATTTTTTCTATCCAACTGGGGCATTTGATCTTAATCAGTGGATTTCAACAAACAAGCATGAATTCACATGAAGCAAGGCATTAAACCCAAAAAGGATTCAATAGTACAATATTTAGTCACATCAGAGAGGGAATTATCAGAGTTTCAGAAGAGAGAAGAAGATTTTCGTGAACCTTTGATGGATATCATTGTTCACTAACCAAGAATTCAATTACCACAACTTGATCCATGAGCCTTCATTGACTTTATTATTCGGGATTAAAAATTGACAAAACACTTTAAAAAGATTAGAATACTTGGAAATACTTTTTGAAAATCATGAAACATTGCAAAACACTTGAAGCTTTCTTTTGATGATCTTTACTTACATTGATTTTTATCACATCTTTTTAGCTAATCGATGATGTTTCGACTAGATTGGCAATGATGGAGACATGATATTTTTCTTGCCTTTGAGTGACTGTCTTGAGGGATATCCAACAACTTATGTGAATTCATCTAACGACATGGTCATCAAAGAACCATTGAGGACTTTCATATAGGGTGGAAGGTTGACCTTTGCTTGTTTATGCAACATTGAATTCGTTGAAACTGGTATTCATACTCTCATAGTTGGTTTATTCGACTAGTGTGGGTTGTACTAGTTCAAAAAGGAGGTTACCAAATGTGATAAAAAGTGGTATTCATATCATCATGTCAGTGGGTAGTGGTGATTGTATCGACTTTCCGGTCCCAAAGTGCTCAATGATGAAAATTTATCCTCAAGGCATTTATTTGCTAAAAGCTAGTGACACTTAGCTGCATTGCATTGCATTATCATGGAAGGTTAATTGCATTATCATGTTAGATTAATTGCATGTGCATTTTTTTGTAGTATTTTTCCAAGGGAAAAGGGGGTTCATTCAATTGAAATCTTGATCAATCATAAAATGGGTCATTCAATCAAGAATCAAGGAAAGTCCATAAATCATAAGTGTCCATAATATCAAAGATCCATGAACTTTGTCTAATCAAAGATACAATGTCATCAAAGTGATACATCCAAGTCCTGATCAATAACTGAAATATCATGATACAATATCAACAAATTGAAGGAGCTCCATAATCAATCATCTCAATAACCTATACTCTAGCTTGGTCAACCCATGACTTAAATTCAAATAGCCAAGAAGCTAAGGTCCATATATATATATATATATATATATATATATATATATATATATATATATATATATATATATATATATATATATATATATATATATATATATATATATATATATATATATATATATATATATATATATATATATATATATATATATATATATATATATATATATATATATATATATATATCATTTGCAGAAATGTGGCTATTTCACAAATCAAGGGAATCATATCAGTATTTTATATCAGTGAGTCATCTTACGTCAATCAGTCCTATCAAAGTATCAAGTAATCACACCCTGTACCATTTGTTTGTGTCTCTGTGTCCTGAGAACGAAGCAGCAGTATCAAATCATATCAGTTTTCACACTGATTGATTTATCCCATATCAGTTTTACTATTCTATCAGATTGACAAATCACATTCATTGGTACCATTATCCTATTATCCTAATCACTTGTTTTGCTTAACTACAACAGACCTATCTATCTTGGATATGCAAATTGCAAGTCATGGCATATCATCAATATTTTTCAGAAATCAAAACATATTGGACCGATCAATCAAAATCTTTCAAATCAAGGACTCAATATGTTGTATTTCAGAGGGGGCATCAGAGTATCAAATGGGCATCATATCAATTTCATATCAGGAGGCATATCAATATCATATCATATCAGTTTCATATCAGGAGGCAAATCAATTTCATATCAGTTTCATATCAAATCTGCTATCATATCAAATTTATCAACATATCAGCAATCAATCAACCCAGGACCTTTATCAATCAACCCAAGACCTTTATCAATTAACCCAAGACCTTTATCAGTGAAGCTAGGACCTATCATCAAATCAGGACCCATATCATATCAGAGGCATCAAAATCATATCAGGAAGTACATCAATCAGAACGATCAAAGGTATATCAAAACTAGGACCTGAATCAGATCATCATACTAAGGGAATCTTTGAATCGGTGTTCTTCGCACATCGACTCAAAGAGAGGCATTTGTAGACACGGAAAATTGGCAAAAGGCTTAAATCAATCAAAAGGTGCATCAAATCATCAAAATAGCATGAAAAATCAATAAATGGAACAAAGGCAATTCAAATCAAAGGAAAATTCAATTAAATGATTAAATGATTAAATAAAGCTTAAAAAGGGGAAAAACACTACAAAATTGATTAAATTCAGTTAATGACATAGTTGTTGAAAGCAAAAATCAAAATGAACCTCTTACCCTTCATGGCTAAATTTAATTACTTTAATTAATTAATAAATATGAATTTCCCTCAACAAAGGAAAAAGGAGACAAAATGGACACAAATCACTCACTTTTGTTGAAATGGTCCAGCCTTTTGAAACCATTTAAATGTTTGTCCCCCAATTTAGGGACAAAGCAAAGCCAATTGACCTTACCCAAGCATAACCATGGTTATCTCACTCTACCCCCTACCCTTGGGAAAATCCTATAAATAGAAGGCATTTTGAGGCATTATTCATCCACTCCATATCTTTGAATTGCAGCAAAGCTCTTGCAATTTGCATCCACACCACTCACTTAGCATTTTCATTGATAATTAGCTTCAATTGTTGATCATTTTAGAGATTTTCTTATCAAATAGAGCTAGAATTTGATAATTAGATCTAGTTTTCATATCATTCTTAGTTCAATTATCATAATTAGAGTGTCACTAGTGAGGATTTGCAGCTGAGAGCCTCACTTACTACTTCAATTTAGAGAACCATGAGATGTTGATAGATTAATTGTGCATTTGTTAGATTATTTTGCTCTAATTCTTGTTGTTCTTAGTTAATCTTGTAATTTCATGAAGGTGTAAATCACTCACACACACACATCCATCTATTCTATCTCTAAATCATATGATGCAGCAAGAGATAATGGAAATCTAATGGATGTCAACTTTGCAATGGGAGAGAATATTTCACCATAATATATTCCCTCTACCTGTGAATACCCCTTTGCAACCAATCTCGCTTTGTACCTTTCAACACTGCCATCTACACATAATTTCTTCTTGAACACCCATTTACAGCCAACAAATTTTCTCCCTTTAGGCAAAGGTACAAGGTCCCAAGTTTTTTTTTTCTCCAATGAAGCCATCTCATCATCCATAACCTTAATCCAGGAACCTGCATCTTCCATGCCCAAAGCCTCTTTCATAGATCTAGGCTCATCAGTGTTAGTAATCAAAGCAAAAGCACAACTAGAATCTAACATAGAATAACCAAACCTTTCTATTTGCTTTCTTTCTCTCATAGATCTCCTCAAGGGTTGAGGTTGAGGTTTTTCTTCCTCTTCTTCTAAACTATCAGAGCTCTCCTCATCATTAGTTCCAACATGGTCTCTCTGTTTAGTCTTCTCAGGGTTAGGAGGAAATTTAACAACATCTTTTTCCTTTTCTTTTTCATCTGGTTGTAGCACAATAGGAGAAGGTGTTAGCTCTCTAAAAATAACATTTCTACTATGCAACACCTTACTAGTCACAAGATTCCAAAGCTTGTATCCTTTCACACCAACACTGTATCTGATGAAAATACATTTGACAGCTTTGTTTTCCAACTTAGATCTTTTCTCCTTTCGAACATGTGCATAAGTTTCAAAACCAAAAACATGAAGATGTCTAATTGAAGGCTTCTTACCAGACCACACCTCCATGGGTGTCTTACCAACAAGAGCTGATGTAGGAGATCTATTAACCAAATAGCAAGCAGTGGCCACAGCTTCGGCCCAAAACCTTTGTTCTAAACCAACTCCACTAAGCATACTCCTAGCCTTCTCCATCAGTGTCCTGTTCATTCTCTCTGCAACTCCATTTTGTTGTGGGGTATAAGGAGTTGTCTTATTCCTCTCGATACCTCATTCTTTATAGAATTGTTCAAACTTTGTGGAGCAAAACTCACCACCATTATCAGTTCTCACACACTTGATTCTTTTACCAATCTGATTCTCCACGAGAGCCTTAAATTCCTTGAACTAACTGAAAACTTGTGTCTTACTTTTCAGGAAATATATCCAAGTCCTTATACTATAATCATCTATAAAAGATACAAAATATACAGAACTGGAGATAGAAGGAACTTTTACAGGACCAAAAACATTAGAATGAATAAGATCCAAAAGTCCAGAAGACTTGTGAGAACTGGAGTAGAACTAAACACGATTTTGCTTATCATAAACACATTGTTCACAGAAATCAAACTCAAGATTACAATCATTTAGCCCCTTGATGAGATTTTTAGTTTTCAAGGTCCTAAGACCCTTCTCACCAACGTGGCCAAATCTCGTATGCCACAACATTGTCTTTTCTACAGGAAGCTTGCCTTCCAAAGTGTTTGCACCCTTAGGTACACTTACTGCACTGCCATCAGAACCCATGGCCAGAGTCTTCTTTACTACTCATTCAGATGGTGGGGATGAAGTGATAGCCACTCTCTTCTTTGAAACAGAAGAACTATTTCATTGAGCAATGCATGCATCAAGCTGAAATAAAGTACCTCTAGTGAGTACCATAGAACCTCTCATCATCTTGCATCCATATTTTGAAAAGACAACTTGCACACCTACATCATTCAACATACTTACAGATAATAGGTTTCGTGCCAAACCCAGAATGTGCATAACTATGTTGATTCCCTTTACTCATCCATCAGGAAATCTGATAGTGACCCTTCCGCGTCCAACTATCTTTAAGTGAGAATCATCATCCAAGTACACCTTTCCACCATCGAACTCTTCATATTTTGAGAACCAGTTTCAATGAGAGATCATGTGAAAAGAAGCACCCGAGTCTACCAACCACACATCATCAAATGCATGGGCTGCCAAAGCTGCAACAAAAGCATCTCCATCTTCTTGAGATTTTTTGGAAGCTGAATCTGAGCCTTTCTTCTTCTTCTTCTTCGATTCTTTACAATCCCTTTGGAAGTGCCTAGATTTATCATAGTTCCAACATTTCACCTTGGACTTTCTAGGAGTCTTAGGACTCCCACGGGATTTGGATCTGCCCTTCTTTGACTTGTTGTCATTCTTCTTTCCTTTGTCGTTGGATCTCCCATGAACAATAAGGGCTTCCTTAGACGAATCTAAAGTCTTTCTTCGCATCTCCTCAAATAGCAGTGAAGACACCACATCATCCATGTGGAATGTGACTATAGTACTTCTGAGAGCCATCACAACATGGTCCCACTAATCTGGCAAGGAACAAAGCAGGGTCATACAACAATCCTCCTCCTCGATCTTGGCATTGGATGATGCCAACTATGTAATCAATAAATTGAATGCGTTGAGATGATCAATTACAGATCCACCTTCCTCCATTCTTAAAGAATACAACTTCTTTCTCAGGAACAACTTATTCACTAGAGATTTGGACTGATACACAGACCCAAGTTGTTTCCACAAAGAATTTGCAATAGTCTCATCAAAAACATTCAAAAGAACGACATCTGCTAGATAGAGTCTGATGAGACCCTTAGCCTTCTGATCCTTGATCTCCCAATCTGCTTGAGATATCACTATAGGTTTCACATCAAGTGAAGTAGCCTCCCATAGATCGCGGTCTTCAAGCATGTCTTCCATCTTGAGTTTCCACAATTTGAAATTGGTGCCATTAAATTTCTCCACCTCCATTCTACTATATGAGGAACTTGCCATCTCAATCTGCAAATAAGATTCAGAATGCTCTGCACAAAACTTCCACTCAACTTGAGATTAGCTCAAAAAACCCTACCCAACAACTAGGATCAAAAGTTGATCAAGCTCTAATACCACTTGTATAGAAACTCAGGTGCGAAAACAACTTCCTACACTAATCTCTAAAGGAAAGTATTATGCAAATTCTTTTAAATCCTTACAATTTTAGATTTGTTAACTACTTTAACAATGATATTGCAGCCATATACCATGCATACAAAAAATAGAGAATGAAACAATGATTTACCCTGGAGAAAACCTTTCGGTAAAAACCCCAGCACTCCAAAACTTGCACAATGTATTAATCAAAACTATTACAATTTACAATACACTTGCAATGCAAGTTCTTTCAAAAGATTTTTTTTTTCAACTCTTGAAGACAAATCATGACAACATAAAAATGTTCCAACAATACACTAACTTCTCCTATCTTCGCAACCCTAAAAAATGCTTATATCATGCGCTTCCCTTTTTAGGGCAACTTCCAAAGATAGTCGTATTAGGGTTTTGTAATACCCCAAAAATGGGCTATAGGTTCATTAATCTCCTATATCGACACATCGAACGAAATCAACATCAAAGTCCTAACCTAAGGCACATCTGAACATCATCGAATTCTAATTGATTATCTCAAATTCTGCATTGGGGAATATTCCTAACAATATTCCTAATCATCATAATTATCTTTAATTTAATGATTATTTGGCGATAAATCCTATTTATCCTAAAGTTTGATTAGTTGAATATTCTCAATATTTAATTAATTAGATTTAATTCTGCCACTTCATTGTTTAATTGAAGTTAATTCTATTTATTCTTAAATTCTATTATTTAATTTTGACAATAAATCCAAAATCCTATGAATAATTGATTAAATTCTTATTTAATTAATTAAAGCAAGTTGTCAATTTTTAATAATATTGTTTTTGAATAAAAGTTTAAAAAATAATTGATTAACCCATAAATCAATTGTTTTATTTTTCAAAATCAATTAAGTTGGAAATAAATCACTTTATTATTAAATTAATTCATAAATAAAACATGCACAATCAGAAAAGCAGACAACTATCAATTATCAATTAAATCTAAACTCTATTTTGAGTTAAACTCTGTCTTTGCATGTTTTTGTGAGTTAATCATCCTTTATTTAAAAATAACTCAAAAATCAACCTGAGTTATTTGAGTGATTTATGGCTTTTTTTTCATGCACCTACAAAGCCCTAGATTTCTATAAATTAAGGCTTCGGCTCTTCATTTGAGATCCATCAATCCATGAATTGCACACTCACACTGCTAAATTGGAGACTGAAGAATCAATCTTGAGAATTCGAGTTGTTGTGAGATTTTCATTATTTTTGCATAGTATCCATATCATTTAGAATATTATTGTTAGATCATTTTAGCATATCAATTTTCATATTAGAATAGATTCATATCAAGTTTTCATTATCATAATTGCATCTAAAAACCAAAAAAATAGATTAATGGCATTCATTTCATATCTAGATTTTGCATTCAAATCCTTCATTTAGGTGTCATCAAGGTCATTGATCTCAGTATAATATGAGAATACATACTCGCATCTACTAGAAGGCAGTAAATCGCCTAGTTAGTTTAGTTTTTCATTTATTGCATGATTTTGATTTTAACTAACCTCTAATATTTTACTGAAGTGTTATGTCTACAGATCAGGTACAAAATTCACACACACATTTCTAGCGCCCACCGTGGGGCCCTGAAACAAGTTTCCCTTCAAATTTTATCAATTTTTATCATTTTCTTGTCTTTTTTGGTTCCAAACTATGATTTTTATTCTCTGTCCTTACATTTTCGTACTAGTTTTGTCAGAAACTCATACCAGGAGATACCCACTATCGTACGACAGTTGATTTGATCAAGGATCACACAAGTAGAAATCCATTGTCATCTGGAAGTTTGATTATCGTATGATCTGATACCCATTGTCGTACGAGCTTCTAGATTGTCGTCTGGGAGGTAACCCACTATCGTACGAGTTTCAGTGCCAGGGTTCAATTGTCATTTCACTTTTTCAGGTAGTTTGTCAGATTTGGTTTTCAAATTTTGACTAATAGCTAACCCTAACAATTAAAATTCTCTATTTTTGATTGATTTTCACTGGTTTTTTATTGGAAAAAGTGCAAGAATTGCTAAAAATAGGTAAGAATGTACTAAGCGCATTGAGAGGAATTTAGGTAACCTTTTCAGCTAATAACATTTTGATTTGGATTAAAAAGAACTCTTGCATGTCAAGCTTGTGTGACCTTTATTGCTTTCATATCACACATTTCATTTGGGCTCTAAAAATGAACATAGATTTGCTTTCAGCATCTTTGTTACACATAGTAAATAGGCCCTATGATCACTATTCGTGGCTCTTGAGAGAGTGAGTTTCCAATGAAACTCTTCTCAACAAAGGAACCCTTGTAGGTAGGGAGGATACTAAGGGAGTCTCACGTTCTACTAGATCCGTGTCTTCAACTTTTGATCGATGCATTCTCTCTTCGGAGAGGTTGATAGATCATAAGGGGTTGACGTCATAGATCTTTATGAGATAATCTTAGTCTTAGCATGTCAGATTTATCTGTCTGCTTTGTTTTGGTGAAGTGAAGAGGCTAGGGGATTATTCTCTACTTCCTTTTTGGATAGTACCAAAAACCCAGATCCTTGAATCTGATCTAGTCCCCATGTGGTATATTTTGTGAGTCACCTTTAGAGAGGGTTAACCATAGTGGACATTCCCTTAATTGGGTCCACCACGTTGACGGAACCTCAAGCGGTAATAGCCATTTTCACCGTGGTAGTGGAAACCGCTATATAAATGTCTTGTTGGAAGAAATCTCTACAGGTGTGGTCTCTTGTTGGGCTATCAGATCTCCCTAGTAGATCCTGAAGATTAAGTTCTTAGACTGTGTCAAAACCCCGGTGCGCCTGGATTGGAGTTCACCCTCTTGGATCATAAAATTTGTAGAGTCAAACCATTACTAAAAAACCCTAGTGAGGCCAAATTTTCATTTTCTAGGAATATGTGCGTTATTGAAAAACTTTTTGGAACATACACAATTAGCACTTCTAAGGATTAGCACAAATAAGTCACTTGATTGTTCATGCGCAAGGTTGCTTTTTCCCTTATTCATTATTTTCAGACATGCTTGAAATCACTTGTTTGTTGTTTTGCATGCTTGCTTATCTATCTAGTTACTGAAAATGAACAAATCTATTACAATCCTTAAATATGACATTGAAATCTGCAAACAATCTGAAACTAAAAACCCAAAAATTTACAAAAATTGAAGTGAAATTCCTTTATGGAGTCAAAAATCATACGAGTTTTTGTCAAGAGTCATTTCATTACCCCCTAATTATCGTATGGTAATTGGTATGGTGTCATACAAGTGTTTCTGCTAGTCATTTTCAAAAGTCAATTTTCCTATTGTCAACTATCGTACGAGCTTGTCCATTACTGTTTCATGCTATACCCACTGTCGTATTGAACCTGCAAAAAGTCATTTGAGAAGTTTTGAAAAATTACTAGAAAGTTATCAGAATTGCTAGATATCCAGCTTTTCCAGCCTATTTCTAGAATCTGTCAAACAAATCACTGTATCAGGAACAAAGCAACAAGCTACTGAGAATCCAATCATTTTTCCTATGTGGCCTTTTGAATCTGATTTAGCATTTTGTTTAATCAACTTGAGTCTTTATCATCTTGTGTGAAAACCTTGTCATAACTATCAATCTTCAATCAATCTTCAAAAATGACTAAGTGTTGTGATATCTTGTCTTCTATCTTTTGGGCATCTACCCATACATCTAGGGCACAGTATCCCTCATCTAATTCAAATCTATGTTTCAATCAATCAAACCTTGACAAGGTTTCATCATCTAGTCATCTTGATTCAATTCATTCTTCAGTTGTCTTCATCTTATTCTTTTGCTTCACCCAAGGTTAATGGTGCAAACTAGAGCTTCCTCTCACAAGAAATCGGGAGAAGCACTTAACACCAGAACTTTGTCTACTCACATAGGTCCAACTTTTGAGAAACTCTATAATTCTGGTCTTTACGAAGACGACGGTGCTGGCAAACTTCGATTAAAAACTGGTTACATTCCTCCTTCATCAACTCACGGAGGTAATCAACAAACTCCTCATCAATCTATCCCAGGGAAAACTCCTACCATGTCTCAAGCAAGGACAAACTTTAGCTCTCAAAGAGCTCAATCTCAACATGGTGCAGATCAGGAACCCAAACCTGAAGAAATTACTCAATATCAAAACAATGATAACTTCAAACAAATGATGAAGCATTTCTTGAAAGAGGATAGAGAAGCATACTTTTTACAATTAGCTCATCAAGGAGCTAAACTTCCTCCCAAATTTAATGTTGAAGATATCATTACACATGAGAAAGAAACTCCACTCACAGCTATGATGAAACAGATGCATGTCATGCAAGTCAAACTTAATAACCTTGAGAAAGAAAAGGAACCCAATGAGTTCTCCATGGAGGCCCTATGTCCTTTTCCATTTGACAAAGACTTGTACATGCCACCATTCCCAAAAAGAGTGGAGATGCCAAAATATGATAAGTATGATGGACACTCTGATCCTCAAGATGATGTCAGAGAATTTTGTACACCATCTATGGAGTTCATGCATGAACCAACCTATCTGGTGCGTCTCTTTCCTCGATTTCTAGGAGGAGTGACCATTCATTGGTTCTCTAGATTGCCTTCTACTATCAAAACTTTTGAGGAGTTGATCAAATTGTTCTATCAGCAATACTCCTACAACATTCAACATCCAGTCACCATGATCGATATCTGTAATCTCAAGCAATATCCAGGTGAACCATTCTTGACATTTCTCAAAAGATGGAGGAAGAAATTCTCTCTATATGCTAGGCCTATCCTAGAAACTGAGAAACTGGAAATCTTCATCAATAATCTTATCCTGGAGATCAACTACCCTTTACAAATGCAAGATCATACATCTTTTGATAAAATGGTAGACAATGCGATCAAAATCAAAAAAGTACTTGTGAAAAAAGGAGAAATCACACTTCAAAAGGACAAGTACGAATCAGGATCCAATTCTAAAGACAAGAACAAAAATTGGAACAAGAATAAAGACATTGTCATAGATGGTGTTGTTGATACTATATGTGCCCCCATCAAAGGCACCAGCTTTTAATCTAACTATTGGCACCCAAGAAATCAAAGCCTCAGAGCAAAAGGTGTCTGAATCATCTCAAAAGAAGCCAGAATATAAAAAGTGGTCCGTTGATAATAAATGAATGTTCACTCCTCTTGGAGAGTCTTTAGAATCAGCTATGAGAACTTTATTAGCTAATAAAATCATCTCTTTGCCTGAGATCTGACAATATGATCCTAATCCTAAACCAAAATGGTGGAGAGAGAATGAATTCTGTGATTTCCATCGAGGTAAAGGTCACAAAACTAATCACTACTTGTGCTTGAAACATACTATTCAAGATCTGATTGATAATGGAGATATCACCATTAACAATCATAAGAGCAATAATGATCATAAAACATTCATAGAACCATTTCCGAAACATGGTCAAGAAGTGTCATCTTCTCAGCCTAATATGGGGGCAAAGGTCAATTATACTTACCCTATAAATAATGTTGTTATCAATATGGTTGAACCTTGTCTCTCTGAGCATTGCAATGTCATCACAATTGTCCAAAGAGATAGAGATCATACTTCAGCTAATGCAGTGACTCGATCACAAGCTCAAGCACATCTAAACGGACAAATCCCAGATTCATCAAATGTCCCTAGGATGCCCTTCAATCTTTCTTCCACTTCAAAATAGAAGGTTGTTTCTAAATCTTCTGATCCTAAAGATACAAGGCCAACATCTTATAGCATTGTTTAACAACTCCAACACGCTAATGAAAAAATATCCATGTTTGAGTTGCTTTGGATATCTCTAGCTCATAGATCCATTCTAGACAAAGCTTTGCTCAGATCCAATGTTCCTGATGACCTTGATTTAGACAGGTTCCAGACTATGGTTGGACATCTTACATCTCCACAATATATTTCCTTTTCAGAGGAAGATGACAATTCCTTGAGTCACCCACATAACCAGCCCTTGCATATAGAGGTCTAGATCCAAAACCATAGAGTCAAATGTGTGTTGATAGATGGAGGCGTTGGCCTAAATATTTGTTCTTACATCTTGGTCACACAATTGGGATTTTCAGAATTGGCTATTGATCCTAGAAAGAAAATAACTATAACGGCCTATGATGAACAAGAAAGATCTTCTAAAGGCACCATTGTCTTACCTATCAGAGCAAGTCCAGTTATCAGAGATACTATATGTCAGGTTCTTGATCTACCTTTGGATTACAACATTCTTCTAGGGAGACCGTGGATACATGAGATGAAGGCTATTCCTTCTACATTCCACCAATGCTTAAAATTTCCTTATGAAGGAGTAGAAGTCACTATTTCAGTAGACATATCCACCACTTGCAATACATTGAAGGAAAGTGCAGATAAACTTGTGCCTAATAATAGAGAATCTTCCATTGAGCCAACAAAAGAAGCATCCACATCTAAAATGGAAGATCTTGCAAAAGAGGTCATTATCAAAGAAAATAGTATGGGAGAATATACTATAGAGCTAGTCTTATCTTTGACATCTCTCCCTATCTCACCTAAGTCTTATGGAAAATCTTTAAAATAGTCTAAACCAGATTCTAAAGAACCTCTTGAGGCATATAAAAATAATTTTGTAGTAGACCAAGTCTCCAAGCAAGAATTTGAGGAGGATGAAGTTGTGCTCACATGGCTTTACAAAGATGAATCTGAATCTCAAGTTGTCCAAACTAGTGATTCTACAGTATCCAAAATCCCTTCTAAGGCATATGGTCTAGGAGATAAATTAATAGCTAAGATGGGATATTCAGGTAAAGGACCTCTAGGAGTCAGAGGAGAAGGTCTTATAACACCTATTTCACATACTGGTAGGGAAAACAAGGATACAGTTGGCTTAGGCTTTAAAAAGAAACCCTTCCACCTCAAAGGTAATTGTTCTGATGTCATAGAGTAGATTGCACCAGGAGAACCTCTTCTTAAGAAGGAAGAAACTGAACCATCAGATAGTGATTCAGATAGCTCTTAAATTATCCCTTATGAGCATTTTCCTAAAGAAATCAAAGACCTTCTTGAAGCTGAAGATGATCCAATCAAAAGAATTAATGTAGTAGAAACATAAGAACCTACTATCAATCAAGAGATAGTTACAACACAAGAACCAACTAATCTTGAAAACAATCAAGGAGAGGAAGGTGGTAGTTATTCTGAGATAGATTCCCATGAGTATGAATTCAAATCAAAATCTAAGGGTAACCCTTCTTGGGGTATTCATCCTGACTTTACTCATGTTCTCAGATTTCCTAGAGGCATAGATGAAGAATCTAATGACTATGAATGGGGAGCCATTCCAGAAGAAGATGAGCTTATTACAGAGAAACATGTTGATGTTATTCACCAATATGCACCTGAACCCAATGTAAGTCTAGAGAAAAATGATGAACCTATCGAGTCTGATCCACCTATGGCTGAACTGGATTCCCACAATGACATTGAGCCTATTCATGAATTGAATGTCTTAAGTTGTAATATCACCATTGAACTTGAGCATCGAGTTAGGACCAATGATGACAGATCCATATCCCTAAACACTATCTCCCAATCTTTCCCCACTTTGACTATCCAATATCTAGACCTTATTGATCAAACCTCCACAAATCTGAGCCATTTTATTTATACCTTCCCGAATGACTATGCCCTTGCTTGCTACCTCAATGTAGTTGAGCCTATGATTACTTCCATCAGTGAACCGAGCATTAGCATGATGGAGTCAGACATCAAGTATCTTAGTCAGAAAAATAAGAATAAAAAGAAAAAGAAAAGGAGTTCTGAGGGTGAAAACCACTTTGTGGCAGTCTCAGAACCTACAAAAGTAAAAATAAAAGACGTATCCAAAGGTGAAAACCTCTCTGAGGCACCTAAGGATGAGATATTTGATGTCCTTCTGAGTCATTTACAAGATAGATCTCCAGTTCTAATTGAGCCCACTCAATCCATCAATTTGGGAACAACAGAGGAACCACAATTGATCCATGTAACACAATCTTTATCAGAAGAAGAGAAGCAAAAATTTACCAACATTCCTAACAGAAAAGAAGATCAACTTTGCATGGAAATATTCAGATATGCCAGGGTTAGATCCTAATCTTATCATGCATCATTTATCTATAGCTCCAAATGTCAAACCTGTCAAGCAAAAATTGAGAAAGATGCATCCTCATGTTGCCCTCTTGGTAAAAGCTGAATTAGAGAAGCTCCTAAAAGCCAGATTCATCTGAGTTATTGACTATGCAGAGTGGATCTTGTGTGTGTGAATTTTGTACCTAATCTGTAGACACAACACTTCAGTAAAACATTAGAGGTTAGCTAAAATTGAAATCGTGCAATAAATGAAAGCTAAACTAACCAGGTGATTTACTACCTTCTAATAGGTGCGACTATGATGTTCTCAGATTGTTATCAAGATCAGTGACCTTGATGACACCTAAATGAAGGATTTGAATGCAAAACTGATATGAAATATGAATGCAATTGATCTATTTTTTTAATTTTTAGATGCAATATGATGAAAACTAATATGATATGAAAAACTATGCAATGTTGATCTCACAAAGCTTGGATTCGCAAACATGATTCTTCAGTCTCCAATTTAGCAGCATGATTATGCAATTCTTGTGGATGTAAAAATATGAGATGATTTGTGAAGAGCTGAGCCTTGATTTTATAGAAATCTAGGGCTTTGGAGGTGCATGAAAGAAAGCCATAAATCACTCAGATAAACTCAACTTGATTTTTGAGTTATCTGAAAATAAAGGATAATTAACTCATAAAAACATGCAAAAGCAGAGTTTAACTCAAAATAGAGTTTAGATTTAATTGATAATTGATAGTTGTCTGCTTTTGTAATTGTGCATAATTTATTTATGAATTAATTAAATAATAAAGTGATTTATTTCCAACTTAACTGATTTTGAAAAATAAAACAATTGATTTATGGGTTAATCAATTATTTTTCAAACTTTTATTCAAAAACAATATTATCAAAAATTGACAACTTGCTTTAATTAATTAAATAAGAATTTAATCAATTATTCATAAGATTTTGGATTTATTGTCAAAATTAAATAATACAATTTAGGAATAAATAGAATTAACTTCAATTAAATAATTAAGTGGCAGAATTAAATCTAATTAAATATTGAGAATATTCAATTAATCAAACTTTAGGATAAATAGGATTTATCGCGAAATAATCATTAAATTAAAGATAATTATGATAATTAAGAATATTACTAGGAATATTCCTTGATGCATAATTTATGATAATTGATTAGAATTCGATGATGTTCAGATGTGCCTTTGGTTAGGACTTTGATGTCAATTTCATTCGATATGTTGATATAGGAGGTTAATGAACCTATAGCCCTTTTTTGGGGTATTACATTTTGCCCCTCTTTGAATTGTTGTGCGAAGCATAGTGGTTCAAAGACAGTCTGGGTATGATATTGAAATTGATGTTTGAAATTGAAATTTATATGAGACAGAAGCTGATTGAAATTGATATGAAGATAATAGGTCTTGAATAACCAAAGATAATGTTAACTATAACAGCAAATGAACTGATGATTGCGAAAAAGTGTCAAAACACCTGATTCTGAACCTTATGATTGCAAAAAAGTGAGTGACCAATTCCAGACTCGATTGTCCTTAGAGGAATCACATAGGTATCACATCTGAACCCTTCAGTTACCGAAGAACCAAGGAAATAATGCTAATGAACCGATGGTTACGAAAAGCTGATACAATTTACAAGATTAGGAGAATATCAGATTGATATGGATCTTGATGAATCTGATATGCCCCAAGCGATGATAGATTTGCCCCGAGCGATGAGGAATTTTTGATGAATCAACAACTAGACGTGGTTGTTGTCTTGATTACTGAGGAAAGATATGATTCCAAAATTTAATTTACAAACTTTGAATGATGTGCAATACCATGCCCCCTTTGGGATTAAAATTGAAATTCGACGAGAAAAGTCAGCGGTGATAGTTCAGAAGCATGTTAATTGATTTAAGAAGTGGTTAAACACATCATAGAATGCATTCTGCATCATTTGGAGGTCCAGAAGACCAAGTTTGACCAAGTTAAACCATGAGTTGACCATGGTTAACCAAGTTGAAATTTTGATAGTTTGATGTAAGATAATCAGTTAAGTTGAATTCTAGATTTCTATGATGATTAAAGGTTGATTATGCAAGTAGTTAATAATATGAATGATCTCAAATTTTGATTTTGATCCTGAAAAAGGATTCTACTTGTTGTTTCATTGGATGGACCTTTGTGTAAGATTTAGCTCTTGTTAGATTTGAAGAGACAAGTGGAGAATTGTTTAAGCATTGAAGTTTAGCCAACCATTGTGAGATAATGCAAACATGCAAAAGGCAAAGAAACATGCAAAATAAAATACAACATAGGATCTAGGACCTACTCACTGATCATATGTCGATTTGTTATCATCATTGAAATTTTAGGTAACCGGATAAATCAATACAATGCCCACTAGCTATGAAACCGTAGACATATGAATATCGATTTGTATGTGCATCAATCAATACAACACCCACTGGTTAGGAAACCATGGATATATGAATATTGATTTTGTTTTTGAAATGTCGGATTAGATATAAGAATCAAAGCATAAATGCCAGGATGACCTGAATATATGTCCATTTTGATATTGCAATTTGTATAAGCATCAAAATATAGACGTTGTGATGACTAGAATACACCTTGCATTACAAACACATCAAATAGTCAAGAGATCATTCTAAATCCAGTGTGAATTACCCACAGTGACCCTTTATCATTCACATCCTTAGGTAAGATTGTGTTTCACAGTAGGAGAAAGAACTCACTCAAAAAGACAATAGTTACATCAAACTTCCTTGAATTTTTTGGGTATCAATGGTCGAGGTATGCATGGCCATCCAATTCGAGATAGAGGCTCTTACAGTTGGACACCATTTCAATCCAAAATTTTCAAAGTCGTTAGATTTTCACATACAAGCATAAGACAAAGAAAATATTATGCCTCCAGTCATCACTCTCTAAATCCTGTAAAGGACATCATCGAAGAGCTCAAAGAGACACAATATGCAGAAATCTCAATGTGAATCAGTAAGCATATAAGGAGATAAAAGCATGAAAAAGCATAGATTGTTTTTAGTTTGATGTTTGATTGTGTTGTTTGTAGGTGCAAAATCTTTTCTGGAGATGAGACTGACTAACTGAATGACTCAAATGAAGCTTCAAAGGACTCTGACTGGATATGATATGTCTAAGATACATTGGAGGCCAAAGGATACGACATTGATTGCCTCCAAGTTTTAACATTGATAGGATACAGACGCTTGAGCAGATTTGTGTACAAACTGACTTATTGAAAATAGGAATGCAGAAACAAACCGGCAGATTTGTACAAACTAAAGCAAGACTGAAAGCTGGGAAAGACCAAGATTGTGCTGATAGATGGAGCATTTTGAAATAAGTGGCATCTATTTGCCAGGTTTTCACCATCTTGGCAGAGATTCTATTTTTGCTACCAAGGCGCCTGTTTCCAGGTTTTCACCAAGGCACTTTTTCTTTTTTCTCATTTTTTTTTTGTATGTTTCATTTTTCTAATTTTTTTGTACTTTTGATATATTTTACTTTTTTTGTGAATCATCAAGGCGCCTATTGCTAGGTTTCACCAGGATGTTCATTTTTTCAAGACTTTTGCTGATTTTTAAGAATTTTTCAGGACATTTTACCATAGGTTGAATGCTTAGGTGTAGAATTTCTTCAGATGGAAAACATTGATTAGTTCTCGGAGCTGTTCTCCTTCAGTCGTTGAGAGTTGATAGGCACTAGAGCCAAAAGTAGTAGTGATAACAAAGGGACCCAGCCAGTTGGGTTCAAACTTCCCCTTGTGTTCTCGATGTGATTGATTTTTTGGATTCTCTCTCAAGACTAGATCACCAACCTGGAATTCTCTGTGTCTGACTTTCTTGTTGTAACCTCTAGACATTCTCTTCTGATATACTCTGAGATGATCATATGCTGCTTGTCTGCGCTCATCTAGTAGTTCAAGTTCTTGCAACCTAGACACTCTGTAGTCATCATCAGTTACTAGACCATGCATTCTAATTTTTAGTGATGGAATTTTGACCTCAATAGGTAGTACCGCTTCAGACCCATAAACTAAAGAGAAAGGTGTAGCCCCAGTAGGTGTTCTAATACTTGTTCTGATACTAGTTCTGATACTTGGTATACCTGATAGCATCTTTTTCCATTGCAAACTCCCAAGAAAGATCATATCGTGCAGTCCCAATGTCTAGCAAGGTGGAGAACAAGAGGGATTGGCAAGCTGGTGGAAGAGAATGAAGGAGAATGAAGGGAAGAAATCCTCAAGGGCAAACTCCTCAAGAATACCCAAGCTAGGGAAAAATTGTCATGTAATGTAAAGCGCATTTGGACAAGCAATGAAAGGCCAAAATAGGATAAGTCACAAAAGCATAATGCCAAAGAAGGAAAGGATGTAGTCCAAAGGAGGAGACATGTCAAGAGGCTTCATAGCATCGTGTTTCACTCTTTCTTTATTTTTTTATTAGATCAAGACCAAAGGGGAAATTGATAGTGATAGGCAAAAATGAATAGAGGAAGATGTATATGAAGGCTAAACATGGAAGGAATGAAAGCAAGATCATCATAAGACAACTCACAAAATAGCCAAATGTTCATGTATAGGTCAACCTTGTCAAGATCAAAGAGAGAAGATGGAATGGATGAAATATGTAGAAGAACTACACATGATGCCTGATTGCCAAGTTTTCATCATGGTACTTATCCAAGGCACCACAAGGGAGTGGTTTTCACCATAGGATGAATTTATTTCTTTTTACTTTTGCTACCAAGGCGTCTATTTCCAGGTTTCCACCAAGGCACATTTTCAAAAAAAAAAAATTTTTTGAAGAAGGCAGGCTTTTTAGATAATGCTCCTTGAAAGGATAAACCATGATATGCCAAGGATTCAAAATGATATGCTCAAAGATGCTGATAGGGAAAGGGAGATGGAAGAGAAAATGGAGGATAAGGTTTTATGTAAAGCGAGTGAGGTTGGAAGATAGGAGGAATAGGCAAATGAGGAAAAAAGATAGAAGGTAGAAGGATAATGAATGGAAAGATTGTGAAAGGGTAGATGGAAAGGAAGGAAAGATCAACATTAACACACACCTTGAAGGGTGGCAAGAGGATGGAGGAAATGTGAATGACAGAATACGTGAAGGAATATGGCAAATGGATATCAGAGGTTGTGGTTTAGGCGCATGGAATGGAAGAATATTTTTGGAAGAAGATGAAGTGGAAGTCTTTGGAAGCTTGAATGTCAACTTCACTTGTTTCTCAACACCAGAATCTTTCAAGAGAGACTTTGGAATCCATATAGCCATAGGCTTTTCATTTCTTTTTGATGATCTAGAGAGAATATCTTTAATGATGGATTTTGGAACCCATACTTGTCTTGTAGTCTTTTTCTTAGATATCTCTTTTGACTTTATGCCTCCATGTTGATTAGAGGAGACATGGTGATCTTCTCTTTTTGATGGATTCTTGTATTGCTTCTTTTTCTTGTATTGAACATTCAAGTTACTTCCAAAAGACTTGGGACTTGTGGAAGAAGAAGGAGGATATGACTGGTTTAGATGGGTGGGTGGATGAAAAAGATTCAAGGGTGTGAATCTATGTTGATCTTGAGGAAAGATGGGAGATGGAGGGATGTAAGGACCCAAGATGGATGGCGAATTAGGAGAGTTAGGAGGGGAAAGTGAAGGGACATAAGGGCCCAAGATGGAAGGAAGACATGAAGCCCTTAGTAGTGGTGGAGGATGGATGTGGAAAATGCAAAAGGATAATCAATAAGTTCATCATCATCTATATGACAACCAAGGACATCAGCACCTTTAGAGTGAGCATTAGGATTTTCAATAGAATCATGGACATCTTGAATATGAGCACCTTTTTTGATAGGATTGTTCAAAGCTTGCAAAGACTTAGGAAGAGTAGAAAGTGGAAACGAACATGGAGTGGTAGAATAAGAAGATGGAAGACTTTGATCTTGACAAGGATCTTTGGATAGCACAAGCGCATAATTTTTCTCTTGATTTTCAATAGGCTTAACATTGGAAGTAACAACAACATTTTTACCAACCTTAATGGAATTATCATCTTTGGAAAGCAGAAGTGGGGTAAGGTTATTTTGATTGTCAATAAGCTCAACAATGTAAGTAGTAGCTTGATCTTGCTTAGGAGAAGACTTAAGACATGGTGGAATGCATGAGAAAGGGTGTGCAGGATCAAAAGAACCATGGAATGGATAAGAGACATCATGAAAAGGATTGGATGACATGGAGGTTTCTTGATCTTGATCTTTCTTTATGTTATTTTCTTTATGATTTTTATAGTCCTCTTGACATGGAGCCACTTCTAAGGACAAGGAAGCACGTTGGGATTGTATGGAAGACTTTGGAAGAGATGGGGAAGGACTAACTGGAGTAGACATTATAGCATATAAAGGCTTAGGCTCTTTGGGTTTAGCATTATTGAAAGTATTTGTAGCCAAGTGAAGGTTAGCTTGAGTTTCTTTAAGAGGTAGCCCTTGAGGATAACTATAGGGAAACATATGAAAAGTATCAGGGCTTGTGTCAGATGAAGGTTCTGTGAAAGATTTGAAAGACTCAGAAGCTTTAGGAAATGTACGGGTATTGGAGGAAGTAGAGGATGGAAGGGAACCATCACAAGACAAAGGTCCAACATTAACATGATCTTTCTTGAGAGTGTAATCTTTATTTTCAGCCTAAGAGTTCTTAGAGGAGAGATTCTTATAGTATTTACTTTTGTAATTAACACAAAAAACTTTCTCTTCCTTAAGTGAAGTAGACGTGTCATCTAGGTATTGTTCACAGAAGTCATCAAAGTCTCTTTCAAAATTAGAATCATATGGATCACCCTCATGATCTATCCAATGTGACAGCCCATTTGTAGTAAGCAGGAACACACGATGAGGAGGATTCTTAGGAACATAGGTGTCATAGGTATCATTACATTGTCTATCATCATAGTCATCATATTCTTCAAAGATGGGCATGTCACTCTCTATGGAAGAGGTATCATAAGGGTTATAACATTGCTCAAATTCTATCCAGGGGCATGGTGACATGTACAAGTCTTTATCAAATGGAAAAGGGCATAGAGCTTCCATGGAGAACTCTTTAGGTTCCTTTTCTTTCTCAAGTTTGTTAAGCTTGACTTGCATAGCATGCATCTATTTCATCATAGTGGTGATTAGAGTTTCTTCCTCATGTGTACTGATTCTTTGAGACATGTGTACTGATTCTCAATGGCTACTGCTCTGTTCTTGACACAGTGATTTGTATGACAGATTCAGCAACTAGGCTAAAAAAGTTGAATATCTGGCAATTCTGACAACTTTCTGACACTTTTCAAAATTTTCCCAAATGACACTCTACAAACTCGTATGACAGTGGGTATGCTATGAAACGATAGTTGAAAAGCTCTTACGACAGTTGCAAAAACTCACACGACAGTTGCTAGCAGGATTTGACTTTTTGAATTTGATTGGCAGAAAGACTCATATGACACTGGGTTCTTTACCATACAACAATTGGGCAGTAATGAAATGACATTTGATAAAAACTCGTATGACTTTCTAACCTCCTGAGATGAATTTTGACTCTAGAAAGGAATTTCACTTCAAATTTTGCAAATTTAGGGTTTTCAGTTTTGGACTGTTTGCAAATGGTACTATCTAGATTTGAAGAGTATACCAGATTTGTTCATTTTTAGTAACCAAATAGATAAACAAGCATGCAAAACAACAAGCAAGTGATTTCAAGCACGTTTGAAAACAATGAACAAGGGCAAAAGCAACCTTGCGCATGAACAATCAAGTGACTTATTTGTGCTAATCTCTGAGAGTGCTAATTGTGTATGTTCAAAAAAGTTTTGCAATAATGCACATATCCCTGAAAATGAAAAATTGGCCTCGCTATGGTTTTTAGTAATGGTCTGACTCTGTAAATTTTATGATCCAAAGGGGTGAACTCCAATCCTGGTGCACCAAGGTTTTGACACAGTCTGAGAATTTAATCAATCAGGAGCTGCTAGGGAGATCTAACAACCCAACAATGAACCACACCTGTGAAGATTTCTTCCACAAGGACATTTATATAGTGGCTGTCACTACCATGGTGAAAATGGCTATTACCGCTTGAGGTTCTGTCAACGTGGTTGACCCAATTAAGGGAATGTCCACTACAGTTAACCCTCTCTAAAGGTGACTCACAAGATATACCACATGGAGACTGGTTCCAGATTCAAGGATTTGGGTTTCTGGTACTATCCAAAATAGAAGTAGAGCATAATCCCCTAGCCTTTTCACTTTTAACCCAAACAAAGTAGACAGATTAATCTGACACGCTAAGACTAAGATTATCTCACAAAGATCTATGACGTCAACCCCTTATGATCTATCAACCTCTCCAGAGAGAGAATGTCTCGATCAAAAGTTGAAGACACACAGATCTAGTGGAACGTGAGACTCCCTCAGTATCCTCCCTACCTGCAAGGGTTCCTTCATTGAGAAGAGTTTTGCTAGAAACTCACTCTCTCAAGAGCCATGAATAGTTTCTTAGGGCCTATTTACTATGTGTAACAAAGATGCTGAAAGCAAATCTATGTTCATTTTTAGAGCCCAAATGAAGTATGTGATAGGAAAGCAATAAAAGTCACTCAAGCTAGACACATGAGATGTTCGTTTTAGATCCAAAATTGAAGTCTTATCAATTGAGAAGATTACCTAAATTCCTCACAATGCACTTAGTAGATTTTTACCTATTTTTAGCAATTCTTGCACTTTTTCCAATCAAAACTAGCAGGAGTCAATCAAAAATAGAGAATTTCAATTGTTAAGATTAGCCGTTAGTCAAAATCTAAAAATCAAATCTGACAAACTACTCTAAAAAATGAAATGATAATGAAAACTTGGTGCCAAAACTCGTACGACAATGGGTTACCTCCCAGATAGTAGTCCAAAAAATCATACGACACTGGGTTACCTCCCAGATGATAGTCCAGAAACTCGTACGACACTACGTTACCTCCCAGACGACAGTCCAGAAACTCATATGACACTGGGTATCGGATCATATGACAATCAGGCTTTCAAATGATAATGTTTTTCTGATGATACGAACCTCGATCAAATCAATTGTCGTACGACAGTGGGTATCTCCTAATATGAGTTTCTGACAAAACTCATATGATAACTGTATGGATAGAAATTAAAAATCATAGTGTACGGATAGTTTTGATAGAAAAAGTGCTAAAATAACATCATGTAGAGTATATCAGAACCCTTGAAACCCTTAGCCTCAAAAGATAGAAAATTGATAGAAATGAAGGGAAACCCATTTCAGGGCCCCGCGGTGGGCGCCAGAAATGTGTGTGTGAATTTTGTACCTGATATGTAGACACAACACTTTAGTAAAACATTAGAGGTTAGCTAAAATTGAAATTGTGCAATAAATGAAAGCTAAACTAACCAGGGAATTTACTGCCTTCTAATAGGTGCGAGTATGATGTTCTCAAATTGTTATCAAGATCAGTGACCTTGATGACACCTAAATGAAAGATTTGAATGCAAAATTGATATGAAATATAAATGCAATTAATCTATTTTTTTAATTTTTAGATGCAATATGATGAAAACTAATATGATATGAAAAACTATGCAATGTTGATCTCACAAAGCTTGGATTCGCAAACATGATTATTCAGTCTCTAATTTAGCAGCGTGATTATGCAATTCTTGTGGATGTAAAAATATGAGATGATTTGTGAAGAGCTGAGCCTTGATTTTATAGAAATCCAGGGCTTTGGAGGTGCATGAAAGAAAGTCATAAATCACTCAGATAAACTCAACTTGATTTTTGAGTTATCTGAAAATAAAGAATAATTAACTCATAAAAACATGCAAAAGCAGAGTTTAACTCAAAATAGAGTTTAGATTTAATTGATAACTGATAGTTGTCTGCTTTTGTGATTGTGCATAATTTATTTATGAATTAATTAAATAATAAAGTGATTTATTTCTAACTTAACTGATTTTGAAAAATAAAAAAATTGATTTATGGGTTAATCAATTATTTTTCAAACTTTTATTCAAAAATAATATTATTAAAAATTGACAACTTGCTTTAATTAATTAAATAAGAATTTAATCAATTATTCATAGGATTTTGGATTTATTGTCAAAATTAAATAATACAATTTAGGAATAAATAGAATTAACTTCAATTAAATAATTAAGTGGCAGAATTAAATCTAATTAAATATTGAGAATATTCAATTAATCAAACTTTAGGATAAATAGGATTTATCACCAAATAATCATTAAATTAAAGATAATTATGATAATTAGGAATATTACTAGGAATATTCCTCGATGCAGAATTTATGATAATCAATTAGAATTCGATGATGTTCAGATGTGCCTTTGGTTAGGACTTTGATATCAATTTCATTCGATATGTTGATATAGGAGGTTAATGAACGTATAGCCCATTTTTGGGGTATTACAGATCTCTAATATTGTACCTATTTCAAAACCAAATAAATCAATTAGAGTGTGCACAGACTTTAGAGATGTAAACAGAGCATGCCCTAAGGATGATTTTCCACTACCTAACGTTGATATGATAGTAGACATGACTACGGGCTTTGAGATGTATTCCTTAATGGATGGTTTTTCTGGATATAATCAAATAAAAATTGCTCCAGAGGATCAAGAGAAAACTGCTTTTACATGTGCATGGGGCACCTTCTGTTGGAATGTCATGCCATTTGGGCTTAAAAATGCTGGTGCTACATATCAAAGAGCCATGACATCTATTTTTCATGACATGATGCATAGGACTATGGAGGATTATGTTGATGATACTTTAGCAAAATCTATGATTAGAGCTAAACATCTAAATGACTTGAGCAAGATACTAGACAGAATCAAAAAATTTAGTCTTAGACTAAATCCTAAGAAGTGTGCTTTTGGTGTCACTTCTAGAAAGCTCTTAGGATACATAGTCTCAAAGAAGGGCATTGAAGTTGATCCAGCTAAAGTAAAGGCTATCATGGAAATGTAACCTCCAAATAATATTAGTCAAATGAGGACATTACAAGGAAGAGTTCAATCTATCAGATGCTTCATATCACAGTTAGCAGACATATCACAACCTTTTACAAAAACATTACATAAAGGTGTGACATTTTCATGGAATGAAGAATGGGAGAACAACTTTAATCATATCAAGAAGTATCTATCAAATCCTCCTATCTTGATGCCTCCCATTCCGGGGATGCCTTTGATCTTATATGTCTCTGCTACAGATACATCACTAGGGGCATTGCTAGCACAACATGATGAGAACAAAAAGGAAAGAGCTATATACTATATCAGTAGAACATTGGTTGCATATGAGAAGAATTATTCAATGATTGAGAAAGCTTGTCTAGCTATGATCTTTGCATCATAGAAACTGAGACACTACATGTTAGCTCATACCACACAATTGGTAGCTAAGATTGATCCACTCAAATACCTACTAAGAAAAGCTGCCCTCACAGGTAGATTAGCTAAATGGGTCATGCTCTTAAGTGAATTTGACATTGAATATGTGGAAAGAAAAGCTATCAAAGGACAGGTTATTGTTGATCAACTAGCAGATGCACCTATAATTGATGATACACCAATGCAAATGGAATTTCCAGATTCCTCTATCATGACTCTTTCTTCTAGAGAATGGCAGTTATTCTTTGATGGCTCCTATACATAGAATGGATCAAGAGCAGGCATATTATTCATAACTCCTCAAGGATACTCAATCCCAAAAGCATTCAAATTAAAGTTTCCTTGCACAAACAATATTGTAGAATATGAAGCCCTTTTGAATGGCATGAAAATAGAAATTGAATGGAGAGTAATAGAATTACACATTCATGGAGACTCACAACTTGTTACCCATCAAGTCAATGATGTGTACCAAACCAAAGATGAAAATCTCATTCCTTACAAGAGAATGGTAGATGATCTAAAGAAGTATTTCCTATCTATCACATTTGAGCAAATACCTAGACCAGAGAACAAGGATGTCGATGAAATGGCAATGCTATCTACTTTATTACAGCAGCCTAAACATGAGCTATGCTATGAGTTCCTGGTGGAAGCACTATCTTATCCTACATATGATTCCCCCAAAACCCACATGATCTGCACTATTGTTGGTCATGATTCATCTGTATACAAAAACCTATTTTCCTATCTCCAAGACCAAATCATTCCCGATACCTTCAACCGCCATTAAAAGAGATACCTTATCTGTAATGCCTCCTAATATGTCATCATTGGTCATGATCTATACAAACAAGGTATAGATGGTACGCTACTTAGATGTTTAGAACAAGAAGAGTCTCAATGTGCGTTAGAAGAAGTCCATGATAGTATTTGTGGGTCACACTCAAACAGTTTAACACTAGCTCAAAAACTTATTAGGGCTGGGTACTATTGGCTTGAAATGGAGAAAGAGTCTATCAAGTTTGCTAAGAATTGTCAAAAGTGCCAAGTGCATGGCAACTTAATTCATGCTCCAGGGAGAGATCTAATTCCCTTTACTACACAATGACCTTTTCACCAATGGGCATTTGATCTTATAAGAGCTATACATCCTCATTCTTCTAATGGACATACCTATATAATCATAGCTACATATTATTTTACAAAATGGGTAGAAGCAGTCCCTTTGACACAAGCAACTGGAAAGAAAATATCTATGTTCATATTGAACTATATCATACGCAGATATGGGATACCTCATTCCATAATCACAGATAATGGTGGACAATTCAAGAAAAAAGATCTAGATGATTTATGTGCTAAATTCAAGATTACACAACATTGGTCATCTATCTACTATCCTCAAGGGAATAGACAAGCAAAGGCATCTAACAAGAATCTATTGAAAATCTTGCACTGTATAGTTAATAAAATAGGAAGAGACTGGCATCTCATGATCAATCCAGCTCTCTGGGCCTACAGAACAAGTATCAAAACACCTATTGGGGCTTACACCTTTCGCTTTAGTTTATGGGTTTGAAGCGGTACTACCTATTGAGGTTGAAATCCCATCACTAAGAATCAAAATGCATGGTCTAGTAACTAATGATGACTACAGAGTGTCTAGGTTGCAAGAACTTGAACTACTAGATGAGCGCAGACAAGCAGCGTATGATCATCTTAGAGTATATTAGAAAAGAATGTCTAGAGGTTACAATAAGAAAGTCAGACACAGAGAATTTTAGGTTGGCGATCTATTCTTGAGAGAGAATCCTAAAAATCAATCACATCGAGAACGCAAGGGGAAGTTTGAACCCAACTGGCTAGGTCCCTTTGTAATCACTGCTACTTTTGGCTCTGGTGCCTATCAACTCTCAACGACTAAAGGAGAATAGCTCCGAGAACCAATCAACATTCTCCATCTGAAGAAATTCTATGCCTAAGGCATTCAGTGTATGGTAAAATGTCCTGAAAAAATTATAAAAATTAGAAAAAGTCTTGAAAAAATGAACATCTTGGTGAAAACCTAGCAATAGGCATCTTGATGATTCACAAAAAAATAAAAAAAAATAAAAAAGTACAAAAAAATTGGAAAAATAAAAAATACAAAAAAATGAGAAAAAGAAAAAGTGCCTTGTTGAAAACCTGGAAACAAGCGCCTTGGTAGCAAAAATAGAATCTCTACCAAGATGGTGAAAACCCGGCAAACGGGTGCCACTTGTTTCAAAACGCTCCATCTATCAGTGTAATCTTGGTCTTTCCCAACTTTTAGTCTTGCTTTAGTTTGTACATATCTCCCGGTTTGTTTCTGCATTCCTATTTTCAATAAGTCGATATATACACCAATCAGCTCAAGCGTCGGTATCCTATCAATGTTAAAACTTGGGGGCAATCAATGTCATATCCTATGGCCTCCAATGTATCTTAGATGTATCATATCCAGTCAGAGTCCTTTGAAGCTTCATCCAAGTCAATTAGTCCATCTTGTCTCCAAAAAGAATTTTTCATCTACAACAACGCAATCAAACATCAAACACAAACTGAAAACAATCAGTGCTTTTTACATGCTTTTATCTCCTTGTATGCTTACTGATTCACATTGTGATTTTTTCATATTATGTCCCTTCGAGCTCTTCGATGATGTCCTTTACAGGATTTAGAGAGTGATGACTGGGGGCATAATCTTTTCTTTGTTTTCTGCTTGTATGTGAAAATCTAACAACTTTGGAAATTTTGGATTGAAATGGTGTCCAACTATAAGAGCCTTCATCTCGAATTGGATGGCCATGCGTACCTCGACCATTGATACCCAAAAAATTCAAGGAAGTTTGATCTAACTATTGTATTTTTTGAGTAAGTTCTTTCTCCTATTGTGAAACACAATCTGACCTAAGGATGTGAACGATAAAGGGTCACCAAGGGTAATTCACATTGGATTTAGAATGATCTCTTGACTGTTTGATGTGTTTGAACACAAGGTGTATTCAGGTCATCATGAAATTTATGTTCTAATGCTTATACAAATTGCTATATCAAAATGGACATGATATTCAGGTCATCCTGACATTTGTGCCTTGGTGCTTATATCTAATCTGACATTCCAAAAATAAAATCAATATTCATATATCTATGTTTGATTGACTAGTGGATGTTGTATTGATTCATGCGCATACAAATCAATATTCATATGTCTATGGTTTCATAACAAGTGGGCATTGTATTGATTTATCCGGTTACCAAAAAATTCAATGATGAGAATGACTGACACATGATCAGTGACTAGGTCCTAGGTCTTAGGTTGCATTTCATTCTCCATGTCTCTTTGCATTTTGCATGTTTGCATGATCTCACAGTGGTTGGCTAAACTTAAATTCTTACATGATTCTTCAAATCGCATCTTCAAATCTAACAAGAGCTAAATCTCACACGAAGGTTCCTCCAATGAAACAGCAAGTAGAATCCTTTTTCGGGTTCAAAATCAAAATCTGAGATCATTCATATTATTAACTACTTGCATAATCAACCTTCAATCATCACAAGAAATCCAGAATTCAACTTAACTGATTATCTTACATCAAACTATCAAAATTTCAACTTGGTCACCCATGGTCAACTCATGGTTTCACCTAGTCAAACTTGGTCTTTTGGACCCTCAAACGTTGCAGAAAGCATTCTCGAACGTGTTTAACCACTTCTCAAATCAATTAACATGCTTCTAAACTATATAACGCTAACTTTTCTTTTCAGATTTCAATTTTCATCTCGAAGGGGGCATGGTATTGCACATCATTCAAAATATGTAATCTAAATTTGAAATCATATCTTTCCTTAGTAATCAATACAACGACCACATCTAGTTGTTGATTCATCAAAAAGACCTCATCGATCAGGGCAAATCAATCATCGCTCGGGGCATATTAGATTCATCGAGATCCATATCAATCTAGTATTCTCTTAATCTTGTAAATTGTATCAGTTTTTGCAACTATCGGTTCAATTGTGTTATTTCCTTGATTCTTCAGAAACTGAAGGGTTCAGATGTGATACCAATGTGATTCTTATCGACAATTGGGTCTGGAATTGGTCACTCACTTCTTCACAATCATAACGTTCAGAATCAAGCATTTTGACACTTTTTCACAATCATCGATTCATTTGCTGTTATAGTTAACATTATCTTTGGTCATTCAGGACCTATTATCTTCATATCAATTTCAATCAGTTTCTATCTCATATCAATATCAATTTCAAACATCAGTTCAAACATCATACACAGACTGTCTTTGGACCACTGGGCTTCGCATAACAATTCAAAGAGGGGCAAAATGTAATACCTCAAAAATGGGCTATAGGTTCATTAATCTCCTATATCGACACATCGAATGAAATTGACATCAAAGTCCTAACCTAAGGCACAGTTGAACATCATCGAATTCTAATTGATTATCTCAAATTCTACATCGAGGAATATTCCTAATCATCATAATTATCTTTAATTTAATGATTATTTGGCGATAAATCCTATTTATCCTAAAGTTTGATTAATTGAATATTCTCAATATTTAATTAATTAGAATTAATTCTGCCACTTAATTGTTTAATTGAAGTTAATTCTATTTATTCCTAAATTGTATTATTTAATTTTGACAATAAATCCAAAATCCTATGAATAATTGATTAAATTCTTATTTAATTAATTAAAGCAAGTTGTCAATTTTTAATAATATTGTTTTTGAATAAAAGTTTGAAAAATAATTGATTAACCCATAAATCAATTGTTTTATTTTTCAAAATCAGTTAAGTTGGAAATAAATCACTTTATTATTAAATTAATTCATAAATAAAACATGCACAATCAGAAAAATAGACAACTATCAATTATCAATTAAATCTAAACTCTATTTTGAGTTAAACTCTGCCTTTGCATGTTTTTGTGAGTTAATCATCCTTTATTTAAAAATAACTCAAAAATCAACTTGAGTTATTTGAGTGATTTATGGCTTTTTTTTCATGCACCTCCAAAGCCCTAGATTTCTATAAATTAAGGCTTCATCTCTTCATTTGAGATCCATCAATCCACGAATTGCACACTCACGCTGCTGAATTGGAGACTGAAGAATCAATCTTGAGAATTCAAGTTGTTGTGAGATTTTCATTGTTTTTGCATAGTATCCATATCATTTAGAATATTATTGTTAGATCATTTTAGCATATCAATTTTCATATTAGAATAGATTCATATCAAGTTTTCATTATCATAATTGCATCTAAAAACCAAAAAAATAGATTAATGGCATTCATTTCATATCTAGATTTTGCATTCAAATCCTTCGTTTAGGTGTCGTCAAGGTCACTGATCTCGATATAATCTGAGAATACATACTCGCATCTACTAGAAGGTAGTAAATCACCTAGTTAGTTTAGTTTTTCATTTATTGCACGATTTCAATTTTAACTAACCTCTAATGTTTTATTGAAGTGTTGTGTCTACAGATCAAGTACAAAATTCACACACACAGGTTTTACCATTCTTCGAGAAAATAGGAACCCCATGATTGAAGAAGAGTGTACAGTACTCAACTTTATCAGTTGCCACATGTCTTGCATGTCTTCACCTATCATTGAATCTTCCAGACATAGCTCTTACGTGTCATAGGAATCTATCATAATCATTTCAGCCATGATCTCCTTACACACAATTCAAGATGCCAACACATCAACATGCCAACTAGACATGTACACTCACACTTAATTACATTATTTGCAAGAAATACATTTTACAAAACAAATAATAAGAATAGGAATTATCCAAGGTTGAGACACCTTATTCCTAACAAGAAATACAAAGTCTTAAAAATGAAATATCAAACTTAAGAAAGGAAACAGAGAAACCTAAATCATCATTTTCGGTGGAATCTATATGTGCATTACCTTTTTACAAGAGTTTATATATGATGCCTTTCCCAAGGGATATTGAGATCCCTAAATTTGACAAATATGATGGTAATGGAGATCCACATGATCATTTCAGACAATTTTATGCTCTAAATATGGATTTCATGCATGATAATACTTATCTTATGTGACTCTTCCCTAGGAATCTAAGTGGCCAAGCTATGGAATGGTTTTCAAAGATTACACCTCCACTTAAGACTTTTGATGAGCTTGTGCAAATATTTATACATAAATATTCTTATAATATTCAACATCTAGTCACTATGCTTGACTTATGCAATATCAAGAAGAGACAAGGCAAACCCTTTGTCACATTCTTGCAAAGATAGAGAAAGTTGCACTCAAGATATCCACAAAAACTTCCTGAAAATGAAAATATTGACATCTCTGTCAATAATCTTATTCCTGAATTGCACTATGACCTTAGAAAGCAAGTCTTCTTAACTTTTAATGACAAGATTGAGAGTGCCTTTCATATAGAAGATGTCTTGGTCAAGAAATATGAAAGCACTTTGAGAATAGAGAAGTCCAACACCGGTAATGGATACAAAAAAGATTAGAGTAAGCCTTGGAACAAAAACAAGTATATGGTTAACAATGGTGTTGTTGATGAGCCCAAGCCTAAGGATCCCATGTTCAACTTGGCCACTGCTATTGACAACTCAACAATAACAGGCTGCAAAGATGAATGATTCTAACAAGACTAGACCTCCATGGGTGTCTAGGCCTAAGCGAGATTTTACTCCTTTGGGAGATTCATACGATGTGATACTCAAGACATTACTCTCCAACAAGATTATCACATTTCCATAATATACTAAGCCTTATGAACCAGAGGTAAAGCCCAAATGGTGGAATGATAACCATTGTAATAACCTAAAAATGGTCAAAGATCAAATCAAGTGAGAAACTAAAGCAAAATCAAAGCATTAATTGCAATCAAGCCAAAATCTAATAATAATTAAAAATCAAAAGCCAATAAATCAATTTAAATCAAGATAAATTAATTAATTGTGTAATTAATCTAATTAATTGTATAGTTCAATTTAAATCAAATCAACCCATTCAAGGGGTACACATAGCCAAACAAATCAATTAAATTCAATTGATTAATTCCTAATTTTCCTCACCCACCACATGGGAGGAAAATACCTCAATCAATAGGAATTAAGGATGGGGCTCACATGGATCAAAAGCAAATTGAATCTCAATCACACATAAGGTGAGAGCATCTTGACCACTCATTTTGTCTCTTTGTCCCAAGCTTTGAGGACAAACCATTGAAATTGTCCCTAAAGGTGGAACCATGGACTTAACTCAAACCTAATCATGATTAACTCAACTCCACCCCCTATGTGTGCCAAAATCTATAAATAGAAAGCCAAAATCAGGAGAAAAGGATCCACACATCTGATAATTGCATCAAACCTCTTGATTTTTTGAGCTAGAAAGGCATTTTAAGCATAATTTGAGCATAGTTTTTGAGTAAAATAGGCTTTAATTATGTTAATCTTCATCATTTCTCATTTTAAGGTTGTCACTAACTTGTTGAGAGCTTACTATTAGCATACTTAAATAGAGAGCCATAGAGTGCTCATTAGCTCTATTTACATTTAAATAGCTCATTAATTATGGTATTTTGTTTATTTAGATCATTTATTACTAAGCTAACCCTATGAAGGTACTTTATATAGTACACAAAATGGTGTCCACCATGGGTCATTAGGCCTCATTCATTTAAATTTTGGAAAATTTGCTAGATTTTTAAGATTTTCTTTTTTTATAACTTTGTTTTACAGGTGAAGTTGCGCATTTGAGACTTCTTGCAGTGCATCTAAGGCTTGAAAGTGCATCTGAGATAAAGTTTTGCACCTTTACATAGAGAAACCACATATTTAATAACTTCTATATTCTGTCTTTCATTCTTTCAGCGCTTTCACCCTGACTACACAGCGCATTCTATCAATCCTACAACGCATTCAAAGTTTTCTTTATGTGCATTTGACTTATTAAATAGCACATTTAATTTCTGTTTCTATGCATTTAAAATTTTCTACAACGTATTCTAAGTTTTAAATAGTGCATTCAATCATTTCTGCAATGCTTTTGACTGTTTTCATAAATTGATAAATCTGATAGTTGGAAATGTATTTCTTGTTTTTTTCTGATGGCAGGGCATAAAAAGGTGAAAAATCTAGAGACCAACAATAATAGTGAAGATAAGGCCATTGCAAAAAGGATCAATAAGGAAAACATAGCCCACGTAAATCGTGTTTTGGAGAATTCCAAGCAAGAAGGTAAGGAATACGAACGTTATTTACAAGTAGTTGATGCTTATAAATCAAAATTTATATCATTGAATTGGATTTTCATGCCTTGATCATTTTGGTTAAAATTGAAAATTAAAGGCTTAAAATTCACTTTTGCTTGTTTTTCTTCACTTTTCTTGGTTCTATAAGACTAACAATTTCAAAGAGGAGGTAAAAGAGTTGGAACAATCACCACTAGGTGAGTGAAATCATGAAAAATCTCAATAAAAAATGCCCTAGCCTTAGCTAGATTCAAAATAAGGTATTCCTTGAAACTTTAGTAATTTTTTTCTTAAATTGTGGCATTTTCACTTTGAATCTAGTAATTAGAAAGCCTATTATTGTTTGAGAAATTTGGTAATAGGCCCATGCTCTTCACTTTTCAAGTGAACCAAAATGCCAAACCTACCAAGTTTCTTGATTAAAAGAAAGGCTAGGGAATAAACAAGCACTAAAATTAAAAAACCCTTTGTTTGTGGAGGAAAGTAGAAATACTTGATTCCCATTAGTTAGAGGGTTTGGTTAATTGAACAGTGGTAATTGTGCTTGAGAGTGAAAGAATAGTAGGGATATGTTCTTCACCTTTTGGTGAATCAAACTCCCAAACCTATCTCTTCATTTCATTTATTCGCTTTAAATGAACATGCTAGAATTATAGTGGGCTCGCCTCTTGAGAATTTGCCTTAACAAGGCCGATGAGAGGGATAGCCCAAAATGGGATATAATTTCCTTTTCCACAATAATCCAACCCACTATAAAATAAAATGCATTCATCCTTAATGGGTTGAATGATAAAAGTATATTGAATATCAAACTTCCTCGAGTAGTCCTTCGGGATTGCGCAAAACTCTGATATACCGGTGGTGGGAAGCCCCTTATTTTTGAGGGATGAAACTTGATATTTCTTTTGAAAAGAACCATTTATAGTACCTTCTTAATCTAGAAATCCTACCTTTTTAAAGCCATGCTTATGAACCAATTTGACAAATAGGTAGATTTCTTGGAGTTACTTATTGTTAAAAACCCGTGATAATGTTCAAAAAATTTCAAACACTTTGTGTGTAGAGGGTTAAAAAGACAAATGTACTTGTGATTGCTTTGTTTGAAGATACATATAACAAGTGAGAAACATCCATTGAAAATCATCTTACATTTTTAAATATCTTTTTAAAAGAACAATCACAAAATTTGGGGGAAAATCAATTTCAATTCAAACCTTTGTTGATGTCAGTTTTCACACGATCACATAAATTAAAAATATATTTACAAGAAAATGGCACTTTCATAACACAAGAGGTCCCCAAATTTATTTTTCAAACTCCTTTTATCGAAACTCAAGAACAAGAGGATAGTCTCCCAAACCTATTTGAGGAAAGAGTCAATCCAATGGATAGAAATGCTGAATTTTATGACTATCTTCATGGGAGAAACAATGAAGATCAAGGGGAAATGAACTAAGGAAAAAATAACCAAGCAAACCAAGGGACAAAAGAAACAACCGAAGAAAGAGCCAATAGGGAAGCCCAAGATCCTGAATTTATTGAGATCATGCAAAAACTTTTAGAAAGAAATAAGGAAAGATATTTCCTTAACTTATCCCAATCACGGGTCAAACTTCCTCACAATTATGATATTGCAACATTAAAAAAAGATGAGGAAGAAGAAAATCCTCTCAGTGTGATGAATAAACAACTCAAAATGTTTCAAGCACAAATTGACACCATGAAGAAAGTGGTCGAACCAAATCCCTTTTCTATTGAGGCTATATGCCCATTTCCATTTGATTGGAATTTGGTTATGGAACCTTTCCCACCTAACATGGTCTTTCCTAGATATGAAAAATATATGGGTAAATCAGACCCACAAGACTATATAAGAGAATTTTGTTCTTTGAGCATAGAATTCATGTATGACACTACCTATTTAATGAAGCTATTTCCAAGAAGCCTAGGAAGCCAAGCCATGGAGTGGTTTTCAAAGTTACCACAAGGAATCAAAAAATTTGAAGAGCTAGCCTCAAAATTCATGACTCACTATTCCTATAACATAGAGCATGAAATCACCATGCTCAACCTATGCAACATGAAACAAAGAGATGGTGAGTCTTTTCTATGGTTTCTCCAAAGATGGAGAATGATTTTCACATGATACCCTCGAAGTATACCTGAAAAGGAAAAGATGGAGATCTTCATGAACAACCTAAACATGGAGATGAACTATAGACTCCAACTTCAATGTCCCCCCACATTCTAAAAGATTATTGAAAATGGGATAAAAATTGAAGGAGTGTTGGTAAAAAGAGGCGAGATTAAACTATTCAAATATAACAAAGGTTATACCAACACTAACAACAACAATAACTTAAATAATTATAATAATAATAAGGGATCCAATAACAATGACAAACCAAGGTTATGGTTGAAAAACACCAATAAGAACCTTATAAATGATGGAGTTGTAGAAGCACACAACCTAAAGGCTACCCCTTTTTCACTTATCAAGCGGGTGAAGTCAAACACATAATGTCAATCAAATGACCAAGGCTCCTTTCAATAACAACAACAACAACACCAACAACAATCCTTTCAAAATTTGAATGCAAACAAGCCTAAACCTTTCTTCCCTCCATTTCAAAGAAGGAAATTCACATTCCTAGGTGAACCTTTGGAAAATTCTTTGAGAACACTTGTGGCCAACAAAATCATTTTTTTACTTGAATCAAGGCCATATGAACCTCAAGTCAAACCCACATGGTGGAATGATGTGCATCATTGTGATTATCATCATAACAAAGGACATAAAACCAATGAATGCATTAAGCTTAAGCATTTAGTCCAAAACTTAATTGATGATGGTACCATAAAGGTGGAAGGACCTCAAAATAATGAAGATCACACATCTTTTAAGAACCCTTTCTTGAATCACAAAAATGGGGAAACATCAAATGCCAACCAAAATAACAAGAGGGGTAATGAAAAGGTAAATTTTTCCCATACTTATGACAACACCATAAATTCCCTAAGTGGTTGTGAAAATACCATCAATGTCATTGTGGTGAAAGAAAAAACAAAAGAAAGAAGCATCTAATGTTGTGACAAAGGGGCAAGCATCGAAAATCACTCTATTAGGAGGTGCCCCTAGAATCATCCTACCTAATCAAACATCCCCTTCTTCAAAACAATACAATTTGTTAGATCAACTCTAACAAACCCCTACGCAAATTTCCATTTTGGAGTTGCTCAAACTTTCACCTACTCACAAAGAGATTTTGGAAAAGGCCCTTGTTGAAACCAATGTACCTTTGAATTTGGATGCGAACAAGTTTCAAAATATGGTAGGACACCTTGTTGCATCCCATTGTTTATCATTTTCTGAGAAAGATTATATGTCCTTAAACCATCCACAAAACTTTCTATTGCATATCAAGGTATTAATCCATAAGAACAGGGTTAAGAGAGTCCTCATTGATTGAGGATCTAGCCTAAATATCTGCACGTTAAACCTTGTTAAAGCCTTAGGATATTCTAAGGAAGCTATAGGCCCTAAGAAAAAAAAAACTATTAAAGCTTACGATGATGAAGAAAGGCTTCTAAAGGGATATAGTACTCCCCATTTGAGTAGGTCTAATGCAAAAAGAAACCATTTGTCAAGTCCTAGATCTAAATTTGGCCTATAATACCTATTAGGAAGGCCATGGATACACAAAATGCAAGCGGTACCCTCAATGTACCATCAATGCTTGAAATTTCCTTATATGGGACAAGAAGTCATGGTGAGTGGAGATTTAAATCCATTCCAATATTGTAATAACATTAAACCCATAAATGATTCATTGGTCCCCCATAATGCAGAAGGATCTATATTGATAAGGATAGAACAAGGACAAATCTCAAATGATATTCCATCTTTAAAAGGCAAAGAAAAAGTAGAGGAAGAAGACATTATTGTTGAAAATCATAAAATCCCCACTAACTTAGCTACATCAACTAAGGGAAAGGAGAAAGTCTGTGAGGAAAGTACTCATGAAGAAAAATAAGACCAAGCAAAATCCACTCAATTACACACCAAGGAGGCTCATTAAACAAAAATGGATAGCATGATGAAGAATTTTGAGAAATAATGCAAAATAAAACAAAAAGATGTGGGTGAATATTCTTTATCTATGATGGATCTACCTTTATCTCCAAAGTCCCATGGAAAACCCTCTAGCCTACATACACCCCATAAATACAATGACTATTTTGTAAGGGCTAGTACTTCTTCATCTATGAATGAAGAGGATAATGAAATTCTAAAATAGCTACATAAAGATAATGATTCAAGTGCTCATGAGAAAAGAATCCAAAATATTAGTATTCCTACTCATCAATATGGAAAACATTTTGAAATAATGCAAAAAATGGGTTATAAAGGACAAGGACCTTTGGGTACAAGAAATTAAGGGTTAATCAAGCCCATCGAAATGTCTGGAGGGATATCAAGGAGAAATCTGGATTGGGGTATCTTGAACAATGATACACTCAAAAGAGACACCTCATGATTTATGACCAAATTCTGCAATTAGGCTCACAAAGTGATGAAGATTCAAACAATTGGGAGTGGGATTCATTTTCAAGTGAATCTTGCCAAGATAAAGAGGTGGATGTAATTCACATTTATACTCCTAACAAAGGAAAAGAATAAGAAATAGCTTCAGGATCAAGTTATAATCAAGCATCAAGTTCTAATCAAGAGGTTCTAGAAAATGTACCAAATTAAGAAGCCAAAGAAACTCAATGGGTAGGAGAACCCTATGTGCCATCATGGCTATTTACAATAGAAAGATCTAGTGATAGGTTTAATCCAAGAGATTTTTACCCATTAGAATCCCAAGGGGATTCAAGTGAGGAGGATTTTGACCTGATTTCTCTAGAACACTTAGAAGAAGCGCATGTTATAGGTTTAATCAATACAATATTTGAACCTTCCAATGAGGTCATGTACTTAAATCCTATCGATCCAAACCAAAACATTGATCCCTTATCCCTTTTTTATCCAGAACTCATTGAATGGGATTCTCTACAACCCACCATCCTTCCCACATTCTTGAATGACAAATCATTGTCCCAATACCTAAATACGATTGAACCTTCTTCTACCAATGAATATTAATAAAAATTGATGAAGGGAAGTATCCAATCTCTCAGTTCAAATATAAAAGAAAAAGAAAAAGGAAAAAAACAATAAAATTTTGAAAGAATCTAGTGTTGAAAACTACAATGCGACAACATTAGATAAAAAAGAGAAAGAAATAAAGAATGTTTCCAAAGGTGAAACCCAATAGAGGCACCTAAGTGAGAGAGGTTGGATAATTTACTCGAACACTATGAGGAAAGATCACCTATTTTTATTGAACCAATAGAGAAATTCAACATTGGATCAGAATCAGAACCAAAGGTTATACATCTAGCAACATCCTTATCAAGTGAAGAAAATGAGGAGTTCATAAAATTCTTCAAAGAAAGACAAGTAAATTTTGCATGGTCATATGATGATATGCCTAGACTAGATCCAAACTTGATAATGCATCATTTAAATATCAAAGGAGTAAGACTAATTAAATACAAATTGAGGAAAATGTGCCCACACATAGCACTTCTTGTCAAAGTACAATTGGAAAATTTACTAAAAGTGGGATTCATAAGAGTCATCAACTATGCCGAGTGGATATCAAAAATTGTGCCTCTTTCAAAAATAGACAGGTCTATTAGAATTTGCACAGACTTCAGAGATCTCAACCTCGCATGTCTGAAGGATGACTTTCCTTTACCAAGCATTGACGCTATAGTGGATTTAACAACGGGTCACTCAATGTTCTCTCTCATGGATGGATTTAGTGGCTACAACCAGATTAAAATAGCACTTGATGATCAAGATAAAACATCTTTCACCTTTGCATGGGGGAAATTTTGTTGGAATGTTATGCCCTTTGGTCTTAAAAATGCAGGAGCAACATATCAATGAGCCATGACTACCATATTTCATGATATGATGCATTATTCCTAGAGGATTATGTGGATGAAATACTTGCAAAATACCATTCAAGGTAAGAACATCTACCTATTATAGATAATATATTCACAAGGTCGGAGTAGTTCAAAGTAAGACTCAATCCCAAGAAATGTGCATTTGGGGTACAATCAAAAAAATTGCTAGGGTACATAGTTTTGGCTAAAGGAATAGAGGTAGACCCCGCAAAAATAAAAGAAATAATGAAAATGGGGGCACCTAGAAATATAAGCCAAATGAGATCACTCCAAGGGAGAATTCAATCAATCAGAGGGTTCATATCACAACTAGCAGAAAAGTGTCATTCTTTTACTCAACTCCTTCACAAGGACATAGTATTTAGATGGGATGATAAGTGTGAAGAGGCATTCACACTACTTTAAAAGTACCTAATGAATCCACCTACTTTGATGCCACCAATAAGAGGAAATCCCTTGATCTTGTACATTTTAGCGACATAACATGCTTTAGGGGCACTCTTGGCTCAAGAGGACGAAAATGAAAAAGAATAAGTCATTATTACATAAGCAGAACCTTGGTAAAATATGAGTTGAATTATAATTTTATAGAAAGAGCATGTTTGGCAGTATTTTTTGCTTCCCAAAAACTATGACATTATATGTTATCTCATAAAATTAGGCTCATAGCAAAAATTGATCCACTAAAGTACCTCTTAAGCAAAATAATTTTGACAGGAAGATTGGCCAAATGGGTCATGGTGTTGAGGGAATTAGATATAGAGTATGTGGATAGAAAGATAATCAAAGGCCAAGTGATAGTAGACCAACTAGTAGAGGCACCATTAGAAGATGAGCATCCTATTCAAGTAGAATTTCCAAATTCAGAGATAATCAATGTTGAAGCAAATGCATGGAAGTTATATTTTGATGGCTCTTATACCCAACATGGATCAGGAGTAGGAATATTATTGATTACTCCTCAAGGATAAAAAAATTCCCTAAATCATACAAGATCCTATTTCCATGTACAAATAATATAGCTGAGAATGAGGCACTAGTCATCAACATCAAACTGGCCTTCGAATGGAAGGTGATAGAATTGCAGATAAATGGAGATTATTAGTTGGTCATTAATCAGATAAATGATGAGTATCAAACCAAGGATGATAAGTTGATACATTACAAAAACATGATAGAAGATCTCAATAAATACTTCACATTGATCACATTTGAACAAGTACTAAGAGACAAGAACAGAGCAACAGATGTCATGGATACATTAGCTTCACTTCTTCAAATGTCAGACCAAAGCACAATATATGAATTCTTGGTAGAAGAAGTGGTACAACCTGCATTTGACCCTTCCCAGCCCTACACCATTTGTTTATTAGTGGGATATGACTCACCCTGGTATGGATCCATTTATATGTACCTAAAAGAACAAACTTTATCCATGGACCAAACCCGAAACCAAAAGAGAAATTTCATAAGACAAGCCTCTCGTTACACCCTTGTATCTAACACATTGTATCATAAAATTCTAGACGGAATGCTTTTAAGGTGTTTAGAGGAGGAGGAATTAATTTTAGCCTTACAAGAAATCTACGAAGGAATTTGTGGGTCACATTTGAATGGGTTAACCTTAGCAAAGAAACTTCTTAAGATAGGATATTATTGTCCTTCTATGGAGAAAAATGCATGCCACATTGTGAAGACTTGTCAAAAATGTCAATACCATGGAAACCTGATTCATGTGTCAGCTCAAGAACTGCATCTGATGACTACACCTTGGCCCTTTTATCAATGGGGGTTGGATTTAAGAGGTATTATTTACTTTCCTTCATCAAATGGTCATAAGTTCATTATAACTGCAACTGAATACTTCACCAAATGGGTAGAAGTTGTGTCATTATTCACTGCCATGGGAAAGAAAATTTCTATGTTCATATTGAACCACATAATCTGTAGGTATGGTGTTCCTCAAGCCATCATAAATGATAATGCTAAAGATTTCAAAAACAAAGACTTGAAAGAATTATGCACAAAATTCCATATGATACACCATTCATCTTCAATATATTACCCGCAAGGTAATGGACAAGCGAAGGATACTAATAAGAACATTTTGAAAATATTGAAGAGGACAGTGGACAATTCAGGTAGAGATTGGCATATTTAGATAAACCCTACTCTATGAGCATATAGGACAAGTGTCAGAACACCAATAGAAGCTACACCATTCTCATTAGTTTATGAAGTTGAAGTAGTTTTGCCTTTGGAGGTAGAAATCCCATCCTTAAGAGTGTCACTACATGGATTTCTAAGTGAAGAAAACTATAGGGTTGCTAGGTTGCAAGAATTGGAGTTGCTAGATGAAAGACAACAACAAGCCTTTGAACATCTTAAAGTGTATCAGAACCGAATGTCAAGGAATTACAAGAAGCATATCAAACCAAGGACATTCCAAATAGGTGATCTAGTGTTAAGAGAAACCCCTAAAAATCAAGCAGAAATAGAGAACAAAGGGAAATGGGAAGAAAACTAGTTAAGAACTTTTTTGATTAATTCTTTTGGAACGGGCACATACAAACTAGCTGATTATGATGGAGAAGAGCTACAAGAACTCATCAATAGTATACACCTGAAAAGATTTTACACATGAAGCCAATGAAAGGGTATAAAGAAAAAGGATGTCATAAAATCAGATGGGGAAGCATTCCTATTTATTGTATATAGTCAAAAGTGATCCTAAAAAAAACATTGAAAAATAGAAAAGAAGAGAAAAAAATCAAAAATATAGAAAAGCTAAAAAATAGTGGAAAATTGAGCATGAAGAAATCCAAAAACATTCAGAAATGATTCTCAAAAAAATGTTGTCTTGGTGAAAACCTAGAAAATAGACGCCTTGGTGATAAATACAAAAAAAAAATTAAAAAGGAGAAAAAATACAAAAAAAGTAAAAAAAAGAGAAAAAGTGCCTTGGTAAAAACCTAGCAAATAGGCGCCTTGGTAGCAAAAAAAGAAAAAAGCTTGAAAAGAGAAAAAAAGAGTAAATCAATTCAATCGGTGAAAATCTTGTAAACAAGTGCCATTGAAAGTCAAGTCAAGTCTCATGCCTAGTCGTCATCCTTGTAGATATTGCATTCACTAGCATTTATATATATTGCATAATAAAACCCCAGAATTACATTTGTAAATACCTAAAGCTTTTGTCATAGGTCTGAAAAGTGTCCAAGTCCAACAACGCAATGACATCAAACTGGGGGCAAATCTATCCTAAAGGCAAGAAGGATTCGTCAAATCAAATATCAATTGACACAAAATCAATACATCAAATCACAAGCGAAGCACTTAGACAATCAAATCCTAATCCAAACTTCAATTCAACAATGCAAACTTTTTATCCAAATTTTCACAATGACCTTACCTTTTATCAGGATTAAAATTAATAATCAAATATGAAATGGATGGAACTATACTTGAAATATGGATTTGAAAAACATCGCAAAAAAAATTCTAAGTGATTACTTGATTGATGAAATCATGTCTTTCTAGAAAATAGATGAAGTCTTGGACCAGATAAGCAATGATGAAAGCATGATATTTTATTGGTTTCTAAATGAGTGTCTTAAGATCAAGGTTTTAAAATATGTATCATTCGCCTAATGACATGATCATCAAAGAATCATTGAGCACATGTACATAAGGCAAAACCGAGATCTCTGTTTGTTTATGCAACAAGATACCTTGGATATTTTGATGTTTAATATCATAATACCAAATTCCACTTGCAACATTGAATCCAATGAAAGCGGTATTCATACTCTCATGATTGAATCCAATCAGTGATAGTTGTATCAGCATTGGGAACCCAATAGGGAAGGGAAAAAGCATTCATATCATCATGGTTGAACCGGTGACGATTGTACCAATTTCAAGTCTCAAAATTGGTCAATGATGAAAATAAGCTCCTAAATTGTGAATAGTGATAGCTAGCTGCATCCATATTAGATTAAATGCATTTAAAGTAGCATGGATTCTTATCTTGAAAACTGATTTGGAAAGATAAAAAAAGAGGGGGCGGAGTTAAGTAAAATTGAAAATTTCATCAATACCTTGTGTGCTAGAATGTGTTAGAAATCAAAATCAAACTTAGATTAAGGTGCATTGCATTAGATTAATTGCATTATTAAATCACATTGCATTTTAGTTACATTCATCATAATTTGTATTCATTTTAGATCATTCTTAAAAACTACATTATTAAATCACATTGCATTTTAGTTACATTCATCATATAATTTACATTCATTTTAGGTCATCATGTAAAGTGCATTTTAAATTACATTGCATTAGTTTGCATTCATTATATATTTCATCATTTTAGTTACATTTATTACATCGATCACCATATTGTCATTGCATTAGATTGCATTATTAAGTTCACATCAGGAGGTTATCATTGCATTACATTAAGTTCATTTTAAAATTGCATTCACATCATTCATTAAGTCACTACATTATAAATTAAGGTGCATTCATTTAGGATTCATTATATCTAAAAATTGAATTATATTCAAACATATAAGTGTATTGCATTAGGTCATCCAAATGCATTAAGTCCATCATTCATCATTAATCATTAAGGTACTTTTCATCCAATAGGTTAATTGCATCTATCTATCATTAAGTGCATACATTAATCATTAAATTTATTAAATCATATAAGTGCATTAAAATCCATTCATTGCAGTTACATTTCATTAATCATCTAGTTCATTACATTGCATTACATCATCCATAAAATGCATTCATCCACATCATAGCATATCATTGCATAAACATTAAATCAATAAATATCATCATTAAATATCATTAACCATTAAACTGTGTAATAAATACATCCATCTAATCTATGTCATAAATAAGACATCCATTTGCATAACATGTGCATTCATATCATAAACTACATATGAAGAGCATAAAAATAGCATATAGAGATACATCATATAGAACTGCATATCATGAATCACCTGAAAAGTAAATCCAAGACATGATGACATCACATAAAGTAAATCTATCCAAAGCAATCAAAGTCCATGGTATCATCCAAATCTATCAACCAAAGTCCAAAACATGAAAGTATCAATCACATAATAAACATCATCTGATAAAAGAATATAATGTACAATGTCTCAATAACATGAATCATAGTATACATCAAAAAGGCTCAACAGATATGATGAACTGCTAGAACTACCCCCAACACCATCTATGCCTAGACTCATATCAGGACATCATCTCATGCTAGCTTGTAACTCGTGTTGACTCATGGAAGTCATAAAGGTCTACATCATAGTGCTTAATTGAGTAACCTATTGTCTAATCTTTGATATCTCATCCTATAAAGACTGAACAAGAGAGGCCTATGCTAGTGCCTGTGTAGGAGGTGCCTCTGTAGGGGAGCTTAAGAGGAAGATGGAATCTGAAAAGAAGATGAAATCTATGATGAAGATGAAATTTGAGAAGAAGGAAGCTATGAAGAAGAATGAGGACCCTGAGGAGAAGGAGCCAAAGGTGTCGGTACAACCTGATCTACCAAAATTTGTGCAACCTATGCGTCAATATCAACTACAACCTAGGGTGCAATCAGTCTAAAAACCCAAAGTCTATGCTGACCCCACCTGCCCAATCTATCTGGTGAACCTGATGAATAGCCCAAAAGGGGCCACCTCAAACTCGTACCCGACCACCCCTCATCCACACACCACCTCTGACAGGAGTAGGGGCAATAACCACAGTATCACAACTCTTCCACCCTGCCTAGCCCTGCCTACTCATTGACCCCGACAACCACCTCTGCCACCATCACTACCATTTTTGTCTTCATCATCTAACCCCTCATTAATACTAGGTCCATGCTTAGATGGATCTGTGAATCTCAGGAATGGGTTCTGTAAGAACCACTGTGCATAATTATCTGTCATGTCGGTGTTAACAATATGCTCTCTCATATCCAAAGCTAAATGAGGGAGGGCCAATAGCTCATCGTGGGATGTCCTATAGTTGATCTGAGGATCCCAAAGGGATCGCTTCACCTGTACCTAAGCATACAATGCCAAACCCTATGGCATGCCTTATGGTCAACAAAATTTCTGAAGAACCCTAAAAAAGAAAAATCTCTCAATGATCAAGGGTGTTCGCCCTATCATACATCTAGGCATGCACATAAAAGGAAGCTTTGACACATCCTTGACCCATGGCTTGTATCCTAGATATGGCCTCCACACTACCTGATCAATGTCATCAATAATATGCCACCAATAGTCAAGCTTGCCGAGGTGAGTGTGGACAACCAAAGCCTCGTAGATGAATGCAAATGACCATCTAGGATCACACTACCGCACTAAAATAGGGCATGTCACGAGGAGATTCTCCCAAGTCCAAAGTTGTAAGAGGACTACTCTTGCAGATAGAGTAGCCCCATGCCTGTATACAACATTATGTTACTCATGATAAACTTGGATGAGTACACATGAGTCCCAATCAAATCTCTGAGGATGCCTGATCATATCCTCTAGGATACGACCCCAACCAACTATGAATCTGTGATGACAATGATTAGGAATAAGAAATCCACCAACCAATACTCCAAGTACTGCGGGAACCATAGGAAAGGAAGAGAACTATTCCCAGAGAATATAATCATCATCAATAGTAGGGTCACCAAATAGCCACCTACATACAGTGCCATCATATACCTAGTCATAATAAACTATCTCCATATGTGTAGGGATCTGCAACAGTCTGTACACATCCTTTAGGGTGATGGTCATCTCACCCATCAACAAATGGAATGTGTTATGGTCACAGTGTCACCTCTCTGCCATAGCTATCAGAAGGCCTCAATTCACTCAGAATCAAGGTAAGGAGAGTCAGAAAGACAAACCACATCACCCGATCAGCCAGCGCTCCTACCCACTAAGATCGTCGATCATCTCAAATGCAAGAGGGAATAACCCTCAAATGACTAACTTCTGAAGGTGATCTTGCGGAAGCAAGTTAAAACATATTAGAAATCAAAATCATAAAATGTTGAATCATCACAAGTCAATCGACCATATAAAAATCAAACCACTATCAATTTTCCTAATTCTATTCAGAGAGGATGGAAAATTCATCATCACAATTGACCAACCAATTAGGATTGATAATCAAAATTTAGTATCACATGACTAGAACTGACATCAAATGACTTGTCTCAAACATGACTCATTACCCAAGCCATTCGACCAATCGACGAAACCAGACAAGTAAGAAAACTGAGTGAAAATTAGAAAATTTGCAGAAAAGGGTGTACACGATATTTAACTAATTGTACGTGCTAAAATGAAAAAGCATTATTTAAAAGTTTGATTGCACTACTAAAACTATTGAATGCACAAAAACAATGTGTACATGTAGTAGAATCTTGAATGCGCTACAAGAATCACCTGTACGCACTACTAAAATGTTTAAAAGTCCAATTGAATTTAGATGCACTACAGGAAAGGCTAAATGTGAAATCTTGACCTAGGGCATGTTTTTGAATGCACAACAGGAAATATTGGATACACTATGGAAAACTACAGCAGCGCTAAAAGGAGGGTGTATGCGTTGCTAAAATGCTTAAACACGCAACAAAATTTGAAAAAGGAAAAAAAAGAGGGTTTTTCTATGAAAAATTCAATTTTTTGAAATTAAATACTTTAAATCAACAAAGGATGTTGTTAGGAGTACATACCAGAGGTCCATAGTCATGTGGTCACTAGTATCAATGTATGCGCTCAAATTGGCGCTCGTGATAGGGTCAGAGGAGAAAAGACAAAAGGAAGGGTGAAAATGAATAGTGAAAATGACTTTTTACCCCTATATATAGCCTTTTTGACCTAAAAAGGGGCACTTTTTACCAGATAATGACCTAAGACCCAAATCTAACACCCAATCAGCCAAATTAGGGACATTTGTCATCAAAGCATCACAAATACAATATCGGAAATGAAATTAAAATAGACACTTCATTGAAAATATTCAACAAAAATGATAAAAATACAAAATTCTTCAACAAAATCAAATTTCATTTCATTTTCGAGGGGGGATACACTCGGATTATCAGGATCATCATCATTAAAATCAAATCAATGGTATAATCTTTTAATGTAAATTTTTTTGCATTTATCAAATAGGGCATCAAAAACATCAAATCGGGTCAAATCAGACATCGTATCAAGAATCTATCATCAAAATGAGCATCAAGGACTTCAATGAATCAAGACTTAATCAGATCTATCATTAGGATCACCATCATTCATCGAGATCGAAATCAAACATCAATTACTCAAGACTTTGCATCAGGACATCAGACAATCTTTGAACCAATGCACTTCACACATCGATTCAAAGAGGGGCATTTGTAATCACCTAAAAATGGTCAAAAATCAAATCAAGCAAGAAACTAAAGAAAAATCAAAGCATTATTGCAATCAAGCCAAAATCTAATAATTATTGAAAATCAAAAGCCAGTAAATCAATTTAAATCAAATAAATCAATTAATTGTGCAATTAATCTAATTAATTGTATAGTTCAATTTAAATAAAATCAACCCATTCAAGGGGTACACATAGCTAAGCAAATAAATTCAATTCAATTAATTAATTCCTAATTTTTGTCACCCACCACATGGGAGGAAAATACCTCAACCAATAGGAATTAAGGATGGGACTCACATGGATCAAAAGCAAATTGAATCTCAATCACACAAAAGGTGAGAGCATCTTGACCACTCATTTTGTCTCTTTGTCCCAAGCTTTGAGGACAAACCATTTAAATTGTCCCTAAAGGTGGAACCATGGACTTAACTCAAACCTAATCATGATTAACTCAACTCCACCCCTATGATTGCCAAAATCTATAACTAGAAGACCAAAATCAGGAGAAAATGATTCACACATCTGAGAATTGCATCAAACCTCTTGAGTTTTTGATCTAGAAAGGCATTTTAAGCATAATTTGAGCATAGTTTTTTAGTAAAATAGGCTTTAACTGTGTTAATCTTTATCATTTCTTATTTTAAGGTTGTCACTAATGGAGACTTTTTGAGAACTTACTATTAGCATACTTAAATAGAGAGTTCTAGAGTGTTCATTAGCACTATTTGCATTTGAATAGCTCACTAATTGTGGTATTTTGTTTATTTAGATAATTTATTACTAAGCTAATCCTATGAAGGTAATTTATATAATAAACAATCATTATTGTGAATATCATAAGAAAAAAGGGCATAAGACTGATAATATCATAAGGTTAAAACATATTATCCAAGATCTTATCGAAAATGGGAAAGTCAGAGTAGATGGTCTTGTCAAGAATTTTGATCATAAAGCTTTTAAAGAGTCACTCCAGAAGTATCATAAAGGGGAGGCATAAACATATAAGAAGGAAGAAGGAGCTAAGATAAATTATACCTACATGAACAATGACAATGTCTTCAATATGCTCGAACCAAAGGATGAAAATATTAATACGATGAGAGATAATGGACCAAACTATGATTCAAATTTTGCTGAGACACCTAAGGTCATCCTGAGAAGTGCTAATTTTTCCATGCAACCTTAATCTTATGATGAGTCTAACCACATGCTCATTCTTAGGGGTGTCAATTCTCCTACACCTAGGGAGAATCTCAATGTTGTTACTAGAAGTCAACCTAAAGTTATGCTTAGGGGTATGAACTCTTCAAAGCAAGCAAATCGCAAGAAAATGATCTCTTCTAAGAAGACCTCTACTTGTAATAAATCTAGCTATAGTTTAGTGGATCAACTTCAATGGACTCCAGCTCGGATTTCCATATTTGACTTGCTAGAAATACCACCTACAGACAAGGAAATCTTAAAGAAGGCTTTTCAAATAGCTAGTGTCCCTACGAATATTGATGCTAATCAATTCTAGACTATGGTTAATATTTTAGATTCTCCACATTTGCTTTCCTTCTTAGAGGAAGATGACAAATCCTTAAGCCATCCACACAACCTTGCCTTGCACATTGAGATTCAAATCTATCGAACTTAAGTCAAACATGTGCTGATAGATAATGGCGTTGGGTCGAATATTTGTTCTTTTAATGTAATCAAGCAGTTGGGATTATCTGAATTTACTATTGATTCTAGGAAGAAGATCACCATGAAGACTTATGATGAAGTTGAGAGGTCTTGTAAAAGACTAATTGTGCCACCCATTCACGTTGGTCCAGTTAAAAAAGAGGTGATGTTCCAAGTCCTTGATATCCCTCTTACCTATAACATACTGCTAGGGAGACCTTTGATTTGTGACATGCAACCAGTCCCCTCTACTTATCACCAGTGCATAAAATGCCCTTTCAACAAAATTGAGATCTCTATCCCAAGAGATAATTCCATGTCTATTAATGCACTCACTGTTGAATCATTGGTACCAAACAATAGGGTTTCTGATTAAAATGGGACCACTCTTATCTATTGTGAGAGAAAATTAAAAATCTTGAGCCTTGGAATGGGAGAATATTGACTTGACTCCATTGCTACACTTCTAGTTTCCCCCCTTTATGGGAAACCTTTAGAAGAGAACAAACCTTCATCTTCTGCCATGACATGTTATGGTACTTTTGTTCAATCCTCAGTACCTTTAGAAGATGAGAGAGAAGAACAAGCTGTTAGGGAATGGATCTATAGAGGAAAATAACCTAAAGAGGTTGTGCTCACTACTACGGTGTCTCCTAAGAAATATGGAAAATGATATGAATTCCTAGCTAAAATGGGTTATCTTGGTCATGGTCCTTTAAGTGATAAGAGACATGCTCTTGTTGAGCCTATGAGTCATACCAATGGGAAAAAATATAAGGATAAAATTGGATTAGGATTCTCCAATACACAACCAGTTTTTGACCTATCTCCTAAAAATAGTGAATTTGAAGAAGAAACTTTAACAACTTCTATTTTTTATCAGGATGAAGACAATTTTGTTCCTTCTACTACTATCCTTTAGAATGAATAAGGACCCTCTCTTGAACATGATGATGAAGCTTCTACATCTCACCATAGTGAGGAGTCAAAGGTTGAAGATCCTAATAGGGAACGTATCCACAAAAACATGGCACAACTATTACAAAGAAATAGAGATGTTAACTCACAAGAGCCTGAATGGGATTCTCTCTCAGTTGAGTCAACAAAATTAGGGATAGATTTGGTTCATACCTATGCTAACCAAATCGAGGTAGTACACGATTCACCCATAGGGCTTGATGAGGCAAACTTATATGTTGCTTTTGTTGATCAAGTTGACCATGGTAGGAATCAGATTGATCTAGGTACTTTCGAAGGAGACCTTATAAGTTCTGAATATCTTGTCCATGGAGATGATTTCCCCCATATCAATTCCTTGGAGCCCGTCCCTTGCCTCCCACTCACATACCCTGACCTTATTTATTGGTCACAAAAAAACCAACAACATGCCTTACCTTCCTTTCAGAATGATTATGAAATTGTCTATTACCTTAATGCCATTGAACATGTAATTTCTTCCACCAGTTAACCAACAATAAATATGACTGAGACAGATATCAAGTAACTCAGTCACAAAATAAAAAGAAAAATTAAAAACAAAAGACATATCTGAGGGTGAAAACCTCTTTGAGGTGCCCAAGGATGAGGTACTTGGTAGTCTTCCTAGTTACTTTCAAGAAAGATCTTCAGTCTTGATAGAACCCACACAAGTTATAAATCTTGGGACAACTAAAGCACCTCAACTTATACATCTAGCTCAATCTTTGTCAACAAATGAGAAACAATAATTCACTTAATTATTTAGGGAAAAGAAGATAAATTTTACTGGGACATATTCAAACATGTCAAGGCTTGACACTAATCTCCTTATGCATCATCTATCCATAGCTTCTGCTATCAAGCCAGTAAAAAAAATTGTGAAAAATGCATACACATATAGCTCTTTTGGTTAAAGTAGAGCTGGAAAAACTCTTCAGTGTAGGATTCATAAGGGCTATTGACTATGCTAAATAAATATCTAATATTGTTCCTATTTCTAAACATGACAAGTCTCTTTGTGTATGCACAAATATCTGAGATCTTAATAAAGCATGCCCAAAGAATGACTTTCCACTCCCTAACATAGACATGATAGTGGATATGATTATGGGTTATGAAATGTACTCTCTTATGGATGGTTTCTCAGGATATAATCAGATCAAGATAGCTCCTGAAGATCAAGAGAAGACTATTTTCACATGTGCATGAGGAACCTTTTGTTGGAACATCATTCCATTTGGATTGAAAAATGTAGGAGCTACCTATCAAAGAGATATGACCACAATATTACAAAACATGATGCATAAAAACATGGAAGATTATGTGGATGATACCTTGGCTAAGTCTAAAAATAGGAATACACATATTAATATTTGAGCTTGATATTAGAAAAGATGGAACAATTTCAACTCAGACTATATCCCAAGAAATGTACTTTTGATGTCACCTCAGGAAAACTACTTGGGTATATCATTTTAGCAAAAGGAGTTGAGGTTGACCTTGAGAATGTCCAAGCTATAATGGAAATTCCACCTCCCAGAAATATAAGTCAACTAAGGATTTTGCAAGGACGCCTTCAGTCTATCAGGAGATTCATATCTCAACTTGCTGACAAAGCTCAACCTTTTAACAAAATTCTACACAAAGGAGCTACATGTACATGGAATGAAGAATGTGAAAAGAGTTTCTTGCAAATAAAATAATATTTGGCTAAACCTCCAATTTTAATGCCTCATGTCCCAGGGAAACCTCTCATTTTGTATATCTTAGCTACAACTACATCTTTGGAGGCATTATTAACACAACAAGATGAACATGGGAAAGAAAGAGCCATATACTATATCAATAGAACATTGGTTTCCTGTGAGATCAATTACAATAATATTAAGAAATCTTGTCTTGCAGTGGTGTTTGCATCTCAAAAACTCAAACACTACATGTTGGCACATACTACACAGCTTATCGCAAAAATTGATCCTCTGAAATATTTACTAAATAAAGCTACTCTTATTGGTCGGCTGGCTAAGTGGATGATGATTCTTTCTAAATTTGGCATTGAGTACATTGATCAAAAAGCTATAAAAAGACAAGAAATTGCTAATCAACTAGCTAAATTTCCTATACCATATGATACTCCTATACATATTGAATTTATTGATGCTTCCATCATGTATATGGATGAACACACCTAGAAAAGGTTCTTTGATGGATAGCACATGCATAATGGTGTTGGAGCTGGAATTCTTTTTATCTCACCTCATGGATATACTATTCCTAAGTCCTACAAATTGTTGTTTCCTTGCACAAACAACATAGAATAATATGAGGCTTTAACAAATGGAATTAAGTTGGCTATTTAATGGAGGATTGTTGAGTTACATATCTTTGGAGGCTCTCATCTTTTCATTAATTAGACTAATATTTACTATCAAACAAAAGATGATAAATTGATCCCTAATAAGAAGATGATTGATGGTCTGAAAATCTACTTCTCTTTTGTCACATTTCAGTAGATTCTTAGACCTTAGCTTCTATTTTACAATTGGAAGAATGTGAATCAAGATTTTAAGTCCTGGTGAAAGAACTACCCTACCCTACCCTTCCTATGACTCTCCTGACAACCATGTGATTTTCACTATAATTGGTCATGATTCCTCTCACTATGCCAAAATATACTCCTACCTATGTGACCAAATAATTCTTGACAACTTAACCCGCAGTGAGAAATGACAACTCATTCAGAATGTTTCCCGTTACACCATCATCTCTAGTGACTTGTTTAGGAAGGGCTTATACAAAACACTTCTTAGGTTCTTATATAAAGATGAGTTTGAACATGTGTTATCTGAAGTCCATGATGGCATATGTGGGTCTCACTCTAATGGTCTTGTGTTAGCTCAAAAACTACTACGGGATGGTTACTATTGGCCTACTATGCAGATAGATGTGCGCTATGCCAAATCCTGCAAGAAATGTCAAATGCATGGGAACTTGATTCATGTTCCAGGTCGAGAACTTATTCCTTCAATTACACATTGACCTTTTCACCAATGGGCCTTTGACCTTGTAGGACAAATTCACCCTAATTCATTTAGTGAACACGAATTCATTACTATTGTAATATAATATTTTACAAAACAGGTTGAGGTTGTTCCTCTTTCAGTTGCTACAAGAAAAAAAAGTGTCCGTGTTCATACTCAATCACATCATTTTTTGTTATGGCATACCCTCCTCCATAGTTATTGATAATGGAGGACAGCTCAAAAATAAGGATCTCAAATAGTTATGTAAGAAATTCAAGATTAAACAACACTCGTCCTCAATCTATTACCCTCAAGGTAACGTCCAGGCTAAAGCTTCCAATAAAACATTATTGGAAATCTTACACATGATAGTCAATAAGATAGGAAGATATTGGCGCTTACAGATTAATCCTACAATATGAGCCTATGGAACTAGCATCCGCACACCTACTGGAGCTATGCCCTTTACACTTTTTTATGGATCTGAAGTTTTCCTACCTCTTGAAGTTGAGATACCTTCCTTAAGAGTTTCATTAAGAGGCCTTATCACTTATGATAACTATAGAATCATGTGTATATAAGAGTTATAACTTTTGGATGAACAAAGAACAGTTGCATTCGACCACATGATGGTATATTAGAAAAGGATGTCACAGATTTATAACATGAAGGTTCATTCTAGAGATTTCAAGTTGGAGATCTCGTCTTAAGATAGAATCCCAAGAATCAACAAAATAGAGCACATAAAGGAAAATTCAAACCTAATTGGTTGGCTCCCTACATAATCATTGCTGCTTTTGGATCCAATGCTTATCAACTGTCTACACCTAAGGGAGAACAAATCCATGAACCTATCAACATCTTTCATCTGAAGAAGTTCTATGTATGATGCTATAGGAGCTTTGTACATATCTTAATGTCCTAAAAAAATCATAAAAAATGATATATGATCCTAAAAAAATTCTAAAAATTGTAAAGTGTCCTAAAAAATGATCATCTAAGTGAAAACTTATCAAATAGGCGCTTTGATGCATTAATTCAAAAAAAATCAAATATAAAAAAAATACAACAAAAAAAATTAGAAAAAGAAAAAATCATGCCTTGGTGAAAATCTGGAAACAAGCACCTTGTATAAAAAATAAATAATCCTCCAAGTGGTGAAAACTTGGAAATAGACACTACTTGAGACCCATGTATCGATATCTATCAACTTGTCACTTTGCACTCTGAACCCTTTCGACTCCTATTTTCTTATCTCCTTGGTCTGGAATTGGTCTTTGTCTTGAACTAGGGGGCATGAATTGTATTCTCCTTTGGTGTGTGATGGTGTCTTTTAGTGTCTCACCCTAAAATTGTGTTTCTCAACACTTCCTTTCACATCGAGTGTTTCTTAACACTTATCAGATATACTATCTTAATTCGATGCTTCGTATGTAGTCTAGGATTGTGCAATATTTCTCACTTATAGGCATGAGTCCTAGCGAGTCAGTGATTGTCTTTTATTTTTCACACCACACTTAAACTGAAATTACTGAGACATATTATGACTTATTCTCTTTGTGTGTTGTTTGATTGATTATTTTCACTGGGTATTCCCTCCTTAGTCTCCCCGTGATGTTACGACTAGAAGACTAGGGGAATGGGGCATATTAATTTCTTTGATTTTTGCCTGTGGGTATCACTTTAATGATCATAGGTGTCTCTTTCTTCAATCCCTTTGACACTAGAGAGATTTAAAGCTTTATCCTTGACTATTACATTATTTTTTATCATGAAATACTGTACTCATGGTTATCTTGGCACTTATGCCTCGATGCTGGTATAATATTATAATATTAACTTGGAAATTGTGTTCACATCATCTCGACACTTATGTCTTGATGCTTACATGTGCTTCCTACATTCTATCTCATATATATTATATTTATATCTTCATAGTTGTGTTCACACTAGTGATGGTTGTATGATCTTGTGATGTCCCTTAATAAGGCTCAATGATAAAAATAAGGACCTACTAACCCTTGAAAATCAACCCTTGCATTTTCATGGTAGCTTGCATTTCTTAGGTGCATTCTTAGTTGCATTTGAGTTTGGAGACAGTCTCATTCATCATTATTGGATGGTTAGTCATCTACGCTCCATCGCTTATCTCCTTTCTTCGATCTTGATCATGTTTTTTTCATCTCCTTGATCTTTCGCTCTTTCACCCCTTTTTGTCATCACAAGGGTTAACCATATCATCATATCTAATCTATCCAAAGGATCACATTTCAAATCATGAAGTGCATAACATATATATATCAGAGCATACGAAATATACAACTACGAGAGCACCATATTGCAAGTAATAAAGTAGAAGACATGAGTATAGAATCAGACATCATATGATACAAGTGTAAAAAGTAAAAATACATCCATGAACATAAAGGAAATGAGACAAGTCTATAACGCAACAAAAAAATATGGTATCTCATATATATAAAAAAATGGATCATGTTTGAGTACAATAAATGAGATCAAAATATCGAGTCAAAAATGATAGATGGGAAGCCCTACTACAATATACAACTGAATCCCACCCTCCTACATAGGTGGAGTTGATGGAGGAGCTTTGGCCCTATTTGGTTCTTGTACTAGACCCTCTAATATGCTTATACTCTGAGAGTATTCTAGAACCCTTTGGCCTGTAGGAACTACAACAATATAAGCAACATAGTAATAGGCTACTCTGGCCCTATGTCACTGTGAATCTTATTGAGTCTAATATCTCTCATGCCTCAGTTCCTATACCTGTATCACTTATTGGGCTCTCTCATCCTACAACTATTGGTCCCTCATGTCTATAGTAATTTGTGCCTTCTACTTCCTTTGCTATCACTCTCTGTGAAATCCCATCATCGTCAAGTTCCCTTTGCTCTGGTTGCACCGCAGGTCTCTCCTTTGCCCCGCTCCCCCGATCTCCCTGTGGCCTCCTAACTAAGCACTCCTCAGGCTCATCAATATCCATATCCTCTATAATCCCTTGCAACCTGGATCTGGATGGTCGACTGATAGAAGGGGCACTGCCCCTAGATCCACTAGTATTGCCTCCTCCTCCTCCTCTATTCCCTCCTCCTCCATCACTACCCTCATCACCTTTGTCCTCTTTGCCTCTAAATCTCAAATCTATCAGCACTCAAAGTCTAGGGAAGGGGTGATCTCAGATCCATCTCTTATACTCAAAAGTAGTCCCTACATTTGTCACCCTTAGGAGTAGGTCATGCATTATCTTTTGCAGTTGTTGCATCTCCTACAAATAGATGTCATATATCAACATGGGCCCCTATCCAAGGTCCTCCTCATCTTTGTATTGAGCATAGTTAGTCATGTCTATGCTAACACCCCCTACCCTGTCAAACTAACGCCATACACTTCTAATGACAAATCGCTCCTCTTTGGCCTCATCCCACTACTCACACTCAATGTAAGGATGCCATGTGAAAGAATGTAGATCATCTAGGTGTTGCCACCAATATGGTGTATCTCCTACATGGGTATGTTGAATAAACCCTGAATACCTCTATATATATATATAGGGTCACCCTCTTTGTCTAGGTTGTACCCTTGGGCAGATCACAACGATATGCTCCCATGCCCAAACCTGTGCTACGATGGCCCCTGTCGATCAACTATTCCCCTCCATGTAGACAATATTGTGAAGCTCATGATACATATCTACTAAGAGAGAGGGTCCCCATGCCATCCATCGAGGTTGAGATAAAAAAATCCATAACAAGTTTGCCCCAGTCACACTGGAAGCCTCTCTAACTCTTGTCAGCACCCAGGATGTAGCCGATCAAATAACATAATATACAAGCCACATGATAATCATCATCATAGCTATCCATCATATGCTCCCAAAGGATGACACACTTGTGGATGGTGAAATTTACAAAAATGGTCTACATGGTTCTAATCCCATCAGCAGGTGACTGATCAAAATATATCTGCAAGATCAAATTTCAGTATCAGTATCAAGATCAGCAACAATGAACATAACATATGACTTAACCAAGAATTTGCAATCATCAAGGACACTTACCAACTCTCCATGGTAGGGAATGTGAAGAATACGATACACGTCCTCTAGTGTCACCATGACCTCTCTAGTAGTATAAATGTAACATATTATGCTCAAAATGGAATTGCTCAGCAAGCGCAGTCAATAATCCATGGTTTTCCTAAATATGGGGCATCTGTAACAACTCTCTAGGTCCCATGGACTCTAAGTAAGATACCCCTCTTCAATAGCTAATCGGAGAACAAGGCAAAGACCCACTAGGTGAGGAGCCCTAACGGCTAAGTCTGGAAATCGACGCTACATCAGAAACACAAGCAGAAATGCATTATAATACATCACAAATATATCAAAAAGTGACTAAAAGCATCAACAGAAGATCTAAGTACTTCAGTCAAGTTGCCAAGCAGTTAGAATCTTACAAAAATCAAAATGATATTTCATAGTTTAGTTTGGTTTTGTATGATGCTTTCTAATATATTGGTGCAAAATTTCAGAACAATGTTATATTTCGTACCATATCATACGAATAATGGGTCCCACTGGTGCAATACTTCATACAAAATCCATACAACACTTTGACATTGTATAAAATGTTGTACGAGCTCTCTTAGTAAAGTCGTGCGATAATCCATATTTTCATATGAAAATATTTTTAAAAATCACTAAAAACATACTAAAATGTAATAAATGCACCAAAAAAAAAAGAAATTGATGACTTCCTGTGGGTACCTCTAAGGCCAATTGTGCAACTAGCTAAGCTCGAATCAGTGCTGCTCAACTAGAACTCATATATCTTCCATCAAGAAGCTCTATCTCACTGATTCACTAAAAGACAAACAACACAAATAATTTGAAAATGACCCCTTGGGCCCATATAGCATTTTGAACTAATTTTTTAAGTCTTGGATTTTCGTAAAAAATTATACCCTTACCTAATTTCGACGTCCTAGATCCATTTTTAGGATTGAAATCAAAATTCACCTTCATCTTGATTATCAAAGTCGCGTTCCAAAATTATATCCTCCTATGTGCAGCTGACTGAACCTTTGAGGCTAATTTCTTCAATCTTTTGAGGCACTCATCATCTCTCTCTCTCTCTCTCTCTCTCTCTCTCTCTCTCTCTCTCTCTCTCTCTCATCTTCCCTTCTTTTGATTTTGACCTAACATTACTGTTATATCTTTATGGTCAACCTTATTCAAACTGGGGCAAATTCTCACCACCTAGTGGTCAAACTTAGTCTTATTTTCTTAATCGATCATATGGAACCTTATCTTATCTCAATTTGATCAAAACTGTCTCATTTCTACATCTCCTCTACCTTATTTTGATTTCAATCCTGAAGGGGCAAGAATAATCTATCAATCTATCTCTTAAAATGCAATCTTATCTGTCTTCGCTAGTTCTTGTTCGATCAAGTTCAAGATTATTTGCTTTTTTGTGCTTCATTCAATCAAGTTTAGAGTTAGATCTATCTTATCAACCTTTTCTAGTTCTCATTCGATCATATTCAAGATTAGTTATCTCTCTGTGTTTTGTTCGATCAAGTTATGAATCAGATCTTTATCAGCTATCTTAATATATATTCTTTGACTCAATGTGTTCCCAAATTGCTCACACATTAGTCAAAGAGGGGAAAATGTAATCGCTAAAAAATGGTCTAGTAAACCTTGAGCTCCACTCCAACATTAAACATTTAAAAACTAGACTTTATCTTATGCTTAATCCATCTTGTGTATTGATTTAATCTCTTATCTCTTGATCAAATCATCACTTTAATCATTTATTTGATGATATCCTAAAGTCTGACCACTTTATCCTAAGCTTTGTTTAATAAAAAGAACATGTCACCTTTTAATTAAATAAATCCACTTTATCCTATGTGTGCACATGAAAAAAGAATTTCCTAATTTAAAAAGAAAAGAAAAGGCTTTTTTGTCTTCACATGAGTGGAATCTATTTTGCCTCTTAATCCTTACCACTCATTTCTACCTAACCATTCTCATCCATTTGATTTTCCCTCTTGAGAATCTTGTGCCCTAAAATTAAAATAGGGATTATTCTCCACCCTTAGATTTTTCCCTTAATCTTGACCATCCACTCATTTCTAAATTATTTAAAAGGAGGCTCTCTCCTCACTCTTGTATCCCTACCCCTAGATCTTAGACTTATGCTATCATTTTGTTTACTTTCATTCTTAAGGGCATTCTAGTTTTATTGCATTTTAGCTTAGCATTTCCTTATTGCATCTAGCTTAAATCACATGGCTTAACTAGGAGGTATTGTAATCTTGTTAGATTAGCTTTCTTTCTTATTCTTGAATTTGCATTCTAGCTTAGATATTGTTTTTCATTAAGATCTCTCATGCTTGCATCCTCATTTTGAATATTTCATTCTATGGTGCACCTTGCAAGGGTTTCTTATTGAGGTTCATTTGAGAGCCACTATCCATAATGCTTACATTCTTGCACGTCATCAAAAGGAAGCTATAAGTCACCTCTTAGGATATCCTCTTCCATGGATTCTCTCAAAATTAATGGTTTATAGAAGTGTGTCACCTTTTGATCACACACTCCTTAATTCAATATTTAAAATGATTTTAATTAATTACTTTAATTATTAGACATCTAATCATTATTTCATCAATTATTCATCTATAATATAATTAAATATTAAATGATATTTAATTAAACCCTCTCGTTATATTTAATTAAATAAAGTATATTATTTAATTAATAATCCCTCTTTCTAATTATTGCATTTATATAATAATTTAATCAAATTCCTCTCACACATTAAATAAATTATATTTGTTTAATTAAATTAATTGTTCTTCTCTCATAAATAAATATTAATAATTTATTTATCAATTGTCACATGTGTAAGTAAATAATTCTTTTATTTAGTTAATCATGATTTTTTCTTCCAGAGCTAACTCATACTACCTTTTAGTTCACTCCACAATTCCCTCTCCCAACTATTCAATCCACATTGTTAATTCCTCCCTCAAAAATTAGTTAAAGCCTTCAATCAATTCAATATTCTAATCCATGCAATCATTTGACTCATCCATGCAATCAATTAACTCACCATTCTATTATGTCATCTCACCAGTCCATTAAAGTCATCTCTCTAATCTATTTGTTGATAGATCAATCAATTCCCCAATCAAGGCAGTCAAGCAAAGTTGAACTCCCACTCACTCTGAGTTCAACTCCTAAATCACAATCAATCAGCCCATCAATCATGCACTCTTGATTGAAACCCTTGTAATTCTTATAAATAGAGAGCCAAATCTTTGATTTTTAAAAATCATAATTGCTTTGAATTCTTATGCTGGCACTATCTTGAGCTCAATTCTGAGAGCCCACATTGCATGAGAAGGAGAACACCAAGGAAGGACTACATGATTTGCATATTCATTTGTTTTTTTAATTGATTTTATTATGTATTGATGTTTATGCTTATTGTGTATCTTGCATCCTTTCTTGATTATTGGGAATAGCAATTACACTAACGATCTCTTTGTGGTTGACATTTTACATATTATTGCAGGTTTTTATTGATCATATTATACTCTATTACAAATTGCAGACACTTAAAAATGGCCTAATGCTTGAATGGAATGACATTACTGACATTATTCTAAATTTATTAAATAATATTATTGTTTAATTAAATTGTGTCTTTCTACCATATTTTGAGATCAAAATCATCATTTCTCCTTAATTTTATAATTAAGTGATTTAATTAATTACTTTAATTATTGAATGTCTAAACAATTATTTCATTAATTACTCATTTATAATATAATTAAATAACTAACATTATTAGACATAACTTTGACATTGGCAACTTAGACATAACTTTGCATAACTTTAAAAAGGACCTTACTCTCATTAGGGTAGGGCATCTCAACTCAACACCGTCTCTCTCACCCCTGCCTCTCATTGCTACTCAGAATGTGGAGGCCTTCAAGAACAGAGAAGGCATCATGAAAAGAAACATAACATTCCTTCTGAATTACCTACACATTCGAGATCCCGAGAAGGAGGGCTGGCTTTACGAATATTGGAACAAAGATGAAGTAGGCTTCACAGATAAGGAGTGTCTCTTAGATTTTGAGATGGGAAATCTACTTGATGTATGGTTGGAAGAAGGTAAGGATCACTTAATTAAACCACTTGGTGCGGCTAGCCCTGACCTTTAAGACAAGGAATAAAGAAAATAACAAACAAGTCTTGTATCGATATCATTTAAGTTTATTGATTTTACTAATTTGCAGAACCGAGATTTATAGAAGTTTAAAGTTGTACAATGAAAAAAAGAAAGAGTGGTCTTAATGTCAAAATAGATTCGGATTATAAGTTTATCATATTTATATCTAGCTCTGCTAGTCAGTACATTGGAGAGTTTATATGGAAGTAGTATTATTTGAATTAGAAATATCTCTCTCAATCACCTCAGTAATATGTTTTGGCACAATAATTATGCATAGCTCAAGATCTGAATATACTTTTATGTTTTTCCCATAATAAAGATATGGCAGATTTCATGGTGTTAAGACAATACTAGTTATAGATTACTTATACATAGATCCTTTACTTGCCATATATAGATGTTTGATTTATTACTCAATCTAGATAAGTACAGTAAGTTGAATTCAGATATTTGCCTAGTGGGCCCTAGCTATTATCATGAATTCTAAGAACATCTTAGCTATGGTTTTTTCTTATAACAAAAGGTACATCATCTGCATGATAGTAATGTTTATAGCTTATCTCATGTTAATTTGGGCATTATAAGTACATAATTATTCATGACCATTGCCCAGGTTCAATTTCTTTTTCAATTAATGTTGTAATATCTATTGAAATTCTATATGGACACTTGTGAGGCTCAGGATATCATTACTAAACCTAATTTGCTACAATGGACTCTACAGCCTGTTCTGTCATTCTACTATGGATTAATGAAGCCTAGAATATCATATGTTTATGTTCCATCTAAGGTGTGAAGTATGGCTGACCTTCCGAACTCATACATCCCATATATTATGCACTTTTCTATTTTCTAAAAGTTTTAATATAGTATTCAGAGCCAAAATAAATAGCTTACCTTAGTTTCATTGGGTTATTAAGTGTATTGTTATAAAGTTGTTATTTTCAGCATGTATGTCAATAAAACTCTTTCAGGGTATAAGGATACAACCTCAACTCTCTATGTTGAAATAGGCAACGCAAGTAGAGGGATAAGTATCCTCTTTCTACTAGCATATCTAATCTCTTTTTAATCGAGTTTTTCATGCTAACAAGGATAGTAGGTAGAACACTGTTTTGTCAGGTTCAAGAACCACCTCTTGGAAGCATCTCTCAAATGTACTAATAGGGAAAGCTTCCCTATGAAAATTTCAGGATCCTCCATAAATAGTTTCTTCAGGAGAGAAGCTAAAGTAAAAATTAAGAGTAATAAAATCCAAGGAAGACCGATAAGGACCCTACGATTTCCATGAATAATATGTCTTTAGATCTTATTTTAAGCATGGTTTATTTTTTTAGGTATTAGATAACGGTGGGTATGCCCACTAAAGACTTTTATGTATCAGACTCTGAACTACGGTCCCAGGCAAGGCTGGAGGTTTTCTCAACCCCGCTCTTTCCTACCAGTGCCTGCACAAAGTGGGGCATCTTTATGTAACTCTGATTTAAAGTTTAATAAATTTTTTGGCTTTGGCCTTTTACCGATCAAAAAAAATTAAAAAAAATAAAATAACTAACATTATTTAAATATATCATCTCTTTACAATTAATTAAATAACCATATTTAATTAATATTCCATCATTCTAATTATTGCATTTATGTAATGATTAAATCAAAATCCCTATCATAATTAAATAAATTATATTTATTTAATTAAATTAATTGTTCTTCTCTTATAAATGACTCTTATTTATTTATTTATCAATTGTCACATATGCAAGTAAATAATTATTTTATTTATTTAATCACGATTTATTCCTCCAAAGTTAAGTCATAGTGACTTTTAGATCACTCTACAATTCGCTCTTCTAACTATTCAATCCACATTGTTAATTCCTCCCCCGGTAATCAAGTAAAGTCTTCAATCAATTTAGTCTTCTAATCTATGTAATCAGTTGACTCATGCATGCAATCAATTATTTCACCAATCTATTATATTATCTCACTAGTCCATTCAAGTCATCTCTCCAATCTATTTGTTGACATATCATTCAATCCCCCAATCAAGGATGTCAAGCAGAGTTGAACTCCCACTCACTCTAAGTTCAACTCCTCAATCACAATCAATCATCCCTCTAGTCATGGATTCTTGGTTGAAACCTCTAAAATCATATAAATAGAGAGAATTTTCTCATATTTTAAAAAACCATAATTGCTTTGAATTCTTATTTTGACATAATCTTGAGCCAAATTCTGAGAACACACATTGCATGAGAAGGAGAACACCAAGGAAGGGCTACATGGTTTGCATATTCGTTTGCTTCTTGAATTGATTTTATTGTGTATTGATGTTTATGCTTATTGTTTATCTTGCATCCTTTATTGAGTATTGAGAATAATAATTGCACTAACAATCTCTTTGTGGTTGAGATTTTCTATTTATTGCAGGTTTCTATTGATCCTATTATATCCAATTACAAACAGTGAACCCAACGTCAAATTTGGTCATGTCTTTCAAACCGCTTGGAATTTTTTTATGAAATATTTTTCTTAAGTTTATGATAATATAAGGAGGCTACAATTCATAATTCAAATTTTTTCAATTTTTTTATGATATTTCTAATAAAATCATTTTTAGGCATAAACCATTGTATTTATTTGAAAATTTTACATTTTTGAAAAGGTGTTGAAATTCTACAGGGGGTCTATTCTCTGTGATTTTAATTTTGTTGAGAAAATTTTGTAAAAAAAAAAAGATCTATTAAAACAGGTATGTTTTGATAAAATAGGTCCCTAGGACACAAAATAAGGAATTATGCTATGCAAAAAAAATTATAGGTTTTTTTTGACATAAGGATGCTACAAAACAAATTTCATATTTTTCTTATTTTTTTTCCAATTTTTTATATTTTTTTATGAGATTTCATAAAAAAATATATCTTGCCACCCGGTTTACCTCCGAACATTTGTCTTATTAGTATAAGGGGAGGCTAGAAAAGAATCTCCCCTGAAGATTCCCATCATATATATTCCAGATATATTATGTTGTGAAAGAGATCCTCATTAACACGACAACAATACTTGAAAAAGGCAATAGCACAAGCACCTTCAAAGGCTTTTTAGCTTTAGTTGTGTGGCACTTGTGCGGTGTGAGCTGACGGACACCTAAAAAATAGGCCTATAATATTTCCAATGAAGCCAAATTTTACCATAGGTTAAAATTCATGTATACTACTTCTGTTGTGATTGACTTCGTGAAAACTTGTAGCTTGAAAAATTTGTTGAACATACATAGGTCGTTTCTTTTGAGTTAGTCCTACAACTACACGTTGATTTTGAGTTTGTTGAGATTGGTCCTACAACACTTCTCCTACAACATTTGTTCCACAAGAATTTTCCTACAACAATAGGTCCTACAAGATTTTTCCTACAAGATTTGTCCTAAAATAATTAGTCCTACAACATTTGTCCTACAACAATTGATCCTACAATATTTGTCCTACAAGATTTATCCTACAAATAATTGGTCCTAAAACATCCTACAAACATTACATCTTTGTTCCTTGTGATTGACATACTTAGATAGATATATCTTAGAAACTCGCATTTTTGCATACTCATCATATTAGTCTCAAAATCCAAAATCTAAAAAATATAGCTTTCATATCTCAGGGTTAAAGTATTACACTTCCTAGAGTCATTTTTAAAATTAGAGGGTGCATTTTCCTAGGAAATTCCTATAGTGGTCCTGCATTTTATCTTGATAACATTAGCAAAATCTTTATCTACTGGCCTCAACAAATGCACCTTATCATTTTAGTTAATATTTATATTAGACATACACTATTACTAGAATTTATCATTTTTATCCTTCCTTTTTGGTGTCATGATAGTCATCATTATAATTTGGGTCTTTCCATAAAGGGTTTAAGTTTGAAGTTTCCAAAATCTCTCCTACGGTAAAGTACTTCCACCTTAGACGTCATATTTGATTATTCATTCCTAGTTTGCATTATCATCTCATATCCAAAACCCAAAAAATAAAATTTGATGTCTTTAGTTGTCTCGTATTCATCATAGACTTGCATATGAAGAACACTCAATCAAAGAAGAGTAAGGACATAATGGAGTACAATCAAATCCCCGACCTTGATCCTTATTAGGACATTGAATTTGCACCAAGAACCTTGACACTAGACTACAAGAATCCTAAGACATTTTTACTTCATGAGAAAACACTTGATGATACTTTACAAGTTCATGAACTCTCCCCCGAAGAACTAAATACATGTTGTATTGAAAATGAGGTTGAAGAAGCCCTAGCCAATGCAAAGTTAAAGTGTTAGATAACTGAGAGGGGGGTGAATCCGTTAAGTCCAATTATCATACAATATCAAATACTCCCAGATGTATAAAACAAATATTTTAATTAATCTAAACAACTCGATAAAACTTTGTTTGTGCCTTTATGTTCATTAATCGAATATCGGTAAAATTAAGTAGTGTATATATTGGTCAAACCAGTAATTGTAATGTATAAATTAAAATAGCAAATCATCACATCCATACACATATAACACTTAATTTTTAACATGGAAACCTAGTTAGGGGAAAAAACACCTGGGACCGATACTCGAAAAAATTTCACTCTTCTAAAGTGAGCTTGGTTAAGAGCTAACCCATATAAAGGTTACAAAACACACTGTAAGGTGTGACCTTGTTAGAGGATTTATCACTAACAATTATATGTGACCAAACATTCACTATGGGGTCAACATGAAAATAGTAAACATTCATTGAATGTCATAATGAAATAAATAAAGACTGTTAAGTCCCACTCAATTAAGAGATTTATTTGCAGCAATGGTTAGAATGCAACAATAAATGATCTGATTCAAATATAACTTCCTTTGTAGATTTTTAGATCTATGCTAAGCTCAAAATACCTCTGGCCATCATAATCACTTCAATTTCTTGTATCCTCCAACTCTGTTCTGCTCAGTTAATTCCTTTCTCTAACACTTAGTGTTGTCTACAAAATTGCTCAGTGCTTACTTTAACCTGTTTGACCAGCTTCGCATGAATGCAATCTTCTCATGCACATCATCTTTCATTATGAATCTCTTGTCTCCATTTATAGACAATATTAACTATTTTCTTCTCATCCATATATTTTTCCTCTTAATCTTCTTCATTGATTTCATCGCTTCAACCTTCCTCAAAACTTGTGCCTCAAACACGTTTCATTCTTCATCATTCAATCTTCCATGAATTTTGTCAGTCATTTAATCTTCATAACAAACTTTATCTTTAACCTTGGAATCATCCATATTCATCTAGCTCATCATCTTAAGTTGGAAAAAAATATGTTCCATATTATTTCTTTCACTCGGTCAATACCATGATGTGTCGGTGACTTCTTACTTAGTAAATATTGTACTTTGTATACACAACACTTGCTCGGTGTACATTGTTTCAACTTGGTGTATACTAAGTTCTTCATTTACCGACCATATAAAATTATTCATTCTTGATCTTCAATTCATAACATAAGTATGTAATACAATAAAATCACTAACATAATGTCATATACTCATCAATAAGTTACCCAATGAATACCATACTCATGACTTGCTCATAGATCTCATATTCATGTTAATATCTCATTCCTTCACCATTATTTCCTTCTTCAGATGTTTATAACTATCATGATAAGTACTGTCAAAACTAGTTGACATCAATTCCAATATAATAACTAATTTAATGTGTCATATATACCTTTGTAGTATAACAATTTATCCCTTTCAAGTATTCAATCATTTGTATTATAACAATCTCCCCCTTTGGCATTGATGGTAACACAATATGAAATATGCCATAGGATGCCAAACATATGTCTACAACTTTATCGGTATATGTTGTGACTCGGTAATGCATTTAATATGTTTAATCATTACACAACATCAAGTCTCTCCCTTTCAGTTAGCTTCAGTTCTGACTGATACTCATGTATCTCCAATGTTTCCTGATCATCTCTCTCCCTACATGTAATCTCTCTCTTTGTAGAAATTTTTTCATGAATATTTCATGCAATCTCTCTCCCTTTAACAACAATGCCAAAAAGAAAATAATCAGCTCTTCAATAGCCAAATCAGTAACTCTATTGTTCAATTCATATTCTTGTACCTTTCATGTACAGATATGCAATTTTAGCTCATCTTCCATCTTCACAACCTTAGGAATCCCAAAGTGTGAACATCACAAATCAACATCATTAGATATCCTAATAAGTATAGGTTGATGCAACCTCATATCACCTTAGTGACTATTAGATAGGCGATGGACCCCTAGTCTACTTCTCAAGTATTCAAAAGTATCCTTTGGTAAGGGTTTTGTAAATATATCAACAAGTTGCTCTTGTGACTTCACATATTCTAATTTGACTTGCTTTCCTTGAACTTTCTCCCTCGAATAGTGATACTTAATAGATATGTGTTTTGTCTTTGTATGCATCATTGGATTCTTTGAAATATTAATAGCTCTTGTGTTATCACAATAAATTATCACTAGATCAGTGCTCTCCTCATTCATACCTTCCAATAGTTGATTTATCCATGCAATATATGAACAATTGGTAGCAACAACAACATATATATTTTGCTTCTGTAGTGGACTAAGAAATGCATCCTTGATTCTTACTTATTTAAGTTATAAATCTTTCTCCCAAAAAGAATGTTCCACCTATAAACTTATCAATGTTTATAGCCCAATCAACATCAGTGTAAACTTTTAGCTCAAAATTGCCTTCTTTCTTATACCATAATCCATAATTTTTTAGTGTTCTTCAAGTATCTCAAAATTATTTTCACAATATTCATGTGTGATTCTTTAGGATTAGAAGAGAATCTAGCTACAATTACAACCACATGTGCAATATCTAGTCTACAATGCACAACATACATCATCTTTCGAATCATGGATCTATATAAGGTTTGATTTACCTCAGTTGATTTATCATCCTTTGTTAGCTTGCATCTGGTTACCATAGGTATACCAACTGGTTTTGAATCTTCCATATCAAATGTATTCAATACCTCTTTAATGTACTTGATTGTGTGATGTATATGCCTTCCTTATGTTGTATTATTTGCAATCCAATAAAAAATTTGATCTCACCAAACATCGACATTTCAAATTATTTCCTCATTTCATTAGCAAAAGATTTGCATAATTTGTCATGACCTCCAAATATGATATCATCAACAAATATTTCAGCAATAACAATCTTATCATTAGTTTCACATTTCAAATACAAATTTTTGTTGTCACTTGTTCTAACAAATCCAATTCTTATGAGATAGGAATGCAGTCTTTCATACCATTATCTTGGTGCTTGTTTCAGTCCATATAATGCCTTGGGCAACTTACATACCATATTCCTCTGATTAGGATCAATAAAACCTTTAGGTTGTTCAATGTATACCTCTTAATCAAGTATCCCATTCAGAAATGTAGATTTCACATCCATCTGATATACCTTCAATATTTTGTAAGAAGCATATGCAAGTAGTATCCTTACTCCTTCAAGTCTAGCAATGGCTGCAAAATTTTGTCCATAGCCAATTCCTTCTTCTTGTGCATACCCTTTGCATACTAGTCTTTCTTTGTTCCTTGTTACATCTCCATTTTCATTCAATTTGTTTCTGAATATCCATTTAGTTCCAATCACATTTTTGTCTTTTGGTCTCGGTACCAATGTCCATGTCTTTTTTTTCTATATTTTTTCAATCTCTTCATTCATTGCCTTAATCCATTCATCATTTACCAATGCATCTCTAACAGTTTTAGTCTCAAATTCAAAAACTAAACATGTGTTGTTCCTTAAATTACTTCGATTCATCATTCCTACTCTTTTGTCTCCAATTATCTGATATTGTGGATGGTGTCGTTTCACATACTTTGCAACTACACGTTCAAATCTAAGTTCTTCAATGTGTTCTCCACTCGGTGCATGATCATCATTCTCATCAATAATTGTTTGTTGTTGCTCGGTCTATAAGGACTATTTCTCGGTAGCATTATTTTGTTACTCAGTAACGCCAGACTGTTGCTCGAGTAGAGTTTTAGGTTCTTCAATATAAACAAATCTACCAGTCTTTTGGTTCTTTCTTGTTTTCTTCATCATTCTTTTATGCAAACTCATCAAATCTCACATTTGCACTTTCAATCATTTTGTTAGTAGCCTTGTTCAAACATTTATAAGCCTTTCTTTTAGTATAATATCCTAGAAATATCCCTTCATCACCTTTTGAATTAAATTTTCTATTTCTATCATCTTTTAGAATATAACATCTACTTCCAAAAAGATTGAAATAACTCACATTAGGTGTGTAACCATACCATAACTCATACATTGTCTTATTTGATTCTTACTTTAGTTGAAATTGGTTCACTGTGTAAATAGAAATTTTAATAGCTTCTCTCCAGTACATTTATGCAACATCATTTTCAATCATCGGCGTTCTAGCACAATCAACAATCAATCTATTCCTCCTTTCAGCAATCTCATTCTTCTAGGGTATTCTTGGTGCAGATACATGTCTCTTTATTCCATGCTCATTACAAAAATTAGTAAACTCATCAAAAATAAATTCACCACCCCTATCTAACCTTAAGCATTCAAGATCCTTACCACTTTCTCCTTCCACTTTTGCTTTGTACCATTTAAACATTTTGAAAGTTTCTATTTTTTCTTTTAAGAACATGACAATCATCATCCTAGAGAAATCATCAACAAATAAGATAAAATATATGTCTCCATAATAACTTTGAGTTCTCATTGGACCACACAAGTAAGTATGAACTAACTCCAAAATAACATTAGATGAGTAATGTTTTCTCTTAAAACTAGACTTTGACACCTTACCCATTTGACATTGTTTGCACATTACATGGTCAAGTTTAGATATGCTCAATAAACCTCTAAATTCCCTTCTCTTACTGATCTTAACCATGTTGTCAAAGTTCACATGACATAATCTCTTGTTCCATAACCAAACATCTTCATTTTTATCCAATAAACAAGAAGTTTCAACATTATCCAGAAAGAATAAGTTACCCTTTGATTGTTCACTAGTACCAATCAATTTTCCAGCCTCATCATAGATTTTCACCTTTCTATTCTCAAATGAAACTCAGTGACTAGTGTTATTCAACTATGCTACACTCAACATATTATTGTTAAATCCTTTCATCCAAAATTTATTTTCACATCTAATCTTATTATTCAATAATATAGACCATTTACCTTTCACTAGACAAGGTGTATCATTTCCCATTTTCATAGATCCACCATTATAATGTTCCAGATATCCAAATTTTTCTTCATCACTAGTAATATGATGTGAGAATCCACTATCAATAATCCAAGTATCATTCTTTCTAACCTTAGAAATAAGTGCTTTTTCAACATACCTTTCTTCTTCTTCAGAATCTTCCTTCAATGCAACAAATACCACTTCTATGTCTTCAACAATTTTGGTCTCGATGTCATCATCTTCATCTTCAACTAGGTGGCATGCCTACTTGCCTTTATCTCTATAGTCTCATTTAATGTCTTTTTTGCCATATTGTTGGTTGCCTCTATAATCTTGGTAATTTCTTCTATCATTCTTCCTTTCATTTGATATTTCATTTGTGTTCTCATCATCTTTCCTATCATGACATCTTGTAGCAATATGACCAATCTCTTTACATTTAAAACATACCAAGTGTAGTTTACCTCTATATCTTCCTTTGCCTTTTTTATTCTTCTAGCCATTAATGCTTCAAGATCATCAAGTTCATCTTCTTCATCTTCACTCTCACTTTCATTTCTTATCTTATGTCTATTGCTTGATCTTCCAATTTTTAGAGATGACATAAATGTAGATTCTACCTTAGGTAACATATTTTTGTCATAGTTATTAAGCTCAAATGCGGTCAATCTTCCAATCAAACTATCAAGTGAGATATTATTACCAGGAGTTGCTCTCATTTCATGAATTGCAAAGACTCTAATAGAATACGCAGGTAATAATGTTCTGATAATTTTACTTACCACAGTGTCTTCATCAATAGTTCCACCCGCTCCTTAGATAGCATTCACCATTTCCTTGATTTGGTTGTTGTATTAAGTGATGTTTTCACCTTCTTTCATCTTTATATCATCAAATTTACCTCTTAGACTTTTAGTTTTTGCCTCGAGCACATTCACATCTCCTTCATGAACTAATGTAAGCTTGTCCCACATCTACTTTGTAGTTGTACATGTCTTAATATCTTCAAATTTAGCATCTAATAAAGAAGAAGCAATCTCAATCATTGCAACATTATGTTCTTGTCTTTCTTTCATCTGCATGATAGTCAAAGGAACAATGGGAGTTGTAAACTCATTTTCCAAGTAGTATATTGTAAAATCTCCAATCCCTGATAGATATATAAATTCATCCTACTTTTCCATGTTGAGAAATTATCTTTGTTCAGCTTTGACGCCTCTCTCTTATACATCTTGTGATCTTTAACTTAAGTCCTTCAAACTTCTTCCTTCAAGTACTCTTTCTCTGATGCCATTGTTAGATAAATGAGAGGGGGGGTGAATCAGTTAAGTCTAGTTATCCTACAGTCCCAAATACTCCCCGACGTATTAAAAAAATCTTTCAATTAATCTAAACAACTCGGTAAAACTTTGTTTGTGCCTTTTTGTTCATTAACCAAATACCAGTAAAATTAATTAGTGTATATACCGATCAAACCAGTAATTGTAATGTATAAAGTAAAATAAAAAATCATCACATCCATACACATATAACACTTGGTTTTTAACATGGAAACCCTGTTAGGGGAAAAACCACCTGGGACCGGTACCCAAAATAATTTCACTCTTCTAAAGTGGGCTCGGTTAAGAGCCAACCTTGTTAAAGGTTACAAAACACATTGTATGGTGTGACCTTGTTAGAGAATTTATCACTAACAGTTCTCTATGACCAAACATTCACTACGGGGTCAACATGAAAACAATCAACATTCATTGAATATCATAATGAAATAAATAAAGACTATTAAGTCCCACTCGGTTAAGAGATTTATCTATAGCAATGGTTAGAATGCAACAATAAATTATCTAATTCAAATACAACTTCCTTTGCATATTTTCAGATCTATGCTAAGCTCAAAATACCTCTAGCCATCATAATCACTTCAATTTCTTGTATCCTCCAACTTTGTTCTACTTGGTTAATTTATTTCTCTGACGCTCAGTGTTGTCTACAAAATTGTTCAGTTCTTACTTTAACCTATCTAACCAGCTTTGCATGAATGCAATCCTCTCACGTGCATCATATTTCATTATGAATCTCTTGTCTCCTTTTATAGACATGATAAATCATTTTCTTCTCATCCATATACTTTACCTCTTAATCTTCTCCATTGATTTTTTTGCTTCAACCTTCCTCAAAACTTGTGCCTCAAACATATTTCATTCTTCATCATCCGATCTTCTATGAATTTTGTCAGACATTTGATCTTCATAACAAGCTTTATTTTTAACCTTAGAATCATACATATTCATCCAGCTCATCATCTTAAGTTGGCAAACACATGTTCCATATTATTTCTTTCTCTCAGTCAATATTGTGATGTGTCAGTGACTTCTTACTCACTTAATATTGTACTCAATATACACTATACTTTCTCAATGTACATTGTTTCAACTTAGCGTATACTAAGTTCTTCATTTACCGACCACATAAACTTGTTCATTCTTGATCTTCAATTCATAACATAATTATGTAATACAATCAAATCACTAACATAATGTCATAGACTCATCAATAAGTTATCCAATGAATACCATACTCATAACTTGCTCATGCATCTTATCTGCATGTTAATATCTCATTCCTTCACCATTATTTCCTTCTTCAGATGTTAGTAACTATCATGATAACTAGAGTCAATACTAGTCGACATCAATGACAATATAATAACTAATTTAATGTGTCACATATATCTTTCTAGTATAACAATTTATCCCTTTCAAGTATTCAATCAGTTGTAGTATAAAAAAAGAAATTATGGAATCCATGCTGGAATCTAACTCGAATAAGTACTTTCACATGCTCATACAAAAAGGTGCCAAACTACCCACTGAAATGGATGCATCTATTATAATAGAAGACATACCTATGCCAATAGTTTGGGTTGCCTCAACGACACCCCTCCCACTCAATTCAATCCTCTCATCCACCAGTTCAACACAAAAAGCTTCCTAAGTCACCACATCTTCTTGTACCCTAGGGGTCTAGTACAACAATCCCCTATTTGCCAACTTTACACCTGCACCTAGTATACTTGCTACCATAGTAGTGCCTTTCATATTTACCTTGGATCATACAATAATTAAATTACAAACAATAACAACAAGTTCTTCCAGCACAGGTCCCCAACCCAAGCAAGAGATACCCCTACTAGGAGTACCTCAACTCAAGCCTCCTAGTCTTGCTTCACTAGGCATCCCTTCCAATTCTGGACAACCCAAAATCAGTCAATGAACACCTCTGAAAAATCCTAATTATTCAATGATTATGAGCCTCCTACAATAATTGATAATAAATGGTCCTAGCATTTCCCATCTTATAGTAGTACATCAACATAATCTAGCACCCTAGCATATGTCAATACCCCAATATATACCAACACTCCAGCAAGCCCTAGTACCCCAACATAATCCAACACCCTAACATATATCTATATCCCAACATAATCCCATAAAAAAGAAGAATCCATCATCTCAGTACATTCCAATACCTTAGCACAATCTAGCACCCCAACATAATCTACTATCACAGTATAATCCAACATCTTAGTACATTCTAGTATCTTGGCATAATCTAACATCTTAGTACATCCTAGTACCTCAATATACCCTATAATCTCAACATATTCCACCACCATATATACCTACAACATACCAAAATAGTGTAGTCCCATTTGTTGACCCATGCATGTTGTTTATTATGCCAACACCCATTGATCTACTTGCCCAACAATTACAAACCCTTCAACAATAGTTCATAAATATATAGATAGGTTCTTCTAAAAGGATGTACACCACATCAAAACTTACTCCTTATCCTTTTGATAGGACACTACATATGCCACCTTTTCCAACCAACTTTGTCATGCCTAAATTCGATAGGTATAAGGAAAAGGGTGATCATTGCGATCACATAAGGTATTTTTTCACAACTCACATGGAAGTTTCTCATGATGATACATATCTTATGAGACTCTTTCCATTCATTCTTAGTGGTATGACCATGCATTGGTTCTCCAAACTCCCTTTTGGGATAAAGACATGGAATGAACTAGCGGAAAAATTCATATAACACTATTCACAAAATATTGTCAAGGAAGTAACATTCATGGATCTTTGCACCACCAAGGAGAAGAATGGAGATATATTTTTCTCTTTCCTACAACATTGGATAAATATTGCCTCTAAGGAATCCTTCCATGTGCCAACCAAAAAAAATCCACGTGTTCATTGAAAACTACTAGCTATACCTAATGTATGAACTTAACTCTTAGCACTTTGAGACCTTTGAAGAACTAGCTGAGCAAGGGCTAAAAGCAAATAGATCCCTCACTTTGAAGGGAATCATCAAGAAAGAGACCAAAGGCATTGTTAAAGTTCATCGATACCTGATCAAATCACTTTCAAATCGATCTAATTTATTCCAATCCTTTTCAATCTTATCCTTATAAATTTAATATCAAATAAGTTCATTTCTTATCAATATTATCAATCTCAAATATATCCAAAGGCATTGGCGAAGTTCATCGATGCCTCATCATTATCAATCTAAGGCATTGTCAAAGTTCATTGATGCCTCAACCTTTTCAAATCATGTTAGTCCTATCAAATCAATCCAAGGCATTGAAAAAGTTCATTGATGCCTCATCATCATCAATCCAAGGCACTGTCAAAGTTCATTTATGCATCATCATCATCAATCCAAGGCATTGTCAAAGTTCATTGATGTCATTTCAGATCAACCTAACACATTGTCCAAGTTCAATAATTTCATTCCTAAACCTTTTTAAAACCATCAAAATCATTTTGAATCCTTATCAAAATCATCAAAATCGGATCAACCGAAGTCATCAATTCAGCCAAAAATCAACTAATTTGTCCCTTAGGGGTAAATAACCCATTCTTTATCCATAGTTTCAAATAAATAAATAGACTTTATTTATTCATTCTTTGTGATGTCTCCACAATTAATTTATTTATATTAGTTAATTGGACAAATTGCATCATTTATGGAACTTCATAGTTCCTATTTCTTATTTTCCATTTGGTGGAAATTAATTCATTTTTAAATTCAAAAATTTCTTCTCTCTAATTGTGCTTCCATCCCTATAATCATGCTTCATGATTTCTTATACCTTTCCCTATCCCCTTTTCCACTAATTTTGCCTCCATTATTCCTATTAATTTAATTTCATCCTTCCCTTCAAAATGCCCTCAATTTGTGCATTTGATTTATGCAATCCATTTTGTGCATTTGATTTGTCATAATTATGACAATCTTCCATTTGCACATTCAAGTTGTCAAATCTACATTTTAGTCTCTCATCCCTATAAGTTGAGATATTTTTTCTTAATTCAAACTAACCATCTTCTTTCTAATATTCTCATGATCATTATAGTCATAACATCATCATCTTGCTTTTATTGTGTCATTATGGGAGCTACATCCATCCAATTGGATAAGTAAGAAAGGGCGCAATTGTCAAATTGAGGGAGTTTTCTTTTTTTCATATATTTTGTCTCAATTTCTTTTGTGTTAGGATTAGGATTTATTGTGCATAGTTTTATATTTTGATGGTTCCTCTTATGTGCATTTTTTCCTAATTTTCCTATCCTACAATTATTCCTAGTAAGTTTTCCAATCCAACATCAGTTCAGTACAACTTTCTATACCATATGAAGAAGACCCCATCAAAAATTTGTATTTATGAACTACTTTGCATATAACTTGACCATAAAGTAGTGTTAGACATAGCCCTACAATAGTCATATGTCCCAAAGAACCTAGAAGTAGTTGAATTTCAAGTGATGGTAGGGTATCTAGCCACCCCACATAATGTTTCCTTTACTAAGAAAGATCTTCTGGTACACAAGCCATCTCACAAAAATCCTTTACATCTAGAAGTTCTCATCCATCTTCATAAAATCTGATGAGTCTATATAGATGGAAGAGAAGGTTTGAGTATCTGTACCCTAAAATTAATACAAGCATTGGGCTATTCTAAGAGTTGTGTAGATGTCACCAAGAAGATCATAATAAGAGCCCATGATGATGAAGAACATCCCTCCAAGGGCATCATAAGTCTCCCAATTATATTGGATCCAACAACACAAGACACGATATTCTAAGTACTAGATCTAGAGTTGGGTTATAACATGATCCTAGGAAGACCATGGATCCATTTATGTAGGTTGTATCATCTACATATCATTGGTGTTTGAAATTCCCTCGAGAGGGAATTGAAATTATCATACTTGGAGATAGAGACCCTTTTCTATATTGCACCAATCTCAAAGGAGCTATTTCAAATCAGGTACCCAATAATCAAGAGGCATCAAATATCACCTCTTATCACATTATAGATCCCACAAGTCTGGAGAAATCATTAGCAGAACCAACATCGGAGCTTAAAATACAAGTACAATAAAATGGATGTGGAGAATAAACCTATGAATAATTCTTCTATGTAGGAAGCAAAAATTGATAATTATTTATCCACCAACAATGTTTATAAGATGGGGAGATATAAACTAAGATATTATTGAAGACAATCTATCCTCCTAATTGTATATAGATGAAGAACCTCCATGACACATAATCCTAGTACATGAATATGGAAGGGGATTACAATAGTCCAGAAGAAAAGGTACAATGGGCATCCAGACCTAGCAAAGAAAGAGAAAGGAATAGTGGAGTCAATTAATTCTACCCAAAATACAAGGCATCAAGGTTTAGGTTATAGACCAGCTGTAGGGGCATCTCAAATATCGCATTACCTAGTGATATTAATGCTTGTGTTTACAAAGAAGTTGAGGCATTTAAGGATTCCCATTTAGACATGGACTCTAATGATTATGAGTGGGATTCCCCATTTACTATAGATACCCTTCATCTTGACAAAGTCATCGCCCGACTATCCTTACAAGATAAACTCACAGAACATAAAGCATGGATTGAGGAGTTTTGGAATAAATCAGAACCTTTATCATCATCCTCATCTAAGACTCTTGGGTTAGTAAATAATTCATACATTAATACCATAACAAAACTTCTCATATTATCCTTCCTAACCAAGGATAGCATAGCCTTGGTTTACCTTGACCTTATAGATTGGGAACAATAATATCCACCGACCATAGACATTTTTGAGAATGATGAAGTTATTGCTAATTTCTTCAAACTAAGACAAAGCATACCTATGGGATACCACAAGGTATTATTCAACATAGATCTAGACAAAACAACATACTTTGGAGAGTTATATCAATCCTCTAGTCAAAAAAGTGAAAAATAAGACCTAAGGCTCTTGGGTGAAAATTTAAAGGCACCCTCTTGCTACAAAAGATGTAGAGATTGATACACTCCCCATTACAAAGGATCAATCACCACTTTTGGCTGAGAAAACTCGGACCATAAACATTGGCACCATAGAGACACAAATCCTTAATAGATGAAGAAAGAGATAAATTCATCTCATTCTTCAAAGACTGACAAATTAACTTTGCCTAGTCATACTCAGACATGCCTAGGTTAGATCTTGAGTTAGTACTTCACCATTTTCCACTAAAGCCAAGGAAAAAGCTATACAAATATTAACTTTGGAAGATGCATCCCAAGATTGCATTATTAGTCAAAGCAAAACTAAAAAAGTTATTGGATGTAGGTTTCATAAAACCTATAGTCTATGTTGATTGGATCTCAAATCTGATACCAGTGGCAAAATCAAGTGGCACCATAACAATCTACACTAAATTTTGAGACTTGAATTTAGCATATCCAAGGGATGAATTTCCCTTACCAAACATTGACATGATAATAGATCTCACTTATAGATATAAATGATATCACTAATGGACAACTTCTAAGGATACAACCATATAAAAATGGCACTCGAAGATAAATACAAAACTGCTTTCACTTGTGCCTGGGGAAAATATTGTTGGTGTGTCATTCCATTTGGGCTAAATAGTGTTGGAGCTACATATCAAAGGGCAATGACAACTATCTTTCATGACATGGTGCACAACACCATGGAATATTATGTCCATGACATAAGGGCAAAGTTCCTAGAGAGAAATCTTCACTTATCAGTATTAGCCCCGATATTTGATAGACTTGAAGAGTATAAAGTCTGGGTAAACCCAAGGAAATGTGTCTTTGGAGTCACATCAAGAATTTTTTTGGGATTTATTATCTCCCAACAAGGAATAGAGATCGATCCTAAAAAGGTCCAAGCTATAAATGCAATGCCTCCCCCAAAAACTCTTAAGAACTTGAGAAGTTTTTAGGGTAGGTTACAATCACTGAGAAGGTTCATATCACAATTCAAAAACAAGTTCAACCTATTCCAACACTTATTGCACAAAGACATAAAGTTTGAATGTATAGAGAATTGTCAAGAGCCCTTCCAAATATTGAAAGACTACCTCCTATCAGCACCAATCCTAGTGGCACCTATACCAGACCATCCCTTACTATTGTATATATTAGCAATAGAACACTCATCGAGGGCATTACTAGCACAAAATGACTCACAACAAAAAGAAAGTAACATATACTACATCAATCAAACGCATGTGGCTTACGAACTAAACTACACTACTATTGAAAGAGTATGTTTGGTTGTAGTTTTTTTCTTCACAAAAACTCAAACACTACATGTTGAGCCACAAGATGATTTATATTGAAAAGATTAATCCATTGAAGTATCTACTAAACAAAGCAATATTGACATAGTGTCTATCCAAATGGGTCATGATACTAAGTGAGTTCAACATAGACTATGTTGATAGAAAATAAATCAAAGGTCAAGTAATTATAGACCAACATGCAGATGCACCTCTACCTTCTACTCATTTGATGTTGATAGAATTTCCCGATGAAGGGATATTTTCTATAGAAGAGCCAAAAAAATGGAAGTTATATTTGTATGGATCCCGTACACAAAAAGGATAAGGCGCTGACATAATCTTCAAAACTCCTCAAGGAGACTCTATTCCTAGATCTTACAAACTATGGTTTGCTTGACCAATAACGTGGCAGAATATGAAGTATTTCTCATAGGTCTTAAAATAGTTCTTCAGTGGAATATCCAACAACTTCAAGTAAATGGAGATTCTCAACTGATTATCAACCAGGTTAATGACATCTATGACACCAAATATGAGAAGTTGATCCCATATAAAGCATTAACATAAGACATCAAAAGACACTTTGAGCATATAACATTCAAGAAAATCCCCAGGATAAGAGTTCCAAAAACCATTATCACTAATAATGGTTCCTCCTTCAAGAAAAAATAAATGAAAGAACTTTGTGCAAAATTCCACATCCATCATATTTGTTCTTCATGATACTTCTCCCAAGGTAATGGCCAAGCTGAGACTATGAATAAAATAATCATAAAAATTCTGCAAAAGATGGTCAATGAAGTTGGTTGGGATTGGCATCTCCAACTCAACCCCTCCCTATGGGAATACCGCACTTGTTTGTGTACCCCCATAAGAGCTACTCCATATTTGGTAGTCTACAGTATCAAAGCTATCTTTCTAATAGAGGTCAAGCTCCCATCACTGCAAGTATCCTTTGAGCACATAATTTCATATGAGGAGTACCGAGTATCACATCTACATGAGCTAGAGTTGATATATGAAAAGACATAGAGTGCACTAATACACTTGAAGGCATATCAACAATGTCTCAGGAGAAGTTTCAATAAGAGGGTCATGTCACTGTCCTTTGAAGTGGGTGATTTGGTTTTAATGGAAAATCAGAAAACCAAGTTGAACAAGAAAAATCAAGTTTGAACCAAATTGGTTGGTTCCTTACATCATCATGACAGTTTATGGGTCTCGAGCATATCAAATATCAACATCAAAGAGAGCCTCTATCAAACCCCATCAATATCTTGCATATATGTAAGTTTTATACATAGCTCTCATAGTAGTCCCATCTTCAAAATTCAAAAATACAAAAAAAAGCAAAAAAGCAAAAAAGGATTACCTTGGCAAAAACCTTGCAATTAGACATCTTTTGTGATACAAAAATAGGAAAAAAAAAAGAAATAAATTTGTCCTATGGTGAAAACCACTTTGTTGGTACCTTAGGCAAGTACCATGGTAAAAAATGGGCAATATGATGTCATGTGAAGGGATCATTCTCCATCATCTAACATCACTATAACTTGATATCTCATGTCATTCTATCACATTCTCCATAATAAAATCAGTGGTCATCACTATCATGGCTTGAAATTTGCCAGTTATCTTTATCTAGGCATGTCTTGTCACATTTTGCACTAATTCAGTCCATCATATTCATTTCATAATAAGGTATCCATTCTATCCTAATTGGGAGCACCCCCATTGTCATGATTCATCAAGTCCTAAAAAAATACTAAAAAATTGCAATTTTTTTTTGAAAAAATACCAAAAACATTGTAAAAATATCTGAACAAATTCAATTTTTTTTAAAAGAGTCCTTCAAAACAACAAAAATATAAAATCATCCTATAAAGTCCAAAAACCATTCCAAAAGACCTTTAAACTGTTTCAAAAATATAAAAAATTCATCTAGGGTGACCATATTTGGGGTGTCTATGATAAGGGTCTTCACTTGTGTGATACACCGCACATACCTCAACTCCAAACATATGAACTCTATGGTAGACCAATTTTTTTTGTAAAGTTCTAAAAATTATCCAAGACAACCAAACAAATCAGAAAAACCAACAAAAGACTTGGAATAAATCTCCTTTGTACACATAACCAATTCTTTTGCATTTCAAAATAGGCATTAAACGATGTTAAACAAAGAGTTTGAGCTTCAACGGAACCAAGTTAAAATAGTCAAACTACTTAGTAGGTCCTCAACTACACTACCCAAACTGTCTTATTTATCAATCATGCCCATAGGAAAACATTTTCTTTTCAAAAATCATGTTGTCTTAGACAAGGGAAGGAACACTCAAAATCAGACAAAGTTGTCCTAGACGGGGTACCTTGTTCTTGAAATTAAATAGCTCATAAAAAAATATGTCAAAATTCAATGTACAAACTACTGTAAAAACACATACACATAATCAGTACAACTACAACTTGTTGAGTTAAGTTAGTCTTCTTATGTATTGAATTTTGCAAGTCATGTTCTTATGCATCTTCGAGATGTCCACAAGCGATTTAGAGATGCCATGATGGTTCATGACTTATTTTTCTTTGTCTTTTGTTTGTGGAATGTTTGTTTCGAAGTCTTAAAAGAGAAAAAAAGGTGTTTTTGATAAGAGCCTTCACATCCATACACAAGTATCTAATTGAAAAATTCCAATGGATACTTCAGTTGTGATATGTCGCACATACCTCAACTTTGAATGCTTGACCTAGATGGATTAGCCCACATTCCTTGTTTGTTCAACACACTTGTATTAATGCAAGGGGATAATCATAACTAGATCAATCATATCTTAGTAGGATGGTATCCATTTTTTGCTATAATAAAGTGGCTTAATGATGATAAATAAATAGCTCAATTCTATTGGAAATCAAAAGCATGATTATTAAAATTTGAAAGCTCTTTGTTTACTATAGTCCAAGGGTTTCAATCAAGGATTCATTCTCATTCTTTCATCCCCTAAATATAATATTCTAAAGTTTATTTACTAACAATTCTCTCGGTCAATTCTAATTCTATCAGTTAGTCAGTCAATTCACCCCTCAAAATGGTCAAATCAATTGGTCAATCATTCCATTATCATTTGTGTTAAACATGATATGTCTTTTCTGAAACCACGCATCATCATTTGTCTTATATAGGATATATTTTTCCTGAAACCAGACATTGTCACTTGTCTTATATAGGGTATGTCTTCCCTAAAAGTAGACGTTGTTTCTAGTCTTATATAGGATGGGTCCTTCCTGAAACCAGACATGATTCTTATCAAACAATCTCTATGTCAAATGTCGATCAAACAATCATCACAACCTACCAACATTCTTCACTTCTTACTAATTATTCTTTTCTTATATTATTTAATCTAAATCTTCTTTCAAGAGATCAATCATGTCTTTTTGTCACAAATAATCTCTCGAGGGGGCATTATTTATCTCTCTGTCACATATTCCTGTTGGGGCATAATTGTTATTATTCTTTGAAACAACGCCAAAAAAGCATTGTATCAAAGAGGGGCAAAATGTAGACACCTAAAAATGTCCTATGGCTGCAAGCAATAATTTCACTAACATTCCTCTTAATTATTAAATAATCTTTATTATTTAATTAATTGCATCATTATACCATATTCTAAAGTCAAAATAATCATTTCTACTTAATTCTATAATTAAGTGATTTTAATTAATTACCTTAATTATTAATTGTCCAATCAATATTTCATTAATTATTCATCTATAAAGTAATTAAACATTATTTAATTATTCGTTATGCCATTTAATTGATTAAATAACTATATTTAATTAATATTCTTTTTTTCTAATTATTGCATTTATGTAATAATTAAATCAAAATCTATATCATAATTAAATAAATTATATTTATTTAATTAAATTAATTATTCTTCTCACATAAATAAATATTAATTATTTATTTATCAATGGTCACATGTGCAAGTAAATAATTCTTTTATTTATTTAATCATGATTTATTCCTCTAAAGCTAACTCATGCTAACTTTTAGTTCACTCCACAATTCCCTCTCCTAACTATTCAATCCTCGTTGTTAATTCATCCCACAACAATCAGTTAAAGTCTCCAATCAATTCAATCTTCTAATCCATGCAATTAGTTGACTCCTCTATGCAACCAGTTGACTCCTCTGTGTAATCAGTTAACTTACCAGTCTATTCTATTATCTCACCAGTCTAGTCAAGTCATCTCTCCAATCTATTTCTTAATAGATCAATCAATCCTCCAATCAAGGCAATCATTTGAGTTGAAATCCCACCCACTATGAGTTCAAATCCTCAATCACAGTCAATCATCCCATCAATCATGCATTCTTGATTGAAACCCCTAAAATATTATAAACAGAGAGCCAAAACTTTGATTTTGGAAACCACAATTTGCATATTCATTTGTTTCTTGTATTTATTTCATTATGTATTGATGTTTATGCTTATTGTTTATCTTGCATCCTCTCTTGATTATTGGGAATACTAATTGCCCTGACAATCTCTTTGTGGTTGATATTTTACACATTATTGTAGGTTTTTATTGATCCTATTGTACCCAATTACCCCTTCTTCAGAAATACAACTTCATCTTGCAATTTAAGTAATTTCCTCTCAACTTCAATTATGTTTTCTCTTTCCAAGCCCATATCTATTCTTCATTATGGAGCTTGAACTTCAAATTTCAATATAAGACTCTTTCCTGGAGATATATTTACCATTTACTAAAGTTATTAATTCTTCTTCTCCAACTACTCAATCAACTATGATTTCTCTTCAACATTTTCTACGTTGAACATAACAATGTTAAAACTTAGTTCTACTATCTCTTCACCTGACACTTCCTCGAGTCTACAAACTGTGAATCGACCAAAGATTTTTTGTGGGCCCTCCACTATAATTGGCCTCTTATTCTCTACATATAAACACAATAATGATAGAGTGTTATCATTTAGCCTAAAATTTTATCCATAACAAAGTTTATCTGATCCCTCATCTAAAATATTGCAATCAATGCCTTGATACCTCTTTAGATTGTGAAAGATAATGCAAAAGGAAAGATCAAGCCCTAGGATCAAAAGGCAAGCAACTTTCCTTAATACCTCTCTTCCCTTTTGTGGTGTCATTTCACTTAGTTATTTTCTCACATTAGCCCAAAATTATTTTTTCACCTCCACATTAGGACCAAGAGGAGTATCACCTAATTGTTTAATCATCTCTCTCCCCTTATTCTTATAAATGAACATTCTGAACTCCTCAAAATGATCAAACTTATCATTTGATACAAACTTCTCTGCAATTTTATCCTTACACCTTCATTCAAGTAATAAAAAATGGCCTTGAGGTCATCATTTTATTTATTGGGTGAAATATTTGGCTAAAATATCACTTCATGCACTACTTATTCCTCCTCCTACTAGCATGAACCTTCACCCATCTCTTTAGAGGAAAAAATGCTTGTAGATGGGGCACGTGACATATGGTCTAATTGTATTACAACAAATAGCCCTCCAATATTAATCATATGTAGAGAGGGTGAAGGTTGAGAGATTATGGTCTGATATGATAATATTACACTTGAATTTTGTATCATCAACTCCATTCTCTTGGCTATATCATCCTCATTAGGAAATACACCAACATAATTTGAATCGTAAAGTCTTTGTCTTCTCTCAATATTTTGTATTTTAAAAGAAGTTGATTATCTTTCCTTCATCTCTTCACATGATTGGAAATTTATCATAATCTCTTCTTTCAACAAGAATTTATGGGTGTGTGATCTTATATTAGCAAACTTTAAGATGGTATTATAATATCATTCAGAATCAAATCTTATTGCCTCCAATCAAACATGAAACTTATACTCATTTAGTAATTCAACAACCTTTTCATACCCTTGGACTATATTAATCACAAAATCATCCATACAGAGGTAAACTAGGAGGAAAGACCCCTTTTAATAATGTTTAAAAGGTGTAGATGCCTTAAATATTTATGAACTTATTTCCAAAATAAATAATTTGTTAGGTATAGTGAATGAGAGAACATGTCTCTTACTAAGTTGAATCCATATTTACTCTAATATAAGTATACTTTTCCCTCATATACCAATCACCCCATTTATGATCAATACCGGCCTTAAGCTTTGCCTCCTTTCCCTTTGGTATCAGAAAATTCATTACTTGGTCGGACAAATTTGGAAATTGAAAACTGCAAGGCTTGTATATTTTGCTAACAAAACATTATTCAAACACCAAACCTTGAGCATTCGAATATCCAAAGTCCAATATGGAAGTCCACAATTGGACTAGTTTCCTTTTATTATTATTTTCAAATGGTCTCACATGAAGTTTAGGACCCCAAACATTGAGCTTCTAGCCTTGGTATAATAACATGTGCATTAATACAGAATACCACTTGAGATTGATAATTGAATCATTCTTTTGGGTCTTGACCAAGGTGTCATGAATTACATCTATCACAAACCTAGGGTAATCATATGTTTTGTATTCTACACTACTTTAAACATCACAAGTCAATAGAGTTAATTCATGTGGCATATACAAGCTTCCTTCGTATCCTAATACTTGGTTGTGAGCATAATATTTCATTCTATAGTACATATGAAAATTCAAACTTTTATGGAGTCTTTTTTGCATTCTCGAACATTTGTAACCTTCCTCCAATTTTAGGTTAGTGTAGAGGTAATCATGTTCTTCTATATATACCCTTTTTGGTTGTGTATTATTACCTTAGACAAGCAAGCTCAATTTTCATGGTATAGTCCTTGCAATATTCCATATCAAAAACTTCAATGATCTTCTCTTTGGTTATTTGTAGCAGGCAAACATCGACAGACTTGATAAATTTATGTTGAGGGTTGTATTGTCTAGCCAATACTCTAATCAAATTAATATCGAAAAACACATGGGGTGAAACCAACCTTGCAATCCCTAACCTCCATGGGTTGCATTGATGAATTTTTTCATCTTCTTTTAGGAGGAAGAATTTGAAGATGTTGTGTCTTGTAATGGCTGAATAACTCTCTTTAAAGTTGGATTGCTTGTCAAAAAACTTGTGGATATTTGGGCTTGTATTAGACCTATGGGATGTGAACCATTGATTAGATTAAATAAATGATCTGCAGTGATATTCAAATTCATTTCATATCATATCACTTTTCTTTTCTCTTTTGGAACTATTGAGAGAACTCCAAAGACCTACAAAGTAGCACACATCAAATTGGACCCAATTAATGATCACCATATGTTACCTCACTTTACAACTAACCATAAATATGCCCTTGCACATCATAGCCAAACACCCACTAATGTAAAAGAACACCTTCAATGGGCCTTGAGAATCACCAATGAATTACCACCATGGAGTGCCTACCAATGATCCCTTTTCATATTATCTTCTCTCATGTGCTCATTGAAATGATTAGAATGTCCTACCAGGGTCCAAGATATACCACTAAAAATGCATGTGGCATAAAACTTTATTGATATTTTTCCTCTCAGGAACTCAACAAGACACGAGAGGGACCTCATCAGGTGTAATTCTTAATATCCTTTTTCTATCGACTCGACATTATTTAACTCAAAATATTTCTCCTCTTTTGTTTTCCTAGACATCTACAAAAATGTCAAAAATATCATGTCGGGTATTGGTGTATGGTAAGGAAAGGAAAGAAATGTAATTTAAGGAATTTCCCACATTTCCCTTATGTATAATGGAAATGAAGATGACCCAATAAGCTCAAGTAGGACTTCAGAGCTAACGGATTCAATGATCCTTCACAATAACAAATCAGGGGGAAGTTTTATTTTAGGGGAAAATGATATGATGATGCAAGGTAAGAGGCTAAATAAGAAAATACAACTAGTTTCAAAAAATGCAGAATGATGGAAAATAGATAGACAATTATAATGACTTAAAATGGAAATCAAAAGACTCTACTGACCTGCAGTTTGAATTTGAAGCTAATTTGCAAGGTACAGAACACCTGAAGCATTTTATTCTCAGGAATAGATAGCCTAGGGTATTTTGTTCCTGTAATTCTACCTAAAACTTTCATAGTCAATTTGGTAGATCCCGCACTATCCAATTTAGGTCCTAAAAGCTTTGCTACCTATTCATGCACATAGAAAGATGAGGAAAAGGTTGTGGAAATGGGTTTGCCTTGGTCAAACCCCTATTTAGGAGTCAACCTTGAAAATGTAATTAAATTGTATAAGTATGTAAATGTAAACGTAAATGTTAGATCTACCTTGTAAATGCATGTACCTTCATTAATAGATATTGAGATCCCACATATTTATGAAGATGCTCATATGATTCTTTAATTGTAGTTGTTTAACCTTGGAATGTAGAAAGGAATCAAGGATGCCTTCACAAATACATAGATCTATGAATGCCACCCCTAGATATTCAATGTTGTTATGCTTGATGAACACTTTCTATGAAATAAAATTTCATGTGGATGGATAGAGGATCTTCTTGCTTGATTGAGTACTTCTCTACTTGGCCATAATGGGAGAGAAATCATCTTTGAAATGCCTTGGAATGCTTGAGAAAATGCTAGATCTTGGATGCTTGCCTTCAAATCTTGAATTCACTTAATTTATTTCTAGATGCATTATATCAAAATGAGGAGATACATGCCATGTATATACCTCTCACACATTTTAGGATTCAAAATTAACCCAGGCCTACTATTGGACCTAATTTCCCACCGAAACACCGCAACTAGGCCCCAATTTGAATTTGAGCCCAATTGTGGGGGAACACAATACTCTGGGTGTTAGGTACCTAGGTAAAAGTGCCAAAATTTAAATGGGGGTGTTGGGGAGATAGGGTAGATGTTAGAATAAGTGGAGATATGTAGGTAAATCAAGACTAATGGACACAAAATCTTGAAATATCTAAAATGGGGCCTAGGTAAGCATCTAATTATAGGTGCTAACTTCTTATGATAATACATTTAGCCCCCACTTTAGTGGGAGTATGAGACAAGCTCATGCTCATGGTAAAGTAGATCAATGCATTGGAAATTTTTATCAAGGTTAAGGAGACAAGGAAACACCAAGCCCCCAAGTGACTTAGATCATTGTAAAATCCAACTAGCCTAGTAAGGTATTTCCTTAGTATGGGTCACACAAAGAGAAAACACTATTGATAAAGATGGAATTGATAGTCTAGAAATCTATGAGATGTTAGTCAAACCATAAAAAACAAATAGGATTAAGGAAATCTTGTCTCTATTAAGGAATCCAAAAAATTATTCATTCTAAACGAAAAATAAAAGTGGTAATTATAAGGACAAAATGAAGGAAGGATTAGTCTTAGGATCCATTGAATAATGCATAAGGCATGATAATGTAATGAAAGCATTTCCTCCTTATCCATCCACATAAGAGATTGAATTGGTGTGTGTGTGCAAAATGTGAAACAAGAAGTGGAGTGTGTGCCTCCATGTTAAAGAAATTACAAATGTATTAACGGGAGCAATGACTTAAGCGGATCATACATGCACCCACAAGAGATGTTTCCAGTATGAGATACCCCTGAGCAAGCACAAACCAAGGGAAATGAAAAACATGACAAAGAGAGCACACACATGATCTACTAACTCTAGGTTCAATATGATCATATGATAACTCCACATTTATCAATAATTATATCAAAATAAAATTTTGTCATCCCCCAAAGGTAGCAAAACTACGATCACAATGAAATAAGACCACATAAGAGTTATAAAGAAGAGTCTTTTGGTGATGGCATTGCAAAGACCAAAAAGAATGGTAGTTATCACTTTATGTCAACCCTAATCAAACAACAAAAATACACATATACAAATAATAGCACATATACGACATAACATGTATACAACTGCATAGGTAAAAATGGCTATCAATGGTAGATTCCAATTTCACACATATACATAGGAAAGGGCCCCTAAAATGTGATCTTTAAGACCAAATCTGATTAGCACAACCCAAATAGATGAAGGGGTGTTAATTAATGATATAGCCAAAGGAACATGAATTTAGGGGCTCTTTTTGTCTATGTAAGAATGTAGGGATATAAGTAAAGTAAAAATAAAGTAGACAATCATGCAATGATAAACAACTATATATCAGGTGTTATAAAGTAACAAGGATGAAAAATTACACAACTTTAGGGATAAAAGAGGGACCGAATTTAGATATGGAAAGCTTTGTTAGACTGTATCAGACCTGGAAATTGTCTGCGATCTAGGGCTCAAAGGATTGAATCTGTGAAACTATGAAAATATCATAAATCAAGTACAAGTCAACTTTATGGGTATAGGTCAACTTTTAAGGTATAGGTCGCTAATGATTAAATTAAGCCAATCAATAAAATAATATACCCATAAACAAAAAAAGACCAATATAAAATTAGTCCTTTTTGAATTCATATCAAATAAAATAAATTCAATCATACCAACATCCTCAAACCATGTTGAGGAAGTCAGGCATGGTATGTTTTCTTTTGAAGGTAACAAAGTCCCAGGCCCAGATGGTTTTCCAATGTTCTTTTTCAAATTTTTATGGGATATTGTAGCTAAGGATGTGTTGAGTATTGTTAAATAATTCTTTAGAGTCGAGAGAATGCTTGAGGAATTGAACTCTACCTTCCTTGTTTTGGTTCCCAAAACCCTAGGCATTGATATTGTGGATGGTTTTTTCCCCATTAACCTATGTAATTCAATTTATAAAATCATTTCAAAATTCTCTTTGTTGAGGAAGTCATGAATGATGTTTTTTCATTTGAAAGTAACAAATCTTCGGGCCTATATGGTTTTCCAATGTTCTTTTTCCAAGTTTTTGGGGATATTGTGGCTAAGGATGTGGTGAGTGTTGTGAAATAATTCTTTGGAGCCAAGAAAATTGTCAAGGAATTGAACTCTACCTTTCTTTTTTTGGTTCCCAAAACCCCTAGTGCTGATACTATGGATGATTTTCGCCCCATTAGCTTGTGTAATTTAATTTATAAAATTATTTCAAAAGTGCTGACCTCTAGGCATTTGGTTTTTCTACCTAATCTCATTTCCCCCCAACAAAATAGTTTTTGTGCCTGAAAGACAAATGTTAGATCTTATAAACACTGTGCATGAAAATATTCATTCCTTAGAACTCTCCAATAAGCAAGATTTCATGATGAATCTTGACTTATCCAAAGCTTATGATCATGTAGATTGGGATTTTTGACTCAAAATCATGAAATCCTTTGGCTTTGGGGAAAGACTCCTCCAACTCATTTGGAAACTTATCTCTAATTATTGCTTGGTTTTTATTGTCATTGGTTCCCCCTCTCATTTCTTTATGCCTACAAGGGGCCTTAGACAAGTTGATCCAATTTATCCTATTCTATTTACTTTATTGGCTGAGATCTTGGGAAGATTCTTGCAAAATTTGGTGAGGGAGGGTAATCTCAAATGTCTGAGACCTTCTTCATTTGATTTAGTTTGTTCCCATCAACAATTTGTTGATGATATGATGGTAATGGGAAGTGCAACTCTTAGGGGAGCTATAAATCTCAAACACACTTTATCTCTTTATGGAAATGCTTCAGGACAAATGATTAATTGAAGAAAGAGCTCTTTGTTCTTTATTAATACTCTAGAGGATAGACAAAGGAAGATTTATAATATCCTTGGGTGTGAGGTTGGTACGCTTCCTTCCTCCTACCTCGGTCTCCCCCTTTGTTCTAAGCCTCTAGACTTTTTCTAGAAATATTTGATTAACAAATTTAGCAAGAAGCTAGTAGGTTGGAAAGGTGCTTTGCTAAACCAAACTGGGAAAATTCAACTTTTGAAATCATCTCCTCAAAATATGTCTATCTATTCTCTCATTCTTTTCAAAAAAATTCCTCCAAGTTTTTGGATATCATAGAAAAGATTAAGAAACGTTTCCTTTGGTCGGGGGTTGAGGAAAGAAAGTGTATGTCATTGCTTGCATGGGAAAAGGTCTACAAGCCTAAAAAATTGGGAGGATTGGGTATCAGAAGTATTAGAACTTTCAATAAAAATCTATCGGCCAAGAAAATATGGAGAACTTTTGATGTAGAAAGAGAGTGGAACTCAATATGGTACAACAAATATTTGTTTAGCATTACATATTTTAATGATTTTCTCCACTCTAACATTATTCCTACAATATTATTTCTTTGGAACAATATAATGAAATCTAGAAAGATTGTTGCTTTGGGAGCTAAATGGAGGGTTGGGGATGGTAGGAAGATCTTGTTTTAGGAAGATATTTGGCTCTTTTAGGAACCTCTTTGTGATTTACCCACTTTTATTCCTTTTATTGAAGATTTCAAGGATAGATTTTTTCATTTTGTGGCTGACTATTGGAAGGACCAGACCACGATTAATTTAGCTCAAGTTAACATTTCTCTCAAGCCTCTTTAGTTGTCCCTATTCTCTTGTGTTATCCATCTGGGGGTTGAAGACTTGATTATTTGGCATGGGGATTCTTCTAGTCATTATTTTGTTGCTTCTACTATCTATTTGATGTCTTTTTCCCCTTTGCCTCATCCTTTTTGGGCCAAGGCTTGGGTCAAACATTTTATCTTGAAAATCAATATCTTTTTGTGGCTCCTTTTGTAAGTCTGCAAGATAAGGTGTTGACCATTAATAATATATGTAAAAGAGGGTTCATGATTCCAAATAGGTGTTATCTCTACTTAATGAATGTTGAATCTATTTGTCATATCTTCCTTTATTGTGCCTTTACCAATGATATTCTCGATAAGTTGTTAAAGAGATGGAATTTAAGTTGGGTTTTACCAGCTTCCATTTAGGACTTCTTTTTCCAATGGAAAGTACATTTAGGTATTTAGATTATCAAAATACTATGGTCCTACATCTTTCCTCACCTAGCTTGGGGTGTTTGGAAGGAAAAAAACAATATTTTTTTTTAGAATACTGCTCTTCCTTCAGATGTTGTCTTTGAGAATTTTTTTCGAGCTATTAGTGAGAATTTTAATTTACTTGACGGTCTTCCCTCTAAGGGGAAAATGATTCATTTCTCAGATTATGAATTTATGGTGTCAAAGGAGTGGTAGGTCAAAATCAATATCTCTAAGCCCATTGGTCCTACCAATAAATCTAGGGAAGGAGTGTTGTGGTGTTTTCCTCCTAAAGGATGGATAAAAATCAACTTTGACGGGGTGGCTAAAGGGAATCCAGTGCCGCCTGAGTGTGGGGGATTGATAAGAGATGAGAATGGAAGAGGCATTTTTGTGGTGGCACTCCCCATGGGCAACCAAACAAACCATCTTGTGGAATCCATAGGGATTTCCAAGTCTTGGACCTTACTAGTTGGCTCAACTACCAAAAAAAAATAGATAGAAGAGGACTCAAACAATATCATTTGATGTCTCAAAGGGGAATGTAAGGCCTCACGAACTATTGATGGCTTAATTAATTATTATATTAAGATCATTCGTTCATTTGAGAAATGTTTTATTTGCCATGCTTTTAGAGAGGTTAATATAGTGGTTGATTGTCTTGCTAACAAGGGGGTCACATCCAATTCAAAGATGACATGGAAAGGGGAGGATTATTTGGCGGAGGACGTTAGGGATCTTCTCAATTATGACAAACACATGGGAATTATTATGATCTCCCCTCATTTTTCAATGATTCCAATGACTGACTGTGCAATTATTTATCTTATTAGCAAGTGTCTGATTGCTCATGTGATAATTGATTTTATTTGTGTCTCACACACTTTATGAGTGCTTTGGAGTCTTTTTGGGCTTGTTGGTTTCTTGTATTTGGCCATTTTTCACTTTTGTTTGAAGTTTTTGGCTAAAGGTATAATGGATAGGGATAAACAGAGGGTGGAGCCTATCAACTGTGAAGCTTGGAGGGCTAATGCCACCATTTGGCACATTTAAAAAAAGGGGGAAGTGACAAAATATATGGGAAGACTACATGGTTGGGATTTGAATATCACCAATATCTTTGCTAAGGGGTGGAAGGATGGTAAGATCAATCTCTTTGCAAGGTCTTTGATGGTTGATGAAATCCTTTTTGTTGAATTTATGAGTCTTTCCATGGAAGGCATGAAGTTCTATAGGCATATAAAGCTCTCAAACAATGCAATTAATAAGTTCCCTAAATTTACCAAAGAAAAGAAGATGTTGGTAAAGGTGAACAATATCTATTATGAGCCTAGGAAAATTAAACTAGTTTGGAGGGAGCTACTAAGATTTGTTATGGAGTTCTTCTCGCTCAATGGTCGCTTCACTAGGGTTTATGGTTATCACTTTGTGATGTTAAACCACTTTAGATACAAGGTGAAGATCTATTTTCCCTTCTATTTGATCTCATCTCTAAATTCTATCATCTCTAATCATAGAGATAACCCTAGCAAAAATCTGGTCCTCCATGAGGGTCTTACTCTATTAATTTTTTAGTATTTCAAAGCTAGAGCTAGAGGAAGATATGAAGTATAGTGTTAGCTCTGATAAAGAGGATTTGCATACTCCATGAGGGTCTTACTCTATTAATTTTTTAGTATTTCAAAGCTAGAGCTAGAGGAAGATATGAAGTGTAGTGTTAGCTCTGATAACGAGGATTGACATATAGACTTGGAGGATGAGGTGAATCTCCCCTAAAGAAACCTAATATGGTTGGTAAGTATCCTACTTTGTTTGACGGGGAAGGGAAGGGTAAGGTCCCCATTCATTTCCCTACCTCTAAAAGTAAAAATATGGGTAAGACCAAGCAGAGTCAGGGTAAAGGAAAGGAAGTTGCTTTTGATGATTCTCCAAGTTTTGAAATTCAGGATGAGTCTATTTCCCCCTTTGAGTCTAAAAAATCTCTTAGCCCTACCAAGAAGAATGGTCTTAGTCCTCTATTGATTTGAGTGAGTCTAAATTTTAGTCTAATAAGGAGATGACAATTGGTGTTTTAGAAACTTTCAGGCAGGGGTCGGTGGACTTATTTCATTTGATCACATGTGTCTTATATGAAATTAAGAGTCTTAATTTGAAACATAGGGCTCTCCCAAGCAAATTTGAGGAAATGAAAACCACTAGGGGTGTGAAAGAAAATATTCAGAATGTTGTTGTCAAACAAAATATGTCACTAATGGCCTTTCTAAAAATTATCTAGCAATGGACAAGATGAAAAAGGATTATGAATTGAAAGTGTTTGGTGTAAAATATGGATAGGGTTTAGAACAATAGGGGTTTGCACATAAAAGAGACCCTAAACCAATATTTAACACAAACATAAAATTCTAATGACAAGGAATATAAATCCGGTAATGCTTGCAAAGAATAATAAAATCAGATAAAATGAAACACATATCTCATAATATAGCATATCTGGAAATACCTATTTTCCGGTGCCTGTATCATGTTTCTGGAAATTCTACAACTGGATTTGGAACATAAACATAGAGACAAAGAAAACCTAGAAATATTTTTCCTTTCTGAACCAGGTTGACCTTGACCCAAATACAGGGGTGCAATTGTGCCCCTTTATGTTGAACTTGACCTGCACTACTCCGACGGAAATTTTGTTTGTGGACCCCAAAAAATTTCTGAAAAGGGTATCCAAATCTGCTCTGTAACTCCCAAAATAGAGATAGTAGATATATGAAAATGGTTTTTTGGGGTGGTTATATATGGTTTTGCCTTAGTCAAACCCATGTTTTGGTGATTTCCACCTCCACAAATAGTCGGATGTAATAGAAAATGTGTGTGTGTGTTGCTCGTAAGAAGAGCTTTGAATGTGCAATGCCAAGATCTAACCCTCTAGATAAAAACCCTAGCATGAATTGAAATGAGAGAGAAATGCATAGATTTGAATATGATAAAGAAATCATACCAATCCCTCAAGGCTAAAGTACTCCTACCAAACTCACAATCTATAGTTGCTACCCCATGATTGTATCTTTAGAATGCTTGAATATTGAAAATGGTAGATCAAGGAAGAAGGAATATTTCTTGCTTCAAATGAATGTCCATAATAACTTGTCCACAAAATTCTTTCTTGCATCAAGGAAACATCATATCTTATTCTCCTATATCATCCTCTTGCAATCTTGCATCATCATCTCATCATTATATCATCTCCTTATAACTTCTTACTTGTTGAAATGAAGGCAAAAGAGAGTTCTTATATAGATATTTCAAGGCAAGGCTCCTAGGGAAATGTAAGGGCCCCTAATTCAAATTTCACCTCAAGTTATGGTCCAATCACAATAGCCAACTAAGCAGGAAATGTATTAAATAAATTTTGAATAAAAACCCTTCCGCATTCGGATCTGGAGGCCCATTTTTAATTTATGGCCCTGCTATAATCTAAATTTGAAAGCGGGAACCAAAAACTGACAAAGGTCAAGGTCGACCTCGACCCTGACCTGAGGTTTCAGGCTAGTCAACTTAGAGTTTCAGTGAAGTTTTTGGGTTGGCTAGAGACTTAGAATGATGGGGAAACAGAATACAATGTTGGAAAAGGGCACATAGGCCTATAAGAAATGTGATGAAAGCTAGGAGGACCAGTACATAGGTCCTACCTAGAAAATAGAGCCACAAAGAAGGAAATCAAGGAGAATCCTTAGGATCCTAACCCTAATTTCACCTAGAAACAAAGAATCAAGTGCAAATGCATCCTAAATGCAAATCTATCATGAAAATGCACTAAATGAGGGTGGTAAACCTACCAAGATGGAAGTGCTTCCATTTTAAGATGATACATTTATCCCCTACTTTAGCTTAGATATGACACTACGTGAATATGCAAGCTAAAGTAAGAAAACATCATAATAAATAAAAAGGATATAACCAAGTCCTCAATGTAGGGATCTTGCAAAAAATTGTTAGTACCCTCAACCTATAGCACACAAGGTTAATGAAAATCCATAAATCACTAAGACTTACTAAAATAAAACTGAGAAGTGCATAGAGCCCCTTATGCCCCCTATTTTGACTTTCTACTTCTAAAGAGTGAAACAAGGTGATAAGGATAGCCCTATACACTAGATATGCAATTTGTTGAAAAATGCATTTTCCTAAACTAGTTGGAAGGATTCCTACCCTTCCTAAACTAATTCAAGGATTTAGGTGTCTGAATTATGATTCCAATGCCATAGACACTGAAAATGGAGCTATAGAACTCAAGTTATGATGAAAAGAGTGAATGTCTATATGAAAGCATATGAAGGGAAATTTGAATTTAACATAAATAAACCCTAATTTTGATCTATAAATAAGGGAAGAGAGCACATACCTACTCATTCTTACCATTTGTAGAGTTTAGGAGAGAAAGAAGGAAAGAGCAGACATGATGCCCCCAGTTGATAGTACTGGTATAGATGTGCATGTTGTTCATGCATCACCACTGAGATCATGACGACCTCCATGTGCCCATACAGAGACACCACCTCCAAGACCTAGACATAGCAAGCATGGAGAGAGTAATCAATCCATATCCCCGCCATCTAGACCCTTTAGTGATACCCACGAGGGAGATCCAGGTATAAAACATGTATTTAATCTAAATATTTAACTTAATTTGTGAAGAAAAAGGGCTAAAAGATAAATATATTTTAATTCTACAACTAGCGTAGTGGGGTGGAGGAGTTTTGTATCCGAGGTCCTAAAGGATACATGCCTATCCTACCGACTACCAGTCAGTGAGTGAGAGTTCCCCATTGGTCACAGAGATCCTGACAGACATGTCGATATCTTTGCTTGTGTCCAGTGAGAGCTGAGGTTATGTAGAGAAAGAGAGGAGAGGCTGATGGTTGACCTATGGAGATCACATGAGCACGTATATGAGATTAGCATATCGAGGAGCCACTCACATACTTCCGTATAGAAACCTTCATCTTCTCATCATAGATTAGAGAGATTTGGGAGCCATTGACCATAGAGCATAGGGATAGAGAGAGTGATAGATAAGGCATTGTGCCACATATGTATCAAACTCAAAAGAATTTATAAATGAAAGACTCTATTTTCTAGTTAGTTCTGTGATTGATTACTATATTTTCACCAATAACATAAAAATTAACAGAAAGAAATAACGTGTATAGATGCATTTGAATGTAATTTTCTAAAATCACATAACCTATAAAATAAACATAGCTATTTTATAAGGAATACATAAATAAACAAGGAAAGAAAGATGTACTAAGGATAATAACATTTGAGATGCGTAATATTAATGGGTTCCTTAAAAGGCACACCATCCATATCAACAATTTTGTAAGCACCTGAACCAAAGTCCTCAATTACAATGAAAGGTCCAAGCCAATTAGGGCTAAAATTTTCTTTTTCACTAGGTAAAGCATTCACATTTCTTTGATTCTCATATAATACTAAATCACCCACTGAAAATGATTGTTCAATTGCCTTATGATTATATTGCTTTTGAAGTGATTTATGATAAGTCTTTATATGTTCTAAAGTGTTTATTTGTTGTTCATCCAACATTTCTAATTCTTGTAATCATTGTTCTCGAATTGTATCTTTGCCAATTATCCCATGAAATGAAACACATAAAGAAGACATTTCCAATTCCAAAGGCATAATAGCATCAATACCATAGACAAGATTATAAGGATAAGTACTTGTGGTAGTAGGAACACTAGTCCTATAAGCCCATAAAGCATAGGTAAGTTGGGTATGCCAATCTTTCACATGCTTATTAATTATTTTCCTTAGAATTTTTTCAATGACTTTATTTGATGCTTCAACTTGACCATTAGATTGAGGATAATAAGGAATTGAAAATCTATATTGAATTCAAGATTTCTCCAAGAATTTCATGACTTCTTTATTCTTAAAAGAGGTACCATTATCCGAAACTATCATCGAAGGAATACCAAATCATGTTATAATATTATTAAGGATGAAATAAAAAATAACATCCACAGTAGTTGAATGGAGAGGGACAACTTCCACCCACTTTGTAAAGTAATATGTAGCTGTCAGGATGTACATATGTCCTTGAGAAGAAGCTGGTGAGATTTTTCCAATAAGATCAAAACCCCAAATACTAAAAGGCCATGGAGCAACTTGATTATGAAGCTCACGAGCAGGAGCGTGAATCAAATTACTATACTACTGACATTGAGGACATTTATTAACAAACATGAAAGAATCTTGTTCCATTGTTTGCCAACAATATCCCATTCTAAGAAGTTTATTGACCAAAGATTTTCCACCAAAATGTCCCCCACAAGAACCAGAATGAGCTTCTGCCAAAGCTATTGGAATTTCAGTTCTACCAAGACATCTTAATAGCAAACCATCATAAGAGCATTTATAAAGCGTATCTCCTAAAATGATATAACATGCTGCAAGCTTCCTAATATGATTACACATGTTCCTTGTTGTTGATTCAGGAAAAGTACCATCTCTCAAAAAATGAAAGATATGAGAATATCATTCATCCAAATGCAAATTGAAACAATCAGAGGTAACCTTATTGGAAATTGTAGGGTTTTTAAGAGTATGTATAGTAAATTGAAAGTTTTTAGCATTATTCTCAAGACAAACCAAAGAAGTTGTGCTTGCCATCATGTATGCATGTTGATTATCTTTCCTAGGTCAAGTTTGAATCATATAAGAAGAGAATTGTGAAAGAACATCAAGAGCCAAATCTCTATATTATGTCATTTTATCATTCTTAGTCTAATAACCTCATTTAATCTATTCCATAATCAATTGCGAATCTCCATAAATTTCCAAGTTTTTAATGTTAAGGGATGAAGCTACTCGTAAGCCAACTATAAGAGCTTCATACTCTGCAATATTGTTAGTACAAGGAAAAGTCAATTTATATGATAGAGGGATCAAATTTTTCATAGGAGGGATCAAGATAATGCCAACACCAGAACCTATCTTACATCTAGCTCCATCAAAATATAACTCCCAAACATCATCCTATTTAATAGCTAGGATGTTTTCATCAGGGAATTCTATTGAAGTAAAGCATGTATCGAAATGAGGACAAGGAGCTTCAGCCAAATAATCTATTAAAGCTTATCCTTTAATTGAATTTTGAGAAATTAAATTAAGATCAAATTCTATAAGTAACATCACCCACTTTGCAAGACGGCCAGAGAGATCAATTTTTGAGAAAAGATGTTTCAAAGGATCAAATTTAACAATCACATTGACTTCAACATTTAATAGATAATGCCCGAGTTTTTGACAAGCATAAACTAAAGCTAAGCATTGTATTTCCAAATTTGTATATCTTGTTTCATAATCGATTAAAGTCTAACTAATGTAGTACACATGTCTTTCCTTACCTTCACTATCATGTTGAGCCAACAATGCACTCACTGCATTCGAAGTGGCTGAAGTATACAGATAAAAGGGTTTATCAAATTGAGCAGGTTGAAAAATAGGAGGATTGGTGAGATACTCCTTAAATTGCTCAAAGGATTGTTTACATTCTTCATTCCAAGAGAAAGTGGTATCCTTTCTAAGCAAGGAAGCAAAAGGAATAGTTTTATCAGCTAAGTTGGAAACAAAGCGACGAATAGCTTGAATTTTTCCTTGTAAACTTCGTAACTAAGAAATGTTCTTAGGAGGAGGCATATTAACAATAGCTTCAATCTTTTCAGTATCTACCTCTATGCCTCTCTTAGAGATTATAAACCCTAATAATTTACCAAAATCAACTCCAAAGGCACATTTCTTAGGATTCAATCTCATATTGTAACTTCTAATCCTTTCAAATATCTGTCGTAAAATACTAGAGGAGGGTATAGATTTTGCCAAGATATCATCCACATAATCCTCAAGAATCTTATGAATGTAATCATGAAAAATCAAAGTCATGGCTCACTGATAAGTTGCTCCCTCATTTTTTAATCCAAAAGGCATCATGACCCAACAAAATATTCCCCAAGGTGTTATAAATGTGGTCTTAAATTAATCTTCGGGAGGAATACAAATTTGATTATAGCCCAAAAGGCCATCCATAAAAGATAATAAAGCATGACCCGCTGTTGAATCCACAATCATATCAATATTAGGTAACAGGAAATCATCTTTTAAGGATGCTTTACTTAAATCGCGAAAGTCAGTACACATTCTTATCTTATTTTCCCCTTTTGAAATGGGCACAATATTTGAAATCCAATCTAAGTAATCAATAGAGCAGATGAATCCAGCTTCAAATAATCTTTCAATTTCAGCCTTAACTAATAAGGCAATTCCTAGATTCATCTTTCGGATTTTCTGCTTCACAGGTTTAACATTTGGTTTGAGAAAAATATTGTGAGTAACAATCTTAGAATCTATACCCGACATATCCAAATATGTCCAAGTAAAAATATCCTTAAATTAAAGTAAAAGGGAAACCAATTGATCACGTTCATCTTGATTCAAACATTTCCCAATTTTTATCATCTTCTTAGAGTCATTTTCATCCATTTGAACCTCAACAGTCTCAATTATTAGCAAATTACTTTGTATCAGAGAATCCATTGGTAAAGGAGAAATATTTTGTTCATCATGTTCTCCAAAATAAGCTTCTATATTTAGACAATAGGGCTTCCATCTTTTATGATGAAACATAGGTAGATCCTCATAAGCTCCTAAAAAATCCCCTAAGGTTTCATCTTTGAGAAAAACATCCAAGATAGGTTTTTGATTCATGTCAAGAAGAAGCGGCTTAACCAACTTCAAATGTCCACCACATATATGATTAACATTGAGAGGAAAAGTCGATGGTTGTTTGTAAGGATTGAACCCCAATCCATATGTATAATCATAAATTTCTTTGTCCAAAGGTACTTGCATACCTTGTTCATATTTACCACATCCTTTCCCATTAAATCCTGATTTCTTGAGCAGATGATAACTAGAACCATATCTATCGGCCATATCAGATTGAGTCCAAGGAGCCGCATATGTCACAATATCATAACAATTAGGTTTTATTGTTTTAATTATTTCTTCAATTGAGGCAGCAACAAAGTTACTTTTTAATTCTGTAGAAAGTGAGGAAGGAGTAAAAACTTATTTTTCAAACCCACTTTCTTGTTTCATGAATTCCCAATCAAAAACTTTATATTCTCCAATAAAAGAAGGATTAAAGTCCAATGTTCCCCAATCATCCCCAATCAAAGAAGAAGATGGAGTTGTAGTCTGTTTAATCTCAGGTGGCCTTTCAGACTCTTTACTTGGTTGGAGAGGTTCAGAAACTTTATCATATTCCACATTTAAGAAAGGATTCGGCGCATCATCTACATGTAGCGTATACATCAAATTGTTATAAATGAACCTAACCTTGAGATAAAGAGTAGAAGGAACTACATGCATAGTATGTAACCAAGGTATACCTAAAAGAAGATTATAATTGAGAGGTTCAGGCATAACATGAATAGGTGTATTGAGAATAACCAGACCAACTTTAATAGGTAACGTAATAATGTCCAAAGTTCTCTTTGCAATATTATCAAATCCACGAATAGGGACATTATCAGGTTGAATAGTTGTAAGATCAACCTTAATTGCCTTAAGCATATCCATGCTACAAATATTAAGCCTAGATCCATTGTCAATTAATATTCTACCAATGATACTCTATTAATAGAAACAACAACCATAAGAACATCATATTGATTATGCACCTCAACAGAAGGTAAATCATCATCAGAAAACATAATAGGAGGTACAGAAGGCATAGTATGCATGCACTCCAAAAAGGAATTAATGTTCTCTTGGTTAGGAGGTGAAGCAAGAAGAGTAGATAAATCCTTTTGTAATGCCTCGTGATATGTTGGGGAAGTTTGAAATAATTCCCATAAAGATATCTTAGCGAGAGTAGCACGCAATTGTTCTACTAAGTCACGCTCCTTAAAGGAAGATGGCAACCTAGGGACTTGAGGAAGCATAGGTTTTGAAGGAGGTAAATAAATTGGAACAGTAGGTTGAGAGTTATTCTGTGTGCGATAAGCATGTGAAACAGAATCTATGCTATCAAAGAAATCCAAAGGATCTCTAGGTTTACCCTTAATTGTTATTCGAGGACATCCTTTTATTGTCAACAAAGGTTTAGGATATAACATTCTAGGTGCATCAATGTTGTAAATAATAGAACATGAAGGTAACCATGCACACACCCTATGGTAAAGGTCAATTGAAGAGGTTGTAGAGGAGGATGAAATACGAATAGGATCAATGGAGATCTTATTCGAACAATTTTCATCCTCACTTCCATGTACCTAATTAGGAGATCTATCCTCTTTTGCAATAAAAGCCTCATCAAAGTATTCAAAACAAAAATCATACATGTTGAGCACAAAGTAGCACTATAAGCATGAAAAATATAAAAGTTTTTGTATTTTTAAAGAAATCTTGTGATTTTTTAATTTTATTTTTGAAATATAAATGCAAGAGCATAAAATAAATCTACTTTTATATGCATCTAAGATCTAACATAAAATGCAAATCTAACACCCAAAAGAAAGAGTTGTCATAAATGGGTTCACCAAAATGTTTGGTGTAAAATATGGATAGGGTTTAGAACAATAGGGGTTTGCACATAAAAAAGACCTTAAACCAATAGTTAACATAAACATGAAATTCTAATGACAAGGAATATAAATTTGGAAATGCTTGCAAAGAATAATGAAATTAGATAAAATGAAATACATATCTCATAATATAGTAGATCTAGAAATACCTGTTTTCTGGTGCCTGTATTGTGTTTCTGGAAATTCTGCAATTGGATTTGGAATAGAAACACAGGGACAGAGAAAACCCATAACTCTTTTTCCTTTTTGAACCAGGTCAACCTTGACTCAAATACAGGGGTGCAATCATGCCCCTTTATGTCGATGTTGACCTGCACTGCTCCAACAGAAATTATGTTCATGGATTCTGAAAGTTTGCCGAAAAGGGTATCCAAATATGCTCTGCAACTCCTGAAATAGAGACTGTAGATATCTGAAAATGGTGTTTTGGGGTGGCTATATAGGGTTTTGCCTAGTCAAACCCCTCTTTTGGTGATTTCCACCTCCAAAAATGGCTGGATGTAATAGAATATGTGTGTGTGTGTGTTGCTCGTAGGAAGAGCTTTGAATATGCAATGCCAAGATCTAATCCTCTAGATTGAAACCCTAGCATGAATTGAAATGAGAGACCAATGCATAGATTTGAATATGATAAAGAAAGCATACCAAGCCCTCAAGGCTAAAGTACTCCTACCAAACTCACAATCCGTAGTTGCTACCCCATGATTGTATCTTTAGAATGCTTGAATGTTGAAAATGGTAGATCAAGTAAGAAGGAATATTTCTTGCTCCAAATGAATGTCCACAATAACTTATCCACAAAATGCTTGCTTGCATCAAGGCAACATCATATCTTGTTCTCCTATATCATCCTCTTGCAATCTTCAATCATCATCTCATCATTATATCATCTCCTCATAACTTCTTGTTGGCATTAAGCAGGATTGCCATTAGTGACAACACTTATTTGCATTCTAAGTGCAAACCTAGCAGAACAGTGCAAACCAAGCAGGACAGTGCAAACCGAGCAGGACAGTATAAACCGAGTGACATTATGTCTACCGAGTCACCAGTATTTACCGAGTTCAAAACCTACCGAGTGGTCAGTATGAACCGAGCCTTCACTTCTACCGAGTGCATGATGATGCCGAGTAATGCAATGGACGCCGAGTATCAAAAAGTCACCGAGTTAGTTTGCAGGAACCGTGTAACCATACTTGGGCCGACTTAGTAACACTTATGTTTATTTGTCAAGCTGACTTTGTAATTTTAATTATAATTAATTGTTTAGACTTGTATATAAACAATGTTGTAAAAAAACCAAGATGTAATTAGAAATGAGTATGAATGTGAAAAAGAAAGAAAGGCAGAGATAAGCGAATTGCAAAGGGCTACAACAGTATAAGGAACAGCAAAGACAAATTCATCACAGAAGGTGATCAGTACATCAGCGAATCTCATTCAGCAATCCAGTTGCAAAGCAAGAGATCTACTGTTTCATCCTAACAGGTGAATCAGTACTAAAATCCTTTAACCGGGTAGACTTAACAGTCTTTTGTAAAATCTCTTTACCAAGTACATACTTCTTTTGTAAGTTTGTAAAAATCCTCTAACAAGGTGGACCTAGCAGTCCTTATTGCTCCTAGCAGGGCAGATCATCAGAAGTGATCAATTGTAAGCCTTAACCGGCCAACTTTATACTGCAGTACTAAAGCTTTGTGGGTTTCATCCCCACCCCAGTTTTACTTTCTTTTTGGAAGGTTTCTGGGTAACCAAATCTATGTGTCATTATTGTGAATGCTTTTAAGTTTTATGCTTTCTATATGCAAAAGGATAAAGTAAACTATATGTTAATATATCTGTAATTGAAAGAAAATTTGGAGTTACTGATTCACCCCTCCCCTCTCAGTAACTTGGTTAATTCCTGAATATTTCCAACACTTCTTACTTGTTGAAATGAAGGCAAAAGAGAGTGCTTATATAGAGATCTCAAGGCAAGGTGCATAGGGAAATGTAAGGGCCCCTAATTCAAATTTCACCTTGAATTATGGTCCAATCACAATAGCCAACTAAGGAGGGAATGTATTAAATGATTTTTGATTAAAAACCCTTCCACATTCGAATCCGGAGGCCCATTTTTAATTTAGGGCCCTACTATGATCCAAATTTGAAAGTAGGAACCAAAACCCGACAAGGTCAAGGTCGACCTCGACCCTGACTTGAACCCTGACTTGAGGTTTCAGGCCAGTCAACTTAGAGTTTCATTGAAGTTTATGGGTTAGCTAGAGACTTAGAATGATGGGGAAACATAACATAATGCTGGAAAAGGGCACATAGGCCTAGAATAAATTTGATGAAGGCTAGGAGGACCAGTACATAGGTCCTTCCTAGAAAATAGAGACACAAAGAAGGAAATCAAGGAGAATCCTCAAGATCCTAACCCTAATTTCACCTAGAAATGAAGAATCAAGTGCAGATGCATCCTAAATGCAAATCTATCATGAAAATGCTCTAAATGAGGGTGCTAAACCTACGAAGATGGAAGTGCTTCCATTTTAAGACGATATAAAAGGTAGGGGATTTGGAAGAGAAGTTGAATAAGCTTGAGTCCACTCTATAAAAAACCACGTCTCTTATCCAGAGAGTGCTTAAGTCCATGATAGATAACATGAAAATATTGGTTACCAAGCGGGAAAATTTGCACTAGGATAAGACTATTGTTGATCTAGATCAAGAGAAGGACATGGGGAAGGATGTCTCCTCAGGTCCTAGAAAAATAACTTGTGCCAACATGAAAAAGAAGGTTGTGAGTCTTCCTCAGGATATCCTTGACCTTAAGGAGGTTTTAGAGAACATAAACCAAATGGAAATGGAGGTGGAAGAAATGTTGAAGAATTTAGCCTAGGTTTGTCTTAGATACCGGCGTTGGATTTCCTTTGTACCGACATTTTGTTGGTGCTCTTCTTTGTATTGGCTTTTTGTTGTTGTTTTCTTTGTTTCGATGGCCAAATTTCTTCTTTGTTGGATTTTAGTCATGTTTTATTTAGTAGTGATTTAATGCTTTATCATTTGAAATCTTCTTGTAAAGGGTTTCAAGTCCCTTCAAAACATGTTTTTGCCTTAATAAAAAACATCTCCAAACCATGCCAATACATAAGAAAGGGAATCAAGTGAATTTGGATTTGTCACCATGACAATGTAATAGGGTAACTCAATATCAAGATCGTTCCTTAAATAGAATGATGACAAGGCTAAGTTTGAATGGGCCTTAATGTTATCTCCCTTCAACCACCATTGAGGATTATAAAGGTACACTCAAACCTATGAATCCAAGTGAAGTCAATGTTTGGCAAATTTACAAATCACCTATAAAAGATAACACATATAGACATATACATCTATAAAATATGTCAACTAATACAATTAGTGAATGAGAAACCATAACATCGTATGACTCTCATGAATAAGTAATAAAACACCATTCCTCTTCATACAAGCACATCATGGAAATATCAACAAAAATATATAACACAAATCATGCTAATATCCTAAATCATCCTTAATAACATCACCATAATCATAGGTTAGTCCATAATAATATATCATAAGCATTAAACATAATCATCATAGATCATAGTCACAAGGAGAACATTAGTATGACCCTAATGGCATAAATGTATTCATAATATGCATAAATCATCAAATGGCATCATCATCCAGTCATGAATATCAAAGAATCGTAAATAATCCATTGCACACATCAATGTCCTAAGAGGTCCTAAACACATAAATAGAGACGGGAACACATGGAAGTGTACATAAAAATTCATAAGCAATACACCTAACATTAATATGTGACCTATCATATATGAGTCATCAATAGTATCGTTAAGACTTAAAATATAAAGTCATCATGAATAATCCACTAGAATAGATTAGATAAGCACCTCTATATGCACACCTAATTTAGTATCACACCCACATAAGTAAAAAGGAAAACATAGAAGGGTTTTACAACATCCAATTAACTTAACTCAATGACATCTAAGTATAAGCTCAGGGTCATAATACCTACTTGGTTGTGTTAGGATTACAAAGGTGTTACAATTAGTTGCATAGTGAAGACCATATTTAATTTGTGTTGTATTTATCAAAATTTTATTATTTTCATTTTAGTTTTATTAACTGACTAATCATACTTAATAATCTAATACTTTCTAATTATATAAAAGAGAATAATAATTATATTTCAAACAGTAACTTAAAATGGCATCAGTGAGGTGGTCATGACAAGACTCGTAGCCTATTTCTTATTGTTTGAGATACATTTAGGGAAGTAATATAGAAATATTATTTTCAATTTCAAATATAACTAATAAAATTATAGAAGAGTGGCTTGAATAATATTATTATAAAGAAGGTCATTTTATGGGACATAATAAGGTATTGTGTAATATTTAATTAAAATGTTTTAGGTGAACACATCTCGAGGGAATTTTCAAAGGGACGAGAGGATTCAAATCAAAAGGCTCAAAATGAGTTTTGTAAAGGAAAGATAATTACTCAAAGACAAGTATCCATTGGCTACTAAAATCAAACCTTTATTTAAAACTTGAGCTCTTGCGTTGAAATTAAGATCCTTGAAGTGTAAAAAAAAATTAAGGATGAAAACCCTCTCACTCTTGGTTTTCAATCTAGATTGGAGGATGAAAACCTTCTCGCTCTTTCTTTCTAGTCTAGATTGGAGGATGAGAACCCTATTGTCCTTTTGAGATGATTATATTTACATATCACATTTGTACTTATAGTTTATAATTTATTTCTATATTTTATTTTCTTCTATGTCGATGCTATAATACCCACTACTTCAAGGGTTGTTGGAATTATAAGATTAGATCGACTATAATGAAATCTAATATTACACAATAAAAATCTAAAAATTAAGTTGTATGTAGATATAAAACAACCCAAAAAAATTTCTAGTTTTTTGAAGAATGTCAAATGAAGAAAATAGGATGAACAAGCTACAATAAATACTTAATTTACATGGAGAAATCCTTGCAAAAAAACTACGGCAACAAAAAAGTCTAAGAAATTTTATTACTTCAACATTTGAGTACAAAAAATATTCTCCCTCAATGCTCAAGAACCTATAAAACAAAATAGCTTTTCAAATCTACAAACTACACTCTAAATCACGATCATTGTGAAGCCCCAATAGACTATAGCTATCAAACTTAGGCATATAAAACTATAGGGAATGTGAATTAAAAATTCATATAATCTCCAGACCTTTCCCTCTAAAAATCCATACCCAAATTGAGAAGATAAGCTTGTAACGTATGATGTCAATTTTGGAATACAAACAATTATTTTATTTCCCAACCTAGGCATCTCATTTTGTAGAACCAAATAGGATAAAAAATATGGAATCCTAGTAATCACCCAAACGTCCTTTTTCTCTCATAGGTTTCCACCTTTGAAAAAGGATAATCAATTTATAATATTTATTTTATATATAGTTGCTTATTAACCCTACTTTGCATGATGAATATACTTACAATATTTTTTGGGAGATAATTATTTATGATCTCCTAATACCCCATGTGTATATGCACAGTCTCCAAGATGATGGAATACAATAAATTAGTTTTAAAAAGGATAAATACAAGGTGAATGGCATCTTAATCCTAACAAATGGAGAGAATATCTCAACAAAATCAAATTCCTCTCTTTGGAAGAAACCCTTAACAATTAATTTTGCCTTGTACCTTTCCAATGACCCATCTATACCAATTTTTTTAAAACCCATTTGTATCCAAATGAATTTTTATTGTTGGGTAAATGCACAATCTCCCAAGTGTTCTATGAGTCTAAAATCATTCTCTCCTTACATAGCTTTCTTCCACTTCTTACATAAATTTCATCTAAAATTATTTCTTAGTTAATTCAACTACTTCCCCATGCGAGATCAGTTCATTCTCAATACTTACCAAAGAAAAAATACAATAGAAATTAGGCAAGCTATACCTATCAAGTTGATTTCATTCTCTTGTGGATCTTCTCGGAGTAGCATGAACTTCATCTTGTTCTTCAACTTCCTCAATCTCTTATGGATTATCCTATTGAGAAATCTCACTTAAACTTTCACCTTCATCAAATTGATCATTATTTTCTCATAAAGAATCTTCATGCTTAATTTTTAAATGCTTGGTTTTAAATCCTTTCTCCTTTGTTTGTTATCTTGAGAGTGGTTTTCTTCTACTCTTTCACATCCTTGTAGAGAAAGGTGTGATAAATTTTGCTATTATGGAGGATGTGATGAATCCCCCTGTAGTGAAGGATGTTATGAAGGAGTGTCTCTTCTTCTTTGTGTGAGGGGATTCTCTTTGATGGGATTTTGATTGATTTCATTCTTGCCCAAGTTGAGGTGAAGGGAAAGATTTTTATCCTTGAATCACTTGCCCTAGTGGGCTCTTATCTCTTGAATGGGATTCTATATGCCTTGGTTGATAAAATTGTTACTTCTATAGAGAATTCTCTCATGGGAACCTTTTCCAAGCCCCTATTCAAATATTGATTTGATTTCATATATTTGCTAGTGCTTATTCTTTTTTATATATATTTTTCCTTAAATAATACAATTGCATATTACAAAAATATTAAATGTGCTAAGTCCTAGAATGATCAACCCTTTTGTGATATCCTAGTAGGTACTTTCCCTATGTCTCTTGTAGACTCCAATGGCTTCAAGAACATTTGGAAGACATGGTAGCGCATGCGAACTTTGTTAAATAAAAATGACCTTATCATTAACAACAAAATTTCCAAGGGCAATTCCATTTGGTGGAACCTCTGTTACACAGATAAACCTTTGGCTTTCCTACAAGGCTAATCTACTACTAAGTGGAACAAAAAATGCATTAAATATTTCAAGGATGTGATTGTGAATGGTCACCTCAAATCCTAATTTTACCTTAGTGGGAGTATGATATTCCTAGCACTCAATAGAGAACTTATTCCATTATTAGGGAGACATGCTCCACCCTTAATCTCCACAAGAATTTCCTCCCAGAGGATGATTGGTCTAATGACATTTCATGGACAGATGACACTAAAATGAATAAAATTACTCCTAAAATTATTTATAGTTCTCTTTATAATAACGACTCTTTGTTTAATAACTTCATTCCTTGTTGGAATGTTTATCTATATAATAAAGTTTGGCAAGATATTATTAGTGGTCATGGAATAACATTTTGGAATTGAAGAAAGCTTGCTTTAGATGACTTCTTCTTCTCCAAATGTTTCTATACAATGTTATGGACAAAGATGTAGATCTTTGCAATATCTATAGAATTCTTGAATATGTTAGAGATATTTGCTTTGATTACTTTATAGCTAAAGAGACTTGAAATATTTTATATGTTCTAATCTTAAAGACTGGAAATTCAATTTTAATTGGATGGAAATCACACACGGTAACATCAACAATCTCCTAAAAGGTTATATAATTTCTAGTTATAACAATCTATTGAGATTTTATGGAAAATTTAGATTTTTAGAAATGAGGAGAAATTTCAAGGTAAGGAAAGGTCACAAATTGAGTTTGTTAAGAAACTCATAGCTTTTAATATTGTCTTGCATGCGACAATAACTACATAGATTTCAAAGAGGAAATTCAAAAAGCTGTTAGAGGAATGATTGGTAATAGTTAACGCTTCAGAGATTCTATATGGATAGACTTGGGCTAATAACGAGAAGGAGAATCAACCATTCCTCCAAGGTCTTCAAGAATTCATGAGCAACTATCCAATAGACCCAGATGAAGTCAAACTATTTAGTAAAAAAATAATTAAAATAAAACTAAAAAACAAATATTCATGCCCTAAAAGTTATTTTTTAGGGATATATTTTCATGTATTAAACTATCAAACTTACAACCACCAAAGAGTCAATAGTCATTGATGCATATTTTTATAGTAGTATGTGATTGTTGTTTAAAACATGCATATGCTATGTTTTATCCTATATCTCTAATTAAAAAATAAATATATTTTAAAAAATAAAAAATATTTATTAAAAATATAGACAATATCTTCATATACGTATACATGTAATATATATAAAAATATATAAAATTGTTTTTTAATGCCCATAAATAAGTCTAGGTCTAGCACAGAACTTAAAACGGAGAAAAAGCTACCAATTGCTAACGGGTGAAAAAAAAAACATCCACCTTCCGTCGATAGACACTAAATTTTTTTAGAAACAAGAAAACAAACGTTAGCTGGTTCTAAATGAAATGCTCAAAATTTTGTTTCTATCTCTCCTATTCCATCCTCTTACTATTTTTCCCATCCGTTTTATTTCGTTAGCTTCCATTTGAAATGTCCAATTCCATACCGAGCAGGGAATTGCAGAAAAGAGAAATTGTTTTGTATTTTGTATTTTGATGCATATTTGTATTTTATACCGTCTTTAGCAGGGACGAGCCGAGTAGGAGTTTCTACGGGAACCCCAAGCCTAGGGTTACGCAGTTGAGAAACACCTTAAGCAGAAGCAATGGGTTCCGGGAGGGCTGGAAAAGCTTCACGTACTGGATCCGTAATATCAGCAACTACTCCCTTAGCTATGGAGATTGATAAAGAAACCCCATCTTCTACAGATCAATCAAATAAAAAATACTCTGTAAATGGTACAGCTAAAAAGTTCTGTAAATTGTACAATTTAATCTATATTTTTATTTTAATCCTAAATCTTTTTATTGGTTCACATTTCATAATTTAGACGTTTTGATCGTGCCCTGTTATTTGAACAGTCTTGCAGCTTCTCAAGATTGCACAAGCTCAACATGGGCTGCGACACGGGGATTACACTCGTTACAGGTCTGTTCTAATTCATTTCTATAATGCCCAGCTCATGTTTTAGCAGCCTGTTTTATAAAATCTTGTTATATTTTGCCAACACAAAAAAAATGTTTCCGGAAGTAAATTCCGGGGGACTCCTTTATCCTATGCCAGTGGTTATTTATTTTAACTCGGTAGATTCTCTTTTATTTGTTTAATCTTTATCGTAGTTTTCGAACCCGAGGGCACATGAACTGTTCAACTTAACATCATTACAAACACCCGTGATAATTAAGGCCGGGCCTTCGGGACTTGCATTTGGTCTCGTCCATTTGGATCTGCCACGCCAAGTTCGTCGGAGTTTGATATGGTATTTTGTGCAATTTTAATGCATTATCATGTCGTTTGGGATTTGAACCTTGGGCTTCATTATGAAATATTGATGCTTACATTTATTGAACTTATCTCATTCGATCTAACTCCACATTGAGCATGATATTTTTTGCTCTGCATCAAAAACTCTAAATATTATACTGTTTAACTCATTTTTTTGGATTTTAATTAATTAGTTTCATCTGATATTCTCAGTTGTGACATTTTATCAGTTGTGAAATTCTGTAGATGCTTGAATTCAGGTCATGATCAGTCTGCATGCCAATTTGAATATTGTTTATGCATAGAAGCACATAAGAGGATTTCTTTGTAGGTATCATATTTGTTGTTCAAATTTTGTAACTCTATGTTTTGACCTCATGATCAAGCTTGTGAAGAGCAGAATGATTGATTGATATGTTTATTGATTCAAACAATGTGCGTTTAAATAGGCAGTACAAAATCAGCACAGTTTGAAAACTGAATAACTATCCCAAAACTGCTGTAGCAACTAACTATTTGTTTTTGTAATACGCTATCATTCTCTCCTTACTACGTTAATTCAAACAAGAGTGGAACATTGCAAGGGTTTTGAACCCCAACCCTTCTGGAGACTTTGATGAAGCACCTTCACCAATCCTCCTCGCTCACCCTAGAAACACCAAATTGACTGCATCAGTGGATCCCTAACTGTGGAACCTACAACCATTTGCACAACATGAGAGGACATAAAGTGTTCCCAACCTCCATGCATAATGAGACACATTTTCCTCCGAAATTTCACATGTCCTCCGAGTGTGTCTAATGTCTCCTCTAGTGCTGCACATGAGACACCCTTCCTTTGAAAGTCCACATCTCTTCCGAGTGTGTCCAACGCCTCCTCAAGTGCTGTCTAAACAATCCCTCCTCTGCTGTACAAATAACCAACCACATGTCTGCACATGAGACAACCTTTCCTCTGAAAGTCCACATCTCCGAGTGTGACTAATGTCTCCTCAAGTTCTTGACGAATCATCAACCAAACATGAATATAATGAAGTGCACCCACAAGAACATTGCCCCCCTTGCTCTTTGAAGGGACAAACATGATGCTAAGCACCCTCATTTCTTTAGGGACACAAATAGGGTGCTTCTCATGCAATAAATCATCCTTGAGTGAGAAGCTAGCTTGGGATGATAAAAAACCTCCCGCCTCCATTGCCACCAACCTCTGATTTATTATTTTTGCTAATCTCTAAAGCACAAATCTTTCATCAATTTTTGTTTTGCGAGGCTAGTTGTCATCGTTAGATGAGTCATTTGTATGCACTACAAAACCACAAAAATGTGTTTCACCTTCAGTCGCAGTGAAAGCTATATTTTTCTTCCACTTTCCATCAATGAGATCTTTAACTTAGATGAGCGCAATTCATCTGCTCATGTCCAAGTTTTTGATAATAATAACAATTGAATTCTTCAATTATTGAAATGTTAGACTTTTTCCTAGCAAGCAAAGCACTTTCGTCAACATTTAAACGACTCTTGTCAACTCTACTTTCTTCATCAATTAGAGAAGAAATTACAATTTTTAAACTAGGATTCATTTTGTTCAATGTAAGAACACCTAGTTATCGATGCGTAGGTATATGCCCGGGATGCGGAGGTGGATGTGGATTCTGATCCGGGTGCCCTAAGGATGCCACTCGGAAGTGCATCTTGGCCCCCTAGATGCGTTGTGATGCGCTTCCGGGTGGCATCCACAGGCCACCTGGGCACATCTGTGGGCATCCGTGGGAACATTAATATGCGTTCGCGTAATTGAAAATAATCCGGCAAGACTTGATAATCCTATTTGTGTAATTGAAAAGTCCCAGTAATATCCCGTTCGTTCAAATCAAATCTGTTGGCATCGTAATTAGGATTATCAGCTGTTGACTACCATTTCGAATTATATTATGAGAAATTAATAATATCAATATGAGGTTTCTTTTTATTTATCATTTCTTTTTATTGTTTGTTTCATTTTTATTATTGTTTCTTCTTTTTTAAATTAAAATTGACATATTAAAATATTAATAACATTTAAGAAATTATTTATTATTAATATATGATATTATTTCTTGCACTTCTTTGCATATATTATATATATATATATATATTTAAAAAATATATATATATACACGCATCCAAACGCATTCGCCTAAATTTTTTTTTACGCATCCGCATCTGAATCTGCACCCGAATCGGTAACTAAGTAAAAACAATATGATCAAAACTTGAAGGCACACTACTTAGTAAGATTGCCTTGGCATCAACTTCATCAACTTTGGAGTTAACACCGGCAAGTTGATTAAGAAGAGAACAAAATGTACTTATATATTGAACATTATTATCTCCCTCTTTCTTTTTCAACCCAAACAATTTTTTTTGCTTTATGGATATTTTAGCATTTGATGTGTGTGAACCAAATAAAGTGTTTAAGCCCATCCCAAATTTCCTTCGATGTTTTCATTAGATCAATGTGATGCAAATGTGCATCTAATAAACCAAGACCAATCTATGCCATGACCTTACGATCTATAGCCATCCATTTTGTTGCTTCATCTACATCTTGTGGTTTTTTAACAATTCCACTCATAGTGTCCCACAAATCTTTTTCAATTAAAAGCAATTGTGTTTTAATTTGCCATGTGTGAAATTCATATCCTTCAAATTTGACAATAGTAGTTAATTTTTCCATTTTGATATCCTTATTACTTTAAAAGATCTAAATTACTTCAAAGGATTGTACCATGATTTTTGAAACCTTCCTATGAAAGAAATAAATTGACACATACCTCTAAAAACATGCCTCCCATTTGTCATTCAGCGATATCCACATAATCCTTCTCTTGATTTTTATGCCAACTTGGAATGACATCTCAGTCAAAAGAATCATTTTGCCTCAACAAATCTGCCTAGACCTTTTAAACACCCTCACAGTTGTCTATTCCTTCTGACCAGCATAAATGACATCACCTCACACCTCCATATTTATGTAAAAACCAAAGTTGACTTCTAAATAGAAGTGCGTTTCCCTTCAATTATCCATATACATCTCTTTCAAGGGAAGTGACTCCTCAACCAAGGCTGCGTTGGCTGTCTTTTGTCTTTTATGAATGCTTCAGGATTCATGCCACGTCCTCCCTAACTCAAAGATCTCCCTAAGTTTAGTCTTATTCCCCCTTTGTCTCTTAGGTAGCTCTCGAAAGTTCGACAATGACAGATAGGAGCTGCACCTAGCATTCCTTTGAATTTTCAAGGGGTCCATTTAGACTCCCATGTGAGCTTAAATCTCAAATAACACAATTGAGGGCTACTCTTTACAAATTGCCCAACAAAAGATCCAACTTTAGCAAACTAGAATGCCTAGCATTGAATACAATTGCCCAGCATAGAGAATGATATTGCTCCAACACAAGAAATAAATCGTTGCATTCAACATTAATTCTTCATGGCATTCCCACTCGCCTTCATTCACTCATAGGACAGGATCATTGCATGCTCTGATACCAAATGAAGAGCAGAATGATTGATCGATATGTTTATTGATTCAACCAATGTGCCTTTAAATAGGCAGTACAAAATCACCACAGTTTGAAAACTGAATAACTATCCCAAAACTGCCTTAGCTACTAACTAGTTGTTTATGTAATATGCCAACAGCTTGGGAGTAAAGCAGATACAGTTTGAAAAACTTGACGATTTCTTGCCAGTGTGCAAGCCAAATGCTTCACACGAGTTAGTCAAACAGTAAATCACTTCTGAGTTATTGACGCGTACTCGCTGATTTTTGTTGATACCATCCATAAACTCTTCATCTAGAATAACACCTTTTTTTCTTCAAACTCTGTTTTCATTTTTCTTCCCACTGCCATGGATTTGAACATATGCCAAGTTTCTTGGCTATGCAAGAAATATATTCATTTCTTATGTTTTTAATGCTATTTTTCAAGTAATTGAAGCTTATTTTATGCGATTGTATATTTTCTTAATATGTTGAGTTTTTGTCAAGTCCTGAGTCCAAGACAAATTTTTGGCCTGCTGAATTTTTGAACTATGAAACAAGATCTTGCCAATCCACCTACACTTGAAGTAGAAAATCTGTCACCAACAACTAGAAGTTGGGTAATCCATCACTGAAATGTCAAAAGTTAGAGGAATATATGTTAATGAATTGTTAAGAAAACTAGTAACCACCTAGCAATCATAACTTTTTGTTTTGTGGTAAAATGTTCTTAGTTCTTTGTAGCCATAGTCTAGCCTTTAGGTTTCATTGTATGATTAAATCAAGTTTGGTAATTCAGGAGTTTACTTCTCTTTAAAATGGTCAAGTATTGTGCAATGTGGAAATCATTCAGTGTTCTTGGCAATGGCTTGGTGCAGGAGGTACTGTTCTGCACGATTGCGAAGGTTGTACAAGTCACTGAAAATCACTCATGGTCGTGGCAAGTACTCTCGAAAAGCTATAACCGAGTCCTCTGTGACAGATGTGAGGTTTGTAACAAAGTGTTCTATTTTCTAGCTTTAAGGCATGCCCTATCCAAGTACATAGTTTTGTCATTGTCCTTATGTTGTCTCCATGCCGATGGGCTTGTTTACTGCTTTTTGGCCAGTATTTAGATTTTTTATTTTTATATACTGATTCCAGGTTTTAAAGTTCATGGAGATTGTATAATTATGTATTTTTTAAATATGATTTTTTTTTGACTAGTTGAAAGCAGAGAAGCATAATCAGTTGAAATGATTTTTTCCTTGAAAAATACTGACTTAGTCAGCCACAATTTCAAAAAATGTTCAATGAGTTTTGAAGGTTTAAGTTGTGAAAGAATTGTAAAAAATCACCCAGGAAACACATTTACCATCCACCAACCTGTCATGATACCCTTACCAAACGAGATTGCTATTTAGTCAGTTTTTTCATTGATTTTTAGTGCAGAAGTAAGCTCTAGTTCCAGGGGATAAGATACAAGATTTCAGTCGTGCCAAATTCACATATAGATGCTTCAGCAAATAGTGACTATTGCTCAAGTATTCCCAATAGTGAAAGTATAGCAAGATGCACTTGATTAATTATTTGTGGCCAGATAAGTTTGTCTTGAAAAGGTCTTTTCAGTCTCCGTCCTCATCTTTATATCTGCATTATCTTTGGGGGCATACAAGGAGAACTTTAGTATGTACCATCTCAAACTAGGTACTCCTGTAATAGTTTTTACTTTTAACATGTCCATAGATGTTCTCTTCTGTACAGTATTAGGAAGTTTTTAATGGTTAGAAGTGTGCTCTTAAAACAAAATCTTTACACAACTTCCGTAATGTTCCCAACTCAAGCCATGAGGCTTAACAGCACATTGGCTGGCCTTTCCTTGGATTACCCAAGAGGAAGAGGACTTAGAGCATCATTGGGTAAGTATCGGAGTCTTTGGCTTGTTCTCAATTCTAATCTTAAGTTGTGTGCACATCTTTTTATGGAACTTACGTGAACTTAAATTATTTTAAGAGAACTTGAGTTATTTTAAGTTATAGGCATGTCTTTTTAGGCAACTAAAGTGACTTTAAGCCAAAGGACTTAAGTTGTCCCCCGTTTATGTATTTTAAGTGATTTTAAAAAGCATGTGACAGAAAGGAAAAAGGGGCATGGGTTTTCAAGGAGTCTATTGGCTCATTTTTAGGGTCTTAATGTGGAGCATTAGATAAAGAGGTGTAAAAATCAAGAGCTGAGATTAATTTATCTCTTTGGGAGCTATTATATAACTCTAGAGCATTTTTAGAGCTCATTATGTGATGATGATTTCTTTTTATTGCTACTGCATCTTGGTTTGAGGATTGAAACCTATATCCCTCATTTTGGTGAGACATACAGGCTCTCCATAGTCGGAAGAGTGTGTTTTGGTGGAAGAACAATGGATTGTGAAACCCTAGCACATTATCATTTCTGGGCTGTAAGTATTCATCAGGTTTGAAGACCAAATTGGAGGAGAATCTCAGTAGTGAAGACTTAGATCTGGAATCATCTACGGCTGCAAACCATCAATTTCCGAGCACTTTGTGGATGGCTATTGAGGAGCGCATAAAACAGACCTAGTGTTGACCATTTTGGGAGCCTAGCGCCACTTTGAGGGTTGGCTAGGGTATGGAAATTATTCTGAACCAATCTGAGGTATCTCTGTTTCATCTCAGAAAATGTAAGGAAAGTCATTGCTTCTCAGCTCTGAAAATTCTGGGCAAAAGTAAGGGTTTTAGTTGTATTTTCCCAAGTTCTGAAAAATCTGAATCAGAGTTCTGGTGGGTTTGTCATTAAAATATTTATATGCAAATAGATTTCCAGAATCTCTGTTTCATCTCAGAAAATGTAAGGAAAGTCATTGCTTCTCAGCTCTGAAAATTCTGGGCAAAAGTAAGGGTTTTAGTTGTATTTTCCCAAGTTCTGAAAAATCTGAATCAGAGTTCTGGTGGGTTTGTCATTAAAATATTTATATGCAAATAGATTTCCAGATTTTTGTGCCCTAGTTTGCAGATTTTTTATTTTATTTTTAGCACCCCTGTTTGGGGATATTACAACTTCTTTTATTTCTATTTAAATAGAGCACATGCTATGTATAACATCCACAAACAGAAAGAAATTGCTTCAACTTAAGGCTTAATGTACAAGACCAATGGCGAAAGTGAACTAAAGCTTTTCTTCCCTTTCTTCAAGTTTTACTTTTAGCAAGATGTTTAGGATATATCATGGACAAAACCCTACTCTTTTTAATATGGGCACATAACTTGAATAGATCAAGGTGGTCTAGACCCACCCTAAACCAATCATAGCTGCTAGTGGCAATGATGGTTTCCCTTGTCTCTACCATAGGTTCAAAATGGTCTTCTGATTCATCCTCAACATGTTGCTCTGGGATCTCTTCAACACGGGGCTTAAATTTAAACTCAGAAGGGTACATATCTTCAACCATGTAACAATTTTTTTGGATTGCATAAACGACCCCTGCTTCAAGGTTTAGAGCATTTATGACAAGGGTTTGAAGCAGAAGCATTAGGAGTTGGGTTTCACTGATGACTAGGCATTTCTAAAAAAGGGGAATTGGATGGAGTTGGGTTTCACTGATGACTAGGCATTTCTAAAAAAGGGGAATTGGATGTTACATCTTCCCTAACCTCCTTTTTAAATGAAAAAGATTTCTGAGCATACAAATCTTTTCTTAAGGGCTTCAATGTTTTCTTTAGACTTCTGGCTACAGTAATAGCTGTGTACAAATACTGAGGGTCACTCTACTTTTTAGCCCTTTTAGGCATTTACAGATTTTCCACAAGGCATTACCGAGGTTGACATTTGCACTGGATGGTTCCTTTAAGAAATCTGAATCTATATAATTTTCTATATAATCTCTTTGAGGCATTGCAACGAATACATAGCTGAGAAGTTATGTTTCAAAAGGATGGAAATGTGGAGATGATTGAAGTACTGGATTAATTAGCACAATCACAATGGGAGCTAATGATGAACATCAAAGTGTGCTTATTTAGGAAGTCTACCTGGGTTTGGCAATGGCCATGCCCCAGCCATTGTCTTGGTGGTATACTGGGATTACTTATGTACCTTTACCCTGAAAGTGCTTGAGTATGGTTGCATTGCAAACTAACCAATGGTTTCCATGCATTTATGCAGGTCTAGGGATAGTGATCTGTTAGTAATAAGTGTAGATAATAGTTGGACGAGAAACTGCTGTTATTGCTCAGTTCCAAGCTTGACTCTGTATTATATTTGTGGAAGATCAAAATGATATTGACAGTTCTGCTGAGGAAACGAACCTGACGAACAGAGAACAGCTTTATAAATTATGAACTGAAATGTCACAATTTTAACTGGTTATAAATTATTGAATATCGACAGAAAGTACCGTTCTATTTTTCATTCTATTTTAAATTTCTAATGTGTTCTTTTAGAGCATACCTCTTCTGTATTTCTTATGTGCTATGTTTCTCTCATTTTGAGTTCATATTTAGTGCTGATGTACATGTGTCAAAGATTATATTGGTTTAATTATATCTACATAAGGAACAACCTTACATAATTAAGCTCTGGCAGGTTTCTACATGCAGTCCTTTACCTTGCAGAGAGGGCATGGAGCTATGCTATGGAGAAAAAGCAAGTACCTGATGGACCAAATTCACGTCAACGGCAACATTTGATTGGTAGGTTGAAAAAAGCAGTGAAGTGGGCTGATCATTTTAGCCAATTATGCATAGCTAAAGGAGACTCCAGAACCTCATTGGAGGCAACGGTATGGTGCTGTTCTAGTTTTTCATTATGTTGCATTATATTTTCTATAATTTACTTATTATCCATTTGAATTTTTTCAATTGTGCTATCAATTGTATGCTTGTGGTCCCTGTTTACATGTTAGGTTGAAGCTAAATAATATAGGTTGACACCAATGCTTCTATAGATTGTAGATTAGTCATGTTCGGGAGAGAATAAGACGTCATTTTACATTTTCTAGCCTCTTTTGGTCAGGCATATTTTATCTTATTTTTGAACAACTTTAAGCATTATGTTATCTTCCATTGAATTGTGATGGATATCCATCTCGTATAGATAGTCCTTTTTGCTTCTATTTGCAGTCAGACACAACTTGTGGTATTCAATCTTTTCGAATATTTTTGAACTGCTAAAGTTGTTTGTTTGAAAACATGATTTTAGACAGCAATGTGTGTTACGTAGTGTTGGTAAAGGGATTTGTCACTGCGTATTTCAAAGTGAATCGCACAAAGGGCAGTGACAAATGTTCCAACAATTGGAGAAGTTGTTACTGGGGTAACAACTTTGATCTACGTTTGAGAGGGGCAGCTCCCTTGTATAATGGGGTTTTTTTGATGTTTTTGTGTACTTTTAACTTGTAAGTACAAAAAAGGTGAAAACAAAAAAACTAAACAAAAAGTGAATGGCTGAAACCTAAACAACAGACCTACGAATATTGACTAAGATTTCCCAAGTGATAATGATCACAAAGGGGGGTTTACACAAAATAAGTTTTAATATGCAATGATGATGAAAGGACAATAAATCTCAACATACGAGGAGATATGTCACTTTGACACATCCAAATCAAGATCCTAGGAAGTGATTGTATTTCGTTACATCAATTGTATAGATTACCAATGATTTGCATAGGTACATAAAGGGAATATTAATTTAACAAATGATACATTAAGAATAATAACTTAGAAAAAGTAAAAACATTTATAACATATGAACAAATACATTCTTTATCATCTTTGCGAGATTATACAATCTCATAAACCCTTCTATACAATAGTTTCAATCCAGAAGTCATTAAAAAGTTTCTCTACAAATTTGTCTAGAGCTTCCCCTCTATAAAAGTTTCCTTTCATTATAAATAACCTTGTATTTATAGACTTTCCTTGATAACTAACTAGCAACCACCTGGTAACCAACTACTACCTTTTCATTTTGAGAAAAATAATATAAGCTTTATTTTAGTTACAAATTCCTCAACTTTTACACAAACGGAGCTTCTTTTCTAACTTGATTGCAAACATATGATATATGTTACTTTTGCAAAAAGCATCTAGAAATTTGTAACTTCTGACTTATGGGTATGTTGAGGTACATCCATCATTGTTAGTTCTATTTGTATTTACAACTATCTCACCATCCAACCACAACAAACTTGGATCTTCTTTCACCTAGAACTTTACATTGTTCCATTCTTTTAGTGTCCTCACATGCAATGGTGTTCACTATGTCATGTGTAAAGCAATTCTTGGCAAACATCCCTTTCACCACACAAAAGGGATGATCCCAATGGTTACTTATGTTGACACTCCCATCAAGCATATGATGAGGTTGAAATGGAAAATTTATAGCCAAAGTTTCTTAGGGTAAAACTCAACTAATAAATATAAGAGATGATCCCAATGGTGTAATGATCTTTAGGCTCGATTGGTTCTTCTATGATTCCAACATTGTAGTCAAGGCAAAAGCAAAATGTTGCAGATGTATATCTTCAAGGCAATAGAATATAATACTCGTAGTTACTAGGAGACCTATCTCCTACCCCTTGGGATGTGTCTCGGAGACCTCCATATTACACATATTAGTAAATTATTGAATGAATTAATAAATGAGCAAGACATTCATTTATAGTTTACAAAGACGATGTTTCTTTTAGGAAACAATTGTTGTTATTAGAAACATTCTAATACTGAAAGAATAAAAACAATATTAGAAACATTCTAATATTTTCAAGATTTACAATTTTGACCATTAAAAGAATAATAACCAAGATATTCGGAGATATTAGAAACTCTTAATGGTCAATCTGTCAACTACACCAAGGAGCCCCCTGAACTTAACAAACTTATCTGGAAGGAGGGACTTGGTGAGAATATCTGCAGTCTGGTTAGCAATAGGGACATACTGCAAATCCATGGATCCATCTTCAACTAGTTGACGAATGAAGTGACAATGAATGTCAATATGCTTGGTTCGCTCATGGAAGACTAGATTTTTGGCAAGTTTGAGGACCCCTTGATTGTCACAGAAGAGGGGTGAAGGGCTTGCCTAAGACATATGGATGTTGGAAAGCATCCTTCGAAGCCAAATTGCGTCACAACCTGCTTTGACTGTTCCCCGATATTCAGCTTCCGTCGAGGAAAGAGATGACATGATGCTTCTTATTGATCCAAGTGCTAGCACCTGTGCCCAAACTGAAGACATATCCGGAAGTGGACTTTTTGTCATCAATAGAGCTTCCCCAATCCGAATCTGTGTAACCAATGAGTCGGGGATCTTTGGTTCGTCCATAAAGGATACCAAAGTCTTGAGTGCCCTTGACATAGCGTAGGATGTGCTTTGTTGCAGCCCAATGATCTTAAGTAGGGGCTGTCATGAAGCGTGATATGTAACTCATTGCAAAGCTGAGATCAGGTCTAGTGGTGGTGAGATAGATCAAATTGTCCACTAGTTGCTTGAATGCAGATTCATTCTCAACAGAGGAACTATATTTGGTTGACAACTTTAGACCAAACTCCATAGGTATAGATGCAAGTTTCCAGTCCTGCATTATGAATTTGGCAAGCAGAGCCGTGCATACTTAGACTGAGAGATGAAGATGCTATGTGACTGCTGCCAAACCTCGACACCTAGGCAGTAGTGCAGAAGCCCAAGGTCGATTATGTCAAAAGATTGGCATAAATTCTATTTGATTTCTTGAATCAAAGATGCTAAACTGCTAGTGGTGATCAGATCATCAACATAAATATCCAGAAGGATGATGTCACTGCTAGTAGTTTTGACATACATATTCGTGCCAAAAGGACTCCTTTGGAAACCCTAATTTGTGAGGTACTTATCAATTTTCATGTACCATGCCCAAGGAGCCTGTTTGAGGCCATATAGTGCTTTCACTAGTTTAAGTACTTGGTGTTCTTTACCAACCTTGAATCTAGGAGTTTGTGCCATGTAACCTCTTCCTGTAATTCACCATTCAGGAAGGTACTCTTGATGTCCATTTGATGGACCTTCTAGCCACACTGAGTTGCCATGGCTAGGTTTAATTTGATGGTGCTCATCTTTGCCGTCAGAGCAAAGGTCTCCTCATAATCAATTCCTTCATGGTGAGAGAACCCTTTAGCAACAAGACAAGCCTTGTACTTATCTAAAGTACCATCAACCTTGTATCTAACTTTGTAGATCCATTTGCATCCGATGGGTGTCTTTCCTAATGGAAGATTTGACAGAACCCAAGTGCTATTTTTCAACAGACCTTGATGCTCAGTTTCATAGCTTCTTCCCACCCAGTATCTCTTTTGCCTCTGTGTATCTTTGAGGCTCATACACACTGTGAATGTTGGCCATGAGAGCAAAATTTACAGAATCAGAAGGTTTTCTCTTCTTTCAAGTAGTTCTACCCGCGATGAGCTCATCATCATGAAGATCGCCAATCATCTTAGCCCACCATTTAGGCCGGAGAGTAGAAGTGCCAACATCAGAAGCAGGAGGTGCAACAGGATCATCATCATCAAACAGGATATCGGATGAATCCTGAGGAAAATCAAGTGGTGTAGCTACATGTCTAGGTGATCTTGCAGGAGAAGGATCTGATGGAAAGACATGAACATGAACAACTAGAGCCCTCCCATCAGGTGGACCTAATGGAAGACAGACACCCAAGTCTTGAGCTTTGAGATACTGATCCTCAGAATTCATAATTGAAGGAGAGAGCTGAAATAGCCTTCGTTCCTCGTCAAAGAGCACATCACGCTGAAGATGAGACGATTAGTCTCGATGTCAACCAGTTGGTAGGCTTTGTGATTATCATTGTAGCCGGTTATTATTGGCATCTAACTTGGCGCGTTTAGCATCAGGGATCCAAACAAAAGTAGTGGAGCCAAAAACTTTGAGATGGCTGATTTTGGGCTTATGGCCTAACTAGGCCTCTTTTGGAGTCTACTTCATGACATCCACTGTAGGAGAGCGGTTAAGAAGATAGACGACAGTGTGGACTACTTCAGCCCAAAACTTCTTGGGAACACTCTTGTGTTCAAGCATAGACTGGGCCATTTCGATGATCTTGCGGTTTCTATGCTCAGCAACACTGTTTTGTTGAGGGGTGTAGGGTGTTGTTAATTGGCGCTTTATGCCATGTTGTTCACAGAAATGGGAGAAGGCAAAGGAACAAAATTCTCCCCCGTGGTCAGTTCTAAGAGTAACAATATGTTGACTAGACTCTTTTTCTACAAATGCTTTGAACTTTTGAAACAAAACAAACACCTTTGATTTTTGATCAAGGAAATACACCCACTGTTTACGACTGAAATCATCAACAAAGTAAAAAATAGTATCAGATTTCCACAATCCATATCAAATATTCAAGTGCGTTTCTAGATTTGATTGTGTAAGTTTTTAAGCATCAATCAAATCCAGAAACGCACTTGAATAAAGTAAAAAATACCTGGACCCAGTAACAAAAGGAGTAGCCATAGGTCCACAGATATCAACATGGACCAATTGTAATACCTTAGAAGCTTTCCAGGAGTCGTTGTCTGAAAATGGAGTGCAATGTTGCTTCCTAGCTTGACATGCTCCACAAACTCCAAGGTTCCGGGTCTGAATCTTTGACAGTCCAATGACAAGATCTTCCTGAACAAGCCGAGAAAGATAGTGCACATTTAAGTGCCCATACTGTTGATACTAGAGTGTACTAACAAAAGAACAATGGGCTGCCATAGCAGGCTCCTGAGAATCACCAGAGTCAACAAGTTTGAAAAGACCATGATCCTCAACACCCACAACAACAATAGACTAAGTCTCCCGTTCAATGATATTGCACTGATGTGAACTGAAGGCCATGTCTAATCGAGGGGAATGTTGTAGGATTTGACTGACTGCGAGAAGGTTGAGTTCCATTCACGAAACATAGTACACATCGAGGAAAATCAGGTTCCTTCCTCCAGACTAAATTTGTATATTGCCTTTTCCAACAACGGTGTAGTCTTCCCCTCCAAAAATAACTGAATCTGAGAATGGTTGAAAATCTGTGAACCAATCCCGATGACGAGTGAAGTGGCAGGAGGGACTTGAATCAATATACTAGGCAGAAGATTTTACATGATCTGTAGGTCTTTTAGCCATGAAGGCGTAAAAGCCAGACTCACCTTGCTTAGTGTGCTCTGCAACATGTGTTTTAGGATGTGAACCAGATTGCTTGGCTTGAGCAGCTAATTGTTTATGACACTCCAACTTCATATAACCAAACTTATAGCAGTAGTTGCACTGAATATTTTTCTTCTTGAGGCCTTTTAATGACTTAGCAGAGGGATTTTGCTAAGAAGACTAAGAAAACTGATAGTTGCCTGTATCCTTGTGAAAGGAGTTAGCTGAAAAAATTTGTGTGTTCGAAGATGAACTGGTAACATTGCCGAATTGTTGTTTCCAACGATCTTGCTGTAAAAGCATTATGTAGAGATCAAAAAACGAAACATCAGCATGAGTGGAAGCAATGTTGAGAGTTTCAACAAAGTGCTCATAGGAAGACGATAGACTCTTCAGGGTGATCACCACCATGTCTTCTACTTCCATTTTGGGTCGAATGGCTTCCAACTGATCTCGAACATCCTTGATTTTATTGAGATGATCTTGCAGGGACACCTGGTCATCCATCATTGTCATGTCCCCTTGTTTAAGAACCCTAATTATGATGCCCTCTTCTGAAATAAAGATTTAATAATAATAAATAAATAAATGATATAATCATAATATAAATAAATAATGTTATTACTTAAATACATAAATAATAAAAATAATTATAATAATATAATCCATGATTAATATTGAACAATAATAAATTTTATAATAGAAGAGTAAAATAAATAAATATATATTATAATATATTAATAAACAAACATGATATAATAAATGAATAATAATCAAATATATATAAAACATGCATAGACAAATAATATTATATCAAATATGATATAATATATAAATAAATAAATATATTATAATATAATATGGAATATATATTAATTAATATAATATATGCTACAGACCATGTAAAATATACCCAATATGTTAATGCATTGATTCAAATGTCAAGCGACTAAATTAGTCGTGACTATATAGAAATTGCTTCCCGGCATATATAGAGAGACGACAGAAACCAATAGGAGTGCAGCAAACACAGCATTGGAAGATAGGGATTTCTATTGCACAGAGTCAGCGATACCTCTGTTAACAGCATACGGCATGTTTCTATTATATTTCATTATTTGATTGTTCCAGTTGTATGATATTTCTATTGCTGGCAATGCATTCAGCAATCAAGGAAATAAGAACAATCAAACATAAAAGGAAGTTATTCCTGGGTTGAGAACGGCGGTAGGAGATCCATGAAGGATAAGAAGTCGATACAATTATGTTGGGAAGTGATCGTTGGTTTTTCTACCATACTTATTCACAGCCACATCAATCCTTGGGTCAAACTGGGATAGCTATAATCTTTGATATCAAGGGAGTTCTGCAAATGGCACAACCATACTTGTTCTTACCAGCATGCAGAGACTCTTGAGCAATAACATATCAATTCAGAGTTTGGGGATATTCGACTCTCACAACAAGCAGATCACTCATATATATGTGTGGCACCATGTAATTAGCATCACAACCATAATAATTCATAGAGGGTCCAACGACTATGTCAGCATATTAGAAGTTGGACCAGATTACTGTATATACGTAGCATCTACATCAATGATATCACAGTCTGTGTACAAGCGTACCCATGACAGCGATTGGAATATGTAAAGCAACAATCATGATTAGTCAAACCTGTTGTTATAAAGTGTTGTGATTGATGTAAGGAGAGGCATAGTTATGAAGAGACATAACTCTAGATGGCAACCTTACCATCATGCAAAGATATATATGGAAACTCATACTCATTCAAGAAAGGGCGAGTCATAGTATCTAAGATATTCAGTACCATTTACAAAGGGGAGATCAGAATGGAAGAATTATTATGAGAACCCATAACTATATAGGCGGACTATATTATTCTAATCTGTTTATTTATAGACACTTTATCTCTTATTTGGTGATTGTAAGGCCCTAGTCAGGATTTATCTTGTAAAAAGGCATTTTTTGGTGGTAAAGTTGTATCTCTAACCATCTTCAAATTTTTATTTTAATGGAAATTATGATTCTAGGGCAAAAATTAGGGCAATTCTATAAGGGGACATTACAAGTTGTATCAGAGCATGTTCCTGCCAACCGGAGGGACATTATGATTGCTCCAAGAGTTGAATATTGTCCTAATTCATGTGAATGTTCTTGAATTCAAGAATAATAAGAAATGTGAAATTGATGGGGCATTTATGGTCCAGTCAACGACTCAACAGTGTCTAGTCAGCATTGTCATACACCACCAGCATTGGATTCTCAGCATGATACTCAGCGACAGCCATATAGGAATGATATTTTGGACGGAAGGGAATAAGGATTCAAACATTAAGCTTGCTAAAGACTAGAAGAAATAATTCACTAATTCAAAGTGACATTAGTCTGATCATTATGGGTGACTCAATATATATTTGGTGGATACCTTACAGTATAACGTACAAATACCTTGCGGGCCTATGAACGGCTGCATGAAGTAATCATTCAATCCAGAAAGGAATGAAAGCAGATTTCAGTGCAGAATATAGAGGATAAAGCGTTGTATCTTTCACCAGCTCCCATCCTCAGTTGACATTGACATACAACCAAATAGCAAAGCCATGTCTCTGTTCAAAATCATTCATTAAAGTATCAAGATAACAAATGAGAGAGGAGACAGTTGCTGTAAGGGTTTTTATCAAATATGGGGGATTATTCTGAATAATGTATCTCATAATTCAGACTCATTAATTGGCGTTTGATAATAATATTCTTCAAATGGTGTTTCAAATGAGGTAGAATTTACAGATAAATGAGGGTCAACGTATTGATATTAGAAGTTGGGGTGGCTGAATCTTGATCTGAAAATTATTATTAAATGATAGATGGAGCATCTCACCATCGAATGGAATGAAGGAATATCAGGGATGGGATAAGAAGCAAGGAAAGAAAAGAATCTGAAAGGAAACCGAATCACTAGCAAACATACATGCAAGTGCAGACCATATAGTGTGATAGAAGTTATAAATAGAAATCTGGGAGATCTCCATGAGTAGGCAGGAGGAAGGATTGAAATAATGATTCCCAGGGAATCTAAGAATTCTGAAATACAAAGGTACAAAGGTAAGTTATGAGGTAAGCTATTATATGACATATATATACATGTATTTCTGTCAAAACCTACTAAGATAAATATCTAGATAATTATTTCATATTACTTGATATTTGAAATATATAAGTATTTATAGGGATATGCATTGATTACATGTTACTCCTATATTGGACTGTTATGTATCAAATACAACTATGTTCAAGTTTTGTATATTTTAATTGCAATATAAATAAATATAAGGCATATTGTCTAGTCTATAATAATTAGACATATGAAATGTGGAGTACTTATTAGAATATTACCTCGTAAGATAAGGTAAGGCTTGCAGTGGAATGGGCATGAGCTACATCATACAAAGGCACTAGGTGAGGCTTGCGGTGGAATGGGCACGAGCTACATCATACAAAGGCACTAGGTAAGGCCCGCGGTGGAATGGGCACAAGTTACATCATACAAAGGCACTATCTTGAGGGTAATGATCCTCAGAGGAAAGTGATGGCAATAAGGGGGAACTTGAGGCCCACTAGGTACGTCACCCCATGAGGTATGGGGCCAAGGGGGATAGAGTTTCTCCCCTTGGGCCTAGGGTTGGGTAACAGGGCACCCTATTGTAGTCCTTCCTCTAATCCTAGAAGGAATCTAAGTAGACCACCTTGGTGGATGCCTAGTGCTTGCCACTGAGGCCAATGGGGCCAAAGTTCCACTGTTGGGCTTAGATTAGACAATTAAGAGGAATAAGATTACCATCTAAGTAGACCACCTTGGTGGATGCCTAATACCTGCCACCGAGGGCAAGGGGGCCAAAGTTTCGCTCTTGGGCTTAGATTAGACTTTTAAGAGAAATAAGATTGCCATCTAAGTAGACCACCTTGGTGGATGCCTAATACTTGCCACTGAGGCCAAGGGGGTTGACAAGTTCTGCTCTTGGGCTTAGATTAGACAATTAAGAGGAATAAGATTGCCATCTAAGTAGACCACCTTGGTGGAGGCCTAATACCTGTCACCCTTAATACCTGTCACCGAGGCCAAGGGGGCCAAAGTCCCGCTCTTGGGCTTAGATTGGTCAAGTTGAGGACCCCACTATGATCAACTATTTTGGATGAGGCATAAATGGGGAAGCAAAACACGCATCTTGCTAAGTAGACCACCTTGTGTGGATGCCTAATACCTGCCACTGAGGCCAAGCGGGCCAAAGTTCCGCTCTTGGGATTAGTATGGGATTGACTTGGACTAACTTATCACAACTCAATTTTTCTTTGGAACTTATATATACATATGTATGTACTTATGCTCAATTTTTCTTTGAAACTTATATATACATATGTATGTACTTATGCTCACTCTGTCGTTGTAGGGTTCATGATCAAAAGCAAAACGAAGTATAATTTTGTAAATCATTTCCCTAACCTTGGTTTATTGCAAATTGTAAATTATAGGGCTTAATAAAGGAATCTAACAATGCGTGTGTTATGTGTATGCATTGGGTATGCTTCGTGTTTTCATGCATCCAAGTGTATACTTTGTGTCTTCATGCATTAATGGGTATACTCCATGTATGCTTCATGTCTTCTTGCATCCAAGTGCACACTTTGCATTTTCATTGTATATGCTCCCTATTGGTTCTATATTTTATGAAAATGAGCCAGAATGAATCACAACTATGAGTTAATGGAGACAAGAAACTACTCATGGAAAGATCTGTATAAACTGTCATTGCTTGAGGACAACCGATTCTAGGAGGGGAGGACTATTGTGTCCCTCGTTTAAGAACCCTAATTATGATGCCCTCTTCTGAAATAAAGATTTAATAATAATAAATAAATGATATAATCATAATATAAATAAATAATGTTATTATTTAAATACATAAATATTTAAAATATTATAATAATATAATCCATGATTAATATTGAATAATAATAAATTTTATAATAGAAGAGTAAAATAAATAAATATATATATTTATAATATATTAATAAACAAACATAATGATATAATAAATGAATAATAATAATCAAACATATATAAAACATGCAAACAAATAAAAATAAAAATATATTTTATTAAAAGATAATATTTCAAATATATAATATAATATAATATCAAACATGATATAATATATAAATAAATAAATATATTATAATATAATCTGGAATATATATTGATTAATATACCATGTAAAATATACCCAATATGTTAATGCATTGAATCAAATGTTAAGCGACTAAATTAGTTGCGACTATATAGAAGTCGCTTCCTAACATATATAGAGAGAAGACAAAAACCAATAGGAGGGCAGCCAACACAACATTGGAAGATCGGGATTTCTATTGCACACAGTCAACGATACCTTTGTTAATAACATACGACATGTTTCTATTATATTTCTATTATTGGATTGTTCCAGTTGTACGATATTTCCATTGCCGGCAATGTAGTCAGCAATCAAGGAAATAAGAACAATCGAACATAAAAGGAAATTATTCCTGGGCTGAGAACTACAGTAGGAGATCCATGAATGATAAGGAGTCGATACAATTATGTTGGGAGGTGATCACCGGTTTTTCCATCGTACTTACTCACTGCCACATCAATCCTTGGCTCAAACCGAGATAGCTATAATCATTGATATCAAGGGCATTTTGCAAATGGCACAACCATACTTGTTCTTACCATCATGCAGAGACTCTCGAGCAATAACATATCAATTCGGAGTTTAGGGATATTCGGCTCTCACAACAAGCAGATCACTCATATATATGTGTGCCAGCATGTAATTAGCATCACAACCATAACAATTCATAGAGGGTCCAACGACTATGTTAGCATATTAGAAGTTGGACTAGATGGCGATATATATGTAGCATCTACATCAATGATATCATAGTCTGTGTACAAGCGTACCCATGACAACGATTGGAATATGGTAAAACAACAATCATGATTAGTTAAATTTGTTGTTATAAAGTGTTGTGAATGACGTAAGGAGAGACATATTTATGGAGAAGCTTAACTCTAGAAGGCAACCTTTCCATCATGCAAAGATATATATGGAAACTCATACTCATTCAAGAAAGGGCGAGTCATAGTATCTAAGATATTCAATACCATTTACAAAGGGGATATCAAAATGAAAGAATTATTATGAGAACCCATAACTATATAGGTAGACTATATTATTCTAATCTGTTTATTTATATACATTTTGTCTCTTATTTGGTGATTGTAGGGCCCAAATCAGGATTTATCTTGTAAAAAGGCATTTTTTGGTGGTAAAGTTGTATCTCTAACCATCTTACAATTTTTATTTTAATGGAAATTGTGATTCTAGGGCAAAAACTAGGGCAATTCTAGAAGGGAACATTACAATCATGATCGTGAAGAGCATGTTCTTCAGGAAGAACACACGACTCTTATTGGAGGTTTTACGCAAACCTTTTAGATGGCTCCAAATTTTTGCAATTGTTTGCTAGAAGGAACCTGCGACAATTTATCATCAGTGACTGAGAGTTTGATGACCATGACAACTTACCAATTTTGGTCATCAAATTTGTCGTGCTCTTTGCCTTCATTTGTAGGACGATGAGTCTTGCCCAAAGCCATTTTGTCAAGATGTATTTGGAGATTGTCATCATACGTTGCTTCCAAGTATTGTAGTTTCTGCCATTGAGTTTCTAACTCCCCTCAAGCAAAATATTCGTCAGAGATGCCATTGTAGAAAACAGAGGTCAATGGTTGTTGACTAAATGGTAGCTTGAATATCGAGGCAGAATACGTTCAACATGTGAAAATCACGTTTTGGATAAGATTGATGTAGAAAATATGCACTAATTTTGAGATTGATCAACAAACTTTCATGCACAAATCCCAAGGCATCATTTTTGGAAGACCCCGAAAAATTTTGAGACACTCAGAAAAGCACTTAAAAAACCCACCAAGAATCTGCAATTAGAATTTGAAACCGACTAAAAAGAGAGAGTTTGGAAGAAACCCTAGTTGGCTGCAAATTTTGAAAAAAATGGTAGATTGCTGCAAAAATGGCCAGAAGAAAGAATCGTCGACTATAGAGAGGGTTGAAAATGTAAAAAAACCCTAGAAATGGGGCCACTGTTCTTAGAAAAAAGCTGTCATTTAAAAAAAGAAGAGGGCAAAAACCTCCTTGTGAATGGAGGACGACGCAAGAGCAAGAAAAAAAAGAGCTGAAAATGGTGTTTGCAGAGAAAGGGCGGTTATTAGAGGAGAATTCACAGGGGCTTGGCATCTGGGACAAAAAAACGATTGTGGGGAAAACAAAAAACAACTAGAAAGAATGTCGTTTTGACAGATAATGGTAAGATGTGAGTGCAGAAGGGCCGGGAAGGAAAAATATAGGCCACGAGCTTAGAAAGGGTGGTGCCGAACATAGAAAAAAATGCCAAAAAAGGAAACATTGGAGATAGATTTTTGTTCGTTTGAGCCAAAGAGGTGCCAGGATGAGAAAAAATCTGCTGTTCCTTTAAAAAATGACCAAAAAAATGGTCCAAACCCTACAACTCATGGACAAACAAGAAGAGATGAGGAAAAAGAACGAACATGGCTAGGGAAAAATATTTCCCTAGAGCAGAGCTACAAAATTCTTTTGAAAAATTTACTAAAAAAATTTCCGAAGGAAAAGATTTTAGAAACGGAATTTTTTTTCAAAAGTTAAAAAAAAAAAATCTCGCTGTGATTCCATATTACATAGGTAATTGGTAAATTGTTGAATGAATTAATGAATGAGCAAGATGCTCATTTATAGTTTACAAAGGTGATGTTTCTATTACAAAACAATCATTGTTGTTAGAAACATTCTAATAACGAATGAATAAAAACAAAGTTAGAAACATTCTAAGATTTACAAGATGTACAATAATGACCATTAAAAGAATATTAACCAAGATATTCAGAGTTATTATTCTAATACTCTACCACTTGAGACTACCGAAAACGTCCCCAGAAACTTCCTGATGCACATGGTTCTTTTGGTTGCCGTCTCTTGCCATCTTTAAAATCTCCTAACCAAAAATCGACATCTCCCACCAAAAAACATAGGGCATAAGGTGTTATAAAAAACTCTTAACTCTTATCCTCTATCATCACCCTTGTAAAAAGAAAAATCATTATTATATATCTGTTAGTAATGATAATGATAGCCACTATAGTCTTTTGATCAATTTGCTCAATTACATCTCTAGAAAAGCTTGCCAATGATGTACAATTATTCACTTTTCTTGTAGCTTTCTTTTAAAGATGTTACTAGCTAAATCACATGTACTTGAAAGTTTCTAAAGCCTTTCGATAAACTATTTTGTGCATAGCTTGAAATTTTTGCATTCCAGGAGATGACACCTCTTTAATGCATTTTGTCAAATAGCTTACGTGCTCCGTCTGCCCTTCCACATTTTGCATTCATGTCTACTAGAGTAGTTGTAATTGTGTGGCCTCTCATCTTTAAGCTCTTGAGGGCAAAACTTATTACGATTTGATGATAGATTGTTTAGATGACAGGGCTCTTGGCAAGTATGATAGATCTTTGCAAAGGTGATGGCCTTGGTGGCTTGCTAAATCCTTGCATAGGTTGAAGTTGTCTCCTTCTTGAACAAAATAAGCATGTACTTCTTGTACAGTCCTAAATTGTAAGCATCTATAATTAGATGCTCAATTAGGCCCCATGTTATCATGTATGGGCTCCCGCATTGATTTCCAGTACTCCAGTCCGGCTTCACTTTTCATTTTGGTATCTTCTCTGTAATCCTAATTTCCAAACCCAAATTCGAGGCTTTTTTGGGGGAATAGGTCAACCCAACTGACCTATTCCCTAAGGTTGTCCTGAAATTTAAATTGGGGGCCTGTCTCAACAGTTAATTGGGAAATCTGAAATCCTGTTAGCTTCCATCAAGTTTTGAGCCCCAAAATGTTATGAGAGGTATATAAACAACCTACCTCGTCTCATTTGGACATCAAATCATAAGAATTCAAGTTCTCTCTCCTACAAATTCACATCTCAAGCATTCTAAGGAAGATCTCAAGCATTTCAAGGCATTTTCCAAGTCTATCTTGTCCATGGATCAAGCTTCTTTCTCTCATTGAAGGCCAAGTAAAGGAGTCCACCATAAAGGAAGAAGATATCCACATTCACAAGCATCCAAGCATTCAAGCATCCATTCATTCAACCCATTCTCCTCTCCATCAATCATTGTGGCAAACTACAACATTGATGGTGCAAGGCTTGTCTTTTCACAATTTCCTTTTGGGTTTTTATGTGGATTCAAAGCTATTGCATTAACACTTGTGATTACAACATTACAACCGAAGAAGCATTGCACCATCAAGGTGTAAGGTAATTTATGATTCAAATCTAGCTTCTATTTCATATCAGCATACTTTCCCTTCAAGCTTATTTCATCTCATTTAAAATGTTGATTCCTCAATTGGGGTTTGATTGAGGCCTTAGTCAAACCTCTCTCTACACAATATTTTCTCTCTTTTCTGTGCAAGAACAGGCGGTGCTTGCACCGGATTAGATTTGGGAAGTTTAGGACCCCGCAAATAGTCTGCGATTGAAAACAATCGAAAGTGCAGGGAAGAGGTCGGCACAAGTGACCTAGTCCTCCTAGATCTTCTTCAAATCGATTTTACAGCTTTGTTACATCCTCTGGACCTCATTTCTGGTATTTGTACTGAGCTGTCTACTTTTTGTCAGTCTGTGTACCCCAAAACTTGTCTTTCCTTCCTTTCTAGGACATTACTCTAAATTACTTAATCACATTCTCCTAATCAACGCTCAATTAAAGCGAAGGCTCATTGCACCCACTGAGTGCTTAAGTCCTCTTAAGCCTAGTGAGTCATCTTCCTTCCAATGCAATATAGGAAATAGAGCCATAAGATCATTAGTTTACCCATTTGAACTAGTGATCCCTATTTCTTATGTTACACTTCTGTCCATGAATGACCACCTGCCTTCTCTTTGCAATTGCCTCTAGGAACTGTTGCATGCAAAGCCTGCCAATTACATTTTCTCAAGGGTTTCTAAAGTCTATTCAACAAATGTATTTTGTGCATATCTTGTAAACAGGGCATTCCATGGGAAGACATTTCATTCTTTCTGCAAAGCATTCCTCGTGCCATCTGTATTCTTGTCTGCTAAGGCACTTGCATTTCCATGTTCATGCCTGCATATTTCAGATAGTTATAAAAATTATGAGGTTATAGGTTAGAAATCAGGCATAAGTGCGTATTTGAACCCTAATTTCTAATTTTATCCTTTTAAAGTTATCCTTTCCTATGTACAAGTTGGAGGTTATTAATCAGCTTTTTACTACTTAACTTCATCTCATCAATTTTAGTAACTTGTCACAACACACAACATCTCATCAACTTGTTGTGAGTTGTGAATTTTTATAACTCATCTTTTTATTCATTTTCTTGTTTTTCTTTATTTTCTCATTTTCTCAACACATACATGTTCACATTTAACTGCAAATAATCCAGAAAATTCCCCAACATAAAATGTGAACTTGTGGAAACCAAATGTTTTACAGAAACTCTTGATTAAATATCATTCCCGCAAACATAAATATTACCATAATTTATGATATGTGAAGTTGCATTGGCAAGGAGTGTTGAAAACCCCTTTATCAATTTTACCAACATGCGCATGGAGGAAATTGCCATAACTTTCAATCTTCTTCATATTTTTCACTGAAAATTTAAAAATGGTGCTGATGTTGTATCAGCGATCAAAACCTATCAAAATAAGACCTTGAAATTTGGAATTTTTTTTGATTTAATTGTTTCCAAAATTGATGGGCAAAAAGTTGAAACATTAATATCTTGCAGACTGTGATGTGGGTTGACCTGAAAACTAGCCACATTGGTCGAAATGGGCCCTCAACTATCCCTGCCAAACCATTTTACTGTAGCTGTCATGAAAATTTAAAATTAATTGTTTCCATAATTGGGTTATATCAACACAGTTGTTCCTGGAATCTCAACTAAAACGGGTGATGACTCTTATTTAAATGGGCATGCCTTTCAACATAAATCCCACCACTCTTGACATTTCAAGGATGTCTAGAGATAATAATGAGCAAATAACACATGGCATCATTATTTCATGTCTAGGGCTGACTGACAATTGTATAACACCTGAGACGCTTATTGTTTTGACATAGTAGAAATAGGTTGAATATATACAGACTATTTGGGCAGAGGTCCCAAATGTGTTGATGAAGCTTCTTACAAAGGTTGGTGCAATCTGATAGAATAAAAATGGATTTTGGGCATCTAGAATTTGAAAAAAACCAAGGTGTACTTTTTGCTAGACTCTTAACCTCAACTTCATGGCCTTTTAATGGCTCTGTAATCATTTTTCCTCCTTGCTGGAGATTTCAGATTAGTATGAATTTTCCTGATAGCTGAAATACCCTTTATCAGCATTGGCACAAAGTCACAAAGCTTGAGTTTTAAAAATTGGATGTGTAATGCTTCCATCTTTTGACTTGCAAAATTGTTGATGCGAATGAATTCTGTCCAAAAAGGTCTTAATTAGGTTTCTGTTAGTTTTTGCTTTGGCAAGTCATTTATTGGGCCCTATCAAGTGTGTCAGTTGACATTGACCAACATTCCAAGTGAGAATTTATATGATTTGTGCCAATGTTACTTGGATATATAATAGTGACTCTTTTCCTGAGAATGTCTTGTATGGGTACCCTTGCTGCTATTGAAGATTTAGGATAGTGTAACTAACCTAGGCTTCCTATGTTTTTGGGATTGGGATTGCAGGGGAAGGGGACGGCTAGGGATGGGGGGATGTGTTTATGGGGTGGGTTTTTTAGGCAGCCATTTTTGCAGGGACAATAGGGTATGGTTATTAAATGAGAAGGGGAAAATTTAAAATAAAGAAAATTTCAAATATTCGTATGGTAGCATTGACAAGGCATTCATCATAGACATTATAAAAAATAAATAGACATGAATTAACAAAATTTAATAGCTTTCACTGTCAATGTACAAATTGCAACAAAACGCCCAAATGCTACAAGTTTCAACTACAAAATGACAAAAATATAGATAATATGCATCGGTCTGTGATCAACATCTGGTAACACTGCAATTTTGACTCTATACAGCTGGAATGAACCATCAATGTCGGCATGAAAAAGTGATGATTTCCTTGCTGTAGTCAACAAGCCCAAAAATTTCAACTTAGCAAAAACTCAGCAAATACTCAACAAAAGCTTGGCAAAAACTTGGCATCTTAGAAAGTACTAGAATTAAAATCTCTTAAAGAAACATATTTTTTTTTGTAAAACTAAAATTCAATTTCCAAATGTGTTAAATTAAATCTTGACATCTTGAAAGAGAAAATGCATGGTTTTATAGTGAAAACATGTGAAAAACGCATTTTAACCAGTGTACCCTAATGTGCCCATGCATTTTGGAAGAAAAAGAAAAAACCAACTACCCAGAATATTTCCTGATTTCTAGCTAGTTTGGACATTTCCTACACATCGTAGTGTCCTTACAACAGCCCCCCTACGGGGGAATGGGTCAAATTTGACAGGAGAAATTAGAAAAAAATAAACTGGAAAAACAGAGAACAAAACAGCAGAACTCAATATATTATTCATCAACAGAGTACAAATCTATATGTGCAAAAGCCTGAACAGTCTTCCTACAAAATAGCAAACTTAATTGACAGCTAAACTGTGAGTATTGACAGCAAACTACAGAAGACTGGATACCTCTGCTGCTCATTATTGACATGTAAATGGAGCAGTTATGAGTTATATTCTCCAACAGGAGAAGCATCCTCAGGGAGCATGGTTATGAACAAATTTTGAAATTGCATTGCTCATCAACATATCTTTAGGCAGGTCAATCATTGAGACTAGCTGAGGGTGGGGATATTGCAATGCGGAACACAATAAGGCACAAAAGTTAGTCTTTGGAAAACTAACATAATTATCTGAAGGACATGTGCAAGCAACATTAATCAACCTTGTTTTGTCGTAATGATGGCATAATAGACTAAGATTGCTATATTTTTTCAAGAAAAATTTAGCAACATTCATTAACCTTCTTGTTGTAATGATAGTATAATACTATTATAGAGAAAGATTGCTATATTTTTGTTCTAGTTGAAATTTTTGCCTTAGTACTTCATGCTGCAGATTAAACTATGCTAGCAAAAAACCTCCAAACTAAAATAAAAAAATCACAATTTTCCATTGCTGGGGTGTGCATATAATCTTAGTTTTTCTTGGATGAGGTCAGTGTTGACACACTTCCTCTCAAACCTTATTTTACTCTAAATTTTATATAAAGTATATTCTGGAACCTGCATACATTTGTACAATTGTCTGAAAAGAATTCAATTTGGCAAATTTTCTCAAATTTTCTATTTGTTGCTTGAATCTATTTCATATATTTTGAATCTCTTGTATTTCTATTTTACGAACATGGCTGCAATAGGTTAAACAAAAATAGCTATTCTTAGTATTGGGAGCAGAAAGTTTAATCTGCATCGGTTGCAGAGAACACACCATAGCTGCTAGAGGAAATTTTGTGATAAATGAAGTGATCTGTAAAGTCCCCTTTCTGGAATAGGATTTAATAATAAATAATAACAATAAAATTAAAATATAAAAATAAATAAACATAATATAATTGCAAGTTACTTAAGTTTAATGAAAGGTCATGAGATATGTAATGGCAAGTTGTGATTCCCTCAACATAAGATATAAAGGGGAGGAGAGTTCATTCGAAAGGAGATGAGGAGGAAGGAAGAAAGAGGGGAGCATAGGAATTAATTAAGGATTAATGTAAGAAGAAAGGAATGGGAGAGAAATAAGGAAGTGACTCTTTCAAAGGGCAGTAATGATGAAGGATTGCGACTCTTTTGAAAGTTGGTAATAAATGGAAGGTTTTGACTCTCTCAAAAGGTGGTAATTATGAAAGGTTGTGGGCATTGTAATCGGGAATGGTATATTTATGTAAGGAAAGTTGGATATGAGTAAGGGAAATTGAAAAAGGAGGAGCAGTAAAAAAAAGAATATTATTCAGATTTTAAGAGCAGACTGTGAACATGAATAAGAGCAGTCATTAAGGAAATAAAATAGAAGAGCTCCATTTGATGAAGGAGATCAATCTGATAGGTGAAATCAAACTTTAGATATATGTACAGTTATTAACATTACATCCATGAGTCAATGTGGAACTTAAGTATTTTATGCATTCAATCTGACTATGTACAATAATAGATAATAATGCACAAGATCTGCCCACATGCCTTTACAGATAACGATGCATATATCCAATCAATTCCATTATATGCATTACTAGTTATTGAGTGCAAGAGGGTTAACACTTAAAGTATGTGTTTACATATATGAGTGTGTTTATTCCATAATTAATCACATATGAGTCAGAGGAAATAAGATAGGGAGATGTGGTTTACTGGCTCCCCTGAACCAAGTACGCCATCCCAAGAGGGGGAATTTGGTCATAGTTGACATTCCTGTCTCTTGTGGGTGGAGTAGTGATTTGGATAATCCAAGGGGGAATTGGTCATAGTTGACATTCCTGCTGCTTGTGGGATAATCCAAGGGGGAAACCGGTCCATCGTTGGATGTTCTTTCCACTTGTCGGATATGGGCAAGTTTGCCATAAAATGAATGTGACATGCTCTCGGGCTTAGTTAGGTTGAGCAGTTTAGTGGCACCCTCTTGAGGTTCCTATTAGCCTAAGTTATGATTGGTATGAGATGGTAAACTCCAATTTGGGACATTATAATGGAACTCGATTGATGAGATTATTTATCTCATATTTACTATTATTGAATTAATGTTCGTAACCCTAGCGGGAAAGATATGGTTTATGGATTATGTTGGAATTGTAATTTTAGGGCAAAAACTAGGGCATTGGGAAATGGGGACATTTAATGATTGTTGGCACAAGTATGATTTGAAGGAATGGAGCGGTCTTGCTGCAAAGATGAAATGTCATTGGGCAGTGGGGATTGATTTGCTAGATTGGTGTCAAAGATTGGGTGCATAATTATCTTCCACAATGGAGTATGGTTGTGAATGTTTCTATGGCTCTGTGAGTTACTTATTCAAATCCATGAAAGTTGGGAAAATGAAGCAGGGATTGGAGGTGACACAGCTGTAGAGTAGCAACTCAGACAACTTCGTCTACATCCATAACAAATTTAATTTTTTGAGCAATTGCAAGTGGACACTGAATGACCAAATTTGATATATTACCTCAGTTGTTGTGATTGCAAGTGAAATGGTTGGTTTGGAATCTTTGGATAGCTAGCCGGTGAGTTGCAACTGCCAAACAATTTGTGAGATTTTGCTTCTGGATGGTAATTGCATATTTACTGGCAACAATATGTAGAAATGATTGAGGTTGAAGAGTAAAATGGCTGATTGGACAAGTGAGAATGCATGGGCGCTAGAGGGGTAGACGACCAGTTAATATAGAGTCCAAACAAAACAACTAGGGAAGATGTAGATCTTGTGCTGAACCGACAGGCGCAATAGGCATCTTGTGTTGAGTAATATAATGTTTGTAAGATAAGAAAATAAAAAAAATGATTTTGGCACGATTAGGATAAACAAGCATATGGAAGAGGCAGGTGAGGTACATTACAATGTGCAGTTAGCCTTAGAGGCTCCGTGAAACAATGACCTGGACATGCTTGTGGGCCCCAAAGTTGTGGACAAGCATACAAAGATCTGATTGCTGTGCTTCCCTGCCAGTTAACATGTCCAAAAAGGTGGCTGATGGGTTGTCTCTGAGAAAATAATGTTCAAGCAGGATCATGTAATTGATACATGGCATTATGGGGATAAATGAGGGATGAATAAAAGGTAATTCATTCTCAGGCTGGAGAAAGCACTTTGAATTGTGTATGAACACAATTTTCGAGTGTATTCTGCCTAATAATTATGGAGTTTAATGCGATTGGTATTAAATCTCAATTCTCCATTTTGCTTCTTTAATTCACACAACCTGTTCTCATATTTGCTGAAAGTGATAGCACTAAGCTTACATTTTTTTTGTTTAACTGCTTTTGTTTGAGCTGAGAAACAAATAGTGGGAGCAAATCCCTTTCTCGCAGTGGCTGTTTTTTGCGGTTGCATTCATGTGCGAGTTTAATGTAGATATACTGGATTTGCTAACTCTAGTCTACAAAATGACAAGTTTCATCTAATTGGTTCAGTTTCCAAAGTGCAATTTTAAAGAGTGTTTATCACCTCATCATATAGTTGTGAGAATTGGTAATGATGAATTATGAAACTTTAAAGGCTCATCTGTTTCATAGCTAGTTTGCAAATTTTACATGGCACTGACATGTCAAAGTACATTCTAGATGGTAGTAAATTTGGTTGTAGAAGGTAGCTTTTAAGTGTTATAATCCTTACCACATGACTTAAAATAGTATTTGAGCAAGAATATAAACAGAGACTTTGGATATACCATTTGTGTGTAGGAGGTACAAAGCACTTTTAATGCAATGATTTATTAAATCATGAGTTATGCCAACAATAACCGTATCAACAATTTATGTTTCTCAAACAGCCTGAGTGTCAAAGAGTGTACTGAAAGTGAATGACTGTTATTAAGGAAATTTTGTGTGCAGGATGTACAAAGCACTTTTTCTGCAATTATTTATCAAATTATGGGTTATGCTAACAATGACGCATCAACAATTTATGTACCTGTTGTGAGGTTTTCACATCATCGCCCCATTGCAAATGGGGACCCCCTCTTTTTGCTTGGCTGTGGGGTAGTTGTCTCCTGTAGTCTTAGTTCAGTGGCAATTTTGAAGTCCCTGAGTCTAAGAGATGAGTTTGAGCAATCTTGGTGTTGGTTCCCAAAAACACAGATTGCCAAACTCTGAGAGGATGCCAAGCTCTATGCTCAAGTTCAACAACTGACTTTGTCCAACGAACAGGAAAGATCAATGTGATCTAGTTCCCCTGCACTTCTGGCTCTGCCAAGCCAAGGTGGGCGCACCTAATAACTCAATGCTTCTTATCCTCTTGTAATTGATCAATAGTGCTTAGGCAGATTGTGACTTGTATCGCTTTTTGTTTGACCAATCCAACTTGGCTTGAGAATTGGACGTGATCTGACCCTCTACCTTTATTCCTACTCTTACTCTTGCTTTTACTCCTACTCCTACTTGTATGCGACTAAAAAGTAAAAAGGGAAGTGATGATGTATAGTTATAAGTAATAGTTGATCAGTGCCTTATCCATTGGGCCAGAGTCTGAATAATCACCTGTCTACTTAATGTATTAAATTCTAACTGTCAGCAGACTGCTGTTTATGTCTTGCGTAAACAGACAAGTAGATGTCTATAGCTTGTATAGACATGCAAGTATGTAGTCACTGAATTGTATTCACCAACCTTATCCCTCCTATTGACTGCATTCCTTCAACAAGAATTTTAACCCATCCTTGAAGAGATCAAATTGAAAGAACACACAAGAGTGCTGAAAACACAATGACCAATTGACTATATGCTTGATATGTCAATTGATATGATAAGAAGAATAAAGGATAGAAACATAGACAATGTTCTTTTGTATTAAATTTATGAACAGTTGAGTACACTTTATAGACAGAATATATCATACATTTTGTATCTCTTTGGAGATGAGAATTTGATTATTTTCTGGTTCTGATATAATACAATGTACTGATCCCCCCTTCTGATCCAATCTGTAGTTCCCTTTTATAAACACAAGGGAATACAACAGAATGGTTACAACTTTTGGCTATGACACAATGTGACTGTTCATATGGAAACTAATTGGTTAACAGCCAGATTCATGTAAACCAGTTCAAATTTTATCAAGGGCAGATCGATCCCCAAAGTCAGTAAGTTAGATGCAAAATCACCCAGGCATAGACTGAATCTAAACTTGGCAGGCCTTGAAACCCAGTGCAGTTTGATCGATTAAGTCCTGATTTTGAGGCTGCGAATTACACGTGTGTCTAATTGGTAAAATCTGAAGGTATTCATGTCTTGAGAAAGATCAAAGCATATAAGATCTGGGATCTGAAAACTCAGAATTCTTATTGTAATCAAGTAAAGCTTAGATGTATGCATTTGAAAGTTTGAATTCAAGCTTGGTAGGATGTATGGTTAAATAGTTATGAACTCAAATTGTTATCAGCCTGGAAGTGTATATTTGAATTCAAGAAATCAAGAGAAAATGTTGTCATCATAGACTTTAGCTTCTTAGCATTAACTCTCTTGGTTCAATGTCAACATATGAGACTCAAATGATTAACAAGATGATGTTGTTTTGTATGGCAAAATGGAGACTGAAGGTGGAGCCAAGGTTCATGTTGAAGGACAAACCAAGGTGCAAGTCCAAGTTCGAACACAAGCCATCAAGATAAAACTCAAACATCAAGTTGTGCAACGATAGTAATCAAGCATGCAAATGAAGGAGATGATTATCAATCTTGAATTTCCTTCGGAAATCCAAGTTCAATGGATGGTTCAACTACATGCCACATTTACACCACTTCTACAAGTACAAGTTTGAAGGCATGTCAATGAGGAGATTTCAAGATCAGGACATCATGAACACATCAAGATTTCAAGATCAAGTGCAAGTTCAAAAAAATGCAATGAGAAGATTTCCAAGTGTAGAGAAGACAACATGAAGGTGAAATAATTTGAGAATATGAGCCATCACAATTGAAGGCTTGATAATGTTGAGATATTTTCTCCTCATGAAGAGGTATTTATTAAGCCTATAAGATAAGCATGCTAAGGTGGCACCCATTTCTTCAACTAGTCAGATCATGCTACGTGTCCCAGTAGGACAACTCAGTAATATTATATCCATATTCATTGAATTTACCAAAAGGGGAGAAGTCAAAGAAAATTATCTTCTAAAGGAAGATTTGTTGCAAGCCCATGTGACATTTTATTATTGGCTCATTGATTGGTGGCTTCTTCTATAAGCTTCTACCTAAACTATTTTCTCAGTGGCCTATCAAAGTATTGTAATTTTCTTATTGGCCTACAAGGTGGTGTTTAATTGTAATTGGCCAGAATTTAATGCTTGTAGCCGGTAGTTGGATTAGGGTTTTGGTATATTAATCTTGACCCTTGATTTCAAATCAATCATGGCCACTCATTATACTTGAAGTCCCTATAAAAGACAAGGCCTTCTCGTTTGTAACTCATTAGAGATAGAGTAGAGTAGGAGGGACTTGGAGAAATTGTTGCCATAATCCTATCAAAGTAATTGCTAATTTAGTGTTGGTCTTCATGGTGGATTACTTGTGCTGATTTGGAGTATTGCGTGGGTTTTGCATTTCCTCACTTAGGTTAGGATTTTATTGCATGTTGATTGGAGGTAGTGTTTTGTTGAATGGAAGATATTTTGGATGCATCTTTGGTGAACTCGCTTAGACCAAACCACTAGTTGCTTACTGATTGTAAGTTTGCCTTGCATGGTCGAATGACGTAATTATGAGTTTTACTTCAATTATTGCTTGCATACTGAAATGCATCGATGGGTGGTGTTGATGGAATGGTAATATTTTGAACATTTTACATCTACCTTAGGAGATCGCACTAGCTTGGTTGATGTTGATGGCTAAACTAAGTTTAGTAGAGTCACAAAAGCATTCATCATCTCTTGCATCCTAGGAGTAGAATAGTTTTCTAAATCCCTTATCCCCTTGCAAGTTATATGGTTGGAAGAAGTTAGAGTAGTTGACATCCATTGAATGAACAATGCAAGTCCTTTTGTGATACCTAACATATCACATTATTACAAATGAATGAGTATCCACAATAAGAGGGAACCTTGGGGTTGTCTCATTTGATCACACAATCCATTACATTGTTTAAAATACGAGCATTCTTATTCAAGAGAGAGTTGGAGTTTTGGTGTTTCATCTCAGACTACAAAGTATTTGATTTTGCATGGTGTAGTGGCATAAAAATCACATCAACAGTACCACAAACTGTAATACCCTTCCAATGAACCCTAGGGAATTAGGGTAAAATATACATAAGTTTACATGGAATATTTCTTTTGGAACATTAACAATAAACATGGATACTATACAAGGACAATGAGCTCAAACTACAAGACTAGGTCGAACAATCATGATGCAAAACTACACCAACGGAAGACTAAAAGCCACAAAAGTCAAACAATCAAAGGGAAACATCCTAAACACCTTAGACAAGATACATAGGGTACTTAACTCACCCAAGGCCCTCCTTGAAGCTTTAGACTGTAACTCGGAAAGCTAGACCTTTTCCTAGGTATTAGGTGTCATGGATGAGCTCCGTTAAGGATTGACTTGCACTCAAATGCCTCAAATACCAACCAAACCTACTCTATACTTCCTAAATTTCCTATAAGGGTTTTGTGATTCTGATACTTTCACAATGCAATTGGAATGAGATCAAACGAACACTCCAAGCTCCCAGAATCCTCTCTAGATTGAACTGCTGGACAAGACACCGAAAGAGGGCAATGGTGCCTAGAATGGACACTGGAACACTTTTTTGGATGAAAGCAAACTGATAAAAAGTGTTCGAGATGAAGGTGAACCAATGAAAAGTGTCTAGGACAAAGGTGAACCAATGAAACGTGTCCGGGACGTAGTTGGGCAGAGGTGTTGAAATACAGGCAGAGTTGCTTAAAAGCTTAGGCATTGATTTAGCAAGCACATGCATTGGAAAACTCATGGGCTGATTTGTAGTCTAAAACTTTTGGAAGAGAGGGCGTAAGCAGTGAAACTCAGTCTGGGACGTTGAATAGTGAGATAGAGTTGAAGTGCAATTAGAGGCACTGATCTGCATAGAAATTTGCAAAATAAAAGATTAAATTGCAAAATAAAAGATTAAATAGACTAACGATGATGTTTGCTAATCCAGTAAGGTACTATTACGTCTTTTCCATGTATGGGTGTCCAATATGTGATTTGATGGAGTTTACCAAGCTTAATTCAATTACATTATAGTTACAACTTACAAGAACAAGAAAGTAATTATAGGGCAAGAAGTAATGAAGTAGCCTCTGAATCTGATCTTGAACCAAGTCCTCCAGTCTCCAACAACGGATTGCAATGCCAACCTAATATGTGGTACTCGAAGGTCCACCCCACTGGTGCTTGTAGAGATAGGCACACGACCCAAACAATCACTTGGAAAACATAAGGGGAGTGATAGGCTTATTATATACACGCAAGACACAATGCAAACACATCAGTCATGATCATCAACACTATCAATAGAACCAATGCATTACTATCTCAACGGGTCACTACTCAAAACTATGCAAGGTGTAAGATTCTAGAGTGCGGAAGAGGGAGTGTCCTCATATGAGCTCATGAGGATGCACCATATGGAACACAACATTCTCTCATACAGACGAGAATGACAATGATGCAAGTCTAATCGCTACATAGGTAGGCATGTCTCCTTGACAAGTCCTATCGCTTCATGGCAGGGATGCCTTCCCAAGCCACCCATAGCCTCATGAAAGCGCTTATGGTGTGCTTGAGGAATCCAATTATCTTATTAGTGTTTACCCCAAGTTTAGTATTATGTTTTCACTTAATTAAACAACGCTTTGAACACAATTGCCAAGCGTACCACTTGCGCCAAGGATGCGATTGGGAGCCACTCCCTAAATTCACTCTAGGACCTAACCCTAGGTTTATACCAAACTCAAATACAACATCTTAATACATCAATATCTCTTTTCACAACGCCATTTTTATATATACACATGGCTCACTTGATTAGCCTCACTACCAAGAGAAGGGATCCCAAAATGATCCAATAATGGAATTACCATATACAATGTCATTATTGCAGATTGTAATAGCATATTTAAATTGATAAATTCCACTTTTAACAAAATGCCAAAGTTGGACTCAAATAGTCATGAAGGCCATCCATCATTGATGCACCTTCAAAAAGCTCAAATTTAAATCCAATGAATCACAACACTCGGAAAACCCATTGGTTCTATACTACACAATGTTGTGACCATTTTACACCATTGCCCCATTGCAAATGCGAACCCCCTCTTTTTGCTTGTTAGTTTTAGTATTTTGGTAGGAGAGTGTTAGTGTTCAGCTCCAAGGATTGAGAAATAGTTGAATCTTCAAGTCACCAAAGGTTGCAATCATAGTCAGGTCATAAGGGTTTAAAGTTATTAGGAATATAATGCAGAAAAATTGTCAAGTCCTAGGGGAATTTCCTTAGTGTCGGGATGTTTTGGCTAGTCAATTGGTCTTCATGGTGTATTAATACCCTATTTTACTTGTGAATCCAAACTAAAACGATGAAATCAAATTTCCACCAATTTTGGACCAAAAGCCACGTTGATGTGTGTTTTATGACCTACCGACAGTAGAATAAAATATTGAGATATCCTATCCTCTCTTGACCAAAATCATGTGTATCTAAGATTGCGAAAGATCATACAATTGACTCCAAGGTTCCTTTTATTTTAGTTCTTGACTGTGGATAAGCTCAATGGTTGATGTGACATGTTGGTATCACGAGGGTCTTAACGGTGTAATGTATATGATGGATTTATCATTTATGTTCCTTGTTTATGTATGTTAGTTTCTATTTGATGATGTTATAGTGTGCTTAAGTTATATTCAATAAAGGGTGCATGAAATAAGTTTTAAATTGTTAAAATTTCTAAATTTCAAGGGTTTTTTAAATTTGCTGATTCTATTCCGATTCATGGCCAATTTGCGATTCGATTCGGCCTTGCCAATTCCAATCTGATGCCGATTCTTGTTACTTTGGTCTTACGTAATTTTTTGAAGTCGACTCAAACAATACTAGCTATGGGAGCTTTCAAATGATATTGTCGATGAGATTACTTTTTTTGGTTTTCAATGAGTAGAAAGTAAAAGAGAGTAGGGTTGAGGAATTCTATTCTAATCGTAAGAACTTGAAAGATTAATAATGCTATGAAGAAATCTACCAAACTTTGCTTTGCTAAATTCAACAACTACGCAAAGTTGGTGCAATCTTCAATGGTTGTGCAAATAGTTTTCATATCCCAATGAACACCACCAAAACGAACAATGTGCATCAGAGATAGAAGTGAAGCATCCACATAATGGCTTAGATTGAACCTTACACTGTGCTTAGGAATCATCTAAGAACAAAAGGTATGAGCAAGACGCTTTCCCCATAACACTATTATCAATCACATTCATCTAAGTACTTGAAAACAAATCTATTCTAAGTGAGGGAACAAAGAGAACATACAAGCACCAAGATACATCAAGAAATCACCAAACTTCAATGACAACTTTATTATCTCAGTAGCTCTTAAGCAACAATCTACAAATTCTGTACTTTACAAATGAGAAGTGAGACCTTTATATACCTCTCAAATTACAACGACTGGCCAGGATTGAAATAGAATAAATGGCCCAAATTTTGCCACCTCAGTCCTAATTAGGGTCAGGGCAAGAAAAGAGAATCTACAATTAAAGAAAGGGTCCACATGGACCACTCAGAAGAAAGCCACTCTCTTAGTGGAGTAATAATTGCCCACTATGTTAGCCCATTCAACAAGAGAGTGGGGCGAAATAAATGCCCACTATACATAAAATACTGTATTCCCAAAATAGCCTATTCTCGATTCCCTTCCTTAAATGTAGTGAATTTTGACTTGGAGATATTTGATTAGCTGGTGGAGATGACTGGGTGCCATGTCGGCATGCTAGGTGTCGGACAATATTTCTGATAGCATCATTCTATAACCCAGTTCCAACTTTTATTACTTCTAAATTTATCCCCCTTTGATGATTTTCTTCCTTCCATCTACTTGCTTGAGAATTCATCTTCTAAAAATGGATTAAATTCTCTCGTTGATGATTCAGTCATTCTAGAATTTCTTCACACAAAACTGCTTGATTATGGCCTTGGACTTTCAGAGGAAATTCAAGATGTTAAATTCTTCCTTCTATATATTTGCTCTTGAACTTTGATCTTCGAACCTTGAACGCCTGGAACTAGATTGCTTGAAACTTGGACGCCTTCAACACTGGAACTCGAATTCTAGGACTTGAATGTCTTCCTTGAACATCTGCAATTGGAATTCTTCCTCGTGCAACGTAAAGTGATTGACATAAGAATCATGCAAGGAATTAAAATAGAGGGCATTTTTACATCTCATTGTAGACTCGGAATAAAAGTTTAAACTCTTGGATTCTCAAAACTTATCTCTCTAGAAAGCAACTTTCTCTCTTCAAAATTCTTGTGCCTTCCACTTCTCTCTCTAGAATAAACTTTCTCTCTCTTAAAAAACTTGTTATGCCTGTTTCCTTATTCAAAGATTTTTTCCTCGCCACTTATCTTCATTAGCAAGCTTCATTCATGGGTGTGCATTTGAATGGGTTCGATTTTAAATATTTAGGCCTTTATTTTCCAACATTTTATTAATTAAATATCGGACGCAAGAAAATTCCAATTTTTTAATATTTTTTCAAAAAAATTCCAATATTATCCAATTTGTTCTCCATCTTGACTTACACTTGATCAAAATTCTCTTCTCACGGCACTTTAGATATTGGCGTGGAATCTCGTCACTTGAATAAATTTTCATTATTTCCAATGTTTATACCCACCAATTTCTAATATTTCCTTATGATATATTACCTTCACCAAACTTTCAAAATTTTTAACATTTAAATTAAGTCCTTGACTCGTGTGGGTTCGAACACATTTATCATTCACGGAGGAATTTTCTTTTATATTTTCCAAAATTCATGTTTGTGTACATTCTTTTACGAGCGGACATAGACCTAGGTGAAGAATTACGAACTTTATAATTCTTCGATGCCTGTAAAAAAACTTTGGCTTATGAGTGTATAGGATTTTCGAATTTTACTTCTTTTCTTCACTTTACTCATTTAGTGCCCGTGAGCGTATATAGGCTTTATTGAAGGATTTCAATATTTGCCTTAAAAAAGTACTCAACATTATGAAAAACTTTAATATTTCACACCAAATTCTTCTCCTTGAGTGCATCTTAACATGAGAAAAGGATTTTGAAATTTGTAAATATTCCTTCAATATATGCAATATGTGCTCAGGGTGAATTTCAGACGATGAGAAGGATTTCAGAATTTTGGAGAATCCTTGACCTTTGCAAATTTGCGCTCGGAGCGCATTTGGGGGTATATTCATTGACATGCTTAAAATCGCGCCCTGAGTGCATATGAAGGCATTCAATGGATTTTTGACACTGGGCGGGTTTTCGTGAGTGTGGGGGATTAGCGCCTATGTGTGCATTTTCAGCCTTATACCGGACTTTTTTTGAAACCTTACTTCATCACTGAGAAATTCCGGTCAGAGCTCATATACTGGGCATTGTGAGGAATTCATGTGCTTAGAACACCTCTTGTGCCCCTCTTGTATCAGCGATTGTAGCTGTCATCTATCTTTGGTACCGGATATTGAAGTTTTAAACTTCTCTTTCAAATTTCTGAACCTTTCTGACATTATTTCCTGAGCTTGCAGAGTTGGTATTATTGTGTGTATTTTTCTAATGGGGAAGTATTTGACTTCAACATTCCTTACCTGTCCTTTATTTCAGTGATGCTGGGCACAAATCTGCCCTCATGAAGGGATTTTGAAAACTCAGAACACTTTCTTGGCACTTGTGTTTAAGTTTTGCTGGGCATTGTGATGGATTTTAACATGTTTGCAGAGAGCCCATGCCTTGTGATGCTTCAGTAATGAAATTCCAGATTTTTTGCTGCCTTCAGAGTCCCCCATTGGGTGTGAATTAGACCAAGTAAGAGTTTCTCAGTCTTGAAGAATTTTAGTATTTCCACACTACACCATGTTCTGGGCGCAAATGAGATTCCTTGGCAGATTTTGCAATTTTCCAACTTCATAACTTTTTCTTTCAACACTCTTGGAGGCGGATTTTGTATTTGAGCACGATTCCATGATCACGTGAATTATGCTTTGTTGAGGATTTTGTTTTCTTATTGATAATTCCTTGAACCTCTTGAAATAGCGCCCTTGAGCTCATATTGGCCTTGGAGAAAGGAATCCTTCATAGTTAACCATTTTTGCATTACTCCCATTCTTGGATCCATACTTATTCATTTATTACATTTTCGTTTGATCTCTACCTTCTTCAATCTTGGGTGTAAATTAGTGCATGTGAAGGATTTTTTGCATCTTTGGAAACATTCCATGGTCTCCCAGCATCGCGCTCATGAGTGCTTTTAGCATATGATGAAGTATTTTTTTAAACTTTAAACAAATCCCTTGCCTTAGTGGGATTTGCGCTCTTGCTCACACCTCGACACTTGCAGAGGATTTTCAACACACTTAGCCATTTTTGTGTTTCCACCTCTCTTTGACCAACAATTAACCAATTTTTCGATTGTTCAATACCTTCCCCAACTTGGGCGCATTTGGGCCCTTGCAGGAGATTTTGGAAATTTTGAGGAATTCTTTGGATAGTGCTTATTTTTCAAAGGATTTTCAAGTCGACACTTCACTCAATTTCATAACTCAAAATCAGGAAACACTTCCAAACCTGAAACCTTAAAAGGCAGGGAACCAAACTTCACCCTAGACCCTAGTCAACATCATCACTTCTCACTCTGAACATGAGGAGGCTTAGGAGACTAAAACCAAAACTACCTAGAAAACACAAGTCAAAAGGGCCAAGAGGACTAAAAAGTAGGGGTCCCCATTTGTAATGGGGCGATGTGTGAAAAGGTCACAACATTTGGTGACTCCATAGGCGAAATGCTGAAAACATTTCAAGGATAAAAAACTCAATCCAAACCCAAAATCCTTGGTAACTCATTCTTATGTCATCATGAGGAGAGAAAACAAACTCAAAAGGGGAGGATAATCATATATTGGATCAAGACACCTTTGTCCGTGATTACCTAATTGTGTGCAAATGAATTAATTCCCGCTTGACAAGACCACTCAAAATCCTTGAGATTAGCCAAGACAAGTTATATATCCCTCTTAACTCCAAAAGCATCCTAGACATTGCCCCGCTGCGAATTAGGTGTCCATAGCCCTGAGGAGGTATTTAGACCTTAACTTCTAAATATCTTCACAAATAGTTATCTAGGAAATAGAATAAACACAACATAGTGGAATCCTCAACGAGTGGAAACACCATCACCTTTCTTGCAAATAAAAACTCACTAACCTTCTAGCCTCTTGGAACAACCCAACCCAAAACCAAAACCAAAAGAAAAGAACAAAAAACCAAAACCACTTGAGCAACCAGCTCAAGGGAAAGCAAACCCAAAAACCAACAAAGCCAAAACTAACCTAAATTATGGGAGCAAACAAAAAATGAACCAAACATGAGGGCAAACAAAAAACAAACCAAAAGAAAAGAAAACAAAATGGGAAACCCAAAGCAAAAAGAAAACCAATAGGGAACGAAAGGGAAACCTAGACTAACTATGTACAGTACAGGCTAGGCTTGCGGAAGGAAACCTACGGTCGGAAGTAATGCTTGAGGAATTGTCCATTGACGGGCAATGGAACTTCCTCTCCTGTTAGGGTCCTCAACTTAAATGCATTATCTCCTAGTATTTCAGAAATCTGATAAGGACCCATCCATAAATTGCCAAACTTTGTCATGATCACTTCTCTGTTCATGAGCCTTATCCCCAACAGAGAACCAAGTCAAACCATCTCTTGACCACTCCTTTATGTTAACTTTTCCAATGCTTGATCTCGTTTCTCTTCTAAGTGCAACAATTAGGTCAAACATGTCTGCACTTTGTCTTTGCCTTCCATATATTCCTACATGAACAGTAGTGTTGGAAATCTTAACTAAATTGGAAAAACTAGATCCTGTCCCGTCTATAAACCAAATGATAGGGGGATATCCCCAAAGAGCTCTTAATCCTGGTTCTATCTGTCAAGAGGGAAAATCTCAACTGTGTATGTCAATCCTTAGGATTCTTGTCTAGTAACTTATTGATTACACTTAGCAAGTTCTTGTTTGTTGATTCTGCTAATCCATTTCCCTGCGAATAGTAGTTTGATGAGAACTTTAGTGTTATCCCATATTCAAGTGCCCAGTTTGAGAACTTCAAAGATGTAAATGCCGAGCCATTGTCACAACCTAGAGCATGGGGGCATCCAAATTTGGTGATGATATTTTCTTCAAGGAACTTGATGACCACATCTGTTGTGCATTGTTTAAGAGCTTGGGCTTCTAACCACTGTGTGCAGTAATCTGTAGCAGTTAGGATGTACTTGTGTTGTGCCGAAGAGGGTGGATTAATCATACCGATAAAGTCTAGGCTCCACTTAGCAAATGTTTGTACTTCATTGATAGGCTGCAATGACGTGGTAGAATTCCTTTTATACAACAACTACTTGGCAGGTGTGACATGTCTTCATGTGCTCATATGCATCCTTGAATAGTGTAGGCCAGTAGTATCCCGCCCTTTAGATTTGATGCGCTATGGCCAAATTGCTTCCATTATTGTTCTGAATTTTCCGTGAAAAAGTTCAATGATCCGCTTCACTTCTTTTCCAACACACCTTAAATAGGTCCCATCATGATTCTTTCTTTACAACACAACTCCTTGAAGCATGAACCATCGACTCTTCATTCTCAAATCTCTCCTCTGCACTGGATTAAGGTGTGAAGGGCACTTATGATTAAATAAATAGTAAACAAAGTCATCATACCACTTATTAGGGGATACTTCTTCTAGCACATAGATTTGTACTAATCTAGGTCCACAAAGTAGCTTCATAGGTTGTATCTCCATGTCATATTCTTGAATGGTGGCCACCCATTTTCCTCTTCTCTCTCCTAACTCATTCTGCATAACAATGTCTTTTTTGCTGCATTAGGAACTATGACATATACCTAGCTTCTCAAAATGTAATATCTGAACTTCTTTATTGCCTTAACCAAAGCTAGGCTTGTTTCTCAATATTTGGGTATCTCAGCTCCGCATTCTTCAATGGTGAACTCATGAATGCAATATGATGCTCATCTTTCTCTTCAACTCTCTAAGTGAGGATGGTTGCACAAGTATGATCTGAGGCAAATGAATATATGTAAAAAGGCTTAGTGTAGTCAGGGTTAACAAGCACAAGGGCATCTACAATGGCTTACTTGATTTCTTCGAATGCTTTTTTTGCTATTGGTGTCCAATCTATCTTTGCACTCTTCTTCAACATATCATTCAATGGCTTGACTATCTCGGCAAATCCAGTTATGAACTTCCGTATGAAGTTGATTTTTCCAAAGAATGACTTTAATTCTTTCTAACTGGCGGGCAAACCTATTCTTGAGATGACTTTAACACGTTCTTGGTCAATTGAAATTTTGTGTTTTGAAATCACATGTCCAACAATTTTCCTCCAATGACGTCGAACATGCACGTCTTTGGATTTAGTGATATTCCATACCTTCTGCATCTTTGAAAAAATCTTCTCAAATCATTTATACGATCTTCTCTTCTTTTGGAAAACATAGTGAGATCATCCACGTACATAATAATGCATTTTCGAACCAAATCTTTGAAGGTGTAATCCATGGCCCTTTGAAAAGTAGCTTCGAGGTTGATCAATTTGAAAGGCACTCTTTTGTAAGCAAATGTGCCCACTTGGTCGTGAACGCATTTTTCAATCTATTCATATAGAATTTCCACTTGTTCTGATAGGGGTCAAATTCCCCCTTTTATCTTCATTTTGCAAGGTAACAAGGACACGAAGATGGAGAATTAATGGGAAAGGAGTAGTTATTGCAACTTCAAGGATACATGGATGAAGAAACTCAAGCGAAAGATGGAAGTGGGGATCCAAAGTGCAAAAGTCGAAGACTTTTGCAATATAGGTACAAAATGATGATGATCAATCAAATACACCAAGGGATGTTCGAGGTCCAATCTTTCCATATGCAAGGATGATTCTAACACCAATGTCAACACATGAGCATGGACAAAGCATGTGTAGATCATTCATCAGGTTAGAAAAGGGGTTAAAAATTGGAAATACAAACAGTTCAACTACTACAAAGTTTAGACATCCAAGAGAAAGAATTCCAACGACAGTGACAAAATTCCTAAGGATGAAGATTACAAAAAATTATGCTGAGTTGGCATCCACTCATCCTCATCCAACCGAGGTACTCAAAATAGACATGTGGAATGCATTCTCAAGTGGATATGTATCTCAAAATTATGTAATTTTCTTATTGGCCCATAAAGTGGTGCCTTATTGTCATTGGATATGTATTTAATGTTTGTAGCAACCCTAAGTAGGGCTATGTTGGGGAGGATCTTGGCCATTGATTTCAAATCAATCCAGGCCATCCATTGTATTTGAGACTCCTATATAAACCCCACTCCTCTCATTTGTAAAGGGAGTTTTTGAAGAATTGTCATGTTGATGCTGTCATAATTCAAATAGATCATTGAAGTTTGGTGATTTAGTGAAGATTGTGGAGTGTTGTAGTTCTTTGATCTCTTAAATTAGTTTAGAATTTGCTTTAAGTGTTTAATTAAGAATCACTTTAAGTGTTTTAGTTGGATGAAAGGAATTGTGAATGAAATTCTGTGGAACTCTCCTAATCCATATTGCTTGTAGTTTGCTGATTGCAAATTGCTTTGCGTGGCTAGATGAAATTTAAATATAAGCTTAACTTCATTTGTTGCTTGCTCATTGATATGCATCCTATTGATGGTGTTAATGTGGTTATTAATGATTTGAACATCAATTGTCTACCTTAGAAGATTGCACTAGCTTGGTAGAAGTTGATGACAAAGCTGAGTCTAGTAGAGTTTATAAGGACAATCATTATCTCGTGCGTTATAGGATTGGAATAGGATTTTAAAACCCTGAGTCCTTGCAATTTATTTCAAGCTTTGTTAGAATAGGATAAAGTGCCTGCATTGCCATATTATTTGCATAGAAAGTTGATAAATTTAGAGTGAATAGCATAAGTCCCCTTGGATTACCAGCATACATCAAGCCAAAGAGCTCATGTCCACATAAAGTCGCAAGTATGCAAGTAGGATCCTTGGAGTCGCCTATATGATCTTTTTGCAATCTTGGCATGCATGGTGTCTTTGCTCAAGAGAGGATAGTGTCCTTTGACACTATATTCTGTGTTGGTCATAAAACACTCATCAACACAACCCAAAAATTCATTCATATCCACATTTCTCCCACACAAAAATTTGGGCAGCATATCCCCATATAAACCCACATTTCCCAATTTTCACACAAAATTCCAAAACAAACTCAAATCAAATTCCACAAATGGGAAAGATGCTTTAAACTTTTAAATCATGCCACAAATCATTTGCAACTCACAAAATTCAATTCAAATGAACAAAAATGGAGAAATCAAGATTTCCTACCTCAAACTTGGAGAAAATTTGAATTTGCAAGAGAAACCCACACACATCAAGAGAAGATGCCAAATACGGACAACCGGTTGAATTTCCCAAAACAATTCTCTCAAGAAAATGCCTGCAAAAATCTTTTTATCCAATCTGCCAATCTCATTCATTCAAATTTCCAGCATGGAGGGTTTTGAAGCAAAATGAAAAAAAAACTAAGTGTCCAAAAATGAGCTCTAATTTCACATTAAAAAGGCACTTTTTTAAGCCAATAAAATAATATTAAAACCCCACTTAAGATCCATTTAAATAATATAATTACAAAAAACCCCAATTAGTAAATCATCCAATTCTCATTAAATCAAATACACATGTCATATTTGCCAAATAAATATTTAATTGCCACTATTAATTTAAATATCATTAATATAATAAATTTAATGACAACAATTCACAAGCAACCGACTATGCACAAACACTTGTTACTGGTCTTTCACAATTATGCATGAAGGTAAATATACATTACCAAAACAATGACTGAAGGTGTAATTTATACGCAACGTGGGAATATCGTCCAAATTATGAATGATGGCTAGGCTGGGTAATATGAATGGCCAATTTGCTATCACTTTTAGTCACCTTTAGGGATATGGGCATGCTTGGACTTGTGGAGCCAGGTGGAGTTGATGCCTGGTACTTGTATCATTGAACAAACATTACGGGTACCTGTGCATGTATAAAATAGCTAAAGCACATAAATATAGATATTCCTAAATCCAGATTACAATAACATGGTTAGTAACATAATCTCTAATCAAATCAATATAATATCATCAATGGATTATTATGTAACTACAACAAACTCAGTATAATCAAGGTATCCTCATAATATAATCCAAATATCATCATATAATATCATGCACATCATTGTAGAGTCATCATACATATATGATCATCACTGAATTACAACCTGCTATCCACATCATATAATATCATGCACATCATTGTAGAGTCATCATACATTTATGGTCATCACTGAATTACAACCTGCTATCCACATCAATATCACATGATCAAAAGAATATATCTGTAATTGAATGCATCATGGATGCCGATACCAAAAGAATAATATATGCATAGTCACGGGATATAGCATATACAGAGTCTAACTTGGATCAAAATAAAGCAACGACTGAATAAAAAAAGAGAGGCTTTACATAAATAGTCCGAATCTCAAGGAGTACTGAAAGTGAATGGCTGTTATTAAGGAAATTTTGTGTAATATCTGCTTCATGTGCTTTTCTTGCAATGACTTTAGGCCACCTACTGAAGGTATAAAGTGTAATTAGAATACTTGAGATCACGAGTAAATAGAAGTGGTGCAAGCAAGTTAGTGGACCAATTTTTGAAGGGTCTTGTAAACAAAATTAGCTTGAATGACAAAAATTTAAAAACTGCCGCTATTGTGTGCACTGGAAGATTTCATATTTTGGTACTTAAGCACAAACTTTGGATTAATGAATAGGCCACCGCAATCCTTGAAACATAACTTTATCGATTGTTTGATTTTTGGCCAAATAGTCACCGGGCACCCCTTCATCTGCTTTCTTTAAAATGTTTGGAGTTGTGTGGAATGGACAATTCTATAGAGGATACTGTCTTTACTGCAATGAAGAGGTGATCAGCATTTAGCTTAAAAGGCTGGTTTTGACATGCTTTACTTCACTTTATTACACAAGAAACACTATTATTCGTAACAGACTACGAATGTAGCTTATGTATGTAGTTGCTACACTGTCACTTTTGCTTTGTGTACGCATTTGTCTGGTTTTTCCATTGCATTCTTTGGTCTCTATCCTTTCCATTGCATGCTGCTGTTTTCCTCTCAGGGTTGATAAAATTACCTGCCAGCGTTCTTGTCCTTATTGAAGGTTCTGCAAGTGTCTAGTTTGGTTTGAAGGAGAGATCTTGTTCATATGGCAGTTATAGTCTCTTTCTTCTTTCTATATTCTTTCAAAAAGCACATAATCATCATGAAGGTGAGAATGGAATAATGTTTTTCTCTCAAGAGATATAATTTTACTTTGGTAGTCCAGACTTCATCCTCATTTTGCCTTACATTGTGAGTCTTCACTAAAACCCTTTTTATTATACTAAAAGTTAATTTCCCGCTGTATAAATGTAAATTCTTATTGTCAAAATTTTGGATTTAAATTGTAAGAAAGTTTCTGTGCAGGGCTACCATGCCGCACAAGTGGCATTGAATAATCTCTTGCATGAACAGTAACACATTTTTCTCTTCTTAAAAATGTCCACATGTGCTTTACATTTGCATTTTCTGCAATGTGAGATAACTTGTTTCACCAAGTGGGTTCCATAGTTGGCAGATAAGAGACCGTGTATGCACTAGAGTGGCATTTTGGTAAAATTGGTAGCTATATGTAATTCACAGCTACTATATTGCTAAAGTTTAGGGAATGCATGTGACTTCTCATTGCTTAAATTATTAAAGCTACAAATATGAAAATTTTGTTTATTTTTGTTGTATGATTTTGCAACATTTATGATTAGTTGATGCTCATTGTAGTGGCCTAAACAGTTAAAAATAGAGGATCTGAAATTCCTGTATTGGCATACATTCCAGTTGGTCTCCATTGTAATGATTGTTTATTAGTATTTGCATTCATAAATTATTTATATATGGCAGATGTTTAGTCCAATTTAATGGTTACTTGCTGTCAAATTTATATTTTGCATTCTTTGATTTTGGACTGGGAAGCAAGGAATTTCGAGATGTATTTTTTGTGTGATAATATCCCCTATGTGGTGTGATAAAATCTCGGTTGTATATGGATAGTTCAAGTCTAATTCTTCATCCTGTTGTCAGCAGGCATATGCATGTTATATGAGGGGAAGCTTGCTATTGGAGCGAGAACAGAATTGGGAAACAGCTTTGATGGATTTTAAACGTGCTAGGTTTGACCTAACTTTTTATGCCTATTATGCTGGCATATTTTTCTCTTAAGGTTTTGCCCATGATAACTATAAACATTGAATAGAGTCACATTATGTGTTAAGTAGTGATCTTATTGGGTTGTGGTCTGGCAGTTGAATTAGAGGCCATGTGTGTAGATTCTTTTTTGCTTATTTTTTATTAGAAAGCATCCATCTAGTTGCTTGGTGTTGGGATGAATGCTTTTTTCTCCAATTGAAAATTGACGTGTCTTATTCTGCTACTTATAGTATTTCTTCACCTTTTCTTGATTATTTAGCTTTTACTGCATTATTTTATTGACATTTACTCACTATGTTTATCATTGTCCAGACCTGTCTCTTCCCAACTGCAGGATTTTTTTTAATTTTTTTTTTAATCTTGGCATTTCACTTGTAAATTACATGGATTTTGTGCACCTCTCTTTCATCTTTCCTCTGCTGTCTATCCTGATCATTTACTGGCCTGCCACTTCTCCCAAAAGAATTCAAAACTATTCAATTTGCTCAGCTAACTGTAGAGAATGACAATCTTTTGGCTTTAATGTTTTTGATTGGTTTTCTATCTATTTGTCAAGTATGTTTGAATATTTAGGTAAAAGTAATCATGGTAAATTTTATCTTCCTCATACAGGGCTGTTTATGATGAGCTGGGAAAGTTTGGGGATATTGAAAATCAGGTCTTGTGCCGGCAGCGCGTTGAAGAGCTGGAACCTAATATTCGATATTGTTTATACAAAATGGGACAATCAAACATAGAGAGTTCTGAGCTTCTGGACCTTAGTACTCAAGAAGGCCCAGCGCTTGACCTTTTGCAGGCAAAATTGGAAGTAGGATTCATATTCTTATTAAAAATTTATTATTTTTGAATAGCCATTGAAATATGAGTCGACAGAGAATAGCATTCTTACAAATCTTATATCTATTTTAGATTTATTTTTCGTTCTCTATATTGGATAGTGTTTATTTTTGACAAGTTGAATGTCATGCTGGATATATATATGTAATCTAGTGTTTATAACTTTTTTAAATGTGTCATTCATTATTTTATGGTTGTTGCTTGGAGTCAAGAATGACTCTTTTATATGCTGAGATTCTTCACTTAAGAACCTGGCATTGTTCACTTGCATAAATACATGTTGCATAAATACTAATTGACCACTACGAAGTTGCCTCCTAGCTTGCTGCTTTGCTCCTTTGTTCATTATTTATTTGTGTTTTTATCAAAACAGGTGAGTCTTGCTGTCTTCCCCTATATTAATTTAATTTTGTGAGGAAAATGTATTCCCTCTTGTAGATTGAATGTGCCCCCTTCCATTTTGAAAATATGACTGCAGATATATTTTATTTTCAATACTAGATTGTTAGGTTTCAGTCTGGATGGTATCTTGGATTTAGTATCAGGTATGATGATTCATTTAGTCAATCAATTAATTTCTTTTTTACTCTTTCGTCTCCTTCTAGTTCTAGTGGTTGAAATTGGTTCCAAATGATGATTTTTTTTTCTATTCTACTGTTCCTAAATGTAATCTGCTTTATAGTTCCTAAATGGATGGGAGTAAATGGATGGGACTGGGCCAGATATGTTTATTTTCCTTCTGCTAGCTGAACTTTGCGCTCAAATGGCATAAATTAAATCCTCCTGCTGAACTTTGAGCTCAAATGCACTTGTTTGAGTGGCAAACTGGTTATCTGTCTTTGATGTAATTTAATTTTAAGAAATCATGTTGAAATTTGAATAAAATATTTACAATCTATTCTGAATAAAATATTTACAATCTATTCTCAATAGACTACCATTTATAAATTATAACCCTATTAACTGGTCTGATTTTCATACCTGTTTTTTCGTGCCAGGCTGTGATGGCAGAGGCAAGGACTCAGCAGGCAGCATCTATGAAAGAGTTTCACTGGCTTGGAAGAAAGTTTCCCATTAAGAATGCAAAGACTCGTGTATCTATTTTAAAAGGTCATTGGTTATCCTTTCCCCTGTTCAAATAATTTATTATTTGAGAAACTAAAAATTTGGTTTTATTTTAGCTTTGTCATATTCTAAGGTTAAGTTCAATCTTGATTGAGACATCATTGTTTGTTACAGGGAACTATTAGCGGCGACTGAAGTTTGTTTGCATTTAGGTTTGTTATATTTTCAAATGGATTATGAATCTTTATATCATTTGGAGCTTCTGCCTTTGGTCCCATCTGTAGCTCTGTTGTATCTTTTATCAGCATGATAATATGACCACCTTTTGCATTTGGTAAAATTTTTACCTTTTTGTTGTTGTAACTAGAGACGTGGTTGTGCGAGTTGAGATCCTTGGTTTGGGGACTAGTTCCATTGAACTTAGTGATGTCTTACCTCTTTTCAGTCTTGTCCATGATCATCTCTCTTTTTTCTACTTTTTGTGTGTTTGTGTGTAGGCTCATACTCCCGCTAAAGTGGGGGCTGAATGGAGAGTCGTAAATTGAATCCCTATGCAATTTCTTGCTTGCTTATATCCCATTTTAGCATTTGTGCTTCCCACATATGTTTTTTCTTATCCCAACTCAATTTCGTGCATATTCCTGGCATCCTCTCTCCAAATAGGACCACTGGTCCAAATTTGGGTCCGTATTGGGTAGACAAGGGCAACTGGAGAGGACAAGGACGACTTTGGGTCGCCCCTGTCCTAAATGTCACCACTGTACTTGAGATTTAGACGCAAATTTGAATTGGGTAATGGCTATTTGATATTGGGGATTCTAGGTCAGCGTCGACCTCCTTTGAGTTTTGCACCACAAAATCGCTAGGAGAGGTATATAAGCAAGGCTACCTTCCTCATTTTGGTAAGCATTCATAAAGTATCCATCTCATCAACAAGCAAACAATCAAGCATTCGAGTGTTCAAGCACTCAAGCATTCAAGTGTTCAAGCACTCAAGCATTCAAGGCATTTTATTGCATCATATTTTTCATTGTGGAAAGCTTCAACAACCTTTGTGCAAGCATGTCTTTTATGATTTCCTTTTAGGTTTTTATGGATTCATATTATTGCATCAACACTTGTGATCAGATTCAAAGAGCATTGCATCATCAAGGTATAAGACATTATTTCTCAAATCTAGCCTCTGTTATGTATCAACACGCTTTATGTTCAAGCATATTTCATTTTAGTTTCATGGTTGATTCCAAAATTGGGGTTGACTGATGGGCCCAACCGGTGCTGAGAGGGGAGGGGTGAATCAACACCCACTAAAACTTAAGAACCAAATATGATATAATATACCTAAAACTGTAAGCAGAACATATCCTATCACAGAAATAGCTATCACAAAATTCAAGCAATAGACAACACCAGATTTATCACGTGGAAACCCAAATCAGGAGAAAACCACGGCATGAGGAAACCTCACAAATTTTGCACTCTTCTAAAGTGCACCCTATTAGGAGCCTTCCCTGTTGAAGGATTAAGAACGCACTGTTAGATGCGACCCGATTAAGGGATTTAAGAGATCACTGAGCCTGATAAGATCATTGCGCTTCTCAATTGAGAGTCATCACCATGCACCTCAGGTATGCTCTCCTCAGATTGTCGTGATTCCTTGCACACTCTTCTCTTCTTCTTTTCACCTTTCCGCAACTTCTCTTAGCGTACAGGTTCACTCTTTTTCTTCTTGGCAGAATGAAGGCAAACAATATTCTTCACAGGCTGAAAAATAAATAGTCTTCTTGCCCTTTCCGCTTTTTGCATGCATGACCTCCACATTGTTCTCCTTCGGATCCATCACCCAGTTGAGTCTTAGTTCACTGCGGAAACATCAGATGCATGCCATATGCTTTTTCTATTTTATAAAGGAAACGATAGATGCGTGCCGCATGCTTTCCTTTTCTTGAGATTTCTCCATGTTTTAATGCCATAAACTTCGACATTAAAACCTTCAATTGCGCCTTGCACTGATCTTCTTTAAAACACAAAGTTGTCTTGATTTTGTGTAACAAATCCCAATTAAAGAGTCACACAAGTGTTTGTCAACTATGACTTTCATCGGTTCAACAGTCTTGGTTTCCATCTTTAGGCAGTGAACAGATCATAGACAACCCCTGTCACTTTTCGTTCCTTCCTCTGTCTATACCGGTTTGGTTCCTTGGTTCCGGTTATACACTTTACCGGTCACAGTTCTGAATCCTTGATTACTGGTTGCTCTAATGATCGGTTTGAACTTTATCTCACAATAATTCTTCCTGTTCACTATGTGTCACCAGGTACTCAGTCTCTCTTGTGCACTGCAGTTGTGTACTAACCTATTATTGTCATCGGTTCACCTGTTCCTGATTGAACAATGTTTGCATCTCTAGACATCAATGACAACACCTTTTGCTATGTACCGGTTACATCCTTATCGGTTAATGCCAACAATCTCTCCCTTTGGCATTGATGGCAAAATGTGCCTTACCGGTCCGGTTCACATATTCACTGGTCATAATCTCCCCCTTTGACAATAATGCCAAAGGCTAGTTAAGTGACTACCTTTTTCCTTGAAATCTGCTCCCCCTTCGAGCATCAGTCCTTTATCACCAATCCTATTAGGATGAGGCTGAGTCCTCTGTTGAAGCTTCAATGGATTAATGAACACCTCTGTCCTATTACTGAAGATCAAGAAGGGGCACTACCCCTAATTTACCTCTGAGGTACTCTGGAAACCCAAATCAGGACAAAACCACAGTGTGAGGAAACCTCACAAATTTTGCACTTTTCTGAAGTGCGCCTTGTTAGGAGCCTTCCCTGTTAAAGGATTACAAACGCAGTTTTAGATGCAACCTGGTTAAGGGATTTCAGAGATAAGGCATGTTAAAGCCTGCCCTGTTAGAGGACTTAAAACATCTACACAGATGTCACCCGGTTAAGGGATTTAATACAAGGGACCTATTAATGTCCACCCAAAATACTGAGATTTTGCTATTGCAATTGTTAGAGAGCAATAGAAGGTTTGATCTTCTTGAAACGGCTTTACTGAGTCTGATAAGATCACTGCGCTTCTCAATTGAGAGTCATCACCAGGCACCTCGGTATGCTCTTCTCAGATTGTTGTGCTTCCTTGCACACTCTTCTCTTCTTCTTTTCACCTTTTCGTTGCTTCTCTCAGTGTACAGGTTCTCTCTTTTTCTTCATGGGAGAATGAAGGCAAACAATATTCTTCACAGGCTTAACAATAAATAGTCTTCTTGCCCTTTCCGTTCTTTGCATGCACGACCTCCACATAGATCTCCTTCGGATCCATCACCCAGTTGAGTCTCAGTTCACTGCAGAAACATCAGATGCATGCCATATGCTTTTAATGTTTTATAAAGGAAACGACAAATGTGTGTCGCATGCTTTCCTTTTCTTGAGATTTCTCCATGTTTTAATGCCATAAACTTCGGCATTAAAACCTTCAATTGCGCCTTGCATCGGTTCAACAGTCTCGGTTTCCATCCTTAGGTAGTGAACAAATCATAGACATCACCTGTCACTTTTCCTTCCTTTCTCTGTCTTTATCGGTTTGGTTCCTTGGTTCCGGTTATACACTTTACCGGTCACAGTTTTGATTCCTTGATTACTGGTTGCTCCTTCCTTGGTTACCGGTTGCTCTAATGATCGGTTTGAACTTTATCTCACAGTACTCGGTCACAATACTTCTTGTTCACTATGTGTCATCGGGTACTCGATCTCTCTTGTACACTGTTGTCGTGAAAATGGGTAGTTAGATGGTTAGCCCGTCCGAGGGAGTTACACGGATGCAACGGTTTGCCTCGCACATTATATGTATGCATTCTCCTCTTGGAGGAAGACACGGATATAGTGATGCAAATTTATACTTGTACTGAGTGATTATGATATGAATATAATGCTCTTATGTTCTCGTTACATTTCCTGTTGAGTACTTTACTTTCTGAATGCAATTAGTCTTTGTTACCCCACGAGGGTAAACATTTGGCGCCGTTGTTGGGGAAATAGGTAGCAACGAAACCAAAGAAGATGGACAAGGAGGAAAAAGTAAAATGGATATCTCTGGTTTTGAAGGCATTGTCATTGGCAGAGTTAGACTCCATTGCCTCTGCCTCTAAGGGTCGCCGTATTAAAAAGACCTTCATTGCACCAAGAGAATGGTGTGCAATAATGGATGTCGCAAAGAGTAGGTTGATTGGTTCTAGTTGAGCCTCAAACATTGCCATCCCACAGCTTCTACTAATGAAATGTCTCTGGAATGGAATAGTATATGATTGGGCGATGCTTCTGGCAGAGCGCATGTACAAGTTTCTCACATTGCAGTTTCAGACATTTTACATGCCACACTACGCCATTGGATTCTTTCTCGAGGCCACCCTTTAGCAGGTTTCAATAGACAAATGGGAGGTATAGCCATAGGCCACCTTGGCACTGGGTGAGCCTCCAATTTTCTATTGGCGACACTTGGATATGGGGGATCCACAGTCAGGTCAGAAGAGGAAATCCTAGATGGTTGCCTTTGAGTCCGAGGGAGACGACGACATGGGCAGTGATAGTGCAGAGGAATCAGAGGAGTCTTCGAGGGTGAGCGGAAGTGATAGTTTTCGCATGATTGACAGAGAGCCAGCTGGAGGGGTGGTGGCCCCTACTTTAGGAGGCACCTCAGAGGGAAGAGTTCTCTTTGTGCCGTCATTCCTATCGGCGAGTGTGCCCACATCCACTACCATAACGGTGCCTGGGTTTGGGCAATTGCACACTCTAGTGACTCTTTCCCATTCCCCAGTGCAGCCACCAGCAGTGACAGCGGAGCCCGCCACGAAGGTGGCACCTGTGGAGATTCAGCCAGAGAGACAGGTAGTGGTGGTTGTGGGAGGTGATGTGGATCTTGGCGGGACATAGGTCCTGGAGGTTGGGTTGGAGTCAGTGGCATCGGAAGATGCTCCAGATGCAGTGGCAGTAGACGCATGGCTCACCTAGTTCTAGATGATCCCTAGGCAGCCTATTGGACCCCCTTCTTCCCCATTGAGATAGAGACAGAGACAATTGCCACCACTAGGCGCTAAGGTAGTTGAAGTTGAGGAGTGCAATGTGGGCATTCAACATGTTCCGGGTGGAGTTGAGGACGCGGGGCCACAGGGTCCAACCCCACCATAGTCAGAAGCTACACCTGCACAGGAGCCTGAGAGTGAGCTAGTAGCCATGGGAGCATTCATGGTGGAGATCTTGGAGATGGGAGACAAGATGCTTGAGATGGGATAGAGGTTGGCAACTTCCACGTGGACCGCTGGGCTGGATGTGGCAGCAGGGGCTGTGAGCCGTAGTCTTGATTTTCTCACTGGGCAATGTGAGGGAGAGTTTGCGAGGTGTTTTCTTTCTGAGGGGTGGCCTACTGTAGAGACTTTGGCGATGTTGCAGGCTTGACAGGCTCCACGCCTACCCAGAGGACATCGGTCGTATACGTTGCTCTAGGAGTTGGAGCAAGGCTTCCGAGTTGCGTATTTGGAGATGCGGAGGGCTCAACATGCAAGAGGTGTGGCCGAGGTAGAGAAGGGGGTAGCCGTTGCAACTTGGGAGGAGCTCGCCACTCGTCTTCAGGCTGTTGAGGTTGAGTTAGTTCGGGAGAGGGAGTCTCGGGTAGCCTTGGAGGTCAGGCAGGAGGAGGTGGCACACTTGGAGAACCATCTGTGGGATGATTTGGCTCAACTACAGCAGCAGTTGGTGGCCGCATGAGAGACAGTCAACCGGAACGAGAAGCAGATTTTGGAGGCAGCTCTCATGGTGAAGACTATGCGGGAACGCTAGTTGCTTGTGGAGCATGATCTAAAGCACAAGACTGATCAACTTCTTGAGCTCCGGGCACGCACACCTACTACACCGGGCCCTTCTTCGTTAGGGACGCTTCCTCCACCCCCTCCTTCATGATTTTTCTATTAGTAGTCTATTCATCCCATTTTATTGTAAGTTCCAGACATTTTGTATGATGTCGTCTAGAGACGACTTTCTTTTTGGGGGAGATGATGTCAGGAAAATGGGTAGTTAGACAGTTAGCCCGTTTGAGGGAGTTACACGGATGCGATAGTTCGCCTCGCATCCCCTCGGACATTATATGTATGTATTCTCCTCTTGGAGGAAGACACGGATATAGTGATGCAGATTTATACTTTTACTGAGTGATTATGATATGAATATAATGCTCTTATGTTCTCGTTACATTTCCTATTGAGTACTTTACTTTTTGAATGCAATTAGTCTTTGTTACCCCACAAGGGTAAACATACACTATAACTGTGTACTAACCTATTATTCTCATCGGTTCACCTATTCTTGATTGAACAATGTTTGCATCTCTAGACATCAATGACAACACCTCTTTGCCATGTACCGGTTACATCCTTACCAGTTACATCCTTAAGTGTAGGAATAGGTGGCGAATGTGTAGGAGGATCTATAGATAGATTTGGAAAAGAGCTAAAGTTTTCAATTAATTTCGTTGGAAAGTGTCATGACAAAGGCAAGCTAGTCACCTTGCCCTACTATTTCATCCCAAGATTTACTTTGTAGGTCATTTATAGTCTCTAGTTCTTCTTAGATCTAGTCCTAGAATTTGTCTGTCAGTTCTCAGTCCTCCTGTGCATATAGAAAACCACTCTTTCTTTGTATTTCATCCTAGATCTTGTATTTCCCAATTACATTTGCATAGTCAATCCCCACACATAGCAAAATATCATTGCATCCACCTAACACTCGAGCTAAGTGGATTATCTTCCTTCCAATGTAAAAGAGCAGATAGGCCTAAGATTCCTACTTTGCACACACATCCTAGCGAACATATATTTTCTTACATGACACAAAGAAATCGCCAATCTACCTTATCATAGGCTTTCTTTATATCCAATTTTATCAACATCCTTGATTCCTAAGTGTTCTGTAGTGAATGGATTACTTCATGGGAAATGATGATGCCATTTAGTATTGACCTTCTAGGGACACCCTATTTGTTCTTACAAGATGATGTGGGATAGTAATGGTTTGAGCCTCTATTCACCAAAACCTTTGTCCATGATCTTATATAATGAATTGTAGAGTGAGATGGGCCGAACATCCTCTAGTCTTATAGCCTTATCTTTTTTAGGTATGAGGATTATGAAGGCGTTATTAACCACTCTAAGCAATCTTCTAGTAATTCTAGTTGCTTCTAGGGCATCTGCGAGCTCCTTCCCTAGAACATGCCAACATCTTTGAAAAAAATAGTAGTAAAATCATCTGGCCGAGGGACCCTTATCAGGGTGGAGTTGTTTGAGGGCCGTCTCCACTTTTGTGAAAGAGAATTTGGCATTCAAAATATTGTTTTGGTCATCATTGATCAATTTGGGAATATTTTATAGAAGCTCTTGGTGAGTGGAAAGATTTGAGCCCTCTTAGTTGTTTAACTATACATAGAAGAAATCCACAATCTTATCTCTAATTTCTTTGGGCTTCTCCATGAATGAACCATCCCCATTCTGCAGTCTTGAAATTCTATTAAGATCTCTACGTTGTTTTGTTACATTATGGAAGTACTTGGTATTCTTATCTTCCGTCTCTATCAACGTCTCTCTAGATGTCTGTTTCCAGAATACCTCCTCTTTTGATAGGACATCTTCATAATCCTTCATTAGCTCTATTTCTATTAAGTAGCTTTCTTGTGACATGCCATTTAGAATGACCTCATTCAACTTTTTCAGTTCATCTCCGACTTGGTTTTTGGTGGACAATATGTCCTTAAAGTGCTCCTTATTCCACCCAAACAATCTTTGTTTGACATGCTTCAATTTTGAGACAAAGAAAAATAACTTTAACCCCTCAAATTGTTCTTCATTCCACCAAAATTCTCCCAGGTTTAGAAAATTTTCACCCTTAAACCACATTCTCAAACTTGAATGGGGATTTTATTGGTTTCTCATCCTCCAAAACGGTGATCTTTATTGGAAAATGGTTTGATCCTGCGCAGGGAAGAATGTTGCCTTCTAGAGTAAAGGGAAAGGTTGTTAAATCTCCTCCAAAGAAGAATTTGTCCAATTTATCTACAATGTTGCTGAATGCCAGTGTTTTGTTGTTCCAGGTTGACACTCCATTCCCTAGCTCCATCTCCAAAAAAATGTTTCTTAAAACCCACTCATTGAAGTCCTTCCGTGATTGCCTACGACTAGCTATGTTGCCTCTCTTGTCCCACCTATGAAGAATGGCGATGGAGCCACCCCCATTTATTCTTTGGGGGAAAGGGATGAGTATCCACGAAGTTGCCCAACTCTGCCCAAAGCTCCCGTTGATTGTTGCAAGAAACGGGGCCATAGACATGTTGTGTGGTAAAACACACAGAGGCCCCATTGCAAATGGGAACCCCCTCTTTTTGCTTGCAAATAGGAGTCGGTGCCTCAGTGATATTTTAGTTTAGTGGCAATTTCGGAGCCCTCAGTTGGCTAAGTTTTGACTAGTTCTAGGTACAAACCCTTGCTCATTTAGAGAGGTCGAACCATAGGTTGGCAAGTTATCCAGCACTTAGGCAAGTTTTGAGTGGGGTTGACCTTTAGTCAAAGTCTGATATGATAGTGAAAATCTGAATTGAAGTCCAAGTTCTTATTGTTGAAAGAAAATGGAAATCCAGTGGGAAAGGATTGAGAATGTGCTATGGAATTGAAGATGAGCAACCAACAAAGTATGAGCAAAATTTGAACATCATAACATGAAAGTTAAACTTTGGGCAAAAACAGATCTGGAATGATTAAGTTGAGAGCATACATTCGCCAAGAGAAAGGAATCAAGTTCCAAGTACGGAGATTGAATCAAGAATGAAGGGAATCAAGTTGGAATTCAACCAAAATGTGAAAGAGCAAGTGAACAAGTTGATGTTTGAGTTTAAAGGAAGAAGTTGACAACTTTTGGCAACCTGTCCTAAGGTAGTGCAGAATCCGCACTTACCTTGGACAGGGCTGTCCAAGGAAAGTGTGGAATCCATACCTACCTTGGACATGCTTGTCGAACACTGTCTATAATTCTTCTCTCCAGGCTGGGCTAGGTTCCAACTCCATCTCGATTTCCACCAGGAGTATGAGCATTTCAGATGATAGCCAAACTTCTCTATTAAAGAAAATCAGATTCAAGTTTGTATAAAGATCAACTTCTTCACAAAAAAAATGAAAGTCAGATCTCTAATCAGGGAGAGTTCATGATCGAATCTCAGGTTTCAGAGGGGAATCAACATCAAAGCCACCTCATCTCAATCAAGAAGAGGATTGAATTTGAAAATGGAGGGGCAAAGTGAAACTAAGTTATGTTGCATTGAAGGAAGGCATGAAAGTTTTAAGAGAAGGTAACTTGGAGGCTGTCCAAGGGAGAGGTGGAATCCGCACCTACTTTGGACAAGGCTGTCCGAGGGAGAGGTGGAATCTACACCTACCTTGGACACCTATGTCTGAAGACCCTCAAATTTATACTCCTTGGTTATGATTAGATTCTGATTCCAGGTCAGCCCCCATTATGAATATAGGCATTTTGAGATTGTAATCAAGCCTCCGCACCGTAAAACAAGATCCAAATTGGAATAGAAATGAACCTTATCCATGAAAAATGCAAAATCAGATCTTAAATCAAAGAGGAATTCATGCTTAATTCTCTGATTTCAAAGTGAAATCAATGATCCAAGGTGTGTTTCATATCTGAAGATGACAAGGTAAAAGGTAAAATTGAGTTTGTTTCATAGGAGAGGGCATGAAAAAGTTAGGTGGACAAGCTTGAAGGCTGTCCAAGGGAGAGGTGGACCATTGTCCAAGCATTATCAAATTTCCTCCGGTTCTTTAGAGTGCAATTCAAACTTGAAACTAAACAGCCCCCCCAAGTACAATATTTTCAATAAATAATTTTTAATTTCAACTATTTAATTTTAGAATTTGAAGGTGAAAATGCAAAGTTAATAAGGGGCTTCATATATCCATTTCATAGGTTTAATACAAATTGTCTTCTTGCTTGCAAGGTGAATATGGAAGACGAAGATGCTTGTGGACAAAGAGGGAGGTTCCGGGTTGAGAATCAAAGTGAAGATGCAAAATCAAGATGGAGATCAAAGAACAAGTGTAAGAGAATGATCAAAGCTACAAGTGAAGGAAGTTATCATCACTTCCAAAAGATCACTTCTATAAGTTCAAAATTATGGCAATGAGAAGATTTTCAAAAGATGGAGAATTTTTTTGGAGATGAAGCAATTTGGGAATATGAGCCTCATCATCAATCCATGGATGAAAAATGTTAAGTATCAAGAGATATTGATGAAGTGTACAAGATAAGCATGCTGAGGTGGCACCCACTCATCTTCAACCAATCAAAGGTCTCCAGTTGCACGTGTCCAAGAACATCTAGTTAGATCATGCCAATTGTACATGTGGAGTCCACAAAATGTCTTTACCTAACCTATTTTCTGATTGGTCAACAAAAACAATGTGATTTTCTCATTGGCTCATAAGTTGGTGCTTTTATGTAATTAGATAAGCATTTAATGCTTGTAGCTAGTAGTTGTTCTAGGGGTGTGTTGGCATAATCTTGGCCCTTGATCTTGAATCATCTTTGACCATCCATTGTAATTGGGTTCACTATAAAAGGTAATGCCTTATCATTTGTAAAGAGAGAGGCTTGGAGAGATTGTTGCACTAATACTGCCAAAATTGTTCATAATTCATTGTTGGTTTTCATGGTGGATTATTTGTATCATTTTGGAGTATTGCATGGTTTTTACATTTTCCTCACTTATAGTAGGATTTTATTTATTATCAGTAGAAGTAGAAGTAGATGAATGTGAGATATTATTGTTGGTGAATTTATGGTGAAACTTGTGTCCATACCTTTTGATATTTGTCGATTGCAAGTATCAGTGTAAGGTTAGTCTGGGTCTTATTGCAAGCATCTAACTTCAATTGGAAATATTCATTTGGATTATGCCGTCATTGGGTATTTGAATGAATATTGACCATATGAAAATCATTCCCACATCCTTAGAAGCAAGCACCCTCCTTTGAGTAGTTGTTTAGGCAAAGCAAGGATTGGTTAGAGTTTCACCTCATCTTCAATGATCCGTTGCATTCTTAGAGTTAGACTAGAATCTCTAAACCCTTTATTCCTTTGCAATTTGTTTGATTAGAAGTAGTTGATGAGCTCAAATTGTCATATCATTCTCATTTGCAAAGTTGAAGCCAATTGAATGAATAGCGTAAGTTCCCAAGTGATTACTAGCGAATCACATCACATAGTTAAGTTACGTCCACAATGAGAAGGAACCTTCAGGCTGTCTGAGTTGATCACACAATCATACACATTGTTTAGCATCTAGGCTTCCTTATTCAAGAGAGGATTTGATATTTGGTGTTTCATCTTGGAATACTAGGTGTTTCATCCTGCATGTTGAAGTGGTTACAAAACTTGCATCAACAAGACATTGATCACCATTAATTGTAAATTGGTGACAAAGCTCAAAATTTTGCCACCAATCCAATATTTCCCAAACTCCAATATTCCAAAGCAAACTAAGGCCGAGCTAAATGATCACAAGCCCATCAGAGGCCTCATCCAATTGTACTTCCTCAACCTTCCAGTTCCTAAAGCCTTTAGCGAAAGCTTCCACCTCTATAGTGGATAATTTAGTTTCTTGGATTAAGATTACTTTCAGCCTTGGTCAAGCCAACCCTACACTTGAAAAACTGTCTTTTGACAGGGGCGTTTAAGCCCCTAACATTCCACGAAAGGAGCATTATGGCTCATGAGAGTTGTGATCTTAAGCTGACCCATTAGTTTCCCCGTCCGTATTTCTTAGTTCATGTAAGGATTTCCTTCCCACCTTCTTGTTTGAATTCTTTCCAAAGTCTGGCTTGACTTTGTTAGAAGGATTTTGTTGGATGCCTAATTTATCCTATCCAAACTTCTTTTCTGCCTTGTTGTCTTTTAAAAATAGGAGATCATTCTCCCTTTCCTCATTCCCACCTTCCTCCATCAAGTCCTGAAATAGGGATTGTTTCTTCTTCTTCAATTCTGGGTTAGGAGGTGTCCCTAGCATTGAGTGCTTCAATTCTTCACCTAAAATCCCAAAGAATTCACAAATGGTGTGTAGTGTGTACTGTCGAGAAGTTTTTGTTTTTATTCTCCTGCTTAACCCTTGTCATATCTATGACTTCTACCTCATTTGATTGACGTACTATAGGATTGACTTCCCTAATCTCTCCTAAGCCTTGCTCTACAAAACCTCACTCTTGACCCATTTTTATATTCCCAAGTGCAACCTGTTGAGACTTGCTGTAGGTGGGAGAGTTGTTTATGCTTGCCACCTCAATAAGCTGCATATTTGTGATTTCTCGAAGAGAGTGCTTCATCCAACAGTTCTGTTAATTCCTTTTCGGGAAGTCCTACTCTATCCAATTGTGGCTTGTGGTTAGGGATCTTATCGAATAAAGTGATATCTTTGGTGATAATGATCAACTCTTTTTTTTGTAGATGAGGGATGGGAGTTAGTTTCCTCTTCTTTGGATTGTTCCCATATTCTAGATTTGCCAAGGGCATCTTGTCCCTGTGCAATTCTTTTGTTCCAAGTCTATCCTCAATTGGTGAAGGACCTCTGACTGCATTGGAAGTTAGAGATCATGAGTGTTATTGTTTTCACGGGTCAAACAGCTGGTTTGGCACAGTTACTTACATCTGCCTCCTATCGTATCTTCATCAAATTTTGCAGTTTCAAGCCATCTACCCTTCTCTGTTATGATCTCTTGGGTTTCTAGGGTTTTCATATTGCCATCCGCATTGACAAAAGTCTTCAGTTCTGCTCCCAATTTCCCGAAAAAGAAATCTTCCTCAATGCCAATGAATGAACTTGATTCTTCCCCAATTCTTGCAAAGGCCTCCATTCTCCAATATTCCGATGGCAAGTTTTTGAGTTTGATCCACCTAGCTAATTTTCTCATGATATGTTTACTTGATTTAAATTTGGTTCCCATTCTAAGAAATAGAAACTGAAACCCTAAAAAAATGTAGTTTTCTAGAGAAGACATCTCTTTTAATGAATTTATTTACGCATTCAATGATACAAAAGGCTTTATCGAGGAATCTAATCATCATCCGACTGTTGAAAGCCTCTAACCTTCAGTCTGCGATTTTCCCCATCGGACAGCTTGCTCCACACCATTTAGCAAAGAAGGTGCAGCTTTGAAGATATGGCAAGATTGGATTTAGAATTTTAGATTGAAGGATCATGGCTCTGCTCTTGATCTTTGGTCTGGCCTCTTGATTATGTTTGTGCTGTGGATCCACATTCTGCTCCCAAGTCCTCCCAAACCTAGGTTTGGAAAATCCATTGTTGAAATTGTTTTTCAGAAATGCCCTAATTCGTTCTCTTCGGTTTTTCAGAAATGCCCTAACTTAAAGTTGTTTTTAAGAACATTCATAAGAAATTGGCTGTATTGTACAATATATCTAAAAGAAACACTGATCTTTCAGGAATAACATTCTGTTGTAAGGTACTCATATTGGTCATATTTATTTGCAAGTTGTTAATCTAGATTGTTGTTTGCAAGATTTGTTATGTATTGGGTTTATAGGGTAACCTGTAGCTGTTTTTAAGAACATTCATAAGAAGTTTGCTGTATTGTACAAGTAATATACCTAAATGAAACACTGACCTTTCAGGAATAACATTCTGTGGTAAGGGACTCATATAGTTCATATTTATTTCATGGCATCTGCCGTAGCTTGGGAAATCTTTCAATTCATGTTGGTATCAATTATGAATATTTGTTTGCATCAATTTCTTTTTAACTATGCCAAAACTATGCTATTGAAAATCATTCATCAATAACATCCACCAGGCATTGGAAATCTTTTTTACTATATATATAATATTATTTTATACATATTCAATACGTGTATTGATTGTGTTTATTTGGCTTTTGTTTAAAATTTGTCTTTGTGCAGCTCAAGAATTAGAAAAGGAACTTTATGATTCTTCATCAAATTCTCTAACAGCAGAAAAGAGGCTTGCTGCTTTTGATAAAATCTTTTCAGCATATCATGATGCTAGGCGAAATATTCGGGACGATCTTGTAAGTTTCAGTATGCTAGTCTATCTTTGCTACTTCTAAATAATAGTTTTTTTTGCCATTTTTTTTGACAAGTTGAGATGCTGCTCAATTGCATGTGACAAACCATCGTTCACTTGTTCACCATTCTTAAATTTCATGGTTTGTAGGTCACTGCAGGTAATACTGAAGATGTGAAGGTGGATCTCACTGGCCTTGATAAGGCTGTTGGATGTGTCATAATTCAACGCACTATGGAGCGCAATCAGCTACTTGTGAATCTTGCAAAAAGTAAGCTTAGTCGTCAACAACAGGGCTTGCGTGAAGATAAGGGTGAAAAAATGACAAAACCAGAGGAGCTTGTCCGCTTGTTTGACATTCTAATTCAGGTTAATTATAGTGCCACTTCATGATCATTTTTAATATATTAAATTGGAAATAATACTGGTATATCATCTGTCCTGTATTTGCAAATGTTGTTCTTTATGCTTCCATATATCTGGTTTGCAGAATGCAACAGATTTATCTGATTTAGCAACTTCTGGGAGGGATAGGAAAGCAGAAGAAGCAGCATTTGCTGAGGAGCTAGAAGTCAAGAGTCAGGGCTTCCAGGCAGAAAGGTAAAATGTACCTTTTGTTCTTAAATTGCAACTAGCCTAGCTTGCAGAAAATTTGTACACAGAAGATGGTGTTTCATAGAATAAATTTCAAAACATCTCAATTTTTTTGGAGTGCAATATTCCTATTGTGAATAAGAAATGTTTTCAATTGTTCATCCCCTAGGACAACTATATGTCAACTTACTATTAGGGAGGCAGAGGGCCTTAAGCATGGGTCCAGTTTTGGTTGTAAAGGGTTTTGTAACCATTGCCAATTCGGCACTTAATAATATTGAAAGAACTGGAATGGACTGTGTTTCTGGTACTGCAAGTGCAATTTTGGCTCAATCAAAGATGTTGGTGCCAATGTTATCATGATTTTCCAGGCAAGTCTTGAACATTTTGTAAATTTTGCAGTGCCAGGAAAAAAGGTTAATGCCATTGCAGAGGCATTACAAAAAAGTTTCAAACAAACTCTGAAGGCTCAACACATTTCTCAGGTAGGTATAATATGCTATTGCATCATTTTAAGTACACTTGGAGTTAGTGCTAATCTTTTTAATGCACTGGCAAAATGCCAACATTAATACTCAGTCTATTGCCCAAGGTTGCTTTTAGTGGAATATCGTGGTGGTCGTGAAGAGAGAAGACTCAATTAATTACTTGAGAGCTGTCTACTCATGGTTCCATCTTTTCAAGACAGCATTGGCCATAGGGATAGTTGGGCCAGGGTTGGTTGAAGGAACTCTTCTGGATCAGCTTAGAGTTCAGACAGCTGTTTTAAGGAGTTTAATGTTGAGATTTACAAAGAAGAAGTTGACCTTGCTGATCTAGAATAGGATATTTAACATCTGTGTAGCAGTGAATTTATGCTGAATATTGTCATTGTAGATTGTATGATAGACTCAGAGATCACATTACTAGCAATGGTTGTGAAAAGGAATGCGCATAATCAATCCAAACAAAAAGGCAAATTTAGGACCATTGGATCAATAGCTAGGATTGAGGGATCTTCAAAGGTTGTCCTATATATTCTACTTTTATGATGCAACTGTTGGTACTGGTCTAACACTAATCAGTGCTTTGTGTGGCCTGTTGGAAGCTGGTTCTGTCATCAACATGTTCTTTCCTCATAAAGAATCCGGCTCCTCAAACAAAAGCACCTTTCATCTTGCCAAGGCTCACAAAAGGATTCAAGCTTCTTCCATAGTCATAAATGATATCTATTTGAATTATCGACGATCGTAGTCGGTCTTTCTTCCATCAAGTCCTGAAATAGGGCTTGTTTCTTCTTCAATTCGGTGTTGGGAGGTGTCCCTGGCATTGAATGCTTCAATTCTTCACCTAAAATCCCAAGAAATTCACAAATGGTGTGTACTTCTGAGAAGTCTTTGTTTTTACTCTCTTGCTTAACCCTTGTCATATCCACGACTTCTACCTCATTTGATTGAGTTACTATAGGATCTGCTTCCCTAATCTCTCCTTCTAAGCCATGCTCTACAGAATCCCACTCCTGACCCATTTTTATATTCCCAAGTGTAACCTGTTGAGACTCGCTGCAGGTGGGAGAGTTGTTTATGCTTGTCACCTCAATAAGCTGCATATTTATGATTTCCCGCTACCACTAATCAGCGCTTTGTGTGGCCTGTTGGAGGCTGGTTCCGTCATCAACATGTTCTTTCATCATAAAGAATCCAGCTCAAACAAAAGTACCTTTCATCTTTCCAAGGCTCACAAAAGGATTCAAGCTTCTTCCATAGTCATAAATGGTATCTATTTGAACTATTGTAGACGGTCCTTCAAGGGAGCTCAACCTCACTGCTGCACAATAATTGGGATATTTTTGAAACATTTGAATTCAAAAACCAATAAATTTGTGCAAAAAGATCCATTGTTTGGACTTGATGAGCAAGTCAAATCTGCCTAGTAAAACTATTGAAGGTATATTCGGTGGAACTTTGATACATTTTCAAAGTTTCACAGGGCCGATTTGGCTTGCTCATCATGTCCAAACAATGGATCTTTTTGCACAGATTTATTGGTTTTTAAATTCAAATGTTTCAAAATATCCAAATTATTATGCAAAAAGCATTGAATACACAGTGGAACTTTGATACATTTTCAATAGTTTCACTGGGCAGATTTGGCTTGCTCATCATGTCCAAACAATGGATCTTTTTGCACAAATTTATTGGTTTTTAAATTCAAATGTTTTAAAATATCTCAATTATTGTGCAGTAGTGTGAGGTTGACCTCCCTTGAAGGACCAACTACAATAGTTCAAATAGATACCATTTATGACTATGGAAGAAGCTTGAATCTTTTCACGGGCCTTGGAGAGATGAAATGTGCTTTCATTTGAGGAGCTGGGTTCTTTATGAGGAAAGAACATCTTGATGATGGGAATGAAATACTTACGTTGGTTCCAGATGCAATCATTGACATACAAGAGGATAAACTAAGGGATGAGACTGTCACAGAGTACTCGGTCTATTGGAGCAATCTACTTGTGAAGGATGCTACTTAGGAGAGCCTAGAGATATATCAATATCTAGCATTGCATTGCTTGTGGGAAAGCAATTTGGGAAGGGCAAATTTGCAATGTCCCCTTCCTATCTAAGTTGTCGGTTTGGATTCGGGTTCGGATGCGGGTTTGAGATTCGGGTTCGGAATTCGTTCAATTTTTTTTTGGGGTGGGTTCGAATTCGTTTTGGGTTCGTCTGGACAATATATATATATGCAGCAACAAATAAGTTCAGACGTCACTATGCTAATAATAAAGCAACATAGAAGAATACACCACCATATATATTAATGTTTTAGTCCAAATTACATATGTTTTACCTTTTTGGCCTTTTTAGTGGTTGATTTTAGGGTCGGAAGGTTGGATTGACTAAAATAGACCAAAAGAAACTTTTAAAAAGTAAAAAAAATCCTTTTTTTTTGACCAAATTCGGCCTGGGTCTTGCTGCAGATTTGCAAATTCGCCATAAAAACGGCAAAATTCGTGCCGGGTTTGTCTGACAGAATTTGGGCAGACTTTTGCAAGAACCGGACCAGACTTTGGGGTTTATAAGTAAGAATTGGGTAACCTATTAATCTACAACACGTTGTGAGTGTTTGTTAGCAATTAGATAGGAAGTGAGTGTTCTGTCAGCAGAAGTCAAGGGATAAATGATAAAATAAGGTGACTGTAGTTTTTTACGTCTTTCAGCTGGAATTAGATAGTTGTGTTTGTCAGTTGAATAAACAATTGAGTTCACATTTAGAAATATGCAATTAGAAGTAGGTTGACCCCTTCAGTCTACCTGGTTAACAATCTTCAGTTTTGGCTAGTTAACTACTCATCATTGAAGGATTAGATTGGCTAGTTAATCCCCTACAGTTGAGGGATAGACTAATCAGTTAGCTGCCACCATTTAAGGGATAACTGACTATGATTGTGGAATGTAGGAAATGGGGACTAAAAATAATTCCTAAGGGGTATAGAGGACACTTTTTGCCAATGATGATGATGATGATGATGATGATGTTGATGATTAGAGAGTCCATTGGCATTAGATGAACTGCAAGCAATGCCAATGCCACTTTCATTTGCCCTAGCACTAATAGTGTTCTCGCTTTTTAAGTCCTCAAATACACCATATTGAGAAGTGGAAGCATCTAAGTCTGTTATTTTGGCTCTATATCCCACATCTTTGATTCACCTTCTTTCTATTCATTTTGCTTGTGTGAAAGGAGACACAAGTTGGAATGCACGTATGCTACAACCTCCACACTTTTTGATTGCAATCTATTGCGCTTTACCTATGTGCTCCAATTTCTTTTTGTTGCAGATGAACTAGCAACTTATTATGACAAGACAAAGTAAACAATCAAAGATATAAAATTTCTGGCAACATATGAAGACATTAAATTATAAATAGAACTTGTGATTAAATAAATATCATTAATTGTTAAACTTGTGATGAAATTTTGATTACAAGGGGCTGCTGGTTTTGGAAGCATTGGCCATGGAGGTACCACCAATTATGAGCATCCTTCTTAAACCTATGACGAAGAGTGTCAATGTAATGTCCCTTCCTAAACAGTGAAAAAAAACTAATGTTTAATTTTTGATTAAATTCTAATTTATCCCTCACGTTGGCATTTAATTAATATAAAAATACTTCACCTACCCATATGCAAAGTTTTTTTTTTAAAAGGAGGTGAAATATTCTTTTTGTCTTATGCCAGCTTGAGGAATTAAAAAAATAAATAAAGGAATTTTAAGAATCCTCCTGACAGTTACATTGGAGGTCAGTTGAAAGGGGATTGGGAGTTCCATTCTGGTGCAAACTGGAATTCTGATATCGAACAGGAATATTGCTATTTTTTTTTGTGTTGTTTTCAGATTCTCGAGAGCGCAAACTCTTTAGGGGGACATTATTGTAAGGATTGGAAGACATCCACAGGATAATTTAAATATTTCAATATATTATCTTGGAGTTGGTAGATAAGTGGATTATTAAAATTTGATCAGTATTTCTGAATTGAATATTTGATGCCTATCATTGAGTAAATGAAGCTTGTTGCCGTGAGTAGAATGACAAATGGAGAATATCATTGGGTATGAACTACATACACTTGCATGATTGTGAGCATTCTGCTGTTACAGAGATGTCATGATTGAACAAAGTACAGAGCTGTTGCATGGAGGTGGGAATTGGAGATTTCTATAGCTATTGTGAATAAGAATATCAAGAGTTTCCCTTGGGTTCATGGTTACTATGGCAAGCTGTATTGGTTTTTCTGTGTTTTTTTTCATAGTACGTGAGTTCACTATGACCAAGCCGTATCGAACTTATAAGCCAATGTATGGATATTGTGTTGGATAGAATGAAATGAAACTATTGCGTGAATGTTGGAGCTAAGATTCTTGGAGGTTATTGTGTCTGAGTTTGCCGTGCGAATGCTCTTACACAATATAGAGCAATAAACAACCACCACGCGAATATCACGACCAATTTTTTTTGGTGTGAATATGCTATATGCTGCTCTTGGGTCATGTTCTTGTCTAGATTTAATCCGTCTCTTGTGCCATATATATTTGACTACCAAGGGTTGACAAAATGAAGGAATTGCATGCAAAACACTCGGCCCAAGTTGTTTTCAGTCTTAGTGTAACTGTCTGGGAGTCTTCAATTGTAGGTTGTGGAGCATGCTCTTTTTCCTGCCTGCGTTTTGTGTTTGAAGGTTGGAAGAGATTTTTGTGACTCTGTGCTTTGGTTTTGTGTAATGTCTCCTATTTTTTGTGCCTCCCTAAGCAAAGTTAATTAGGGTTAGTCTATCACCAAGTCCTCGTAGACTAACATGATGGATAGCGGATTCGTAAATTTGAGGTAGCAATTATTATCTTGAAATATTTTGAGTTGCCAAGTTTACACAATTTCGGCCAAAGTAATATTCTCTCAAAAATTGCTCTTATAATATGAGTGACGTGAGAGAAAGAGGTGCTATGAGTTGGGCGCATTTCTTGGAGAGGGAAAGAGGTGCTATTAGTTGGTGCCTCCAAGGAGAGAGAAAGAGAAGCCACTAAAGAGAGATTAAAAGTTAAACTAACTTTAGATATTACATTAGAAGAGCAATTAAGAAAGGAAACCTTAGAAAGGGGAAAACCTAATTAGGGTGCAGGAAAGAGGAGGCGGCTTATAAAAGTAACTTGAAATCATTTCAAGTTTATGTGTTTTGATTATTATTTCTCTTTGCCTCTTGAGAGTAGCTTGGTTGAACCTAAGGGTTTTGGAGCAGCTTGTGGAGACGAAAACCTCCATAGGTGATCACATTTGCAGTGGTGAAAGATCCACAACGGGTGTGGAAGAAAACTCTTATCAGGGGATTCATTTGAGCATAAGAAAATTAGTTTTTGAAGTGTTTTAGCAGAATTTTCTTAGTGAACTACTTCCTTGCTAGGCTGCCCCTTCTTGACATCATTTGGGAAGCTTGGAAGAGTCCATTCTTAGTGCTGGTTGGTATGTTTACAAGTTTGTGTCTCCTAAATGGTGTAGAAGGCTGTATTTGGATAGTTTCAGTAGTGTGAAGGAAATCCATCAGCTAACAGCAGCATTCAAAGGGCCGTACAGCTCACCCTTGACGTGGTGTTTTAAGGAAGAAAAAGGGTTAGTTCTTGAAGCAATATTTCTGCCTCTCCTTGGCACCTAGTACAGCAAAGAGGTTAGGAACCATTTTCAGATTGAAGAGGGCAGTTTTGAAGATTCTGCAATTAATTTTATGAGTAAACTAGGTGGCTACCAGCTTAGTTTTTTCAGACCCACAAGGCAGGAGATTGGGAGACCTCCTATAACAGGTTCTCAAGAGTTAACTTCTGGATACACTTAAACTTGAATTGTAAGACCTTCAAGGTCATTCTCTTACCTGAAAATCATGTAATCTGAAATCTGAAACTATTAAGCTCCTTGTAGTATATTACTTGATGTTATTTCAGAACTATTTATCTTGCAAGAAATATTGTATTTCATTGTTATCTATTTAAGATTTTCAAGACAAATACACAAACTCCTTTTGCAACTTCTGTCTAGTTCTGAAAAAATCTATCAAACAATAAAAAAATAATAATAATACGGGTAACAAATAGGTTGTCATCAGCTCTTTAGTTCATCAGTGTTCCAGAGTAGGGTGGGACATCTCATTTTGTGAGGAGTATTTGATACCTGCTATGTCTCACAGGCTGTTTGGTTAATGAGGAATTCAATATACAGAGTTACAATTGAATGAATGTGGGAAGATGCCTTTTTTAAAGCTTTTCTGATTCTGTTTGGCCTATATCCACCAAACAACAATGTATCAATCGTTGGGCAGTCTTTCAGGGAATAGTCAATCAATTTCAATAGTCAATCTTTCTATATTTTGTCCAGAAACGGTATAGCGGTGCATTGTATATAATTATATATTTATTTGTATCAGTAAATGCTATTTCAGTAGTGATAATGTGATAAGCAGAACATCATGTAATGTCTGAAAAGGTTTCTTGCAAAATCAGTATTGAATTTTCTAATATTGTTATCTCGTGCATTAATCTTTATCTGCTGCAAGCACTTATTGAAATATGAGCAACAGTTCAATATTTTTCTTCTATGTAAACTGTTTAGTATTATATCAGAAAATTAAGACATAAAAAAGATTAAGAAACTGCAAAAAGATTAGTGGCCAACAAGGGTGGCATCTCACAGTCAACACTTACCATTTGCATTCACAAAATCTATGAACTTATTTGTAATCAAATCTCACACATCATCTTTAGGGAAAAGTCTATAGAATGCTGCCTTGTACTCTTTAGATACTTCAAAATCTCTATATGGTGTAAACCTTCCCAGCATATTGAAATACTAATTGGTATAGCATTTTGGAGTCAATGCGTAGACAAGATGTAACAGAGTGGTCATCTTGTTCTCTCTTTCTTCAATAATTGCATGCAATTGTTTGAAGAAAGTGTTCTTAGCACCTTGTTCTTTAGCATTTATGATGCACTTCCTCTTCTCAAGCATTGAGTTGATTTAATCTACATGCTTCTCTCTCTTCCACTTCTTCATGCTCCCTAATATATTTTAACACTGTATCTTGTGGTATAGGCACACCATTTTTTCAATGGCACTTTTTGATGTCCCTTCTTGGAATTCCACACAAATGGCCCACCTCTGGAAAATATGAACTATTACATTCTACATCACATCCCTGACATTTCCAATGGTATCCTCCACCTCCTGGAAGTGGTTGTATAATATCAACATATTTCCATAGAGGAGAATTTGGATTTGTTTTTTGTTTTTGTTGTTCATTTGTGCCTATGAGGAAGAGGTAGATGCCATTCTAGTTCCTATGGCAAGATATTTTATGAACACATTAAAAACAAAAACAAAAGAATGGAAACAAAGAGGTAAAGTAAACAAATAATGTTTCGTGTTTGTGAAACAAAAATGGATGAAAAAAATGAAAAAAAAAGTTACCTCTTTCAACCAATGGAAGCTTGCAAATGAGTAGGAATGAAGCTGCAACACATGATCAAGCTTCAAAAATCGATCTTGAACTCCCTCTATTTAATGCTAGAAGCCTAACTTTTGGTCAAACCACAAGAGAAAAACAGCTGCTTGCAAAACAAATGAGAAAATAAAAATCTCCCTAAGTGTTTTAAAACTCATTTTTGAGGTTTCATTTCACTTTTTTTTGAATTTTGCAAAAAAATAGAAAAGGGGTGCCGAGGCATCCGGGTTTGCCCCATATTGGGTTCAAAAAGGAATGGTGCCGGAGGTGCCAGGGGCAGAACCCTGCAACTTTGACCAAAATAGCTAAATGCGACCTTGATATAATAGATATTGGATATAGAGATTATTTTGATATTAGAGACACTGTATTTGAACTGTTTGGAGTTGCAATTTTTGGAAATTTTGAACAAGTTCAGGATCATAGTCTGTAGAAAACTAAGATCTATTTTATTATTGGGCAAGGGAAAGATTTCTAATCCAAAGTTAGATTTGTGAAAGGAAGAAAGAAAGTACTTAGATATATGATAATTGATTACCAAAATAGCTAAATGGGACTCAAATGTACAGTTACAATTGAGAAATGTAAAAAACTACAGTAAAAGACCTCAGCTTATGGAAAAAAACTAAACAGAAAAACCTGCAAATAAGTTTAAATATGACATCAGGATAAAATCTGAAGTAGAAAAGCCCCAAACATTGAGGACAAAGAAAAACATTAAGTGCAGAAGCTTCCAGAAATTGTGGAGCTAATGAAGATGAAAACAAGAGTTTAGAGCTTGAGACTGGCAATGCCAGATGCCCATAGAAAGGTTGCACACAGGGGAAGACTCAGGAAGTGTGGAGACAAACTGAACAATTTCTGGAGGAAGTCCAGATTCAAGTACACTCCATAGAACTTCTGTTTACATGCTCAGTTGATAAACCTCTGGTTGCTGAGGAAAACTTAGTTATGTGTTCGGGCTCTGTGACCCATGCCACAGACAAATGGGAGGCCTCCAATGGCAGAATAGGGCAGATCCCCTGCTTCTTGAATGAGGCAAATGGTTGTGATATGCAAATAGTAATGCTATCTCTGGGTTTGTGCCAATTTGTGTAAATTGACCAAATCCAACAGAAAAGTGAAATTGTATCTAAATAAACATTTTCATCTTCTTGATTCATACTTTATTTGTTTTTGAGATGTATGAGGCCATTTCTTCTCTGCTTGGTGTGTGTCTTTTCCTGAATCTTTAATTAACATATAAAGAGATGGCTTGTTAGTCTAATTGACAGCCGTTGTAAGGAAAATAACTTGATGTGTGTTTTGTGCAGGTGCTTTTATGTGGCCAAATCATACAGCTTGGCAGGAAAACGTACAGAAGCTTATGCACTTTATTCTCGTGCACTTGAGCATGCAGATTCTGCTATACAGAGTTATCCACATCTTAAGGGCTCTTATGTAGTAAGTATTTTTGGTCAAATAGTTGTTTCATAATGTTTTAGGCAGAAATGGTGCTATATAAATTAAGTAATAATCTTTTTGATCAATATGTTGGAAAGCTAATTTTTATTCAGAAGAATAAAATGGAAAGTAGATCATGATTGTATCTAATTGACTTGGAATTTTTTAATGTTGATTGTTGGGTATGTATATATTTTATTTGATTTGTAAATGTTTTTCAAACTAAAAAGTATTATGAACATAAAACTTAAAAAAAAAAAATGCAAATGTCAGATGTTTACAAGTGAAAATTTTATAGTCACGTGAACCAATTTTTTCTTATATATAAGACACACTTATGGCACACATAGCAATGGTTGAATATGCAATCAAGATTTACCTTAAATCAATGTCCAATACACTAATGCTAGAAGAAGAGATGCTAAGATTTAAGATTTTTAATTTGGACATTGTCAGACATCTGTTATTCAGTCAATGCATAGTTTGAAAATTTGCGACTCGGCAAAACTGAGAAGATCCAAATTTGTTTGATTGGGTGATCTAGCAAACTAAAACATTTCTCAAATTCATTATCTCAACAGAACTTTAGTGTAGGCGTGTTCAAGCAGCACTTGCCAAGTATTTTCCACGAGTTCTGGTCTGTAACTTCTTGAAACTCATCTGTGAGTAAGTGGGTGAGTTACTTGGTGGTCTGTGCAACTCACAAATTTCTGGCAAAATTTGCATGTATGATTCAATGGTCTTGCTCAAAGGTCTCAAAATTATCTTCCACTTCTGTAGGATCAGGGTTAGCAGAAAAATATGTTGTATTTACATATGAAGCTTCACCGAAACAAGTCAAGTAAAGGAAGATCTCAAATCCAGATCCTCAGGATTCACGTTCCATTCCTTTGTAAGCAAATGCCACTCTTTCTCTGTTCTTGGGCATATTATGGAAATGGAATGTGTATATATGGCAAGATCCTCTCTTTTGTTTGAGTGGCTTGGGTTTGTGCTACCATGGAGGGTACACACATACATATGTCTGAGGGATGCCATATCAATGTATCATCAATGGCCAAGACGTTTTCAAACAACTTCAAAGAGGAAGCAAATTCTAAAAACTGGTTATATGCCTCTAGAACTTGTTTAGGATTGAAAGCTTACTTGAAATGTAACTTGTAATGTTTTCAAAGGCTTCCAAGTTTCTATTTTTCTCCTATTTCTTTTTGCTATCTTTAATGTGGTCTTCATAAAAAATATTTGGAAGAAGACACATATGCTAGGAGATGTAACATGGTCTTCAACCTATTTCACCTGGAAATTATCATTTCCCTCACATTTTTAACGAAGCTTTCAGTTTCAGCTACCAGTCTCTTTCTTTATTTCAAACTTTTGCTAATGTCAACATTGCTCCCGGTCCTGCAGTCTATACCATGCTAGATCTATATTAGTTTTTCTAATCTTGGAAGCCAAAGGTGCTCTGAAGGCAATGATGACATGATTCTGCTCCGTAGCTGCTATCTCACATATATATTCACTGAATTTTTATGACTGCATGCAACCTGCTTTTCATTTATGGACAACATTGCCTGCTTTACCTTAAAAAGCACTAAATCTTAAATTGGTAGTGTGTATAAGAAATACCTTCATAGGATTAGTTTGATCAAAATATCAATTCAAATGCAAGAAATGAAACTATTTAACCAAATCGAATTGAAATTAAGACAATAAGCATCTTATGGATCTCTAATTAGGAAGCTAAAGCAATGCTGTCAGATTTAGCACTCAATAGTGACAATCCTAGAATGAGAATTAATGATCTATGATGCAAATTTACCCTAATCTAGCTCAATTATGCTCAAAATCAAATTACAATGCTCCATTATGATCCCTACTCAAATGAATTCAAATTGATCTCTAAATGGCTAGATCAATTTTTACTAGAGTAATGATGCACTAAGATAATGGATGATTTGCTCTTAGAAGCCCTTCTTTTTATAGTATTTTCTAAGGGTAGGGGGTATAGTGAAGATTAACCACGATTAGATGAGAGTTGAGCTAGTGGTTTCAAATGTTGGGACAAAGAAACAAATTGAATGGCCAAGATTGTGAAGCCAATTTGAATGGTTGAGATAGAAAAGGCTTCCTTGATCAATGTGATCAAAATACTCTCACCTCATTGGTTGATTGAGTTTTGTCCATATGTGGTGGGTGACAATTATTTGATTTAGTGATGTATTTGATTTAAATGGGTTGGATTTAATTAATTGAAACAACTATATAATTAATTGATTTAATCAATTATATAATTGTTTGATCTTTTGATTTAATTAAGCCGATTGGCTTTGATTTTCAATTAATTCATGCTTTGTCATTAATTGCATGCTTGGCCAATTTTGGGTGTATATAGGTAGCATAGTGTTTGTTGGCTAATTAATAGCTTTATCTACAGAATGCTTGGTATATACATGAGAGTGCATATCCCCTTTCCTTAATTTTATCTATAACCCTTGGCTATACTCTGCTTGATAGTATTGGAATCCACTTTCCTTCTCAAGTTTATATTTTTTTGCTTCAATATGCTCTTTGTTGTCCTCTTTTGTGTTTAGTTTTGTCAATTGCATCATTAATTTCCTTGCAACTGGTAATAAGTGATCCTTTTTTTGGTGTATGGGTGTGGATAAGATGCATTTGTACAAGTTATGTGGAAACTGTTTGGGTATTACTGCACCCAAGGTTTACCTCTTCATGTCATACTTTTAAATAGTTTTGTACAATCTATTTCCTTGATTATGTTTTTCATTTTGTTGGTTCATATGGTATTGATCATTGTTTGAGGACTTTGTGAGTACTCCCCAGAATTCGCCAGACTCACAAGTCCAAATGAGTCCTAGGGAGTGCTCGTCCGAGTTTTGCCATTGGACTCTTCGAGTCTCAGACTCGCGTTTTTGAGTGCTGGATATGGCCTCTCGCCCGGGCATGTAAAAACATCATAAAGCGACTTTTTTTTTTCCTTCATATTTTGGCTCAAATACGTCCATTTCAGGTTTGAACAGAGAAGTAGCAAGGGAAAGAGTAGAGATGACAAGCATTTGGGTAGGAATAAAAGGGCATCAGGGCAAAAAAAGTGGGAAAAAAATAGAAAAAAATTATAAATTTTTTCTTGTATCATTTTTTTTTTAGTTGGGTTTTTCTCACATCTAATACCGTGTGCATCTTATCATTGCTGCCCCTCAAACCCATTAGGGTCTCCACTCCCAAATCCTCACTAGATAATGGGATCTCGTCATATAAGAATTTTGATTACAATGAAGGGGTCTAGGAGTAGTGGGAGTTACATAAATGAGGTTAAAGTTGTCTACTAATTCCTTCCTTTTTTTTGTGTGTAATTTTATGTTTTTTGTTGCTGAGTCCTTGCCAAGTCGAGTCCAAGTCAAAGTTTTGGGCTGCCGAGTCAAGTCCAAATCGGAGTTTTCAAATTTTGGTTTTTATGCAGCAATATGCTTGGAATGACACATCTCTGAAGCTGTAATGTGTTGAGATATTCAGATTAATCAAAGGAAATTAACAATCTAGAGATGACCTAAAATTGAAACAATATATCATAGAGCAAGCTGGAAAGAAGGTACCCGATTTGTCCTTTAGCTTGATCAAATTTGATGTAGATTCGCCTTGAATGAATTCTGCTACAGCAGGTCCAGATTCTAGCCCTCGTTCGAATTTCAGTCTGCAGAGTTAATCTCCTTAGTTGCCGCTGATTGCCAATTAGAGCTAGGTCAAATTCGCTCAAGGAGGGCAGAGATAAATTTCACAGGTGGCTGATTTTGCAGAGCAGAGAACATATTATGTTTTTGATGATCTCTTGCTCTCAAAATCGATTCCTATATATATGTGAATATAATCAAAATTGTCATCCTCAAGGAGGGCCGACTTGTCCAAATAATGAACCCTTTTTAATTATAAATCACAATATATATTAAATACTTTTATTTTATAACAATACTATTATCATTATAAAATCGGCAGTCTAGGGTGATAATTAATAATAAATAATTATTAATTCTGCAGTCCAAGTTTGATCTAAGCCGACAGGTTATAAATATTAGCACTCCCCCTTAGACTGGTGGGTAAGATTAAACCATAGATCCCATCTATACTAGGACACACCCTTAACTATCACCCTTGATAGTGAGAACAAAAACATAATCATCTCGGATACCCTATCCAGAGATATCATAGATTCAAGTCTATGAAGGTAGATCCTATCTACCATAAGTCCAAGTCTATATAAAAATTTGGCTCAAAACCGTTATCCTCCGAATGAGTGGATTTGATTAGATCCACAAGAATATCAAGTCCATGATATTCATGATAACATTGAATTGCCAAATTCTTCAATATAAAGAAACATCAAGTCCATGATGTATACCATCCAATTTGTGGATAACTAAATCCACGAGTCACCAAGACTCAAGAGATGTCAAATCCATGACATCATACCAACATCAAGTACATGATGTTTTACTATCCAGATGTGGATTTCTCAGATCCACGAGTCCCATGACTGAAGAATTTAGAATATCAACTCTATGATATTCATGGTATCATCAAGTCCATGATGTTACCAAATACTCAATTGTGGATCCCTGATCCATGAGTCTCCAAGACTCAAAGGATATCAACTCCATGATATCCAGAGCATTGGTCTCATGAATATCAAGTCCATGATATTCACCAAGTGCTCGGAGCAATGGTCTTTTGACATCAAATCCATGATGTCTCACCGATTGTTGGGAGTAATGGACTTTTGACATCAAATCCATGATGTCTCACTGATTACTGGGAGTAATGGACTTTTGACATCAAATCCATGACGTCTCACCGATTACTGGGAGTAATGGACTTTTGACATCAAATCCACGACGTCTCACCGATTACTGGGAGTAATGGACTTTTGACATCAAATCCATGACGTCTCATCGATTACTGGGAGTAATGGACTTTTGACATCAAATCCATGATGTCTCACCGATTACTTTGAGTAATGGACTTTTGACATCAAATCCATGATGTCTCACCAATTACTTGTAGTAATGGACTTTTGACATCAAATCCATGATGTCTCACCAATTACTTAGCAATGGATCCCTGATCCATGTGAATGTGGACCCTTGATCCATGAGTCTTTTGGACTCGAAGAACATCAAATGATATTCTTCAATTCATAAGAATAACTTAGCCAAAACCATAAGTATACCCAGATAAATAAACATGTGAAACCACACAAGTATAAGATTAACCAATACATGAAAATGAAAGAAAGTATGATCCATTCATACATAATATTAAAGTATGCTTCACAAGCTATACAAATGATGTATGCCTCATACAACCAACATAATTTATTCAGCATCTATGCATAAGAGTAATCACATAAGTCTTCACCACACACAGGTAACCATATAACCATGTGCAATGTGATCACATCAAGATGTAATATAGTTGTCTCAAAAGATATGCCTATGCCAAAGTAAGAATGTTCCAACATTCATCATCCAATAATGTATGCACCTATGCATAAGGAAAACAGTAAGTCAACTGTAACAAAGAGTAAAAAAGATATACAAATCAATGCCAACATTTTCCAATGCTAACATAAACCAAGAGATGTATTTACTCATGTACATAACACAACATACATCCATAAAAATATGCTCCCATGTATACAACAACCATAAAATATGCCAGCTGTAATATACACAGCATATACCTATATTCCCATACATGAAGCTAATGAGCTGATAGTCATCATATATTCATCCACTAATGTATGCATCTATATGTCAATGTCAGACCAATTATACTAACAATTAGCTGTGAATGATCTCATAACAGCGTTAGATATAATAAGTGACATAGAGTAAGGTATGTTCCTCATACATAACCATCCAAGTTAAACAGACATTCCAATCAGCTATGAATGTTTCACACATACAATCATAAGCTATGCCATTGGGCAATGTTCCTACTCATGTAGAAGGGAGAGGTTTATACCAGGTGTAAGTGAGCCCATAATAAAACTCCCCCTTAAGCTTATATTCCATCTAGAACTAGCCAAGGCAATTTGCATTTAAAACATGAATCCTATGCATATATCTAAATGTAGTTCTCTCAAAGAATAATTCAATCATGAATATTGGAAGCATGTTCACATATATGCAAAAGAAAACCAATGTAATGCAACATGAGACTTCAGCTAATATCAAGTATGATCCTATCATACATAAATGCCAATATGCAGTCACAGTAACATAAAGTCAACACATACAAGGTTATACTAGCACTCAGCTGTGCAAGTTCCTCTATAACAGTGTAAAGTATAACCTATGCCTGGGCAGAGTATGCATTTCACAATGCCAAATTTGCTGCTACAAGTTTAATCAACTAAGCAGATATATCAAATAGCTAATTCAATCAGCTATATATGAAGAATCATATTCTTTTATAAACATCTCAGTTATGGCAATTTGATGTACCACTCATACAAGACAAGGTTAATTTGTGGAGTTGCAATATACCAATGAAAGGTGTGCTGCCTACACATAACTGTGAATGTCTTCATATAAGACATATGCCAATGCAAAACTAATGCAAGGTATGTTCCCACATAAGGCATACATAAACTAGTTAATGTTCCATACACTAAGCACAATGAAAGTATGTTGCAACAAAATGTGAAGAATGTTCTTTATTCAATTATGCTAATAGTAGATAATCAGCATGACACTATCCAACCATACTCATATAAGAAGGGAGATAATAACACAACACTAGGTGTAAGTGATTTACTTCCTTATACACGCCATGCACTAAGGTGGGATGATCTACACCCTCTAGATCAAGATGTGTGTAATCCCTATCAGCTTCTTAGGTTCATTTACAAAGTTTTAGATTCACTCATGATCCAATAAGGAAAGGTAATTTAAAATTTAAAGAGTTAAAATTTCAAACATGCAAGGATTGTATTTGACACAACCTTGAGTTTCTACCCATTTCTTTCTAGCCAATGAGAACCATAGAAGGCAACCAATGATATCAAAAACTTCATTACAATTTTTCAGACCAAACCCTAGATCCTTAGTTGTATTCCTAAATCTGAAAAGATCTTTACTCAACCGTAGCTCTGATACCATGTTGAGATATTTAGATTAATCAAAGGAAATTAACAATCTAGAGATGACCTAAAATTGAAACAATATATCATAGAGCAAGCTGGAAAGAAGGTACCCGATTTGTCCTTTAGCTTGATCAAATTTGATGTAGATTTGCTTTGAATGAATTCTGCTACAGCAGGTCCAAATTCTAGCCCTAGTTCGAATTTCAGTCTGTAGAGTTAATCTCCTTAGTTGCTGCTGATTGCCAATTAGAGCTAGGTCAAATTCGCTCAAGGAGGGCAGAGATAAATTTCGCAGGTAGCTGATTTTGCAAAGCAGAGAACATATTATGTTTTTGATGATCTCTTGCTCTCAAAATCGATTCTTATATATATGTGAATATAATCAAAATTGTCATCCTCAAGGGGGGCCGACTTGTCCAAATAATGGACCCTTTTTAATTATAAATCACAATATATATTAAATATTTCTATTTTATAACAATACTATTATCATTATAAAATCGGCAGTCTAGGGTGATGATTAATAATGAATAATTATTAATTCTGCAGTCCAAGTTTGATCTAAGCCGACAGGCTATAAATATTTATGCAACAATATGCTTGGAAAGACACATCTCTGAAGCTGTAATGTTCCCCTTTTATGATTTTTTTTCATTTTTTAATTCTTCTAGAAGACACACCACTGGAAGTTGAGTCCCTAAGTTACTAATTCGGGTGCGGATGCAGATGCAGGTACAAGAATCCAGTATGCGGATGCATGATTTTTTTTTTTTGGTTTTAGGTGTGTTTATATATATATATATATATATACAAAAAAAAATGCAAGAAATATACAGAATTAAATCATTTGATAGTATGATACTTCATCATTGATCAAGATAAATATTAAATGCCAATTGATAGTTCACAAATATTCAAATATGGCATATTTTGTAAGTCCCCAAACTGGTACAGGCCTATGGTATGGAGATATGGCAGTTCTGAACATCAATAAATAAAAAGCAGCAATAACTTGGACTAAGTTGGCACATCTAATATGTCTGAATTTTTGAGCTCCTCATGTTATCAGGAAGAAATATTTCCCTTGCAAAAGTTTCAGATTTCTCCTCTGTTTTAACTTTGAATTGGGTAGCCTAAATATAAGGCATTAATCAACAGTCATTTTGTTTCCATATACTGTTACAACTCTGCATTCTATAGTTTCAAATTCTGGATTTGGTAGTTACTTTGTCATTGTAGTATAGCTAATTTTTTACTAAATGCTGTTCTGTTAGCTGCATATGTACTTGTTAATTTATAACAGCTAGTCCACTGTTCATGTTACATGAAATAACTTAGATTATAAAAGTCCAATTCTTGAGGATGCTTGCGGATGCCCACAGGGAGCTGTAACGCCCCCTGTGGGCATTCGAGAGCACCAGAATCAGCACCCGCACTGGAACGCATCCGGATCCAGAGGTTCTGAGAGAGAATCCGGTAACTAAGACTGGAACATTAACTAAAACTTGTAATAAAATTGCTGATTGTAACTACCAAGTTGGAAATTGCAGAAAAAAACATAAAATAGTTTTAAATTACATTCAGATCTGATTAGAAATCAAATCTGATTAGAAATCAACAATTTTGATCTTATTTAATTGCTAAATGAGAAAAAATGATGACAACATTGATTTGCAAGCTGGAAATGATTCACTAACGCTCTCAATGCCAGAAACAGCACTATCGTCTGATATAACCTTTTTTTGGGATAGCACCTTATATGATTGATGTAACCTTCTAGAATGCTGGAACAGAACTTTATACGAGTGATGCAATGCTGAGGATGATTGTTGGTGGCTGGAAATTGTAATGTCCCCATTTTTTGCAGGTCATTGATCTGATGGTGCCAGGTCATTGATCTGATGGTGCCAGGTCATTATTGTGATCCTCGTAGTCTGGCGAGGTGTTTAGAGCGTCTTTGGTGTGAACTTACTATTTATAGTAAGTCAATGGATAGTTCCGATGAGCTCAGATGAGTTAGAGGAGTTGAATGATGCTCTCGGTTTTCATTTCTGGCTTCCGGTTTGGGCTCCAAGAATCTTGGAGAGAGCGTCTATTTTTAGTAAGTCACCCCGTCAAGTTCATTCATCATCTGGATCAATCCTGTGCAGACGGATTTCGATCCGGACGTTTCTTCAGTTGTTTTTGCAAGACGGGTGGTTTATTATTATTATTTAATTAAATTTGCTAAGGTTGCCATTTTTGTTGGTATTATATGTTGGATACCTTAGTGTTATAGCTCGTTGGAACCAGGATGAAAAGTTTTAAATCTTGGGCACAAGAAACAGGGACCTTGCGTGTCATAATTTCATGATATTGGTGAAAAAGCTTTTTTTGGAGCCAAATGAATTAATAAATTATATTATTCAATATGTGCCTAAGTATAAAAAGTGTTTTAAGTGAAAAGTGTGTGAGAGAAGACACTTTTGAATTATAAAAGCAATGCTTTGTGAAAGGAAAATCATCCATTGTTGAATTATGATTTCATTGAAGTTGTGAGAGAGACTACTCGACTAGGGTTTTGAGGACTGATTCCTCTTCTGGCAATTTGAGCCATTACAGATTTATGGTGAATTTTGCAGCTATATCTGAGATCATAGTCCAGTACTGAGGTATACTGGATTTTTGAGAAGTGTTTATCTACAGACAGATGATTATTTTCATAGGGTTTGTTTTCGATTCATGCTGAGGTTGTGGAATTTCGAACTTGGTGACTGTTGAATCTTCTTGTTCTTTTGAGAGTTAATGGCTGGATAAGTATTTAATTCAGAATTCATTAAGACACTACAAGCTGCGTTTTCATTTGGGAAGTGCTGCGTTTGGATTCTTGGCAGTCACAATCCACACGTGAGTGCCATTTTTGGAGCTGCTGCAGATTTGCGCAAGGCTTGGAAGCTACAACAGCCTATCAGCAACTCATGTGACCACCTTATGAAGTCAAATTTCATTGCTGCATTGGTCTGCGTCAACCCTAGGACAGTCACGTTTTAATTACATGCTGCCACATGATTGCTGAAAGGTGCCAATATATTTTAAATGTCCATTTCCAGAATTTAGATTACCAATCATTTAAGCATTCAGATTCTTGAGTTTTAATTGTAAAAGGATTGTTTGGATTTTATGGCAATATATTTGTGAAGAATTTCTAAGTTACATAATCTCTTGTTAAAAATCCAGAGGAAGTGTAAAATATTTTTAAGAAATTAATTACCTGGAGCCAAGAGCTAATCAGGCTCTTTACAGAAATGATGTAAACCAGTAGTTGTATAACTGTTTTTAGGGCTTGGATTTACCAATTTTACTCTTGCAAAGGTAGTGCTCAGCTAGGGTTGACTGAAAAGGTCATAAGCAATTCAGGCCCAGCACTTTTTGATGCACAAAACCTTTTCAAAGCCCTGTAAAGCAACATAGAAACCCTCAAATATGATGTGAAAGACTAAAGCAGCAACATATAACCCTCCAAATGAGGAGACCTTCAACAAATCACTGTAAATACACTGTAGCAGCAACATATAATCCTCCAAATGATGAAATCTTCAAGAACTCACCATAACAATAATGTAGCAGAAATACATAACCCTCCAAATGATGAAATCTTTAGCCAATCACTGTAGCAACTTTGTAATAGAAACATGGAAACTTGAAAAATGTTTTCAAATCCTTAATCAATTAGCACATTTGTGATCCCTGAAGGAAATACCCAAAATGGGAAACAAGGGTTTTCACCTAGATATATTATGATGGATTCTAAAGGGTTATTGTCCTCTAGAAGTTGAACACGCCAATGGTTTTCATCATTGGATACCCTAGATTGTAAAAATTGCTCAAATTTGAAAATTGGATGCAAAAAGACAACTTGAATGATCCCCAAATGAAGATATGCACCTCGTTGAGATATCTTTCAAATCGGGCACTTAGGTTGTAAATTTCCCTCCCAATATTTAAAATACTTTTAATTTTTATTTATTTATTTATTTTTTAATTTCAAATATAAAAATACTTTTATTTCAATACTAGTGTTCAAAAGCACCATTTTTACGATTGGTGAAGCTCAAGGATTTTTGGCATGGTCCTTTCACTAAGTGAGGCCACAAATGAAGGATCTCATCCATGACATTAATGCTCAGCCATCTTACTCCTCTTACATATCCCTCCTGCTATGCATCCTCCTTCATGCCGTCTTCCTCTAAGACTTCCTCAATCTCCTTCGCGTCCTTCTCCTCCTCCACAACTTCATCTTCTTCACGTCCTTCTCCTCCTCTCTTCTTCTCCTTTCTATTCTCATCTGGTTGTGTTGTAAATACACATGCCCCATTGCAAATGGGGATTGAATGTGAACCCCCCCAGCCCACCCACTTTTTGCATTTTAGTTTAGGGTTTTGCTTAATTGTCCTTATCTTGGCAACTTTTTTTGATTTCTTAGTCTCCTAGCTCTTAGGGAATGGGTGAGTCAAGTCAGGAATTCCTAGGTTGAGATGTGGAATGAAGAAATTTTTTCAAAGGTTGAATCTCAATGACAAAATCCAGGTTTGTGGAGGATTTCCTTTGGGAAATCCACCTCTAGGTCAAGGTTCCCCTCCATTCCTTATTCAAGTTGAGATGATTATTTTGGAAATCCATATTTGAAGTATGAAATTCAGAATTGGAATGTGGAATTACTTGTCCAAATTGTAAGATTCGAGATACCTTTAAGGATGAGAAATGGAGTAAGATCTTGAAGTTCGCTTTATATTTATGGAGCTGAAAAGTGTGAAAGTAATAATTGTCAAAGTTGAGATGAGGGTGAAAGATAGAATTCCAAGGTCAAGATAAAAAATCCAGCTCAAAGGCAAATTTCCACTGAAATTCCATATTGTTTTGCATGAAAATCCATGACAGGTAAATTTCCCTTGAAATTTCCTTGACTAAGTCGAATTTCCCTTTGAAATTCCATGTCGAGGGTAAGTTTTCACTTGAAACTCCTTGGCAATCTTGATTTTCCACTCATTAATCCATGGATCAATCAAATTTCCCCATGAAAATTCTTGAGAAGGTCAAAATTCCACGCATTAATCCAAGGCATCATTACAATCATGTTAAAAGTTTTGTCAATGGCTTAGAAAAGAATAACTATCCTAAGACAGATTATATTGGAATGTGAGTGGATTTTGGTCCTGGTTTGTGACTAGGCTCTTGACAAGAACCCACAGATAACTCGGGCACTAGAGCATTACCCTAAGCTAACCCAGGGACGTTCCAAGACTGAAACAGTACTTGGGGGGTCAGATCCTAGGCTTGTAGGGAAGAACCCGATAACTTAGTATAATATTGATATTTTGCCAAGTTGCCAATTTGGCTATAGGTGTGGGTATGAGATTGGAATGTTAACAGATTTTGGTCTTCGTTTGTGTCTAGAGTCCTAGCATGATCTCATAGAGAAGTTGGGTGCCTAGGAAGTGCCCTATGCTAACCTAGGTTGTCATGTCCCCATTTTGGCTAACATCGTTTTGCGTGCCGGATTTGCCTATTATGGACTCTCGTAGGCAAATGATTTGGAGAGAGAGTCATTGTGCTGATCATTTGATTGCATATTGCTGACAGAGCCTACATTCGATAGAGCCTACATCCAGTTTGAGGCCTACATGCAGTTGTAGTGGAGCCTACGTTCAGTTATGAGACTTTTGGGGCCTACATTGTTATAATTTTAAGTTGAGATTGCACTTTTTTATATTATAAAGTTACTTTATTATAAAGTGCATTATAATATGATTTTATAAAGGATGTTTCTAGAAGTTTTTAGCAACTTCTCCAAAAAGTGAATAAATAGAGGGCTGGGCCTCTCATTTGAACATGCTTGGATTTGAGATTTCTTCTACTTCTTCATTGTGAAGCAATTTGTAGTCTTTTGGGTTTGCAAATACCATTCGATCTTTGGGAACGAATCACTCCCCTAGATTGGCATAACTGAGGTAGTGAAATATCTACTGAAGGGTTGCAAATTTGGAGTTGGTACTCAGCCATCTCATTGGTACTTCATTGAGAATTCGTTGTAAGGGTTTGTTTGTGGTTGGAATAAGGGTTTGTATTCACCTATTGCATTGGTGAATCATTTGGCAAAGGATTGAAGACATTTTTGCACATTTTCAGACTCTTTACACCAAGGCCCGGAATCAAGTTTTTGCTCATATCTCCATATCTACTTGGAATCAATTTGTATGCATTTGTGGGAGTGCTCATACATCCTAGGCGCCTCATTCCCCATCATTTTCGGCAGTCAAAACTTGGCATTGTTTTTTATATCAGAGCCGTACAGTACAGCCTGGTACGGCCCTGTACTTGCAGGCAGTACGGTAGCTTGTGGAGGGACAGTTTGGGTCTTCCTTGCAACGTTCTTCATCAGCATTGGTAGCAGGTCTTTGGCAGCGGTTTCCAGGTGCACTCATGGTAATTTGTTGATGTATTGAATGTTTAAAAAATGCATAAGGATCGTATGTAACAGTCAGGTCTGAATAGAACTGTTCTTGCATCAGCTGGTTAGTGTTATCAGTCATATGTGAATCAGTCTCATACAATATTGTTATCATATTTGTGTGCCTTGTAAGTCACTGTTATGTGTGACTGTTCACTTCATGGTTACCATATCTCAGTAGGTTCTAACAAAAATGTAATCAGTCCATCATTCTCGGTTGTTGCTATAATAATTGTATTGGATTAGTATGCAAGCAAAAGGCAGTGATCATATTGTCATGATATTGTAAAGGTCATTGCATTGTAATCTGAAATTTATTGACACAGTCTGAGAACAGTCTTTTGGAATCATATATTGGAAGCTGGGTTGATATGGTTGCATTTACATTGGTTGTCATTAATCAGTGATCATCTGAATGATGTGTACTTCATTGTTGCTCTATTGTATTTCATTGCTACATTGGTAATGTTATCTCAATAACATTTGGTGCCCAAAAACAAATAAACACCTTGAAACACATCATTGCAAACAAGACCATTCAAGTGCATGTCAACTGTTTGACGAATTGACACGGATCAGATTTGGGGTTTTTAGTGATCTTACTAGTAAGGGTCATTACATAGGTACATAACAGTAATTGGGCTAAAGCAGGACCAGAGCCTAGGCCATAGGGGAGAACCCTATAACTTAGTATAATATTGATATTTTACCAAGTTGCTGATATAGTTTGTGTGGTTATGGGATACAACTTCAGTTATGATAGTAGGACAATTTCTTTTCCTTGGGCACGAGTACGAGTAGGATTGTATATGTATGTTTAAGCTTAAAAATTATAAATCATAACTATAAGAAGAATGATTCTCGTAATTCTATAATTGCCACTAAATAAATTTTTTAAATACCTCACAATATCAGTCATAATTTGCAAAAATGATAATACTCAAGTCTCAAAATGTCATTAATTTATCTTCATTAGAAGCATCAAGGTCAACATTTGGTTCAACTCCATTTGAACCACAATCCATTTGATTGCTACTGCCACTAGCTGTGCCTGCGTCAAGTGCAAGAGCTGCTTCATCTATAGAGGCTTGTACAAGTTGTTCAACTGCAGGATATAAATCAGCCAACTTATGGGCTAGATCCCAATTCTTTGTTTGCACCATCATTGCATATCTCTGATTCTTATGCGACGATAGATGAAGGTTAGAGTGTATGAAGATCAAATCTTCTGTTTTGTTTGCACCGAAATGGATATGCTTGATTGAGCGGATGGAGTATGTACTCCAATTCAGCTCAGCTAAATAAGAACTTGCAACCTATTGAGTTTGCATACCACATTTAGTATTTAATCTTATAATTCCAAAATTAGAACTTAAAACATAAATTATATAAAAAAATATGTTAACATGTGGCATGTAAACTCATAAAACGAAAGAAAGGTACATACTTGGGAGAGAATTTTAATTGCAAGAGGCTGCGAGAAAATGAAGTCTTGACCATATAGATACCACCACTCATCAACACTCATCCTATATTTGTCATGAAGAGCGTAAACATCATGATTTTTTAAAGACATGAATTGGCCAAACTCGCTCAAGACAATACTTCAAATTTCTTCATCTATATATATCTTTTTGAATACAACCTTTAGCTAGCAACAAACTCCCCATCTCTATATGGTGCGCTCTCTTTAACAATGCAAGTATTTCTTTGCTATAATATTTTGGCCACAAAGCAAATGCTAAGAGATGTAAGGGGGCACAATTTTGAAAAATGTTTTTGTAGGGTCTTGTTCCTTGGCCTCTATTATTGTTCTTATTCTCCCCACCATGGAGGCCATGCCATCATAGAATTCACCCTAACATGGGCGATCAATATTAGAAGACCTAATCATGCTCATGACGGGCTTAGTGAAATCCAAAACATGTTACACATGAGCCTATTGTGTTGTAAACACACATCCCATTGCAAATGGGGACCCCCTCTTTTTTTTGGCTCACTTTTTAGCTTAGTGTTTAGCTTAGCTGTCCTTAGGTTGGCAACATTTTTCAGGTTTCTTAGTCTCCTAGTTCTTAGGGATGGGTATATCCAGTCAAGAGTTCCTAGATCAAGATTGGAATGAAGGATTTTTCCAAGATTTCAATTGTAAAATCTAGGCTTGAGGAGGATTTCCTTTAGGAAATCTGCCTCTAGGTCAAGGTTCCCCTTCAATCCTTGTGTAAGTTGGGATGATGATGTTTTGAAAAATCCTTGTTTGAAGTAAAGAATGAAATTGTAAAGTTGCAATGTGGAAAAATGAAAAACTGAGAAGTGAAAGGAAATTCCAAACCTGAAAGGGAAAAGAAAGGAAAAGATAAGAAAAATCTCAAAAATCCATGGAGAGGTCAAAATTCCACCCAAGGTGTGGATAAAATTTGAGATTCAAAACTTGCAAGAAAAATGAAAATCTAAGTGCAAAATCCCAATTTTTTCTTGAGTTGAAAAATAAAAAAATCCTTACACTATGCCAATTTTTGACCTAGAAAGTTATCGTGCAAGTGAAAATTCTGATCTTGAGGAAGGAAAAAATCTCTAACTTCATGAGAATCTTGACTACCTATCTATAGCAAAAGGTGAATACCCGATGTTGGAATCCCTCGGACAAGCTAAATCTTGCCTTGAAAAATCCTTGTACGAGTAAGATATCCGCCCAACAAATCCTTAACAAGCTCTAAATTTTGTCCTCATTTTGCAAGGCAAAAATTGAAAATATTCAAGGAAAAATCCGAATTGAAGATGAAATTATGTGAAAATTTGTGACAGCATAAGAATTATGCCCATGAAAAGGTTGAAACCCTTGCCATCATCTCAAATCTGACCTCATAATACTTAAGGACCTGCTATTTTCTGCCCAATGATTTCCCCAACAACTCCTGATTTCCATTCAAGCACATGAACAAATCCTTAAGGACAATGAATCCCTGCTCAAAAAATCCCTAGCCACCTCTAAATCCCGACCTGAAAATCCTTACACAAGTAGAATAAGGATTTTATCATAAATTTCTTGTATTTCATCTAAAGGTTTCAAGGTTAAAGTAAGGGTTTTCATTTACAATCATAATCCATGGTTTTACCTCTCTCTTTTGCAGAAGTGATTGCATGGAAGATGATGGTGAACAAGGAAGAAGATACCCCAACAATATGGGGGATTTTACAACTATGACAAGAGGATCAAGGAATGATGCATGAGATGATGATGAGTGATGGAGAAGAATTCAACTATGCAAGAGAAGGACGTCACAACTTAAAGGAAACATTGCAACAAGTGTATCCTTGCAACATGGAAAATACAAGACATCAAGATATTGAAGGAAGAAGACAAAGAAGACATTATAAGAGACTCTACAACAAAAAAGACATTGAGGAAGAGGATTACCCTATGATGAATAACTTGACAAGATCAATGGAAGACAATATCAAGATATTTAAAATGAACATGAAGGACTCAAGATATCAAGAAAATATCCAAAGAGAAGACGTTCAAGAAGATGATAAAGAATTTCGAGTCATTGAAGATGAAGCAATTTGGGAATATGAACCTTCACAATCATTCACAAGAAGTTGATAGTTTCAAAGAGTTAATCAAAGTTAGAAAGATAATGTTGAGTATCAAGAGATATCTCTTCTTTGTGAATGGATGATAAAAAATTGCAAGATATGCAAGCTGAGGTGGCACTTACTCATCTCTGCCTGATTAAACAATTTCAAGATGACATGTCCAAGTTCATCCAATTTGACTCATTCATAAGTGGACATGCGGAAGACATTTAATGTATTACTACAATCAATTTTATCATTGTTTCATCCTTGAAAGGATATGTACTTAAGGATTTGTAATCTTCTCATTGGATGGCATTAAATGTATGTAGGTGGTAGTTGTCAGTATCCCAATTAGGGTTTCCATTGAATTATGTTGGCCATTGATTTAGAATCAATCTGGGCCCTCATTGTAATTGAGAAGTCTATAAAAGGTTTGGCCTTCTCATTTGTAAATTATTATTAGAAGATTAGAAGAGTGGATGTTAGAGTGGCAGTAGGAGGAGATAAAAAATTGTTGCCAAGATTATGTTGGAGTTAATATGCAATTTTCATTGAAGTTATGGTGGATCTTTGTGTGTTATTTTGACATTTTGCATGGTTTCTACTTCTCAAAGTTTATTACTTTTAGTGGAGTGTGGCAATATGTGATTAATTCCTTGGTTCATAACACTTGTAGTTTGTTGATTGCAAATTGCAGTGTATGGTTAGTTTGGACCCACTTAAATAGTAGTTTGACTATGGATGTTCATTTGGATTGCGTCAATATTCGGTATTTGAACCATAGTTACAAGACTCAGACTTGCCTCAAACTTGGCAAGTTGGATTCGGGCTCGAACTTGGATTCGACGTCCGGACTCGGCAAATTGAAAAACCCAAGAAATTCAAAGATTTTTAAGGATTTAAAACTTTTTTCATGCATCATTCAGTCAATTAACATCAAAGACATGATAATTGAGATAAATAGAAGCTACTTTGTAGTTTGTACACATACACAAGTTTTACATTGATCACATAAGTATACATGCTTGATTACATTGATCAATTGTAACATACTAGATTTCAAAAGCCATATTTTATAAAGTCAATGGTAAAATAATAGACCCCAAAACAGTTCTTTTAACACCACATTATATGTGATATCCCCTTCCAGAAGTAAATTGAGTTTTAAATTATAATAAAACCAATAAAAACATTTAATTAATCAATATTGTTATTCAATATTAATTAATATTAAAATAATACTATTAACATTAATCAATTAATAATAGATCATTATGATAATGAGATTGTGTTAACCAAACTATAATCATTGGTGAGGATTTATTATAATTATCTTGTGAGGAATAAAACGATAGCGGTTTATTAAAGGAAATTAATAAAAGTCTCCAATGATTATATTAATCAGATAGTTAGCTATCGAAACAGAAACAACTATAAGTAATGGCGTGGCAACGATTATGGAGTTGTTAATATAATCGATGAAAACATATAACTTATGCTAGCATATTCCACATATTAATCACACGTGCCATTACATTAACATGTGTGTCCATACTAAGCCGATTTGTATAATCGGGCTGGTAGATTAAACAATATTTAATCACACGATTATTGGTGGGTCACCGCAATAATCATATTGATTATTACGGTGAACAATAATGCCCTTTCATTTGTTAATTACGATGGGAGACAACCATTCCATCGCGCTCCTTCACTTGGCCGATGATGGTTATAAATATGAACATCATAACAATATATGAAGGGGATTTACGACATCAAAAACACTGGATGAGATCTGCATATTCATCAAAGACATCAATCTATATTCTGCAGAGATTATTAATTGTTCAGTGCATCACCTATCTACAACAGAGATTGTGGATATACTCTGTATTCATCTCATCACAAAGTGATTACACTCAGCTCTTACATTACTACAGATCGAAGAGGATTGAAACATCTATTAAATATTTGTCCTATGTTAACTACCTGAGATTATAACCGACCACTTAAGAGGGGAATGATAGGTACATTCAGTAAACAATATCATTTCATACCAAATGATATATCTAAGGAAAAGTAGTCCTAGAAGGGACTAATATATATAGTATATATCTATAATAATAATATCGGAATTATATATATATATATCAGTATATATATATTATTGAATGTTCCAATATATGAGCAGTGTATACATATGACTGTTCCAATGTGCATATTTAAATATTTTTAAGTATATATGTGAATGATCCAATACAATCAATTATTCTTATAATATAATGTTTAGATATATTATATATATATATCTATTAGTAATAATAAAACCAGAGATACATAACAATAACAGTATTATCAGATATTTATATATGTAAAATATATATATTAATAACAGTATAATCATATATATATATATATATATATATAACAGTGCAATCAGATAGAAGATCCATATAGATAAGTTAGGTTATATATACAGTACCACAAGAGATTGTGATTATATATAAGTATGTTAACAATAATAAAATCAGAATTATATATATGTATATTATGATTTATACATTTGTATGTATAGTTGTAATGCATGAGATATCAATATCTATATGTAATATGAATGAGATCAAAATTATACATGTTTATTTATATATATATACATAATATAAAATTGATTCTATTATCGCTTCTAACACGAGAATGGAAGGCAGAGGCCACCCGAAGAGGGGCAGTCTAAATCAAACAGGATAGCTCCCAAGATAAGGTGGGGACCAGCCCATCTTTAACCTTGAGAGTTTGAGCTTGAGACAAGTTAAAGGCTGAGTCTGTAAACTTTGAGGGAGTCTATTAATGGTCTCTAAGCGCTTTGGTTTGCCTCCAATGTCTTTTCCCTTCTCAAGACATGAAGTAATAATATGATCAGTCTTCTAATATGGGTTGGAATAGTCAAAGATTCTTAATTCGTTATTTATTCTTTATTTTTACTCCAAATGGTAATGATAAATTATTTGGGGACATTACATTATACAAAGTCAAATATCGCACATAGCTGCACATAAGTTTCAAAAGTCTACAACTACTAGACAGTGAATGTGTTGACTCCGTCAAAATCAAGCATACTACACAATCAGATCTCTCACATCAACTTCTCACCATTAACAAAACAAAGAACTAAACGATTCTAAGCATTCAAAAACTATATTGATTTATCAACCTCCTCATTATATTCCTCCAGATCCAATTTACATCGATTCTCAGATTTTCTTATTTTGCTACACTACATCAAAAACAAAAATACCAACAAATTGCTGTGGGACCCTTCTCTAAAAGAGAAAATCTCAGATCTCTACCCAATTTCATGACATGATCTTTTCACAGTGAAATGCAGAACAATTCAAACACCAATCATGCAGGATATGGATTTGTATTCCAATTAAAGTATACATTTTATAAAACTTTCATACACAATACTGCTTTAATTAGCAGATAATAATATTTCAGAGTCCAATCAAGCTTTCTTGAGGTTTCACTATCACTACCTAAATTTGTTCACAGATTTTTCATAACCCAACTACTCTGAGAAGCCAAGGAATCAGCAACAACAATCAAGAATCAATAATTGGGCCATTCTTAAAAAGAATAAGAGACAAATTTCTGATACATAATACAAATATCCCAAGTCAAATATGCACACCGACCTAAAACTACTCCCTGAATAAATAAAGTAGAATCTTGCCTATCATTGTCCCTAAATAAAAAAAACTTTAAAAAAATGTTTTTTTTGCCTTTGACTGGCTTACTGCTGCGACAAAGTCCTGCCAACGGGACTCGCAGAGTCCGGCGAGTTAGTAGGACTCGGCAAGTCCGCTAGGACTCTGTGGGACTTTGCCGAGTCCAAGTACAGATCCAAAAAGACTTTGAAGGCCTGGCTCAGCTTGGGACTTGTAGAGTCCTATAACTATGATTTGAACGAATATTTACAATATGAAAATCCTTTGTTACCTTGGATACTGCTATTGTGGTAAAATAATGAATGTGTTATTAAACAATGATCATGAATGATCTATATATACAAGATACAAGAGAATGTTTCTATAATGAACAGGAGAGAGAAAACATAAACATTCTTGTAGAGTGAAAGAGAAAGTTTCCATAACGAACAAAAAGAGTTTATGGAAACATTACAAAAAGAGTGACCATTAGAAATAGACGAACGAGAGATAAACTTAGAAACTATCTATTATTGTAATAATTGCACCAAGTTTTGTGTAGTTATTTCCTCATGGCAAAGTAAAGATAGGTTTAAGGAATTCTAATATTCAAGCATTATCCATTGTTATCATTGTCCTTAGGGATAAAGATTGAGTAGTTTAGGTTCACTAAACCCTTATCCATTTTCTTTTATCTGAAGTCTGAATTAGTTTAGCAGCCATGTTCTAGCTGTTTTGAGGGAAACAAGTTGATTCAGTCTGGAAAGACAGCATAAGTCCCTTTGTGTGTTACCAACAATATCACATTATTTAGCATTTGAGCTTTCCTTGTTCAAGAGAGGATAGAATACTTGGTATTTTATTTTGTGTTGGCGAGTGTCACAAAACACCCATCAACAGAGCCCACAACTCATCATCAAGGATTAATGCTTTTTACTTTCTGGCTCTTTCTGTGCTTGATTGCCTCGATACAATGCTTAAGTTGTTGATGACCATAGCATTCAAGGCCTCTTGTGCCTTCACAAGTATCTTTAGATGATTGTGTGAGATGCAAATCATGTTTTAGCAACCTAACATGACATAAAATAATACACGTCACATAGTAACTATAAAAAATGTAAAAACCAAATATATAAAACAAATTCAACTCCAACTAGGATGTCATGAATATGGCTTGTGACATATGATGATTAGTCACAAACATTTTAATCTCTTCGGTCTCCTTGTAGACATTGACCCATTCAATTTGTGTGCCAATCTTTTGCAAGATTAAAGTGAGTGGACTGCACATGGTGTCAAAAAAATGTGACTATATGTAGCCCTATAGAACTAACTGCCCTTCAATTTTTAGCATTGTCTGTTATGACTTGGACAACATATCCAGACCCCACCATCTCAATGGATTCTATGATGATATTGGCAATGAAACCTACATCTTTTACTTGCCCCTCACAATCCACTGCCCTCAAAAACATTGCCCCCTTAGGGGACATTGCTATAACATTGATTAATGGCCTTATTTTGCTATCTTTCCATCCATATTAAATGGACACACCTATTTTCGGCCATGTATCTTTGATCAATGTCTCTACTAAAGCTTTCTCCTTTGACAATAAAGTGGTTGGCACCTTTTCATACCCAAGATAGACATAATCAAGAGGTGTATTGCAAAGTGTATTCCCCATCTCCCACCTATAAGGTGATCTTCATCTAATGATGTTGAACGGAAGGAAGCCCATTGCCATATGTGCAATGAGCAATTTGGTCCACAACCTCTCAAATTTCATTTGTGAAGGCCTTGTCCAATGTGCCTCTTTTTCAAGAAATCAAAATATTCTTTGGTTCAGAAGGTGGTGGCATTGTCATCAAAGGATGTGGGCCAGCTGGTTTTTTCAAGCCACTAGGTCTCTTCAAGCTTTTCTTGGCAAGAGGATGATCATTAGTTTTTGATTTATTGCTTCTCTTGACATCCACTTGTTCCTTAATATAAGTGATTATTAGATCTTGCAGTAGCCCTTTATCATTTGCCCATCTACAACCTTTATTCCATGTCCAGGGATAGCACATAAGTGATCTTTAACTCCAAAATATGAGCTCTTATGCTCTTTGTTGCAATGGTTACACCGCCAAATAAAACTCCTACCACCAGAAATTTGCTTAATCATTGTTGTATAATGCCAAAGTGGTGAAGCTGGATCAATTGTAAAAGGACTCTCTTCATTTTGGACCCAGGCAACTGAACTAAATTTTCCAGTTGCAGCCATCATGTATGAATAATGAACCTTAAATCAAAAACATTATTGAAAAAAATAAAACAAAAACCCGGCATTATAACCCCCTGTTATGCACAAAAAGTTTAAAAAAAATATAAAAAAGTTAATAATTAAAAGAAAAAAAGTTTGATTTTTTTTAAAATTGAAAAATCATGAGAAAAATGATTGAAACTTGGAAAAAAAGAAGATTTACTCACCTTTGGTGGCTAAATCTTCTTCTCCAACAATTTCTAAGCCTTTAGTGTGTGGCTTACTCCTTCCTAGCCTTCACCTTTGGAAAAAAAATGCAGCAACCTTGAAAACCAGGTTGAAGAATTAAAAAGGTCAGTATGGTGTTTTGTGTTGAGGTAATGAGTTCAAATGGCCAAAATATGGAAAGTTAGGCCAAAATTAGGTACTAAAGGGGGGAGGGCTATGTTTTAAAATCTGTTTTACTTTTTTTAATGTTGGGGACAGTTTTTTGGTGCCCCTGCTGGCAGATCTGCCTGGGCATTTGGGTGGTTACCTAGGAGTACGTGGGCCCACACCGGTACCATACCCACACCCAAATCCAAGTTCTAGGAGCTGAACCCTGTAACTAGATATTTCATTTTGGGCGAATCCTAACTTTTCTTGGGCGAACTGGATTGTTCTTTGGCAGTAATTCTATTTAAACGTGTAAGTTTAAGTCTGTTAGCGAGGGAGGAGGCATACGTTTGGGCAGTCTAATCTATTGCAGGCTCTGGCAGGACAAAAACTGACTTATGAGGAGAGGTTGGACATGGCACTAATCCGTCCAAGTCTTTTCCTAACATTTACAACCTATTTTCCTAAGCGATTGTCCCTGTTCTGTGCGGGTCTGGTTCTGATTAGCTGATCTTGTGCACTAGATCTGGATGTATGAAATCTGCATAATTACATAGTCCTTATTGGAGGGGTACCATGGAACCTGGGCAGAAATTTCTTGATTGCAGACCCAAGGCGATCCCAAAATTAATTGTATCAGCTTGAAAGAGATAGACAGGTGGAGCATTGTATCATTTCTTTCATATGGAGGCATAGTCCTCCTTGGCAGCCAATAGTCAGAGCAGGGGTCACAAAAATTATGTCGAGTGAGTGAAGCTTCACAATAAAAGTCAGGGCAAATAAAGGAAACCCTTGGTTCTAGGCACTCCGTGTGTCAAAGCCGATTGCCTCAATCTCATCACATCAGTTCCTGTGTGGAGGCAACCCTACTCATTAGGTGGCTGTCATCTGAGTATGAAATTCTGAACACTTTAATTGTTGCAACTAGGGTATCAGATTGAGGGCTCTCCTACTTTTTCCTCTATGATCTGTTCTGTAATCCCTTGTTCAGATAATTATCTGATTAACAGTGACATGTGATTGTAAATGAATTGTCAATTTAGTAGTTTTTCTGTGTGTGGTGATAGACAACTTGCTGTTGTATTTTGTCAATGTGCGCAGACTTAATCCCTTTTTAGTTAACAGAGCTGGTAACAAAATATTGAGCTAATAAACCCAAGGGGATATAACAAACTTGTTGGTGGATTTCAAGGTTTGTTTAAATTTTCCTTTCTCTTATTATTATTGAAGAAGATAAAAGAGGGCCATCTGTGAAGTGGAAGTTAGTGTACCTGAATTCTCTATTTACATCAGGTATATCTAAGATTTTGTCTTTGTTCATTCCCTCGTTTAAGAGATAGGAAAGGCTACTGCTCATAATAATGAATCGATATGGACTGAACAGGTCTCCTTTTCTTAGCCCCCTAGTGGAGTGGTAGAAGGGTTCTAGTTTGTTTTTAACCTTGGCAGCTAAAGAGGCTATGGTAAAGCAGCATTTGATTCATCCTATGGTATTTACCATAGAAGCAGAAATCAGGGAAAAATCCCAATTACACCCGATTAATTGTGAATCTGGTCATGCTGCAATTTTTCCCCCCAAAATTGCCTAAAATCGCCCAAACTCGGTCAAATAGTCAACAATTTTTGCGAAAAAATTGCAAAAAACACATGATTAATCTGGAAAAAAATGTGCCAAAAAAAAGAAGCAAAAACCCTAAAACACATTAGTTTTTCTTATAAAGTCGACTATGCAGGCTCGTTTCTTATAAACACAGCAGAAGAGTCGCAGGGAGTCTCGAAGAGGAACCACAGGAGGATTACAGAGAGTCAAGATTCGATAGTCCAGTTTTTTTTTCATTTGTCTATAAATTTGCTTATAAAATGCACATGTATTGATTTTTCGTTTGTCTATATATCTTCTATAAATGTATTCATTTTTCATCTTCTATATAAATTTACCAGATTTTTTTAATCTTCTGTTAAAGGAAAATTTTCTGCATATATTGTATATTGAATGGTCACTGTATAATATCCGCAGAAAATTTTCAGTATATTGTATATATTTTCTATAATGTATATTGATTGTCACTGTATAATATCCTATAGATGGAGGACTAACTGTATATCAATATTAGCTGTAGATGGATGTATATATTTATATTGTCCTCCATCGATTGTTGCAGATATATTATATAGTTAGTTCTGTATATCTTCATATTATACACTAATAATATATTATTTTGCAGATACTATACACTAATGATATTATGTTATTGACTGTATATCTGCAAGATATTATATAATAATGATACAGAACTACAGAACTAATAATATAATATCATTAGTATATAATATTATTATTTATATACTTCTATATATATGATATTATATGTATTTTGGCATATTATATAAATTTATATGTGCAAAATAATATATACAGTTAGTTCTATATATCTGCAAAATATTATATACTAATGATATTATATTATTAGTTCTGTAGTTCTGTATATGATATTATAAATTTATCTGTACTTGTAGTTCTGCATATTATATAAATTTATATCTACAAAATATGTATATGAGTTTATTAGTTCTGTATATCTCCAAAATAAAATGAACAAGAACACTAGTTTGTATATCTGGATTCTGTATATCAATTTTCTATGGAAATGAAATTTTGTAATTTTATAGATATTAGTCATTTGTGTATCTATTTACATTCTATGTTGAAGTATCTAAAATGCTTTTGCAGATTCTTGATCACAATGCCACGTACAAAAGATTTTGCGTGGACACATTGCACATCGATTACTGGTACAACTAAGGTTAAATGCAATTGGTGTCTGAACGACATCAGTGGTGGAATTTACCGCTTCAAATGGAATTTGCAAAAGAAGCGGGAAATAACACCACAACATGCGCTAAATGCCCCGTAGATGTGACATACCAAGCCAAAAAAGCTCTTGAAGGAATTATCGAGAACAAGGCAAAAAAGGTGAGAACTGGGATTGAAATAGGTTCTAGTTCTATGGGTGTTAGGAGGAATCAATTGAATGAGGAAGATGGTTGAGGGGAGGGTTTCAGGGAATTTGAGACTAGTGGGAGAACACCTACTACAACACATGGCCCAAACACAGGTGGAGGGAACATCAATGAATTCTTCGCACCTCATACTACACCAAGATCACATACCACTTTGGAGAGTATGGGGTGGAGGAAAACTGTTCATGAACAAGCAATGAAGGGGATTTCAATTTTTTATATCTCTACTACCTTGGCATTCCATGCTTGCAGATCTCCATATTGGCAAGCTATGATGGATGGTGTCGCAGTTGTAGGGCATGGGTTTAAAGCCCCGTCTTACGATTCAATGAGGTTTGGTATGCCCAATGGTGCAGTAAAAGATGTTCAACATGTTGACGAGCATCGGCTAGAGTGGGCTAGTAGTTGGTGCACCATTATGTCAGATGGATGGACAGATAGAAGGAACCGATCCCTCATCAACTTCCTCGTCCCTTGTGATAGAGACACTATATTTCTGAAATCTGTGCATGCATCACATGTAATGAAAACTACAACTGTATTGTTCGAGATGTATGACTCAGTAGTCATGGATGTGGGGCTGCAAAATGTGGTTCAATTTATTACAGACAATGCTGCTGCTTGTGTTGCTGCTGGGAAACTCCTGACAAACAAATACCCCTCCATGTTTTTTACCTCATGTGCAACACATTGCCTTGATCTAACCCTATAAGACATTGGAAAAATTGAATGGGTTAAGGAGGCATTGCAAAAGGCTCATGCAGTTACCAAATTTATCTACAATCAGACGAGGGTTTTGAGTATGATGTGCCAATTCATAGGGGGCAAGGAGCTGGTCGACCGGGGGTGACAAGGTTTGCAACACACTTCCTTGCACTACAGACTCTAGTTCAACAAAAAATGAACTTGAGATGCATGTTTGTTTCAGCTGAGTGGATGGACTTAGGCTTCTGAAATCTAACAGATGGCATGAGAGTGGCAGAGTACATATCTACCAATTTTAGGGAAACAATTGAACACGTGGTACAATCCTTAGAGCCTCTAGTAAAAGTCTTGAGATTAGTGGATGGGGATAAATCCCCAATGGGATATTTGTATGAGGCCATGGATAGGGCTAAGGAGGTGGTGAAGGGTGGGTTGGAAAATGATAGGACAAGGTATCAGCCATTATGGGATATAATTGATAGGAGATGGGATGGATAGGTGCACGCTCCTCTTCATGTTGCAGGATACTTTCTCAATCCATCATTGTTCTACACCACAAATTTCACAGAGATTGATGCTGACATCACACGAGGCTTGTTCAGGTGCATGAAAAAAATGTTTCAAAGCATAGTGAAATTGAAAGCCGCTATGTTAGAGTTGCAAATGTATAAGCAAGCAAGGGGTTTTCTCTCATCTAGTGCTGCTGAGGAATGCAAAACAACCTTCCAACAAGGTAGACTCTATAAACATTTGATAGTCCATTTATTTTGTTGACATGATCAGCAAATTAGTTAAGATTTGAAGATATTCTTACATAATATCATCTCAAAATGTGTTTTTCAGCTTAATGGTGGGGATTTTTTGGTCACGAATGCAAAAATCTCAGGTGGATGACAATACACATTTTGACCTAGCCATGTAGCTCATTCGTCTGTGAGTGTTTTTGAACACATACATTCTAAGAAATGCAACCGTCTAACACAAAGACAGATGAATGACTTTGGGTCTGTTCACCACAACCTTTGCTTGAAGCTCAAGAAAGCTCAAGTTAGGAGTTTTAATAACTTGCACTCAATTGAAGTTGTATTCATTGTGTTTTTCACTTGTAGGCAAAGACTAATTTCTACATGGAAATAAACAGTAACTATTGAGGATGACTCCTCAATTGACCTTGATGAGATAGATCCAGAGTCTAAGTGAATTGTTGCGCCTCAAAGTGATGATGATGTTTATGAGCTTGAATATTTGGAAATCATGGAAACGACCAACTTTTCGAGTAGTGTTCTTGAAGGACTTAGGTCAAGGACTTTCCAAGGAGAAGCATCCGCAAGGCCTTCTACCCCCTAGCATGTCATTGGCTACATTTGATTTTTTGGAACTTTGTACTTAGTTTATAGTTGACTTTGTGCAAGTCAAACTATATTGTAATTGACATTTTGACAATTGTCTCCATCTAGTTATCTTTTATGTTATTGTGGTATGTTTTGTGCAATGTAATCAGCGATATGGATATAAATGATGAAAATCTATTCTCTACAATTTATTGGTTGAACGCTATATTTTATTTTCTCTCAATATATCTATGATGTGGAAATGCCCTTTAATTTAAAAAATGTAAGTTTTGACTATTTTTCATGAAGTTTTTACCTTTTTTTTGTAAATCTGATTTTTTCCCCATTTTTTTTGGAAAAAACCTACTCCTGGTTTGCCCATTTTTTCCCAAAATGATTTATGCTTCTGTGGTATCTACTATTATTCTTAAGTCCCAGCTTGTGCTTAGCTTTCCGAATCATCTCCCAGTTTCCCCGGGTCAATAGATTTAGAGATGTACCGTAATCTTGGCTCTAGGAAAATATTGAGATTGATGAGAGTAAAGAATCTCTTTAACACATGACTTTATCTGTCATTTGTCTGCTTGGTACAAATGCATTCTGGGAAGGGGTAACAAGTTCGGAGAGCAAAGATTTCATCCCCTATCTGGTGGTTTTGGATATAATTTTGTACAGTATGTTGCATATAAATTTATAAAGATTAGCTGATTCTGGACCAACTTCCAACTCTTTGACTTCGCCACACTTCAGGATCAAGACCAGGATTGTATTATTTAAGGTATTTTGCATTTGGCTAATTGTTTGAGTTTCTTTTACCAACTGCCCCTATTTTATGCCCAATATGAACATAATCCATATGATATGTTCAGGATAAGTTTATCTTTGTTTATCCTGATGGCTCAAGAATTTCTTTCATAGGAAAAGAGAGTTGTGCTTTTTGGTTTAGCATAAATAAATTAGTTCATGCTTTGTGGATTTCTGTCTTGCGTTGAACCTTCAATTAAACAAAGCTAAAAATAACTTGGTGATGGTGTGAAAATTAAATTTTTTGAGGTATAGATCTGTTGTTTATTGAAATTTTTGGTACTTTGTCAAGGTTACATCTTTAGAGTGGGCAGTAAAATTTGAAAGAAGTCAGCTGAATTAACATTTCTTTTACCCTCTTTGCTGTGTTGACAAAACTGATTTCTTTGTCTTGTTGAGATACTAGAGCTGGAGTTCAACTGAATCATGTGTTTTGTTTGAGCAGTCTGCTGTGCAAGAACTGAAGGAACTATCAAGCCACTGCAGGACGCAAAGATGTTTAGAGCATGCAATGGAAGTAGCAGAGTCTGGAAAGATTCAGGATAAACTTTCCAAAGGAGTTTCAGCAATCACTTTAAAAGATGCTGAAAAAAAGGTCAAATCTTGATACCTTTCCTAGTCATACTGTATTTTCTTGTTATTTTTCTTTACCACAAAGCTTATTGGCTTCAAGGTTGCAGATTTTGTTGTTTTTCTCCATGTAGTAATCGACATTATTGATTTATCCTTACAAATGCTTTCCTAGAAAGACTTGTATTTTTGTTAAACTGTGTTTGTATTTTTGCATGTCAAAATTGCAGTCTTTTACTTGTTTGCTAATAAAATATGTTCATCTGTACTCTTATTATGAGCTTTATGATTGCAGGTATCTACCAAATATCTACTGGATATGCTGGATTCATATGAGTCAGCTGTGGGTGCAGCAGAAGCAAAAGAAACTCCTCATATTGTGAAATTTCCTCCACCATTCCAAGCAGTTCCTTGCAAACCTATTGTTCTAGACACTGCTATAAATGCTATAAAGTTTCCATCACTTGAAGGTCGTGTGAAGAAGGAAGAAAAGAAGAGTATCTTTGGCCGGTGGTGGCGATAGGCTGATTTTAGAAATGATTTCAAAATGGAAAATTTTGATAGTGAATAGGCCAGAAGATGTATCCGGTCTGTTTAAAGTTATTTAAGAAGTTGTAGGAAACAGTTTGCAGTTAATGTATTATTCCTAAATTTTGCCTAATATTTTATTTTTGGGGTTGCACTGGAAAGCCAACCCGTGGAATCTTACAATCAACTTGGTTATATCATTTTAACCTGTGCTTGGATTTTGATGTCAGAAAGAGATGAAGAATAGCATTAAAAGCATGCATACTCTCTTGCACACCTTGGTTACGCCAGACTGAAGGTGCTTTTTCTTGAAAATGCTTTAATCTTTAATAATACACCCCAGTTTCTCAAACTCCAAATATATCAAGGTTTGAGCAAAATATAACTTTGGTGCCTAGATTACGTTCTTGATTCTTTTACATTTAGTGCTCATATGGTGTATCTCAAGTTTGCAAACCTTGCAAATTAATGAAACAGATATGAAAGTTGAGATCTGAAATTCATTCCATAAAAGTACATCACTGATATAATTCCAAGGTTAATGAAGAAAAAATGGATACTAAGCAGAATAAACTTCTATATTTGAAAATGCAGTCTGATTAACTTATTGGACATGCACAGGTAGGAGCATTGAGATGAGAAGAAATGTACAATGCATATGGAACTTTTTTCGTTCCTTCTAGGACCTTTGTAGTGGAATGAATATTGTGAATGCTATGAGAATTACTTTGTCTGTGGTAGGAGCATTGAGATGAGAAGAAATGTACAAGGAATATGGAACATTTTTCATTCCTTTTAAGACCTTTGTAATGGAATGAATATTGCGAATGCTATGAGAATTACTGTCTGTGGTCATTCATTAAATTTGAAGAGAGCATGAATATTTGGAATGAATGACCTTCCACACTTAGTTCTATGCTCAGTTACTGTAATCAGCAGAACTCCATATTCTTGTTTCAGTGGAGTTCTGTCAAATTAATAAAATGTCATGTTAATTGCAGTTCTTGTTTTGGCCCCTCTTTTAAGTTATAAAGCGTCTTGTAAATTTTAGACTGCTATGGTGTTACTATCGATCCCTCAATTTAGACTCGAGATTTGTTAAGAAATAGTTAAGAAGACTCTGTATGCTGCATGAATCTTGAACATCCAAACCAAGCCCCAAAGGTTTCTTCTCATTTATTATTTGTCTATGAATGTGAATCATGAACATCCAAAGGAAGCCCAAAAATGAGTGTTCATTTAGTGCAGGATAGGTTTTGGCATTAATTAGTTTCTTCGAATATTTGTGCATTCCTCAAGGCTTTAATTTGATGAATGTATGCCCTTTTTTTAATTCTTTTAAAAGTAACTCAGAAATGGGGATACTTGGATGGGCAGAGTTCTTTGGAATATCAAGCCTCACGAGGAGTTGTTTCTGAGACATTACATGCCATTGTTGTGTCCAGGGGCAAAGAAAGTAGGGTTGGGTAGGGTTGTGAGGGAGGGGAGTGTGGGGCATGAGGTGGGTGGTGATACAACCTTTTGTAGCAAAGAATTCTTATATTGATTCATTTGTTTATTGAATTTCCCAGGAAAATCAAATATCAGTGGCCCTCGTTGGTGCTTAATGTCATGTTGAGCTGATAGGCTATTGTAGGTTGGAACCAGCCATGTTTGACATGTCTCATGTTTTTCAAGGAAAATGTGTGTTTTTCCGGCAAAGGTGTGGTTGCCGAAAAACTAGGGCAAGCTGTATATTAATTTTTATTTGCTAAGGTGCGGGTATCCACACCTTTTCCAGGTCACATGATCTTGAATCAGACAACAAAATAGTTTGAATTTCATTTAGGCACTTTTGAATATACTCTAGGTCTGTTCACTGTGCGTTCCATGTGGTGTTGTGAGCAGAGTGCCCCTACAAAAGAGAAATTGCTCTAAGCTGTTAATGATAAAGTTTTCACATTTGAGTCAAAGTAGAGAAACATCCTTAATATCTACAAGCTTCCTTCACACACAAGGATTAAAAGATTATGGAGATGAGGGGGCGGTTGAAGGGAGTAGACAGATAGTTGCCCAAGCATAGTACGACCAATGAGGAAATCATCCCTCTATAGCATTGGGTGCAAGTAAGATATGGCTTTTAATGATTTTCTTTTAATTTTTTCTTTTGATTGCTTTGTTCAAAGCATTCTTGTTGTTGCCACTTCTTCCATTTCTTGTGCAGGTAGCTCGAACATAAGGAAAGATGGTGTTGGTTGTCTTTTCTTTCTACTTGTAGGTTTACAATATGATTGACAAATTAATGTCACTGACTCTATCACCACTCCAAAGTCTGCAAGGAAAAGGGCCAATTAACAAAGATCAACAAGGATCCTCCTACACTTTGAGCCTAGATGCTCAGGCGGGTGTACCTTTGACTCATTTCTTCAAAGGAGTCACAAAATATTATACAACTATACCCTTTACAAATTGTTTTGAAGATTTATCATTTAAATGTGTGTGATTGATGATGAACTGCTTCCAGAGAAAGAATCAGTGCCTTAACTTAGGGCATAGAGTCACTCAATAACACATATCAACTGAAAATCCTAAATCAAATACTCTTGAACTCAGAATAAGTGCTTTGCCTATTATCCCTCTCACTCCCAAACCTGATCATCAAATTCCTATTCAACCATGAACTCACTGAAATCACCTTAAAGACTTTAATCCTAACTTTGTTAGGAACTCAAAGATAATCCCACAATACTCTTTGTTTACCATATGCTAACTCACTTTGTGACATTAACATATATGAGCCCAAGATCAGAATAAGAAAACAAACATAAATTTGAGATTGGAATCCAAGTGTATTCTCATTAAAATTTGCAGAATCAATACATTATCAGAACAACAAAATGCTAGGAAACAGACCCAAAATCCAGGCTCTCCTTGTTCAGTCTTTTACATTAACTTTCAACATAACATCAACAACCTTAAAAAATACAAACTACTGCAATATATATACCACAAGTCATCTTGGAATCCTAAAAAGTTTAGGATGCAACAAGCTACGAATGACTGAGGCAAGGGCTAGGGTTTTCACCCACCCAACCAACCAAATACAATCAAAATTTAATACATTTGGGGAAAACCAAGTAGCCTGGAGAAAGCAGATCCTAAAAAGATCTTCATCAATGAGAAATCTCCTAATTTGTACCGAGGATCATGAATTTGCTGTGTTAACTAGTCTAATTGTCCTTCTGCAACATGCCTCGAGCAACATTACCCATTCCTTACGGTATAGTCCCCTGCAGACAATCATCACGCCCCTAGACCACATTGCAACAACAAACAAAATCAAAACCCACCTGATCCAGCCGCTCCAGCATTGAATTTCAGTCCTCTAGTGGTTGAAAACCCTTAAAATATTCAAATTTTGAAGAAAACGGCTACATCAGGGCGCGAGATAGCATATCGATGGTCAGAAATCAAACTAAGATCAACTTTAAAACATCACTATCAGATTCTTGACTTTTCCCGGGCACCTCAGATTTAACCCTAGTAGAAATCCTGGTTTATATTTATGCCTTGGTTGCGAGATTGCGCATATATCTTTATTAACCATGTTCACCTTAGCGATTTAGCGATTGCAGTCAAGAAGACCTAGGCCCACCTGGATCCACGTGGCACCAAACCATTCGCCGCTTACATAATGAATCAGCAACAAAGGACCCACCAAGCGGTCCCCATCTCTAAGATCAGATCAACAGCTGTCGCTATACCGCGACCTTTAAAAATCATGCATCTTCGCCTAGTGGTGTAACGACAGCCACAAGATCCATCCGAACATTAATCACGCCTGAAGGCCCAAAACACTAGCCCAACTGACAACTACCAAGTCACCCATCCAGCAACCAATCAAAACTCAACAAATCTGCAACACCTGGCACCCAATATGACCTGGTAATTTAGACCCCCTTGTCAGTAGCCACTACCTTGCGGAAGATCGGACGATGGTCGCTATACTGCTCACCTTAAACATCTAACATCTTATCGCAGCGGTATAACGACAATCACGAGATCACGTTGCACTTTAACCACCCAAGAAAAATGGCCCCACTGACACCATCCCCGTCACCTAACCTGCGACCAATCAGAGAGGGCCACGTCACAATATCCAACAAGCGGACATACAACTTTTTCATCGCACATAGGTCACTCTGACAACCTCCACCTCATACTCAAGCTCGACCAATAAGAAACGAACATGGTGGCGTGACCTGTCACTGGACCCACTGAGGAACATCATACCATTGGCAGATCGGACGGCTGGCGCATGATCTCATGGGGGAAGAATATTCTATGAGATCATGTGCCCACTGTAGGATTGAAAGAGACTAAGACATTGGGCCTGTTGGGACAGATGTCCGCTTGTCGCTATAACGCATGTCAGAAACTCTGACAACAAGGAACCTTGTGGAATAATGACAGCCACAAAATTTAAAGGTGAAACTTAGGAAATATTAATGGGAGACTTAGGCTTTGACAGGAAAATTAAAAGGGGGCCCGATAAAGTAATCTAATGACACAACATGCAAAGCGGTCACAGTGAATTTGACACATGGGTAATTGGGACTTTAGTGAGCAGAAAAAGTAACACTTAAATAGAACTTGGTATAGGGAAATTAGGGCTTCTTTTCACCAACGTCTAGAAATTTTGAATTTATGAACTAGGGTTTGAGGCAAGAGACCGGGAAAAACATTGCAGAGGCCAGAGAAAAATTACACAACCATGAATTTTATTGCAAGTGCTAACAGATGGATGATCGGGCTTGTCTTGAGACATAGAGGTAGAAATATGTTTGCTACATGGATCGTGACCTCTGCCTGGCCAGTTGATAATATGTGCTTCGCGCCCCACTCCATTCATTACTTCATTGACTGATTATAATATATGTCATCCCCACCTCACTCTTTTCGCTCTTCTTGCAGGGGACAAAGACCGAAGGAATAGTGAGGCCTTTTACGTTAATATTTTTTTATTTAAATGTTTTTTTGTGTTTTTCTTTTTCCTTATTATTTTTTTACACACAAGTTAATTAGAAAGGAATGTGAACAAGTAATATTAGTATTCAAAGTGTCCATACTTGCATCCAATCCTATAAGAAAAAAATCATAGTGATTGCTAAAAGAATCGATAATTATGAAGAGTCCAATTCGCTCTAACCTTAATTTCTATCTTCGGTTCATTGTTTGTCTACTCATTTTGTTTCACTAGGAATGTCATGGGAGGCGGCTAGGGTTTGAGCTAGGAAGCTCGTGGAAGATCACTGCAGGGAGACTTTGACCAGGGTGACCACTGCCATGAGAGGATCTATCCTTAGGCAGGTAAAAAAGTGTGCCATTGACTACTATTGCATTGAAACCTGCTTGGTCTTTTCTTAATCCATTTGGCGAGGCGATTTGGACTCACCATCTTGAATTTTGTTTTTAGATATTGTCATTGCAACTACCCTAGAAGACTGTTAGAATACGAAGTTGATACTATTCATGTTGTTGTCATTGATGTCAACATATCCTATGCATATTTATGTTTTGGCTGTATTGGTTGATGTGTACCGATATCCTTGGTGTGTCGGTAGAGATGTTCATTGAAGGATGTACCTTAATGTTCAATCTTATTTCTTTTCGGTGGTGGTCCTATCTTGTGTGCAACATATGGTGGATTGATTATTTGGGTTTGGTCATATTTGGAGCATGTTAATTCATGTTTCGGTTGCAACAACTATTGTGTAATGTGTTCATTATATCTGTTGGCACTGAAGGCTTTGGAGATGGTGTAGCATGTTGTCATGCACGAGGCATGTATTGAGCGAGGTGGTCAACATTTCATTCCTTACCATCGTGGGAATGTTTTGGTGTGACCTATTTCAAATCGGCTTAGGCCAACTTGGTTGATGACATCAAATAGTATAAGAAAATTAATGTTTTTCAGTTGTTCATGTGGCTTAGGTGATGCTTGTATGCGAAGTGAATGTGAATCTAACAAGAGATCTGCGTGTTGATCATGCATGTGGATGCAATTGGTAGCAGACTAATATATCATTTCTATATTGCAAAGCATCAGTGACAATAGTCTCAGTGGTGGATTCAATCTCATTTCTTATACTTTGGCAGTGAACCTATTTATTTGGTAGCGAGCCTATTTGTATTTTCATATTTCAGGGTAGTTAGCTCGGCCAATAGTGAGCCAACCGACAGTGAGCCTTTGTAAAAATAATCTTAATTGGTGTTTCATTTCATGAGAATTAACTTCTTTGTGGTTTTTTCTAGTTTGGGTCCACGTAAAATTCGATGTTCTTTGTGTTGGTGTTTTTGTGCTTACATGTTCATATCTGTTACAATTGCTTATTGGTAGAATATAAATTAATGTTGATATAATTGTTGTTATCATTTGCATGATTTGTGGGTTTACTGATAGAGTTAAAGTTTTTGAAAGTGTTTGGGAATAACTGATTCACCCCCCTCTTAGTTATCCAGCCTATTCAACAATTGTTAACAGAGCTTGGTTCCTTGATATAGAGCTTAACTGCTTGAGGTAGATCCGATCACACACAAACTAAGCATTCCTATGTTCCATGGATTAGACTATAGTACATGGAAAGATCAGATGAAAGGATATTTGATTTTGGCTGATTATAATACTTGGAAGCATGTAGATACAAGTATGTGTTCCCTCAGAATGACCTTAAGACTCCAGATGAAATCACAATGTATGAGGAGATTGAAAAAGTGAGGTATGCTATCACTAGTGCTTTATCAAATAATGAATTAGCTAAGGTTATTTCTTTAAACACTGATTATGAAGTTTGAGAAAAATAAAAAGAGATTTATGAAGGAAATGATAGGGTTAAGTTATCGAAGAAGCTAACAATAAAATGTCACTATGAAAATCTGAGAATGGAAGAAGGTGAAGACATTAGAAGTTACTTTTAGAGAGTTGAGAACGCAGTTAATGAAGTCAAGAACCAAGTAGGCACTATTACAGATGAGGATTTCGTGGAAAAGATATTGATGACATTATCAGATAGCTACAATGATAAGATCTCGACTATAGAGGTGTATGATCCAAAGAAGTTTACTAAAGAGTAGTTGTTTGGCAGTTTGACTACATTTGAGCTGAGGAAATTTAGAAGAGAGAAGAACAAATCTGAGACCACATTCAAGGAAATCAAATCAGAAGATCCCAGATCCCAACGATGATAATGAAGAAGAGTTTGAAGCAAACTTTGCGAGAAGGTTGAAGAAAGGTACTGACAAGTACAAATGTATGTTACCTCTAAAATGCTTTAGATGTGGAAAAACTAGTCATTTGGCTACTAGATGTCTAGAGAAGGGTCCTAGATAGAAGTTTAAGAAGTTCAATAAGAAAACTTACTATGTAAATGAAGAGGCGAGTATTTCAGATAACGAGTCAGAAGCAGAAGATTGTTTGTTTTATGTTGAAGAAGATAATAAATCAGAAATTGATATCTCTAACATTTGTGTTGAAGTTGATGACGATGTTGAAACTACTTTGTATGTTAGAAGGAACAAACATGAATGGCTAATTGATAGTGGTGCTTCTCATCATATGACTGGAGATAAAAGTAAGTTTGTGTCACTTGACAAGTATGATGGTGGTCCTGTTAGATTTAGTGATGATAAAGCAACTTATATTGTTGGAAGAGGCTCTATTATTTTTTATGGAAATAATAATACTGACAATGTCTATTATGCGAAGGGTTTATGTCAAAATCCTTGAGTGTTGGACATATGTGTGAGAATGGGTATGACGATTTTAAGAATGATGCAAAATTTAGAAGAGATTTGGAGATGTGATTGTAGTTGGAAAAAACACATGAAGGAATATGTACTAGCTTGAAGGAGCTTCAGAAGGATGTTGTTTACTATCTCAAACTGATGAGAGTTGGCTCTAGCATCAGGGAATGTGCCACATCAATTTTGACAAATTGGTAAGAATAAGTTCATCAAGTGTAGTAAGAGACTTACCTAGATTATGCAAACCAACCAATGTTATCTGTAAGGGATGTCAAGAAGAAAAACAAAGGAGAAAATGTTTCAAGGCAAAAAACTATTCATCTACCGATTTACTAGATCTAGTGTACACTGACCTATGTGGTCCTACTAGAACAAGAAGTTTTTAAGGTGAGGGATACTTTATACTATTCATTGATGATTATTCAAGGTTGACTTGGGTTCATTTCTTATAGAAAAATTAGAGGCTTTTGAGAAGTTCAAGATATTTAAGGCAAGATTTGAGAATGAATGTGGTAAAAAGATTAAATAGTTAAAATCTGACAAAGGAGGAGAGTTTACTTTTGATGTGTTTGGAAGTTATTGTGAGAAACATGGTATTAAGAGATAGTTTTCAGCAGCTAGAACACAATAGAATGGTGTACTGGAAAGGATTAACCAAACAATTTAGGAAGCAATAAGGACTATTGGTGATAATCATTCTAAGAATCATATTATTATTGATAATCAATAGAGGATTTGTTACTAGAAGTAGAGCAGCACAAGATCATGCTTTTTTGTGTTTACATTTAGAGATTGAACCTAAATTTGTAGAAAAAACATGTAATGATTAGAATTGGGTTAAAGCAATGAAAAAAAATTTGATGAGATTGAGAAGAATCAAACTTGGGAACCTGTGCCCAAATCAACAAATAAGAATGTAATTCACACAAAATAGGTTTACCGAAACAAGCTGGATGAGAATGGTAAGGTAATAAGAAACAAGGCAAGGTTAGTATGCAAGGGTTACACTCAGATTGAAGGAATTGACTTTGACAAGACTTATGCCCCTATTGCTCAGATGGAGGTGATCCAGATATTTCTGGCTTTTGCAACATATAAGGATTTCAAGGTTTATCAGATGGATGCCAGGTTAGCTTTCTTGAATGGGGAACTAAAGGAAGACGTGTACATTGAGAAACCATAAGGGTTCAGTTCATAAGAGAATCCAAATACAATGTGCAAATTGAAGAAGACATTCTATGGATTGAAGCAGGCACCGAGGTCTGGTATGGTAGATTGGAAAGGTATCTGATTGGTCAATGATTTTAGAAAGGTTCTGCAGATAGTAACTTCTATTTCAAGATTTATTCAAATCAGATTCGAATTGTTGTGTATGTTAATGATATCATTTTCGAAGTAAGAGGTAACTCGTGCAAAATTTTTGCAAAAGAGATGCAGGAGGAGTTTGAGATATCTATGATTGGAGAGTTGAATTTCTTCCATGGATTGCTTGTAAATCAAAGTAGTAAAGACATTTTCATTTCTCAGTCCAAGTATGTCAAGGAATTGTTGAAAAATAATAGTTTGTGATATTGCTATCAGGATTCAACTTTGTTATTTTTAAAGTCAAACTCATTGATCCATGTTTCATGAGTAGTGATTTACATGAACCCATCTCTCATGAGAATGAATGGAACACTTAACACTCATTGGATGGTGCACATGAACTCTCATGAGTGCTAAGTGTTTCATTCATTCTCATGAGAGATGATTTCGTGTGAACTACTACTCATGAAACATGGTTCACACAAAACCATCTCTCATGAGAGCTAAGTGTTCCAATCATTCTCATGAGATGGGTTCATGCGAACCCATCTAATGAGTGCTAAGTTTTCCATTCATTCTCATGAGAGATGGGTTCATGTGAACCACTAATCATGAAACATGGGTCAATGAGTTTGACTAAAAAAACTACACAGTCAAATCTTGATAGCAATATCACAATTTGACTTGCTTTGAAAAATATCTCCTACTTATCAAAGTTTAGTTTGGAAAATTCTAAACTAGTGTACTTCAATTGTTACCAGTTGTAAGTTGACTAAGGAAGACGAGTCACCGAAAGTAGATGCAAGTATAGATCGATGATTGGTGGATTATTATACTTGACTACTACCAGACTAGATATCATGTATGCGATATATTTGGCAACCAAATTTCAACAAGAATCGAAAGAGTTGCATGTTATGGTAGTAAAAAAGATTTTCAGATATCTGAAAGGAATAAAAGAGCTTGGTTTGTAGTATCCAAAGGTTCAGATTTCATGGTGACAACTTATATTGATGCAATTTGGGGAGGTTGTTTTGATAACCAAAGAAGTACCAGTGGTGGAGCTTACTTTCTTGACTCTTGGTTAGTTGCTTAATCAAGAAAGAAGCAAGATTTTGTAACTTTATCAACTACTGAATCAGAATACATTGCAACATCCTCATGTTGTACTAAGGTATTATGGATGAAACAGACTTTGAAGGATATAGGTGTTACTTTTGATGAACCAATTTCAATTGTGTGATTATATCGATGCTATAAATATCTCAAAGAATCTAGTGCAACATTCCATAATGAAGTATATATCTATCAGATATCACTTCTTGAGAGAGAAGGTGTTGGAAGGTGAAGTCATGCTTGAGTATGTGCTGACAAAGGAGGAAATATCATACATATTTACAAAACCTTTGTGCAAGGATACTTTTGAGTATCCCAGGGGGAAGCTAGACATTTTGCCCCTTCCTAATGTTCACTAAATGCACTAGTGTGTGGATTGGTCCAACAAATTGCATGCTCTTTCTTTTCTTGATCAATGATTGACAACTTTCTCTCAAGTGGTACAAAGTGAGTTGCTTAGGGGGAGTTTGGCCCTTTGTCATTGTTGTCAAATGAAGAGAGGAACAAGGAGAAGACCATGAGAACAAATAAATTTGATGCTAATTTCTTTTGACAATGAGTTGTTTGCTTTGTTATTGATGAATATTGTCAACAATGAAAAAGGAGGAGATTGTTAGAATGTGAAGTTGATCCTATTCATGTTGTTGTCATTGATGTCAACATATCCTATACATATTTATGTTTTGGTTGTATTGGTTGATGTGTATTGATATCTTTGGTTTATTGGTAGAGGTGTTCACTGAAAGATGTACTTAATGTTCAATCTCATTCCTTTTTGGTGGTGGTCCTATCTTGTGTGCAACATATGATGGATCAATTATTTGGTTTGGTCATATTTGGAGCATGTTCATTTATGTTTCAGTCCCAACATCTACCATGTAACGTGTTCATTATATATGTGGTACCGAAGGCTTTGGAGATGGTGTAACATGTTGTTATGCACGAGGCATGTTGTATTGAGCGAGGTGGTCCATGTGCCATTCCTTACCACCACGAGAATGTTTTGGTGTGACCTATTTCAAATTGGTTTAGTTTGACTTGGTTAATGACAAGTAGGAGATATTTTCCACAGCAAGTCAAATTGTGATATTGCTATTAGGATTCAACTGTGTAGGTTTTTGAGTCAAACTCATTGACCCATGTTTCATGAGTAGTGGTTCACATGAACCCATCTCTCATGAAAATGAATGAAACAATTAGCACTCATTGGATCTAGGTGACGCTCACAAAGGTGAAGCACCGGGACTTCTCGGGAGGTGAAACACTTGGTGAAGGTTTTGCAAATGGGGTTGCAAGAAGAGTGGGTTTAACCATGGAGGAAACTCCGTAGTTAAGCATGCTCAAGCTGGAGTAGTACTGGGATGGGTGACCTCCGGGGAAGTTCCGGTGCTTCACCTTTGTGAGCATCACCTAGATCCAATGAGTGCTAAGTGTTCCATTCATTCTCATGAGAGATGGGTTCGTGTGAACGACTACTCATGAAACATGGGTCAATGAGTTTGACTAAAAAAACTACACAGTGAATCCTGATCGCAATATCACAATTTGACTTGCTATGGAAAATATCTCCTACTTATCAATTGATGAGCTTAAGGGGCTTTCTAATGAGTGGTTCATAAGGCACAACACTTGGTGAAAGATTTGCAAATGGGGTTGGAAGCAGAGTGGATTTAACCATGGAGGAAACTCCATAGTTAAGCGCACTCAAGCTGGAGTAGTACTGGGATAGGTGACCTCTTGGGAAGTCTCGATGCTTCACCTCTGTGAGCATCACCTAGATCCAATGAGTGCTAAGTGTTCCATTCATTCTCATGAGAGATGGGTTCATGTGAACCACTACTCATGAAACATGGGCCAATGAGTTTGACTCAAAAAACTACATAGTTGAATCCTGATAGCAATATCACAATTTGACTTGCTGTGGAAAATATCTCCTACTTATCAATTGATGAGCTTAAGGAGCTTTCTAATGAGTGGTTCATAAGGCACAACACTTGGTGAAGGTTTTTCAAATGGGGTTGCAAGAAGAGTGGGTTTAACCATGGAGGAAACTCCGTAGTTAAGTGTGCTCAAGCTGGAGTAGTATTGGGATGAGTGACCTCCCAGGAAGTTTCGGTGCTTCACCTCTGTGGGCATCACCTAGATCCAATGAGTGCTAAGTGTTCCATTCATTCTCATGAGAGATGGGTTCGTGTGAACCACTACTCATGAAACATGGGTCAATGAGTTTGACTAAAAAAACTACATAGTCGAATCTTGATAGCAATATCACAATTGGTTCATGACATCAACCAATATAAGAAGGGTAATGTTTTTTAATTGTTCGTGTGGGTTAGGTGATGCTTGTATACAAGTGAATGAGAATCTAACAAGAGGAGATTTATGTGTTGATGATAGTGCGTGTGGATGCAATCAATAGCATAATGATATATTGTTTCTTTATTGCAGAGTATCAGTGATTGTGGTCTCAGTGGTGGATTCAATCTCATTTCTTATACTTTTGTAGTGAGCCTATTTATTTGGTAGTGAGCCTATTTATCTGGAAGTGAGCCTATTTGTATTGGTAGCTAGCCATTTTTATATTTTAGGGTAGTTAGCCCCATAGGTAGTGAGCAAACTGACAATGGGCCTTTGTAAAAATCACCTTAATCGGTGTTTCATTTCATGAGAACTAGCTTCTCTGTGGTTTTATCCTTGTTTGGGTTTCCTCGCATAGTTTGGTGTTCTGTGTTGGTGTTTCTCTACTTAAATGTTCATATATGTTATAATTGCTTATCGATAAAACACAAATTAGTCTTGATATAATTGTTGTTATCATTTGCATGAATTGTGGGTTTACTGACAAAGTTAAAGTTTTTGAAAGTATTTGAGAAAAACTGATTCACCCCCCCTCTCAGTTATTCGGCATAATCAACAAAGACATGGATGCAAAATAGAGAAGCATAATAAGGTGCATGAACCATTTGATAGAATGTCGCAAACGAGATGCCATCTCATGGAATGTGATGATTAGACGACATGTGTGGATTTTTATTTAATCTTTTCGACCATTCTTGTTTTACAAGTTCTATTTTTGATCCCCAGATGATAGTTGTTAATATTGCTGAATGAAATAATTGTTTGACATTGAGAAGCTTGATTTGGCTTCTATTTTTAGTGCAGGTTTTAAAAGTTTGGATTGGGTGTAGAAATAGGGTTTATGTTTGTTTGTTTTGGATTTCATGTATGTAAAACTTATATAGTCTAGTAGGAATATTTAACATTTCCAATATCTCTAGGTCTCTATGTGACTTGAGTTCATGCTCACTATTTTCATTGCAAATCCTTGTTTTTTCTCTAGCACAACACAAGTATTCTACTATAGGGGCCACATCTTCAACTAACTTGTTGTAAGCTTGTACTTTGTTAGGGCTTGGTTGTTTATTTGTATGCAAAAGGACACTCTAGGTTCAAATTTTGGTTGTAGCGATAGCATAAATCAATTGCACTCTCCAAGTAGTTATAATTTAGGGTAAGGTCATAGGAGTCACAATCATCATTTTCATATGAATAGTTTACACGAACCACTTGCTCTTTGAGAAGCTTCTTAAGGAGGGCAAGGAAGAATATGGGTTCGAACAGAAGGGCACCATTACTATTTCATGCCAAGTATCAGCTTCCCAATATGTGAAGGACCTCATTGACTAGAAAAACATGAACCTCATTGCCATGGTGGCTGCTTTCGTTAAGGAGGATGAATCCTCATACGTTGCCCGATTGGCGATGGAGACTTTATTTGCCTTGATGTTCTCTGACCTCACTATTGTTCATGCATTTAAGTGGATTATGATGGCAAAAAATATCAACATTCTTTTAAGCTTAAGATCTCTATAGCCCCTATTATAGGATGAATTTCACTATTCTATTACTATTGTGAAATACAAGATTGATCTTGATATTATTGTGTTGTAATCACTATTGTAGACTTTCTTATTTTTATTCTTGTTACATGTTATGAGAAGCCCTTGTTTCACAATTGATGTCAAGATTTATCATGGAAGATGATGTTATTCCTAACTAGTTACTGAGAGCGCGGGGGGGGGGGGGGGGGGGGGGTGAATCAGTAAATACTATTTCTATTATAATTCAACTCTTGTTTAATTATTATTCCAAGATAAGCTGAATGTAAACTATCATTCACAAGCAGAAATAGAAATACACAGATCAACAAATGATGTATATGTGGAAACCCTCCGTTAGAAGGAAAAAACCACGGTGAGACAGAACTCACAACTTCACTACTGTAGAAGTAAATATGCCCTGTTAGGAGCTTACAAAGCACTAGTGAAGGTGCTACTGGGTTAAGGGATTTGATAGAAGATCGGTTAAGATCTTAACTCTGTTAGGAGTTACCTAGTTAGAGGACTTTCAACATCAATAACTATGTTACCCGGTTAAAGGATTTTTACAAAGAATCAATTAGGGTTCACCTTGACTGAGGGATTTCACTATGCTTTCACACCTTATAAAAGCAATGATCTTAATTGACATTGATTGTTTGATTAGATCATACCTATTAATCTCTTCCTTAGTTTACTTGGCTGTTGACTCTTTTCTGCCTCTTTGCCTTTCACCTCTGGTGATTCTAATCTCTCTCTTCTCTATTCTCTTTATTCAGCAACTCTCAACAACCCCTTTTTTTTTTCTTGCATCCTATGACCTGTATTTATACAAGAGTTCATCTTAATGAAACCCTTAACTCATAGAACCACCAAGATGTAAACTCAACATTAAATCATGCAACTAGAAAAATAGCTTTGCATTTTGATCTAGAGTTTACCTTAAAAACATCTGTAGAAATAAAGCTAACTCATGTTAAAAAGCTAACATCAGTTCTGAACAGTGGATGCTCTGCATATTCTAGTTTTAACTCAAACTACTCCGCAGAATCTGGTGCGGATCTTTATGCAATTTTGATCGATATACACTTATACCTGGTCTATCCCTATATGCATTATAAGACCAATACAATGTACTTAGTTTAGTCTACTGGTGTATCCCTTTTGTTTAGTTTACCGGTGCATACACTCTGTTTCTAGTCTATTGGTTCCTTTAAAGTAACGTTAGTGACCGGTGAACCTTTACTGGTGGGAATGGTGTTTGTGATTTACACTAATGAGAACTTAAATTGCTAACAATCTTTCCCTTTTTCATTGGTGGAAAAACCATAAACAAAACCATACTCATTTACTTGTCACAATTTATACCTTGTCCTGTAGATTTCTCTTTCCTCTATAGCACACTTCCCCTATCCACGTGCTTTAGTTCTTCTGTTCTGTAGCTGTTCTATCCTGTTCCTTTTTTGAGCTTCTTGTTTTCTAACCTTTTTGCCCCTTTTTTTTTGTTCTACTCTCTTCCTGCTTCCCATTTCTTTTTGTTCTTCTTCTCCTTTTTGCCTCTATAGGACAAAGGGTTTAGCTTCACTTGTATTTTTACATTTGTAGGTGTGTGAAAATATCTTTATAAATATTCCTTGCGAAATGTAGAAACGGTGCCCATTGACTGGTTACATGTTCAATGTTCTTTTGTGTAGCTTTTAGAGAAACAATAATGTTCTCCATGTCCTCCACAGTTTTATAGTCCGGTACTTTGATCAGATTCTCTGCCGATGTTGCATTGAATCAAATGTGGGGGCCAGAAGCAATTAAAATCCAATGATGTCTTGGATTCTCTTTGTCTTCTCTTCAAGAGTCTTTCTTAGAATAAGAGCAAGACTTGTCATTTCTCTGTTGAAATTAGTTGTAGACTTATTCTTGATGTCAAACTGAGAAGACAAGACTCCTATATATTATGAGGACTTTGCTGACTTCTCTGTCAGCTCTTGTAAGAATATTTCAAAGTTTGAAGTTCTTTTCATCAAAGTTCCTGCCACTTGAATCTGTTGTTGAAGCACTCTTAAGTTGGTTAACACATTTACCTTTATCTCTTCAACTTGTTTGTGGAGAATCTCTATTCTCTTCTTTTCATAGTGGTTTATTGCTACAGTTTCTGGATCTGTCAGGTCATCACCGCTTGCTTGTGCCAATACTTCTAGCTGATCTATAACAGGTTAATCTTCATCTATGTCAAAATTAGGTACAAAGTTGAACAAAATATTCTTGACAGTGGTCAAGACCATGTCATGTTTCCTCTTGGTCATCTCCTTTAGCTGCCTTGTTGACATCTTGCTGATGTCAACCATAGTATTGGTGGCCTTTCTCCTTTTAGCTTCTTTATCCTCAAAAAATGACAACTTTCTCTTAGTTGAGGAGGAGCTTGGAATATCTGCTTACTCCTTTTGCTTGGGCTCCTGTTCCGGTAGAGCTTGCTCAATGTGTTTAGGAATTTCTTGTTCTTGCTCCTTATTTTCTTTATTTCCTTGTTGAGATGCATCTTCCGGTTGCACCTCCTCTTCAGGTAGGTCTTCCTTGGTAGGTGCTTCTTCCTCATTATGAGCTTCCTCTTTCGGTTGCACTTCAACTTCTGGTGGGGCATCCTGTTCTTGTTGAAATTGCACTTCCGGTGGGACTTCTTCTTTGTGCTTCTCTTCATCTGTATGTAATTCTCCCATAGGTATATCATTTCCCATCTCTTGTTCCTAGGGGACTACTTATTCAATGTTTACCTATTCACCAGATGTGAACTCCTTTGTTTGAACATTTTCCTTACCGATTGCAGGTTCTTCATGAGCAGTGAATTGAACCGGTGGTGCATGTATCTGTTTAGTTTGATATTAAGGACCTAATTTCTCAAGTGTACTAAAGTTGTACTATTTCTAGAAGTCTAGAGTCTCTTTATAGACTTCATTTTCATATCTGTTTAGTATCTTGACAAATCTATACTTGGTATCCAAGTTCATTGCTACTTCCTCTAGTATAATCTTTATTCTTTCTTCACTAAGACTAGGTCTTACCTTTAATAGTGTCTCCTTATTAATTCTAGTGTTGGTGCTTAGACCGGTTCTCCATTTGGTCCGAAACATAGAATTTAACTCAGGGAGAAACTTGGACCTATAGTCCCTTGGAGTTCTATGAAAATCCATAAAAGTTTCCTCTAGAGATATAATTACTGCCTATTTATCTTCTTCTTCTAGTACATTATACCATTTAGCAGCATTATCTACTTCTCCAAAGTCCATTACCTCATCAACTATTTCATTAACAGTCATAGGGAGAGTGTTACCTTTCCCAGAGAGATGAGAATAGTTGGGTGTGTTGGATCGATGCTTTTATCATCAGTGATGTCAACGATGACCAGTTCTGTAGGATTCCTCTCTTTGAATAGTTCTTCCACTCCAAGCACTCCTTTTCCTTTTTCGGTATCAATGATTGGTGGAACTGTGGTTCTTTGGCGTGCTTCCTCTGCTTGTTGCTGGGTTTGAAGAAGTTTGGTCCATAAGGCTACTCCTTCATCATGCACTTTCTCAACTTCTCCAACAAGCATGAGACTGATCCTCTTGTTTGTGAAGAAAGTTTTCTGATGCAATTCAGCTTGTTTAGTGGCTTCTTCTAGAGTGAGGTGGTTCTGAACCTCTAGAAGACCTTGAATCCTTAGCTCCTTTTTTTTGTCCATTGAAATTTCCACCAAGCTTCAAGAATTTGTAGGAGATCATTAGGTAAAGTTGTGTGTAGTTTTTTAGGATGCAGATTAAACTTATGAAGTCAGATTACTACCGCCTCTTCAATTTTCCTTCTATCTTCTTCATTGGCTAGTTGATTTCTATCTCTAACACGACCCATTCTGCCAGACTCTTTCAAACCTGCCACAAATTCATCGATTGTGGGCTTTGTTTTTCTATGTGGATACTCCTTTGTCAGATTTCCAGAAGCCCTCTTTTTGACTAGAGGAACAATGTTTTCAATCTCTGTTTCCTTAGGATCTTTCTCTTGAGTGCTCACTATTGGTTGTCCTCTTTTCCTTTGAGCCTTGGGTTGATCTTTGACCAATTTCTTCTTTGGTGTAGGTGTTCTATTCACATAAATGTTCTTGATTGGTGCCCTCTTCTTTAGATTCTCCTGAATCTCTTCGTGGGTACCGAATTGGTAAGCACCAAGATCTAGATCATCCTCGGTCAAGGCATTCGCATATGGCTTAGCAGCCTTTGAGGTGATCTCGTATCCCAGTTCAGGAGTGTACATGGTTCTCAGTTCCATGACTTGAATTATGCAGTTATCAATGGTAACCAAAAAGCATACATCGTCTTTGTATCCGTCAACAATGGTTGAGGACACCCTCTCTCTTGCATGCATTCTAAGTTGGAATTCCTCAAAGTGTTCAATCATTACTCTACCTAACTGGTTTCCTAGTTGGCTGGCCATTTCATTGATTTGATGCATGACTGGTCTATTAGTTCCCCAAGTCACTTTTCCGATACCCAGGAAGAAATTTGAATAGTAGAAGTATAAACATACCAGTAGGGTTCCATACTTCATGGATTTCTTCTTGAAAACTCCAAGCTTCTTCATGTTTTCAAAGATTTTCCTTTGAAGCATTGAACAAATGTCGTATTGGGTGTTACCGTACATTATCCAGTGTGCAACGTGAACTGCTCCACTTGGTATGTTGTTTAGATTGCTCAACTGATAAATCTTGTCGCCAATCACAACAGATACAAAATGGACTCCATCATCCTCAATGTCGTTGATAGTCATGAGTCGACCATCATATCTCGACTTGGTTAACTTTGTGACAACTATGTTGGAGATGGTCCTTAGGGTTAATGCTTCCCCTTGGTCGCTATATCCGGTCACTCTGTGAAGGTCTTCTTTAGTGATCTGATTGCATGCACCTCTAGTGAGCCAGAAACCCAGTTCGTGAAGATGACTTAGAACTAGTCCAATTTGGTCTTCTCGAAAGATAGTTGGGTAGCATACTCCATTTATAAGTCTAGATGATACCAGCTTGGCGTACTTATCAGGTAGTCTTCCTTCTTCACATAGCGAGAGGTACTCACTTTGAATATAGTTCTCTCCCAGTTCCTCCTGCTTAGCATGAATGAATGTCACGATGTCTTCAGTCATGAGGACTCTGTTTGGCACAAATGACATCACATCAACCATGTTATTTTCCCTATTTTGAACTGCCATAATATCATATGCTGGTCGGTTCGCTTGATCTCCTTTGATAAGCTTCGCCATAGAGGATGAAGATGCCATTGCTAATAACCGGTTGATAGAAAGTAGCTTTGATTGGTCTTACAATCAATATCTCTTGATGATCAAAGCATGCAAATTTTACTGAAGCATGAAATTGTTAATCACAAAATCACAAAGTAAAACTAAATGAGTAATTCTCCTTTCTTTTATAGAGTTAGGGCATAATGGTAATTACCAAATGGTAACTATTGATAAACGGCTACAACATTAATTTCCTTACCTAACCTTTCTTTCCATTTTTGCCAACCGGTATTCTGGCTTTTTCAATTGAGCATATCTCATTTGATTAATGCCTACCTGACCGGTTATCCTTATAGACTGAGTGAGACTGATTCTCACCAATCGTACCGGGAACAATAGTCTAGCTACCGGTTCCCCCTAAGCCCTGCAGGCTTAGTTTGCTGAAGAGATATCACCATCAACCGATGATGATTTTTCCTCCGTCTTCTCCTCAGTGGAGTTATTTGATTCATTTTTGAACCAAATTTGCCTGACTATTTTTCAGTCTTCTCTTCCTTATTGATCTTCTCATTTGAGGATGAGGTCTTATCCACCAGTTTGACCGATTCTTTCCTCTTGTTCATTGACCGGTTCCTGTAGTATTTGGCTAGGTGTCCAAATTTTTTGTAGGAGTAACAAACTATCTCGGTTGCCTTCCATGGATTCACCCTTCTATTGTCAGGTATTTTCACCAGGAGTCATTGTGACTATGCATGCCACAGTTAGCACAGTTGGTTGTGCTCCTGTTCTTATTTCTCTTGATGAATATCAGTCTTGGGGATATGAATGCCATTATCTTTGATCTACATTCATTAGCTTTGTGTCTGAACTTATTGCATGTGTAGCAATAGCCCTTGAAGCTTCCCCTGCTTCCACTGGACACAGTTGTGGGGCTTGACCAACATTCATTGGTCTTGTGGCCATACTTGCAATAGTTTTTGCAGTAACTATTGTTTGGCTTTACCGGTGCATTCCTACAGTCATTTGTATTGGAGATTTTCCTGCAGGCCAATACTGACTATATGTTTGTCATTGATGACAACATATGGAAAGTAGCATGCATGGAAGTCTTATGCAGTAAGCTTTTAGTATATGTACCATGGAATGATATCAACATGATATCATGGGTGCAGAGGTTAACTATTAGTACAGACAATTATATAGCAGCTTGTGTCAGAAGTGTTCCTGACAGAGTAATAGGTAGTGTTATGTGTATGGTTGTCTGTACAGTTGTCATGGAGCCTTGTGCGCTTGGATATATGTTGAAGACATGTTACTGATGTTTCAGTTATGAACGCATAGTCTATTGATCAGTAGAAGTGAAGTTATGTAGTTGCTATTCGCCAACAGTAGTTTCCTGTGTTTATTTTGAAGAGTCAATAGAGATTTTATTGGTTATGTAGTTGTGCCTATCCTGTGGGTATGCGCCCTTAGATTTAAGCTTAGAGGAGAGTTATTGATGTTTGTCTAAGAGCGCATGAGTTAATTTAGCTTACAAAGAAAAATCCAGTTGTTTTGGTAGAGCCGACAGTGTGTAGCGTGCGTCTACAATTATCTTATTAAACAGGTCCTACAATGTGTTGCGTGCATAGTAGAGCCGACATAATCTTTATTGGAGTTTTTTGTGGTTTCTCTAATATGATTTCAAGGTGGTTCTAATAGGCCGACTTGATTATATCATTTGGAGGAAAGATATTTATAGGCAACCATTTGTGATTGTTGAAGTGTGGTTCATGGTTGATTAAGCAAAGCAGAGCAGAGTGTGCGAAGTGTTGAGCCATTAGCAGAAGGTCTATGTGACCAAGTAAAGTACTTGTGCTATACATTAGAACTGATCCAGATAGCAGGTCAAAGCGCAGTTCACCAAGATCTAGATATAGTGTGTATCTGTTATTTAGAAGGTTGTAGCCTTCGCCCCTTTGAGCAGTGAGCACTCGGACAATGCATCCTCTCCCCTAACAGGGACAATTGTAAAAGACTCCTAACAAGGTCCGACCCTTGACCAGGTCTACTGTACTAAATATATTGTAAAGCAACTCCTAACTGTAATACCCCAAAAATGGGCTATAAGTTCATTAACCTCCTATATCGACATATCGAACGAAATCAACATCGAAGTCCTAACCTAAGACACATCTGAACATCATCAAATCCTAATTGATTATCCTAAATTCTGCATCAAGGAAAATTCCTAGTAATATTCCTAATTATCTTAATTATCTTTAATTTTATAATTATTTGGCGATAAATCATATTTATCTTAAAGTTTGATTAATTGAATATTCTCAATATTTAATTAATTAGATTTAATTTGGCCACTTAATTATTTAATTGAATTTAATTCCATTATTCCTAATTATGATATTTAATTTTGACAATAAATTCACAATCTTACAAATAATTGATTAAATATTTTATTTAATTAATTAAATCATTTTTGTCAATTTTTAATATTGTAATTTTGAATAAAAGTTTGATTAAATGATTGATTAACCCATAAATCAATTGTTTTATTTTTTAAAAATCAGTTAAGTTGAGAATAAATCACTTTATTTATTTATTAATTCATAATTATCCATGTGCACAATCAAAGAGTAGTTAAACTCCAAATCAGAAAATCAATGCAAGTTATTGACTTTTTGGAACTCAACATCATTTTTGAGTTTTAAAGTTGATCTAAACTTCTAATTTGAGTTAAAAAGCTATTTTTGCATGATTTGCATATTTTTGTGAATTAAATTATCTTTATTTAAAAATAACTCAAAAATCAACTTGAGTTATTTGAGTGATTTATGGCTTTCTTTCATGCATCCTCAAAGCCCTGGATTTCTATAAATTAAGGCTTCAGCTCATCCCAAATCATCTCATAATTTGCAAACTTATGCTAGTGAATTACTATCTGGAGAATCGGAGCTTCTTTGCGAATCAACCACGTTTTTTGAGATCACTTTTGTTTTCATATTATTGTTAGATCAATTTCATATAGATTAGATTTCATATCAAGTTTTTATCATTCTTATTGCAACTAAAATATAAAAAAATAGATTAATTGCATTCATATTTTATATCAGTTTTGCATTCAAATCCTTCATTTAGGTGTCGTCAAGGTCACTGATCTCGATAACAATCTGAGAACATCATACTCGCACCTATTAGAAGGCAGTAAATCGCCTGGTTAGTTTAGCTTTCAATTCATTGCACGATTTCATTTTTGCTAACCTCTAATGTTTTACTGAAGTGTTGTGTCTACAGATCAGGTACAATTTTCACACACACATTTCTTGCACCCACTGTGGGGCCCTGAAATGGGTTTCTAATTCAATTCTATCAATTTCTATCTTTTTCTCCTCAGTTTCTGTGCAAAATTATGATTTTTAATTTATGTCCGTACAATCTTCGTACAAGTTTCTGCCAAAAGTCATTTCGCACTGGACCCACTGTCGTACAACAGTATATTGGATCGAGAATCATGCTAGACTGTACATACTATCGTCTGGAAATTCAATTGTCGTTTCATTATACATGCAGTGTTGTACGAGTTTCTGGACTATCATCTGGGAGCATACCCATAGTCGTACGAGTTTCTCACTGTCGTCTGGTAACAGACCCACTGTCGTACGAGTTTCAGCATCAGATTTCAACTGTCGTTTCATTTTTCAGGGTAGTTTGTCATATTTGGTTTTCAAATTTTAACTAATGGCTAATCTTAACAATTGAAATTCTCTATTTTTGATTGACTCCTGCTGGTTTTGATTGGAAAAAGCACAAGAATTGCTAAAAATAGGTAAAAATCTACTGAGCGTGTTGCGAGGATTCCAGGTATTCTCCTTAATCTGATAACATTTCAATTTGGATCCTAAAATGAATCTCTCATGTGTTTGGCTTGAGTGTTTTCTTTACATGCTTTTCTTCAAATTTACATAATTGAATACTAGGTTGTAACACCTTAAGTATTGATAAGCAGTCTTAGATACTTGTGATTGATCTAGATTGCTATCTTGGGTTATTGGACTCGCTAAATCCGTTGGCCCCTCATTTCACCCCGTGGTTGCAATCTCAGCGCCATAAAGGGGAGGGGTCTACAGGAGAGAAGCGTTAATTGTTCCACCAGGCAACCCTTTTGTGCTTTTTAGAACTCACTTGTTTTTTAAGTTGTGGACTTGTTTTTAGCTTGTGTGAGGGGTTAATTGTTCCACCTTGTGGACTCACCTCATATTCACTTTAAGCATTAAGTGTTCCTCTTTTTGCTTTTGAGTACTTTTGGTAGATTTGCTTTCAGAAATATATCTGTGAAAACATAGTAATTAGGCCCTATGAACACTATTTGTGGTTCTTGAGAGATCAAATTCCCAGTGAAATCCCTCTTGATGATAGAATCCTTGTAAGTAGGGAGGATACTTAGTGTGTCTCACGTTCTACTAGGTCCGTGTGTCTTCCCTTATTAATTGATACATTCTCTCTCTAGAGAAGTTGATAGATCATGTGGGGTTGATATCATAGACCTTGGTGAGATAATCTTCATCTTAGCATGTTGAATTTATCTACCTACTTTGTTTGGGTTAAAAGTGAATACGCGTCAAACCCTTGGATCTAGAGCCAAGTCCCCTTGTGGTATACTATTGTGAGTCACCTTTAGAGAGGGTTAACCGTAGCGGACACTCCCTTCACAGGGAAAACTACATTGACGGAACCTCGAGCGGTCATAGCTATTTTCGCCGTGATAGTGACAGTTGCTATATAAATGTCCCTGTGGAAGAAATCTTCACAGGTGGTTCATTGTTGGGTTGTCAGATCTCCCTAGCAGCTCCTGAAGATTAAGTTCTCGGACTGTGTCAAAACCCTGGTGCGTCGGGATTGGAGTTCACCTCTTTGGATCATAAAAGTTGCAGAGTCAAACCATTACTAAAAACCCTAGCGAGGCCAAATTTTCATTTTCTAGGGTATATGTGCGTTATTGCAAATTTTTTTTGGAACATACACAATTAGCGCTTCTGAGGATTAGAATGAATAAGTCACTTGATTGTTCATGCACAAGGTAGCTTTTGCCCTTGTTCATTGTTTTCAGACATGCTTGGAATCACTTGCTTGCTGTTTTGCATGCTTGTTTATCTATCTGGCTACTAAAAACAAACAAATCTGTTACAATCCTCAAATCTGGACAATACAATTTGCAAACAATCCGAATCTGAAAACTCAAAATTTGCAAAATCTGAAGTAAAATTCTTTTCTGGAGTGAAAAGTCATCTCAGGAAGTCAGAAAGTCATACGAGTTTTTGCCAAATGTCATTTCAGTATTGCCCAACTGTCGTATGGTAAACCACCCAGTGTCGTATGAGTTTTGATGCCAGAAAATTCAAAAGTCAAAATCCTGCTTGCAACTGTCGTACGAGCTTTTCAACTGTCATTTCATAGCAGATCCTCTATCGTACAAGTTTTGCAACTATCATTTCATGGCATACCCACTGTCATATGAGTCTGCAGAGTGTCGTTTGGGAAATTTTTGGAAGTTGTCAGAAAATTGTCAAAATTGCTAGATATTTAGCTTTTTCAGCCTATTTCCAGAATCTGTCGAACAAATCACTATGTCAGGAATAGAGTAGTAGCTATTGAGAATCCTATCATTTTCCAAAGGTGGTCTTTTGAATCTGATTCAGCCTTCTGTTTAATTGATTTGAGTCTTTATCATCTTGTGTCAAAACCTTGTCATAACTATCAATCTTCTATCAAATCTTCAAAAATAGACTAAGTGTTGTGAACTCGTGTCTGCTATCTTTTGGGCAATCTACCCATACATCCAGGGCATAGTATCCTTTACCCATGTCTAATCGAATCTTCAAATCAATCAAACCTTGACAAGGTTGCGTCATCTAATCATCTTGATTCAATTCATTCTTTAGTCATCTGGATCCTATTCTTTGTTTCACTCAAAGTTGATGGTGGAAACTAGAGCCTTCTCACACAAGAAATCTGGAGAAGCATCCCAGAACTTACCTATAACCACTACCGGGGGTCCAACTCTTGAGCAACTCATCAATTCTGGTCTTTACAAAGAAGATAGTCTTGGCAACTATTGATTAAAAACTGGTTACATTCCTCCTCCATCAACTCACGGAGGTACCCAACAAACCCTGCATCAATCTATTCTAGGGAGTCCACAAACTCCTACCATGTCTCAAGCAGGGACAAACTTTGGCTCTCAGAGAACTCAATCTCAACATGGTGCAGATCAGGAACCCACACCTAAAGAAATTGCTCAATATCAAAATGACGATAACTTCAAACGAATGATGAAGCATTTCTTGAAAGAAGATAGAGAAGCATACTTTTTACAATTGGCTCATCAAGGAGCTAAACTTCCTCCCAACTTTAATGTTGAAGATATCATTACGCATGAGGAAGAAACTCCACTCACAGCTATGATGAAATAGATGCATGCTATGCAAGTTGAACTTAACAATCTTAAGAAAGAGAAGGAACCCAAAGAGTTCTCCATGGAAGCTCTATGCCCTTTTCCTTTTGACAAAGACTTGTATATGCCACCATTTCCAAAAAGAGTGGAGATGCCGAAGTATGATAAGTATGATGGACAATCAGATCCTCAAGATCATGTCAGAGAATTTTGTACACAATCAATGGAGTTCATGCATGAACCAACCTATCTGATGCGTCTCTTCCCTCGATCTCTAGGGTTAGTAGCCATCCACTGGTTCTCTAGATTGCCTTCTACTATCAGAACTTTTGAGGAATTGATCAAATTGTTTTATCAGCAATACTCCTACAATATTCAACATCCAGTCACCATGATTGATATCTGTAATCTCAAGCAACATCCAGGGGAACCATTCCTAACATTTCTCAAGAGATGGAGGAAGAAGTTCTCTCTATATGCTAGACCTATTCCAGAAACTGAAAAACTAGAAATCTTCATCAATAACCTTGTTCCAGAAATCAATTATCCTCTACAAATGTAAGATCATACATCTTTTGATAAGATGGTGGACAATGCTATCAAAATTAAAAAAGTGCTTGTGAAAAAAGGAGAAATCACACTTCAAAAAGACAAGTACGAATCAGGATCCAGTTCTAAAGACAAGAACAAAAATTGGAACAAGAACAAAGGCATCATCACAGATGGCGTTGTTGACACTATCCATGCCCCATCAAAGGCACCGGCCTACAATCTCACTCTTGGCACCCAAGCCATTAAAGCTTTAGAACAAAAGTCTTTTGAACCATCTCAAAAGAAGCCAGAATACAAAAGATGGGATAATAAATGAAAGTTCACTCCTCTTGGAGAATCTTTGGAATCTGCTATGAGAACTCTATTACTGATAACATCATCTCTTTGCCACCAATCCAACCACCTAATTCTAAGCCTAAGCCAAAATGGTGGAGAGAAAATGAATTCTATGATTTCCATTGAGGTAAAGGTCACAAAACTAATAACTGCTTCTGCTTGAAACATACCATTCAAGATCTGATTGATAATGGAGACATCACAGTTGAAAATCCTAAGAGCAATAATGATCATATGACATTTACAGAACCATTTCCGAAACATGACCAAGAAGTTTCAACTTCTTAGCCTAATATGGGGGCAAAAGTCAACTATGCCTACCCTGGAAATAATGTTGTCATCAATATGGTTGAACCCTGTCTCTCAGAGCATTGCAATGTCATCACAATTGTAAGAAGAGATAGACAAAATCAATCCACCAATGCAATTACTTGATCACAAGCCCAAGCACATCTGAAAGGACAAATCCCAGATTCATCAAATGTCCCTAAGGTGTCCTTCAATCTTTCATCTACTTCTAAACAGAAGGCTGCTTCCAAATCTTCCAATTCTAAAGATACAAGGCCTACATCTTATAGCATTGTTCAACAACTCTAGCACACTAATGCCAAAATATCCATGTTTGAGTTGCTTCGAATATCTCCAGCTCACAGAGCCATACTAGACAAAGCTTTGCTCGGTTCCAATGTTCCCGATGACCTTGATTTAGATAGGTTCCAGACTATGGTTGGACATCTTACATCTCTGCAATATATCTCCTTTTTAGATGAAGATGACAGCTCCTTGAGTCACCCACACAATCAGCCTTTTCATATAGAAGTCTTGATCCATAACCGTAGGGTCAAACATGTGTTGATAGATGGGGGCGCTGGCCTAAACATTTGTTCTTACAGCTTGATCACACAATTGGGATTTTCAGAATTGGCTATTGATCCTAGAAAGAAAATAACTATCAAAGCCTATGATGAACAAGAAAGATCTTATAAAGGTACCATTGTCTTACCTATCAGATTAGGTCCAGTTATCAAAGATACCATCTATCAAGTGCTTGATCTACCTTTGGCCTACAACATTCTTCTAGGGAGACCATGGATACATGAGATGCAAGCTATTCCTTCTACATACCATCAATATTTGAAGTTTCCTTATGAAGGAGTAGAGGTTACTATCCCCACAGATTTGAATACAACTTGCAACACCTTGAAGGAAAGTGCAGATAAGCTTGTACCTAACAATAGAGAATCTTCCATTGAACCAACTAAAGAAGCATCCACATCTAAAATGGAAGATTTTGCAAAAGAGGTTAATATCAAAGAAAAAATAGTATGGGAGAATATAGTATGGAGCCAGTCTTATCTTTGACATCTCTCCTTATCTCACCTAAGTCTTATGGACAATCTTTGAAACAGTCCAAGCTTGAACCTAAGGAACCTCTTGAAGCATATAAAAGGAATTTTGTGGCAGAACAAGTATCCAATAAAGATTTTGAAGAGGATGAAGCTGTGCTATCATGGCTATACAAAGATGAACCTGAATCTCAAGTTGTTCAAACTAGTGACTCTACAGTATCCAAACTCCCTTCTAAGTCGTATGGTCCAGGAGATAAATTGATAGCTAAGATGGGATATCCAGGTCAAGGACCTCTAGGAGTCAGAGGAAAAGGTCTCGTGGCACCTCTCCCACATACTGGTAGAGAAAATAAAGACAAAGTTGGCTTAGGCTTTAAGAAGAAACCCTATCACCTCAAAGGTAATTGCTCTCATGTCATAGAGCAGATCGCACTAGGGGAACCTCTTCTTAAGAAAGAAGAAATAGAGCCATTAGATAGTGATTCAGATAGCTCAAAACTCATCCCCTATGAAAAATTTCCTAAAGAGATCAAAGACCTTCTTGATGATAAAGATGATCCAATCAAAAGAATTAATGTAGTAGAAACACAAGAACCTACTATCAATCAAGAGATAGTTGCAACACAAGAACTAGCTAATCTCGAAAACAATCAAGAAGAGGGAAGTAGTAGTGATTTTGAGATAGATTCCCATGAGTATGAATTCAAATTAGAATCTGAGGGTAACCCTTCTTGGGGTATTCACCCTGACTTTACTCATGTTCTAAGATTTCCTAGAGATCCTGAATCAGAAGCTGAATCAGATGACTATGAATGGGGAGCCATTCCAGAACCAGATGAACTTATTACAGAGAAACATGTTGATGTTATTCACCAATATTCACCTAACCCCAATGTAAGTCTAGAGCGAAATGATGAACCTATCGAGTCTGATCCACCTATGGCTGAATTGGACTCCCACGATGACATTGAGCCTATTAACGAATTGAATATCTTAAGTTGTAATATCACCTTTGAACTCAAGCGTTGGGTTAGGACCAATGATGACATATCCATATCCATAAACACTATCTCTCAATCTTTCCCCACTTTGACTATCCAATATCCAGAACTTATTGATCAAACCTCCACAAATCTGAGCCATGGTATTTATACCTGCCCGAATGACTATGCCCTTGCTTGCTACCTCAATTTAGTTGAGCCTATGAGGACTTCCATTAGTGAACCAAGAGTTAGCATGACGGAGTCGGACATCAAGTATCTTAGTCAGAAAAATAAGAATAAAAAGAAAAAGAAAAAGAGTTATGAGGGTGAAAACCACTTTGTGGTAGTCTCAGAACCTACAAAAGTAAAAATAAAAGATGTATCTGAAGGTGAAAACCTCTCTGAGGTGCCTAAGGATGAGATATTTGATGTCCTTCCGAGTCATTTATAGGAAAGATCTCCAGTTCTAATTGAACCCACTCAATCTATCAATTTGGGTACAACAGAAGAACCACAATTGGTACATGTAGCACAATCATTATCAGAAGAAGAGAAGAAAAAATTTACAACATTCCTAACAGAGAAGAAGATCAACTTTGCATGGAAATATTCAGATATGCTAGGATTGGATCCTAATCTCATAATGCATCATTTATCTATTGCTCCAAATGTCAAACCTGTCAAGCAAAAATTGAGAAAGATGCATCCTCATGTTGCACTCTTGGTAAAAGCTGAATTAGAGAAGCTCCTGAAAGTTGGATTCATCTGAGTTATTGACTATGCAGAGTGGATCTCTAATATTGTACCTATTTCTAAACCAGGTGGTTCAATCAAAGTGTGCACAGACTTTAGAGATGTGAATAGAGCGTGCCCTAAGGATGATTTTCCACTACCTAACATTGATATGATAGTGGACATGACTGTGGGTTTCGAGATCTATTCCTTAATGGATGTGTTTCTCTGGATATAATCAAATAAAAATTGCTCTAGAGGATCAAGAGAAAACTGCTTTCACATGTGCATGGGGCACCTTCTATTGGAATGTCATGCCATTTGGGCTTAAAAATGCTGGTGCTACATATCAAAGAGCCATGACATCTATTTTCCATGACATGATGCATCGAACTATGGAAGATTACATTGATGATACATTAGCAAAATCTATGATTAGAACTGAACATCTAAAGGACTTGAGCATGATCCTAGACAGAATGGAAAAGTTTAGTCTCCGACTAAATCCTAAGAAGTGTGCTTTTGGTGTCACTTCTGGAAAGCTCTTAGGATACATAGTTTCAAAGAAGGGCATTGAAGTTGATCCAGCTAAAGTAAAGGCTATAATAGAGATGCAACCTCCCAAGAATATTAGTCAGATGAGGACATTGCAAGGAAGAGTTCAATCTATCAGAAGATTCATATCACAGCTAGCAGACATATCACAGCCTTTTACAAAAATATTACATAAAGGTGTGACCTTTGCATGGAATGAAGAATGTGAGAAAAAATTTAACCATATCAAGAAGTATCTATCAAATCCTCCTATCTTGATGCCTCCTATTCATGGGAAGCCATTAATCTTATATGTCTTCACTACAGAAACATCACTGGGGGCATTGCTAGCACAGCACGATGAAGACAAAAGGAAAGAGCTATATACTATATCAGTAGAACATTGGTTACATATGAGAAGAACTATTCAATGATTGAGAAAGCTTGTCTAGTTGTGATCTTTGCATCACAGAAACTGAGACACTACATGTTAGCTCATACTACACAATTGGTAGCTAAAATTGATCCACTCAAGTACCTCCTAAGCAAAGCTGCCCTCACAGGTAGATTAGCTAAATGGGTTATGCTCTTAAGTGAATTTGACATTGAATATGTGGAACAAAAAGCTATCAAAGGGCAAGGTATTGCTGATCAATTAGCAGATGCACCTATGATTGATAATACACCAATGCAAATGGAATTTTCAGATTCCTCTATCATGACTCTTTCTTCTAGAGAATGGCAATTATTCTTTGATGGCTCCTATACAAAGATTGGATCCAGAGCAGGCATATTGTTCATAACTCCTCAAGGATACTCAATCCCAAAAGCATTCAGATTAAAGTTTCCTTGCACAAACAATATTGCAGAATATGAAGCCCTTTTGAATGGTATGAAACTAGCAATTGAGTGGAGAGTGATAGAGCTACACATTCATGGAGATTCTCAACTTGCTATTCATCAAGTCAATGATGTGTACCAAACTAAAGATGAAAAGCTCATTCCTTACAAGAGAATGGTAGATGATTTAAAGAAGTATTTCATTTCTATCACATTTGAGAAAATTTCTAGAACGAAGAACAAGGTTGCCGATGCAATGGCAACACTATCTACTTTATTACAGCAGGTTGAACATGAGCTACGCTACGAGTTCCTGGTAGAAGCACTATCTTATCCTGCATATGACTCCCCCGAAACCCACATGATTTTCACTATTGTAGGTCATGATTCATCCAGATACAAAAACCTATTTTCCTATCTCAAAGACCAAATCATTCCCGATACCTTCAACCACCATGAAAAGAGATACCTTATCTGTAATGCCTCCCGTTATGTCATCATTGGTAATGATGGTATTTGTGGGTCACACTTGAACGGTTTAACACTAGCTCAAAAACTTATTAGGGCGAGGTACTATTGGCTTGAGATGGAGAAAGAGGCTATCAAATTTGCTAAGAATTATCAAAAATGCCAGGTACATGGCAACTTAATTCATGCCCCAGGGAGGGATCTAATCCCCTTTACAACACAATGGCCATTCCATCAATGGGAATTTGATCTTATCAGGATGATTCATCCTCATTTTTCCAATGGACATACCCATATAATCATAGCTACAAATTATTTTACAAAATGGGTAGAAGCAGTCCCTTTGACACAAGAAACTGGAAAGAAAATATCTATGTTCATATTGAACTATATCATATGCAGATATGGGATACCTCATTCCATAATCATAGATAATGGTGGCCAATTCAAGAACAAAGACCTAGATGATCTATGTGCCAAATTGAAGATCACACAACATTGGTCTTCTATCTACTATCCTCAAAGGAATGGACAAGCAGAGGCTTCTAACAAAAATCTAAAAATCTTGCACCGAACAGTTAATAAAATAGGAAGAGACTGGCATCTCATGATCAATCCAGCTATCTGGGCCTAAAGAACAAGTATTAGAACACCTACTGGGGCTACACCTTTTGCTTTAGTTTATGGGTCTGAAGTGGTATTGCCTATTGAGGTTGAAATCCCATCACTAAGAATCAGAATGCATGGTCTAGTAACTGATGATGACTACAGAGTGTCTAGGTTGCAAGAACTTGAACTACTAGATGAGTGCAGACAAGCAGCGTATGATCATCTCAGAGTATATCAGAAGAGAATGTTTAGAGGTTACAACAAGAAAGTCAGACATAGAGAATTTCAGGTTGGTGATCTAGTCTTGAGAGAAAATCCTCAAAATAAATCACATCGGGAACACAAGGGGAAGTTTGAACCCAATTGGCTGGGTCCCTTTGTAATCACTACTACTTTTGGCTCTAGTGCCTATCAACTCTCAATGACTGAAGGATAACAGCTCCAAGAACCAATCAACGTTCTCCATCTGAAGAAATTCTATGCCTAAGGCATTCAGTCTATGGTAAAATGTCCTGAAAAAATCTTTAAAATTGGAAAATGTCCTAAAAAATGAACATCTTGGTGAAAACCTAGCAATAGGTGCCTTGATGATTCACAAAAAAATAAAAAAATATCAAAAGTACAAAAAAAAAAATTGAAAAAATGAAAAATACAAAAAAAAATGAGAAAAACAAGAAAAAGTGCCTTGGTGAAAACCTGGAAACAGGGGCCCTGGTAGCAAAAATAGAATCTTTGCCAAGATGGTGAAAACTCGGCAAACGGGCACCACTTGTTTCAAAATGCTCCATCTATCAGCACAATCTTGGTCTTTCCCAGCTTTCAGTGTTGCTTTCGTTTGTACATATCTCCTAGTTTGTTTTCAATAAGTTAGTTTGTACACCAATAAGCTCAAGCGTCTGTATTCTATCAATGTTCAAACTTGGGGGCAATCAATGTCATATCCTATGGTCTCTAGTATATCTTAGACGTATCATATCCAGTTAGAGTCCTTTGAAGCTTCATGTGAGTCAGTCATTCAGTCTTGTCTCCAAAAAGGATTTTGCATCTACAACAACGCAATCAAACATCAAACGCAAACTGAAAACAATCTGTGCTTTTTACATGCTTTTATCTCCTTGTATGCTTACTGATTCACATTGAGATTTTTGCATATTGTGTCCACTCGAGCTCTTTGATGATGTCCTTTACAGGATTTAGAGAGTGATGATGGGGGCATAATCTTTTCTTTATTTTCTTCTTGTATGTGAAAATGTAACAACTTTGGAAATTCTGGATTGAAATGGTGTCCGACTATAAGAGCCTCTATCTCAAATTGGATGGCCATGCGTACCTCGACCATTGATACCCAAAAAATTCAAGGAAGTTTGATCTAATTATTATCTTTTTGAGTGATTTATTTCTCCTATTGTGAAACACGATCTTATCTAAGGAGGTGAACGATAAAGGGTCACTACAGGTAATTCACATTGGATTTAGAATGATCTCTTGACTTCTTGATGTGTTTGTACGCAAGGTGTATTCAAGTCATCATGATGTTTATGTTTTGATGCTTATACAAATTGCTATATCAAAATGGACATGATATTCAGGTCATCTTGGCGTTTATGCCTTGATGTTTATATCTAATCCGACATTCCAAAAACAAAATCAATATTCATATATCCATGGTTGTTGACCAGTGGGTGTTGTATTGATTCTTGTGCATACAAATCGATATTCATATGTCTATGGTTTCATAGCTAGTGGGCATTGTATTGATTTATCCAGTGACCTAAAAGTTCAATGATGATAACAAATCGACATATGATCAGTGACTAAGTCCTAGGTCTTAGGTTACATTTCATTCTGCATGTCCCTTTGCATTTTGCATGTTTGCATGATCTCACAATGACTCAATGAAATTCAATGCTTAAATGATTCTTCAAATCACCTATTCAAATCTAACAAGAGCTGAATCTTACATGAAGGTCCATCCAACGAAACAACAAGTAGAATCCTTTTTCGGGATCAAATCGAAATCTGCGATCATTCATATTATTAACTACTTGCATAATCAACCTTCAATCATAGTAGAAATCTATTTTTCAACTTAACTGATTATCTTACATCAAACTATCAAAATTTCAACTTGGTCAACCATGGTCAACTCATGGTCAAACCTAGTCAAACTTGGTCTTATGGACCTCCAAATGATGCAGAATGCATTTTCAAACGTGTTTAACCATTTTTCCAATCAATTAGCATGCTTCTAAACTATCAAACGCTAGCTTTTCTTGTCAGATTTCAATTTTAATCCTGAAGGGGGCATGGTATTGCACATCATTCAAAGTCTATAATCTAAATTTGGAATCATATCTTTCCTCATTAATCAAGACAACAACCACGTCTAGTTGCTGATTCATCAAAAGTCCTCATCGCTTGGGGCAAATCAATCATCACTCAGGGCATATCAGATTCATCGAGATCCATATCAATCTGGTATTCTCTTAATCTTGTAAACTATATCAGCTTTTCGCAACCACGGTTCATTAGTGTTATTTCCTTGGTTCTTTGGCAACTGAAGGGTTCAAATGTGATACCAACGTGGCTCTTCTAAGACAATCGAGTCTGGAATCGGTCACTCACTTCTTCGCAATCATAAGGTTTAGAATCAGGCATTTTGATGCTTTTGTTTCATTGGTTCATCGTTGCTATAGTTAACATTATCTTTGGTCATTCAGGACCTATTATTTTCATATCAGTTTCAATCAATTTCTGTCTCATATCAATTATCAATTTTGAATCAGTTTCATATCTTTATCAAACATAGACTGTCTTTGAACCACTACCCTTCACACAATAATTCAAAGAGGGGCAAAATGTAATACCCCAAAAATGGGCTATAAGTTCATTAACCTCCTATATCGACATATCGAACGAAATCGACATCGAAGTCCTAACATAAGGCTCATTTGAACATCATCAAATCCTAATTGATTATCCTAAATTCTAAATCAGGGAAAATTCCTAGTAATATTCCTAATTATCTTAATTATCTTTAATTTTATAATTATTTGGCGATAAATCATATTTATCCTAAAGTTTGATTAATTGAATATTCTCAATATTTAATTAATTAGATTTAATTTGGCCACTTAATTATTTAATTGAATTTAATTCCATTATTCCTAATTATGATATTTAATTTTGACAATAAATCCACAATCTTACAAATAATTGATTAAATATTTTATTTAATTAATTAAATCATTTTTGTCAATTTTTAATATTGTAATTTTGAATAAAAGTTTGATTAAATGATTGATTAACCCATAAATCAATTATTTTATTTTTCAAAAATCAGTTAAGTTGAGAATAAATCACTTTATTTATTTATTAATTCATAATTATCCATGTGCACAATCAAAGAGTAGTTAAATTCCAAATCAGAAAATCAATGCAAGTTATTGACTTTTTGGAACTCAACATCATTTTTGAGTTTTAAAGTTGATCTAAACTTCTAATTTGAGTTAAAAAGTTGTTTTTGCATGATTTGCATGTTTTTGTGAATTAAATTATCTTTATTTAAAAATAACTCAAAAATCAACCTGAGTTATTTGAGTGATTTATGACTTTCTTTCATGCATCCTCAAAGCCTTTGATTTCTATAAATTAAGGCTTCAGCTCATCCCAAATCATCTCATAATTTGCAAACTTATGCTGGTGAATTGCTATCTAGAGAATCAGAGCTTCTTTGCGAATCAACCACATTTTGTGAGATCACTTTTGTTTTCATATTATTGTTAGATTAATTTCATATAGATTAGATTTCATATCAAGTTTTTATCATTCTTATTGCATCTAAAATAAAAAAAATAGATTAATTGCATTCATATTTTATATCAGTTTTGCATTCAAATCCTTCATTTAGGTGTCGTCAAGGTCACTCATCTCGATAACAATATGAGAACATCATACTCGCACCTATTAGAAGGCAGTAAATCACCTGGTTAGTTTAGCTTTCAATTCATTGCGCGATTTCATTTTTGCTAACCTCTAATGTTTTACTAAAGTGTTGTGTCTATAGATCAGGTACAATTTTCACACACACACTAACAGGGTTAAGGATATTCTAACAAGGATCATAATAATCTAGTGCAGAATATCAGTGGGTGTCAATTCCCACAGGGGTTTTTACCTATTTGGGTTTCCCCGTAACCAAAATATTGGTGTTGTGTTCATGTTTTCTTTCATTGTGTTTATGCTTTATTTTTAAGTATGATTAATTGGATAAAGAATTGAATCTTGTAGATAACTGATTCACCCCCCCCCCCTCCCCCCCTCTCAGTTATCTCTTGGGACTATTCCTAATAATTGGTATCAGAGCCAAGTGCCTCAGAGAGAAAGTTTAACAACTTGAGGTTGATTAGATGGTGTACTTCAAGAAAGAAAGTCCTAAGTTCGATGGAGAGAATTATCTTGATTGGAAGAACAAGATGGTGACCCATTTGCAGTGCATTGGTTTTGAAGTTTTTGATGTGACTATCAAAGCAGCCAAGATACCTACCCTTGAAGACCTTGCACAAGAGGATGCTACTGATAGGCAAAAGGAATTGTTTCATCAGAATGCTATTGCTAAAGAAGCCCTTATCAACACCCTATCTGATGGTTATTTTTCATAAATAAAAAAGGTAGATACATCCCACAAAATATGGAAGCACCTAGAAGACATATTTTAAGGAGACAAACAAGCAAAGGATGCGCGTAGAAAGACATGGATGAAAAGATACAATGCATTAGAGATGCTATCTAAAGAAAACATCAAAGCTTACAATCAAAGGATAAATGAAGTAGTTGCTGGAATCAGAAACAATGGTGGAGAGATTTCAAAGGAGGACATTATGGACAAGTTAATGAATACTCTCACTCTTGAATATGAAAGAAAGATGAACATCCTTGATGAGACCATGTAGCTTAAATCTAATTTCAAAAGAGAGACCTTGATCAGTAAAATATCAGCTTTTGAGATCTCAAGATTGAAGACAGAACCAAAGAGTGAGACAACCTTCAAAGCAATAGTTCATGGTAAGAAATCTGCAAACACTTCTAGTAATTTTAATGATGATGATAAAGAGAAAACTCTAGATGATTTCATTGCTATGGTTGCCAAAAGAGAAAAAAAAGGAAAAGGAAAATATGAAGGTCAATTACCATTTAAGTGCTTTTCATGTAATTAGATCGATCACTTTGCATCTAAGTGTCCTACTAGAGCTAGAAAGTTAAAAAAGGATTACAAGCCTAAGTATTCTAAGGAATGCTACTATGCTGGAGATGGAGTTTCAGATGAAGAATCTGGTGAAGAAGAAATTGGATTCATTGCTATTATAGACAAAATGAATAATAAGACAAGTCATAAAGATGATAAAAAGGAACAAGAGCTAGCATTGATTTCACAAGTTGACATAAGGACAGACTGGATTATAGATAGTGGTTGTTCACATCACATGACACGTGATAAAAGTAGGTTTGTTCATTTGGACAAATACAATGGCGGTATGGTCAGATTTGGAGACAACACTCCTAAACCAATAGTTGGTAGAGGAGCCATCACCTTAGATGGAAAAAATAGTACTGACGATGTTCTTTATGTTGATGGTTTAAAACATAACCTTCTTAGTGTTGGACAGTTACTTGGAAAAGACTATCAGTTGGAGTTCAAAGATGACAAATGCATCATTAACAACAAAGATGGTGTTATGATTGCATTAGGCTGAAAGACAAGAGATAATGTTTTTCAACTCAATTTGGAAGCAAGTTGTTTTGTTGCTAAAGTTGATGACAGTTAGTTATGGCATAAAAGACTATGTCATATCAATTTTGATAACATAGTAAAGATAAGCAATGTAAAGGTAGTAATAGATCTACCTAGCATAGCAAAGCCAATTGACACTATATGCAGGGATTGTGTGATGGGAAAGCATGTGAGAAATTCATTCAAGAGAAAGAAAAATTCAGCAAAGAACAAGTTGGATCTGATTCATACAGACCTATGTGGTCCAACTCAAACAAGATCATACTATGGTGAAAGGTATTTCATTCTGTTTGTTGATGATTATACTAGGATGATGTGGGTTGCGTTCTTGAAAGATAAGTCAGAAAGTTTTGAGAAGTTAAAAGTATTCAAAGCTAAGGTTGAGAATGAATTTGGACTAAAGATAAAATGTTTGAGATTGGATAAAAGAGGAGAATTCACCTCTGACAGATTCTATGAGTACTGCGAAGAACATGGCATAAAGAGATAGTTAAGGGCACCTAGAACCCCTTAGTAGAATGGAATTGCAGAGAGAAGGAATAGGATCATCTTTGATACAAGATGCACCATCATGATAGAAGGAAAAGTTGCACACACCTATTGGAGAGATGCGGTCAATACAATAGTCTATACCATCAATAGAATTCAATTGAGGCCAGGCACTGACAAAACACCTTATGAGCTATGGTTTGGTAATGTTCCCACAGTAAAATACTTCAAAATCTTTGGAAGCAAGTGCTACATCAAGAGGGATGAAGAAGTAGGCAAGTTTGATGCAAGAAGTGATGAAGGTATTTTGCTTGGTTACTCTACTAAAAGTAAAGTTTATAGATGTTTCAATTTAAGATTGAAAAAGATCATAGAAAGTTCTCATATTAAGATTGATGAAAAGTTTATGATTCAAGAAAGATATCATGATTACTCACCCATGATTGAAGAAGAACCTAGATCCTCCACTAGTGAGACAATTATTGAAGAAATGTTTGATAGTATTGATGTGTTATTCAATGACCCTGAGACAAGTGAAGAAGAAACTCCTAAGGCTAATAAGTCAGCATCATCTAAAGTTCCAAAGTTTACATCAAGAAATCATTCCAAGATAGACATCATTGGAGATCAGAGCAGAAAAATCTTAACAAGGTCACAAGCAAAGAACTCAGCTAACAGTGAAGCGGTATGTTTACTATCTCAGATTGAACTTTTAAGTGTTGAAGATGCATGCAATGATTCAGATTGGCATGATGCTATGAAAGAAGAACTTGATCAGATGAATGACACTTGGGAACTAGTCCCAAGACCTAGTGATAAGAATGTGATTGGAACAAAGTGGATATTCAGAAACAAGATGAATGAAGATGGTATAGTAGTAAGAAACAAAGCAAGGTTAGTATGCAAAGGATATGCGCAAAGAGAAGGCATTGATTATTCAGACACATTTGCACCTGTGAGTAGATTAGAAGCTATTAAGTTATTTCTAGCTTATGCTACAGTCAAAAACTTCAAAGTTTATCAAATGGATGTCAAATCAGCATTCCTAAATGGAGATTTGAAAGAAGAAGTATACATTGAGAAACCGAAAGGATTCACCTTATCAGACATACCTGATATGGTATGCAAATTGAAGAAGGCCCTCTATAGACTTAAGCAAGCCTCTAGAGCATGGTATGAGAGACTAGACGGATATCTAACAAAGATTGGATTCAAGAAAGGAGTAGCAGATTGTAATCTATTCATTAGAGAGATATCTGAAGGTATACTATTTGTAGCTATATTTATTGATGACATTATCTTTGGTGGTAATGACAAACTAAGTGCAGAATTTGCCAAAGAAATGCATAATGAATTTGAGATGAGTATGATTGGTCCTATCAAATAATTTTTGGGACTAAATGTACATCAGACAAAAAAAAGAATTTTTATTAATCAGTCAAAATATGTGAAAGAGATACTAAAGAAATTCAAGATGGATGATTGCAAGCCAGTAGGAACCCCTATGATCACTGAATGCAAGCTTACAAAAGAAGATGACTCACCAGTAGTAGATATAACATTGTATAAGTCTATGATTGGTAAACTTATATATCTTACTCAGACTAGACCTGATATTTCAAATGCAGTTGGCATAGTTGGAAGATATGCAACAAAACCTAAACAATGTCACCTCATGGCAGTAAAAAGAATATTCAGATACTTGTAGGGCACTATAGATTATGGTCTATGGTATGCTAATTTAGAAAATGTTGAGCTTCATGTGTACACTGATGCAGATTGGGCAGGATGTGTTGATGACAGAAAGAATACTTTAGGTGGAGCAGTGTTTCTTGGTGATAGACTTGTCACTTGAAAAAGTAAGAAACAAAATTGTATTTCTCAGTCAACAACAGAAGTGAAGTATGTTGCAGTAGCCTTGAATTGTTCTACAATTGTTTGGATCAAGCAGATGATAAAGGATTTTGGAATTCAGATTGATTATCCTATTGTTATTCATAGTGATAACACTAGCACTATTAATATGTCAAAGAACCCTGTGATGCATGCAAAGACAAAGCACATTGAGATCAAGTATCACTTCCTATTAGAGAAAGTGACAGAGAAAGAAGTCAAGTTGGACTATGTGGGTACTAAAGATCAGTTGGCAGATATATTCAAAAAGCCCTTACCTAAGGATACTTTTGAGTATCTCAAGGAGAAGTTAGGAGTAATTCCCTTCCTTGATTCTGCTTAGAAGAAAGAAGGAAAGTTATCAGTCCTCAGGGACTGATGGAAGGTTGACTACTCTACCTCAGGAGTAGTACTAGTGCTTAAAATGAATGGCACCATTTTCCATTGATGTCAAAGGGGGAGTAATATATAGAGTCATGAAAAACATAACTAAAAAGGAGTAATATACTAAGGGGGAGCATCATTCAGTTATGACAATAGTTCAGTTGAGGAAATGGAGAATATTGAAAAATATTGCAGCAGATGGAGGATTCATCTTTGGGGGAGTTTTCAAGAGAAAATGGAGAATGTTATAAAAGAAATGTTCATTTGGGTTGATGGTGGTTTTTCATTGCACATGTTGCCATCAATGCCAAAGAGGGAGATTGTTGGAGATTTGCCAGCAGGTCAGTATTGACTGTATGTTTGTCATTGATGAAAATATATGGAAATTAGCATGTGTGGAAGTCTTATGAAATAAGCTTTCAATATATGTATCATGAACATGATATCATGGGTGTAGAGGTTAACTATTAGTACATATAGTTATATAGCAACTTGTGTCAGCAGTGTTCCTAACAGAGTAATAGGCAGTGTTCTATGTATGGTTGTCTGTATAGTTGTCATGGAGCTTTGTGCACTTGGATATATGTTGAAGACATGCTAGTGATGTTTTAGTTATGGATGCATAGTCTATTGATGAGTAGAAGTGAAGTTATGCAGTCGCTATTTGCCAGCAGTAGTTTCCTGTGTTTATTCTGAAGAGCTGACAGAGATTTTATTGGTTATGTAGTTGCACCTATCTTGTGGGTATGTGCCCTTGGATTTAAGCTTAGAGGAGATTTATTGATGTTTAACTAAGATCGCATGAGTTAATTCAACTTACAGAGAAAGATCCAGTTGTTTTGGTAGAGCCAACAGTGTGTAGCATGCGTCTACAATTATCTTATTAAACAGGTCCCATAATGTGTTGCGTGCATAGTAGAACCAATAGAATGTTTATTGGAGTTTTTTGTGGTTTCTCTAATAAGATTTTAAGGTGGTTCTAAAATTTTGACTTGATTATATCATTTAGAGGAAATATATTTATAGGCAGTCATTTGTGATTGCTGAAGTGTGGTTCATGGTTGATTAAGCAAAGAAGAGCAGAGTGTGTGAAGTGTTGAGCCATTAGAAGAAGGTCTATGTGACCAAGTACTTGTGCTATACATTGGAACTAATCCATATAGTAGGTCAGAGCGCAGTTCACCAAGATCTAGATATAGTGTGTATCTGTTATTCAAAAGGTTGTAGCCTTCGCCCCTTTGAGCAGTGAGGTCTTAGAGAGTGCGTCCTCTCCCCTAATAGGGACAATTGTAAAATAATCCTAATAGGGTACGACCCTTGGCCAGGTCTACTGTACTAAATATATTGTAAAGAAACTCCTAACAGGGTTAAGGATCTTCTAACAAGGATCATAATACTTTAGTGTAGACTATCAGTGAGTGTCAATTCCCACCGGAATTTTTACCTATTTGGATTTCCCTGTAACCAAAATATTGGTGTTGTGTTGATGTGTTCTTTCATTGTGTTTATGCTTTATGTTTAAGTATACTTAATTGGATAAAGAATTGAATCTTGTAGATAACTGATTCACCCCCCCACCCCCGCCCCCCCCATCTCAATTATCTCTTGGGACTATTCCTAACAATTTGTTCTATGACCCAATTTCCCACAATTATTTCAAGAGGTGTTAAAAGTCTTCTCTTATCCTTCTTTATTTTCTTATCTTCAGAAGACTCACCAGTCTCTTTGGTGTCTTTACCAGTGAATCCAAGACCGATGGGATCTTTGTGCTTTCTTTGAGCTTTGAGCTGCTCATCAAGCTTGACCGGGCTCTCGTTGTATCTTTTTAGGGTTTCATTTCTTTCTTCAAGTTCTTTCATCAGGTCCTTCAATTGATACAACTCTAATGCCAGCCTTTTGCATGCTTCATCCCTATCATACCAACCCTTTTTCATGTTGGCATTTTCTTGGGTGACAATTTGCATGTCTTCTTGAAGTTGCAGAATGACAAGTTCATTTTCCCCTATAGCTTCCTCTGCCAGGTTCCTTTCTTTTTTAAAGGCTATTAATGACTTGACTGCTGTGTTTCTTTCATCTTCAGCTTTCCTCTTTTTCTCAATCAGTTCAGTCATCCTTATGGCATTATCTTCTTGCTCCCTCTTAAGGTTAGTGATTTGATCGGTTAGGATCTGGTTCCTCTGCATGAGCTTAGAGACTACCTCCTCAGCTTCATCAGATCCACTTTTCCCAGAGAGTTCATCAATAGTTTCATTGCTCTCACTTAGCTGGAGAGCCAACTCCTTCCTTTTAGCAAGTGATCTTCTCAGCTTGTTCTCTAGAGAGGCAATGATGTCGTTGGCTTCCTCAAGTTGTTTTCGATACCTGTAACCCTCCATGATCTTTTTCTCAAGTGGTTAAGCTTTATATATTAAAGAACTAAGCTCTGATACCAATTGTTATTCCTAATTGGTTACTAAGAGGGGGGGGGGGGGTGAATCAGTAAATACTATTTCTATTACAATTTAACTCTTGTTTAATTATTCTTCCAAGATAAGAAGAATGTAGACAATCATTCACAACCAAAAATAGAAATACAAAGATCAACACATGATGTATTCATGGAAACCCTTAGAAGGAAAAAACCACAATGAGACAGAGCTCACAACTTCACTACTGCAAAAGTAAAGACACCCTATTAGGAGCTTACAAAGCACTAGTGAAGGTGCTACCTGGTTAAGAGATTTGATAGAAGATCGGTTAAGATCTTAACTCTGTTAGGAGTTTCTTGGTTAGAGGACTTTCAACATTAATAAAGATGTTACCCGGTTAAAGGATTTTTACAAAGAACCAATTAGGGTTCACCCTGACTAAGGGATTTCACTATGCTTTCACACCTTATAAAAGCAATGATCTTAATTGACACTGATTTTGTAATGTCCTCACCAGGGACCCATAAGGAATCAGGTCTATGACCTAAAATTACAACTAAATTTTTTTTAACACTCTAACATATCATCATTACCATCCACAAGTACATTCCTTATGGTTCCCTTAATGAATTCAATTATCATTAACAAGTATTTCATTTAATTGCTTAATCTAACAAATTCTATTTTCATTAGAACTTTAATTAACATTAATTCCATTTCACATCATAACCAATTACATTAATGAACTAGTGGAAATTAATTTCCCTTACCGACTAACATGTAATTTACCTTCAGAAGTGAAACAAGCACATGTTACTTATCACATCCACTAAGCACATTTATTCTTTCATATTTATTTACCCCTTAACCATAACTATGCTCAACTCAAAGGCACCATCAAACTCATTTAAGCTTTTCCATTAAGAGTCCTTAATCATATATTGGCAACCAACATAAATCATTAAATGAATCATTTTTGCCATAAGTTTAACTTCCACAAATTATCAACCATAACCTTGTAAACATCTAGTAAAGGATTTATATTAAACCTAGCTGAATAACTCGACATCAGTCACATTGAAATATACATTTAAGAAATCACATCCCATTACTTCTTTCGATAACATACATGTTCCTTTTTCCCTTATTATTTCACCTGGAGATACCCTTGAACCCTTAGCACATCTTTTCACTAACCAAATATCAAAACAAGTTCCCTTCTAAAGAAGTTTACATCCATAAATACTTTCATTACAAAGGTTTGCATAGAACCATTACTTTCAATTTCATTCAAAATTCACAAAAGATATAAGGTAAGAAATTACTCATTGATTTAACCATATTCAATCCCTTCTTTAGATTCACGATTCTACCCTTCACATATACATAACTTATTCCTTACAATTTTCTTTTACAAACATAATTACAGTTATTGCACATTACCCGAAGGCATATAGAAAGATAATTACATCAAGTTGCCCAAGGGCTCATAATACATCTTTACATCATGATAACAAAAGATAGAGATACATGATACGAGAACAAAATCTTCACCACTGAACAACTTAGAATCTCAGCCACAACATGAACCACGAATAATACCTCGAAAGATATTTGCCACCCAACCATGTGAAACTGATAAAGTTCCACCCCCCGTGCTAGGAGATATAACCAAGGTACTCTCAAGACCTTAAGGCAATCTAAATCTCAAATACCAATAAATCCAAGACTCAAAAGAACAAGAATAAATCACATAAATTATCATCATACTATAACACCGAGGTTAAGGTTCTAGGAGACCACCTAGGTGAGTGTCATCACACAACCTGTATATTGGGATCCACTCTGGCAACCATGTAACCCCGGTCCCCCCTTTATGAATAGGGATCCACCCTGGCAGTTATCCCTGGTCTCGGTACTCCAATAAGATCTGTGTGGCCATTATTATGTTTTCTTTCATTATCTTTTGAATCCCCCCTTCCCAAGTTAATTTTTTTTTTTTTTTTTTAGGTTATCACTTTTACAAACCCACCCATAGGATCCTCCAGCAACCACTTTAGGGTTCTAGCACGTATGGTGAGCCACTCACTTAAGGTTCCTATTCCCTTACCCCATCACAAGTCACAAAACTAGATAACACTTCCAAGTCCTGATTCATAGGTTTAGGAAAATCCCTTGTGCACTCAGGCCCTCAAAATGAGTCCTAACCTTAGCCATATTCATAACAAGAACCATTGGAAGAATGTCCATCACAAGACATCTCAAGGAAAAACCTTTCACATGCACAAGTAAAACTTGCCAAGGCTCATTTATAGGTCTAAGGAACCCTCCCGTGCACACAGGCCCCCGAGATAAGTCCTAGCCTCATAAACTTAAACTCAAGTTGATGCCAAAATCATCATAAGTAAACCATACAACCTCAACAAAAAAAGTAACGAATGTACATAGGTGATACAAACTTCACCCATCACAAATATATCATACATGAAATAAAATACATCATAAACACTTTCAAGAACTAGAATCAAAGCATAGAAAAGAATATTAAAGTTTAGGAATGTTTGGGGAACATTTAGGAGGCCTCAGAGTAGTCCTAGTCCATTGGACAACCCAAACCCTAAAACACATCCTAACCTTATTCAAGCATCTAAATGCACCATATAATCCCAACAAAAACAAGCAATGAACATATTTAAAGTTTACACAAAATTTCATATACCAAAACACAATGCTCTGCAAAATCTCACGTGCTTGAAAATAACTAAGTCTGATTTTTAAGAAAACTCAAAATTAGAAATTGCATCTTAACTCCTATGAATCTGGAACCTATCTCAATCATCTCAGAAGGTACCTAAACCCTTTATACAAGTATAACTTAAAGTATAAAAAGTTAAAGTACGTAAACTTATACTTCAATGTTATAATTGTATAAAGCTTGTTTTCCCTATCTAGCTTGGTTCACACTAGCATTCCTCTCTTGCTTGGTTAACACTACACCGACCACCCTCGGTTAATACAACACCGACCTCCCTCGGTTAACACTACACCGACCTCCCTCAGTTAACACTGAACCGACCTGGCTTGGTCAACACTGAACTGACTTGGCTCGGTTAACACTCAACTGACCTCCCTTGGTTAACACTGAACCGACCTGGCTCGATTAACACTAAACCGACCTGCTCGGTTAATACTAGACTGACAAAAATTGCAAAACGTGACAGTCAACTATGTCTTGCGGGTAAAACTGGGCATTATGGGGACTGTAGTTGCCTAATCTGAGCATGACCCATTTGAGATCTCCTAGTTTCCCTTCAGAAATGGCTCATCAATCTATCTCATCTATCTAACAAAACTATTCTAGATCTAGACAAGAAAAGGTGGTGCATAAACCGACATGGACCAGTAAGGTTGATATAACAGTTCTAAATTCTGGAAGCATTCATAATACATTCAATAACAACATAACACACTATCCTACATGATCGAAACAAATTCTACCCTCCCAGGGAGGTTTCACAACAGTGAACATACAAACATTCATAAAATAACTTTTCGCAAACACATTTCAAATACACAGAAAATAAAACATATATATATATATAGTTCCCGATTCCAAACAAAAAGTAAACAATCATAATCTCATCAAGTAATAGATCATTCATATACACAGTCATACTCATGGGAAGAATGGAGATTCTTCCTAGGTTAGACCCTACCTGGGGTCCTGCGGAGAATCATCTATCCCTTGATTGGAGACTCTCTGCAAAATTTCCAGCCTTGAGTAGATATCCTCCTAAAATACTCCTTTGGCAATCAACTCCAGGAAATCCTCACACAGATGACTTCACCAACTAGAAACTCTCAACCTCACATAAACATTCACCAAAATTTTATGGAGTAATCAATCACAGACAATCTCAAAAGAAAATCCATCTTCCCAAAAATTATTCCCACCGCACACAAAATCTTCAATTACTTATCCTCCCACTATGTGGTTGGAGGAGTTGCTTTATGGGAAGCAACTTCTCCAACTTCCGTAGTTGGTTGAATAACCAATAATTCATTCCCGTAAAATACTTAATCAAGGTTTTAATAAATTTAATTAAAAATAGTCTCAAAATAAAACCATAACAAGAAAACTCAACAATTAACTATCAAGGAAAACACATAGCACACACAGAAACTAGCTAGCCTAACTTCTAGGAGGTCTCGAGTTCAACTCCCTCCTAGATAGCTAGTTTTACTACAAAGAGCATTTACTTTTATTATTACTATTATTAATATTATTTTCACTTTTTAATACATTTATTTAATACACTTCATTGAATTTACTTTAAATAACATACCACTAAAACAATCGATAAATCCATACAAATATTATTATTTATATAAGCATGGGTATATGCATGTGCACCCACATATACACATACCTATATAACATACAATCAATATAACTCATAAAATAAACATATATACATGTACTAATAGGGATAATTCTAACTCACATCCAAAATCATAGATCAACATCACATCAAAATTCACATGACCATAACATGAACAGTATTCAAATCCCCTAACTAGGGTAACCTCCTAAACATAAATCTAAATCCACGGGTAACCTTGAGAGTAATCTTGGTAATATCTCCACACAACAACAGTTCGAGGATTTTAAAGGCACGCTCATACCTGTGTAGCCAGGTGGAGTCGATGCCTGGTACCTGCATCCTGCAACACCAACAAAGTACACCAATATATATGTACATGTGTACAAGCAATTGCAAACAAGGAGGGAGAGTGCGACATCATGTGGACCTCCTGTAGGAGTAACTACGACTGCCTCCCCTCTTCTGACAGTCACATTAACAAGGCATGATTGGATTAGTGTGGTTAGTGTCAGAAATGATCTCTTTTCTATATTGTATAACAATAATGAGTCATAACATAATCATGTAAATATAAACCATCTATTATCTTTCACAAACCCATTTAACCATCGGACATGTACTCAAGATGTCCCATTATTAAATCAAGATAAACAAATCGTATAACCCTAAATGCATTAATCATCTCTAATCCCAAGTAACATTATTAGAGAAGATAACAGATCTAACCCTTAAGTGATTATAATCAATTAACCTAAGGTAACCATGAGCATTTCTGAAAGAAACATATAAGTCTATCAGGTTATCCTATCACTAACACACACATGAAGATATAAAGGAACATACTTACACAATATTATTATTTCCCACATTAACATGTCAAGTTATAATGATTAGGAAGAAACCATCTCAAGAAGGATCATTCTCACATATAGTCCTTCCTAATTTCAAGTGAACATAATCAAGACTTGATAGGGTTGGAGGGGCATTACAGATTGTCTGATTAGATCATACCTATTGATCTCTTCCCCGGTTTGCCTAGATGTTGACTCTTTTCTACCTCTTTTCCTTTCACCTCTATTGACTGTAATCTCTCTCTTCTCTGCTCTCTTTATTCAACAACTCTCAACAACCCCCTTTTTTTCCTTGCATCCTATGACCTGTATTTATACAAGAGTTCATCTTAATGAAACCCTTAACTCATAGAACCGCTAGGCTGTAAACTCAACATTAAATCATGCAACTAGAAAAAAAGCTTTGCGTTCTGGTCTAGAGTTTACCTTAAAAACATTCACAGAAATAAAGCTAACTCATGTTAAAAAGCTAACATCAGTTCTGAACGGTGGATGCTGTGAATATTTTGATTTTAACTCAAACTGCTCCACAAAATCTAGTGTAGATCTTTATGTAGTTTTGACCGATATACACTTAGACCCGGTCTATCCCTGTATGCATTATAAGATCGATATAATGTACTTAGTTCGGTCTACCAGTGTATCCCTTTTGTTTAGTCTACTGATGCATACACTATGTTTTTAGTCTACTGGTGCCTTTAAAGTAATGTGAGTGATCGGTGATCTAGGTTTGCGAATCTAGGTTTGAGGGTTCCTTCTTGTCAAACCCTAGTTGATTTTTTGTGGGGTAGCAGATTGCAATTTGACCTACAATTGTAGAGGGTTTCAAAATGGTTCGTGGGAGGTGAGATGCAGATCCAGGATTGGAAAACATGTTGAGATAGCTTGTTGCTAGATTAGAAGATCTTGAAACAAGCCAATGAAGAGGAGGACATCTTGAAGATGTTAGTGATGATGAAATTGAGGAAGAACAAGGTGATGTAGAACCTGCACCGGTGATGGATCAAGGTGAGGAAATATTTTTGAAGGCTTTGAAAAATCAGAAGTCTACACCACATTTCAATCCTCCTAAGTACAATGGAAAGCTAGATTCAGATGAATTGGTTGACTGGATCACCGAGATGGAAAAGTACTTTGAACATGAAAATGTCCTTGAGGAAAAGAAGGTGAAAATTGCAAGCACAAAGTTGAAGAGTCATGCATCCTTGTGGTGGGAGCATCTGCAATTGGACAGAAAGAGGAAAGGAAAAGACAAAATTAAGGTATGGAATAAGATGGTGAATAAGTTGAAAGGAAAGTTTTTACCTTGTGATTATCAGATTAACCTAGTTAGGCAAATGCAAAGTTTGAAGTAGAAATATAGATCGGTAAAAGATTATACTGAGGAATTCTATAGATTAGATATCCGATCTAGACATGATGAAGATGATGTGGAAAGAATTTCTAGGTACCTGAATGGATTGGGGGTTTCCATCCAAGAAGAAATCAGTTTGGTAAAGTCAGAAAATATTGAAGAAGCTTATCAATTTGCCTTGAAAACTGAGGAGAAATTGAACAAAAGACATGAGAAAAGATAAAGAGGTAGAGGTGGTAGATTCCCTAGAGGAAGAGGTAGATCTTATGGTGAAAATAGTAGATCTGATCTGGAAAAGACAAATTTGGATAAAGGAAAGATTGAGGGGAAAGGTGAAAGTTCATCCAGAGGAAGAAGCAATAACTACCGAGGTGGTTATAATAGAGGTGGTTTCCTAGGAACTTGTTACAATTGTGGAGAAGGACATAGATCATTTGAATGTACACATTCAAGTAAGAAGGTCGGTAGCAGTAGAAATTCTTTGGTGCAAGAAGAGTCATCGAATGAACCTGAGAAGGAAAAGAACTTGATGGTAAGGAGAGCACTTTGGAGTGAAAGTAAAAGTTTGTTCAAGACCAAATGTATATTTTCTAATGAAGTATGGAAGGTAATCATTGATAGTGGAAGCTCATAGAACTTTTCATCTAAGGAAATGGTTACAAAGTTGCAGTTGAAAAGGTTGGAACACCCGAAGCCCTATCAGATTTCATGGATCAAGGATGAGCATACACTCTTGGTAAGTGAACAATGTTATGTGATTTGAAAATTGTAAAGTACTATGATAAGGTGTTATGTGATATCATGCCTATGGATTGTTGTCATATTTTATTGGGTAGACCTTGGCAATATGATAGACATGCTATATATGATGGGAGATTGCATAAATATACTATTTGGGCTGATGGGAGAAGATAAATCTTGTTACCTTTGATTGAAGAACTTGTTAATAGCATTTGTGCATATATGAAAGTTTGCTTGATGGAAGGAAGAAAGTTTGTTAAGGATTTGAAGAAGAATGTTGTATGTTTTGTTGTGATTCCTAACAAACCGAGTAAGAAAATAGAAGATAACATACCTGAAGAGATTGATAAGTTACTCACCGAGTACAGATAGATCATTTCGGATAATGTACCTAATGGTTTACCACTAAAGAGAAGCATTGATCATTGCATGAATCTAATCCTTGGAGCTAGTTTACCGAATAAGGCACCACATCAGTTGACACCTACTGAGAATTAGGAATTGAACCAACAGATTCAAGAATTATTGCAGAAAGGTTTGATCTGAGAAATTTTGAGTCCTTGTGTAGTACTAGCTGTATTGGCACCTAAGAAAAGTGGAGAATAGAAAATGTGTATGGATTCCAGAGAAATCAACAAGATAACAGTGAAATATAGGTTTGCTATACCGAGAATGGATGACATAATGGATAGTTTAACTGGAGCAAAGTATTTTACCAAAATTGATTTGAAAAGTGGATATCATCATATCAGAATCAAAGAAGGTGATTAGTGGAAGACTGCTTTTAAGATAAAAGAAGGTTTGTATGAGTGGTTGGTTATGCCTTTTGGTTTAACTAATGCACCAAGTACTTTTATGAGATTGATGAATGAAGTTTTGAAGAAATTATTAGGTAAATTTGTGATTGTATACCTAGATGATATTCTGATATTCAGTAAGACTAGAGAAGAGCATTTTTTGTATGTTAAACAAGTATTGCAGAGATTGAAAGAAGAAAAGTTGATTAATTTGAAAAAGTGTTCGTTCATACAAGAGGAGATTGTGTATTTAGGATTTGTGATTTCAGCTAATGGTTTGAAGATGGATCCTAAAAAGGTTGAAGCTATTTTGAATTGGCCTACACTTGAGAATGCTAGTGAGGTAAGATCATTTCATGGTTTGGCAAGTTTTTACTGAAAGTTCATTAGGAATTTCAGTTCAATTTGTAATGCTTTGGCTGAGACTATGAGAGGAGATAAAAGAGAATTTAAGTGGACACATGGAGCTGATAAAAGTTTTGAGACTATGAAGCAGAAGGTTGTTGAATTGCCCGTGTTAGCATTGCCTAATTTCAATAAGGTATTTAAAGTGGAATGTGATGCAAGTGGTAGTGCAATAGGAGCTATGTTGAGTCAAGAAGGTAAACCTGTTTCTTTCTTTAGTGAAAATTTGAATGATGCAAAAAGGAAACATTCTGTGTATGATCAATAATTCTATGCTATTGTTCAAGCCCTGAAGAAATGGAGACATTAGTTGATACTGAGTGAATTTGTGTTGTATACTGATCATAAAGCTTTACAATATTTGGGTAGTCAGAATAAGTTGAATCAAAGACATATGAAATGGGTTGAATATTTGCAGAGTTTTACATTTGTGATAAAACATAAGAGTGGAGTCACTAACCGAGTTGTTGATGCATTGAGTAGAAGAAGATCTTTGATGACCAAGATGAGAATTGAAGTTCTTGGTTTTGATGACATGAGAGATTCATATGAATCTGATCTTGACTTTTCTGAGCCATGGAAAAAGTGAAAAGAACCTATTCAAGATCAACTGAGTACTAAATGGGAATACTATTTCATTCAAGGAGGTATGTTGTTTAAAGGTATTCAGTTGTGTATACCAAGAGGATCAATGAGAACTAATTTGATAAAGGAGAAACATAGTAGTGGTTTGGTTGGACACTTTGGTGTTGACAAGACATTGAATTTTCTTAAGGAGAAATTACTTTTGGCCACAGTTGTATAAGGATGTTCAAAAATTTGTGAAAAGTTGTGGAATTTTTTAAGTTGCAAAGGGAGTAAGTCAGAGTACTGGATTGTATACACCGATTTCTATTCCTAAGAAACCTTGGATTGATATTAGTATGGATTTTATTCTTGGCTTACCAAAGACAGTGAGAGGTAATGATTCTATATTTTTTGTTGTGGATAGATTTTCTAAAATGGCACATTTTATACCCTATAGAAAGACATTAGATGCAGTACATATAGCAGATATTTTCTTTAAGGAAATTGTTAGATTGCATGGATTACTGAGGAGTATCATCTCTGACTGAGACAATAAATTTGTTGGATACTTTTGGAAGACCCTTTGGAGAAATTTTGGCACCGAGTTGAAATATAGTTCTACATTTCACCCACACACAGATGGAAAAATAGAAGTTGTGAGTATAAGCTTGGGTAATCTTTTGAGATGTTTAGTTGGAGACACACCGAGTAATTGAGATTTTGTGTTGGCACAAGCAGAGTTCACATACAATAATTTAGTGAATAGGAGTATTGGAAAAACACCTTTTGAGATTGTAAATGGTATACAATCAAGAGGTATATTAGATTTGAGGGATATTGCTAATGAAGAAAAGAGAAGTGTTGAAGGAGTAAAGTTTACTGAGTTCATGAAGACATTGCATGAAGATGTGAAACATAAGTTGGAGGAAAGTAATTAGAAATAAAAAGACAGAGCTAATAGATCTAGAAGACATAAGACTTTTGCAGTCGGTGATGAAGTAATGGTTCATTTGAAGAAAGGTAGATTTCCTGTTGGAACATATGAGAAGCTGAAAATGAAGAAGTTTGGTTCTTACAAAATTTTGAGAAAATTTGATAGTAGAAATGCTTATGAGATTTAGTTACCTGATGAAATGGACATATCACCTATATTCAAGATTGCTGATTTGTATGACTACCATGAACCAGATGAAGAAATGACAGTACCAAATGATTATCCTAAGAAAAAGATAGAAGAAGTTGAGCAGATTTTGGAACAAAGAATTGGCAAAAGTATAAGAGGAAAATAGTATATGGAATATCTGGTAAAGTGGAAGAATAGACTGATTGAAGATAGTTCATGGATTTCACAATCTGAGTTGGATTTAGCTGAGGTTGTACTTGCTTCATGATTCAGAGAATCATTTCAAATAACTCCAGGTGTCTGATGCAAGAGCATCTCGGGTCCTTGGCAATCTTGTTTCACTAGAAACAAGTTTGTGTTTTCCTATGTTTCTCAGTTTCTTCTTTGACCAAGTTGGCTCGATAGTTGCTCAGTTCCTTTGTTAACCAAGTTGGTCGGTTAATTCTCTGGTGCTCGGTTATCTTTTCCTGGTGCTCAGTTATCCTTTCTTACCGCGTTGTTTGTTTTAGTTTTCTGTTGAGGTCGACTTGTGCAATTATCTTTGGTAATAGATTTAATGCTAGTATCTATCATTGGGAAGCATGTGGACCTAGATCTAGTCGATCCTTCTATTGATGGTGGATCTAAATGCTAACTTGTTCGGTAGCCTCTTGTATATATTGTAATCTTTTGGTTGTATTTTAGGATAATCAAGGAAGGATCAATCTTAGGAGATAGAAGTTAGAAGTTTGAAGATAGTTTCAGACCCTCACATGTTGGAGGACTCTTGTACTTGAATTGTAATATTTGGCCCTAACTGGGAAGGCCTTATAGCCCAACATGTATAAATTAATTCGATGAAATATAAGGAGCTGATATGCATTCTCTCTCTCAATTTGTGTTTTATTGCTTCCGTGTGTGATCTCTGCAAGGGTAGATCTGGATTAGGGTGTGCCTTTGGCCCCTCTCCTCATTCTCCCTTGCATCATAACTATCAATCAAGCATACTTACATCATATAAAAAAAACCCCATTTAGATTATTCCAAAATTTATTTTTCTCAACATTCTCGATGATTTTACCACCTTATTTCTCTTAATGACACATGTCTCCCTTAGCCTCATAAAATTAATCCTTCAAACAACTTCATCTTTCATTTTAGATAACTTTTTAGTTGTTCGAGATGTCATGTTACTTGATGAATTAGTTCAAATTCTTGTGCATTTTACATGTGTGTTTTCTTCCAGATCACCCACCTTGGATAAACTCCTCTTTCGCTAACCATATTTTCACCTTATTCGATGGTGAGTTTTATTCGATATGATGTCATTACTTGGGCCCACTGCTACCTTCCTTCTTATTTTGAGTTATTCAAAATAGTATTTTATCTTATGAATCATTGAGGGGGGACACTATATTTCAAATAAAACTAACAAGTTTTGATCCTACAAAGGTGTTAAGTCTTTGTATTTCACTATTGAAAATGTTTTCTTATGTTACATCCAATGGTTGTGAAGTTGCATTGGGGGTTAGTTGTGTGGTTAAGTATAGTCTGTCCCAAGTTCGTAGGTATTTTGTGAGGTTAATTTTTTTATGAGAGAACATGCGAGATGCTGCCATGTGTCATAGGTTTTTTGACTAACTCATTTTTCATGAAGTCACTACAGGATCGCGAGACTTTTATGTTGATGTCAATTTGGGTCGCAAACATGTGAGATGTTTCCATGTGTCCAATGTGTACTTTTAATATTATATCACCGTTGGTGCATCTTCGCAAGGTTTGATAAAGGATCAAGGAGTTTTGTTGTGACAGTGTGAGATGCATCAACTTGTCTATGAGTTCTGATCAGTAGTCACTGCGAGTCCGCAAGATTTTTTAGCCCAAACTTTTTAAGGTTACAATCTTGCAAGGAGGTTTGAAATAATATTGTTAGCACATGATCGCGAGTTAATGATGCAATCTTGTTTGAAGGTTGCGATATTGCAAAGGTGACTATTTTTGGTCTAGCATGATTTCATGAGTTGATCCGAAGGTAAAGTTTTGAAGTTGTAAAGCTACACTCTTGGTCATCTATGCTTTGATGATGGTTGACCTAGTTTAAGGAGAGATAGATGGGGTTCGAGCCAATGGTTTTCAATAGAAACATAATTTTGAGAGGGAACTCCTCTTTTGTTAACCATCTTTTCACCTTATTCGCTGAAATTTTTTATTTTAAATGACATCATCACTTGGGCCCACTACTACCTTTTGTAGTTTTGAATAACTATTGCATCATTTCATCCTATTTTGAGTTACTTGACATAGTATTTTATTTTATTTGATGAATCATTGAGGGGGGGGGACCATATTTTGAGCAATTGTGGCCATCATAGATTGGTACTTTAACTTACTCAAAGTAAAATGTTACTCGATACTATAGGTCCCATTGGCTTATCTCCTTTTCTTCAAATAACTCATGACCTTGGTGAGGTGCCTTTTGTCTTGTTTGATAGTCCACTTTACTCGACATCTCTTTTCGAATGAGATGAAACACTCTTGGTAAAAAAACTTATTCTTTTCCAATTAATACCTCAGAGAGGGTCCCACCAACACATTCCCTTTTCGAGCATCTTCAACATTCGATTGTTCTTGTTTTATTTTACTCGAAACTGCATCTTACTTGATGTTTGTCACTGGGTCCCACAAGCTAGATTTTGTTATCTTTTCTATCGAATAAGTTTTTTTTCTCTACCACTTTCTTATACATACTCGATGACCCACATTATTCAAAATTTAGGGCTTCATGCTTTAATTGACCAACTTCTTACTTTGGTGTTCTTCATTTTAAATTTATTCAAAAAGTCATTTTGTCTGATGCCTTTTTGTGGTGGGCCATGCTATTTCCCAAAAAGACACATGACACTTCCTTAGTGGCCTACTTCTTGACTGTTTCATTTCAGAGAATTTGTTTGTTTCGATTAATGACCTTTTGAATTACTCCAAGTGCACTTTTGTTCGATATATTTCAAACTACTGAAATTGACCAAATAAGATGGCACGTAGATGTATTTCCATGCTATTCCTCTCAGATAAGTAATGCATTTTCCCAATATTTTTTTCACTTATTCAATACTAAACTTTTCTTGATTCCACGAAGGATGATTATGCTCAATTTCATTATGCACCTTCTTTTCCAGGTGGATAATTCACTCCAGTTTTTACTCAATGGATGATTCTTCTTTGACAAAGAGTTCAACCTCTGTGGTATCCTATCATGCAAATGACACAATTAAAAATGAAATCCTTAACATCCTTGTAGTCGAGCCTTAGGATTTAAAAAGTATGCGAGAGGCTTCAAAGAGAAGGCTAGGGCATAAAACATGAAAGTTTAATTGAATAAAATTAATCCCTATCAAGAAAGGCTAGGGCATAAAACATGAAAGGCTAGGGCATAAAACATGAAAGTTTTAAGAGAAGGCTAGGGCTAATTGGAGTTTCTTCAAAGTTTCTTAAGTCTTTCCAAAAAATCTAAATCATACATATCCTGTAGCCATTTTATTTCATTTCTTTGATGTACTCTAGAACAACTCTCGGTTCTCATATTTTCACTCGTTTTGAACATTTAGAAGGATGCCCAAATATTGTGCTAAGCCTCCCATTATGCATGCAACTCGCAATCATTTCACTTTATTCCTTAAGATGAATTCTCTGTGAGGCATTCTTTCATAAAATTAGTTACCCTAAATGTGCTTTATAGTTAACATGTTTTTGGCTGATGACTTTTGGTTGTATTTTCTCGGAGGCTGTTAAATTTTTTAAATTAAATCTACTTTATATTGCATATCAAGAAATATCAACTTTTCATTCCAAGGGGTGACATCTGTGTTGGCACATTTTTGGTGGAAACCCACCCACTACTGGAAATCCATTTTTTCGAGATCATAGAGGATACTGAAAATAGCTATAGAATTTGGTTTAATTGGAACCCCATTTTGTCATGATCACAAAGGATCACATTTCATTGCAGCATCTTATAGATCATTTCAAATGCTTGTCGCTGCCCTCATATTTTATGATCATTGCACTCATCTCTCATAGGCATTTTGTCAAATAGTTAGCATGAATTTTTTATATTCTCTTGCAGGCTGTGTAGATACGTATGCTAGAGCATTTCCAGCCATATGTTTGATAAAAAATATCTTCTTTACAAGATTGAGAGCTCGAAGCTCACTTTATTCTCTCTTTCTTGTATCTTGTATTGAATCAAAGTATTCTACATGATCCATTCCAAAAATTCTCCCAACCTTTTTGTAGCACCAAATCCAAGGCTATTATGGAATAAGTCTTTCATTTACTTCTATTACACAATAAATTTAATGGCTTTTGGGTAAGCATCTCCATAGTGTTGTAGAATTTATGCCCCTCTCTTTATCCCTGTCATGGATTACCCCATGATAATAGTCTTTGATAGGAATGATCATGATAAGGTTTAACTAAACACTCTAATGCAAGATCACTACATTTCCAACAATAGAGGTGGTCACATTCATATCTTGATCACTTAAGAGCTCATCTCGTATAGTTACAAGGATGATACTATACGCAATTCAGGTACAATTCATACTCGGATTTGATGGCTGATGGGGATTGGTTTGGCTACTTAGATGTCAAATATCATAATAATTTTATCCAATAGTGTTCAATCCATACTCTAGATAACATCATCTATCAATATTGTCCTAGTACCATCAATGTTGTTTGCATTATTATTGGCTTTCCTATAGCTTTCAGGAGAAAGTTTCTTAATAAGTACACCATTATAGTGGTGGTATTGAAAGAGGTGAATAAAATTCAATAGTCCCCATATTGTGTGTGTCTTTCCTATCCCTAGTGGCCTTTGTACCAAAGTGAAGGTCCAAGGCTCCTTTCATATAGAAAACCAAAATCCATTTGTATTAGCTGTTGTATGCATATAAGTTCACTGAATAGCTACTAGTTTCAAGACATTGAAACTCCTATGAAGATGTTCATCCTTCCCTATTCAAGCTCAAACACTTGCTTGATATTTATTACAAGATTGGACTTCCAACTATAGGCCACATTGCCAATCCACTTACCCCAACATCATTTCATCCTTGGCTGTTTTCCCAAACCTATCTATACATACAAAGATATTGTTACCTTTTATCAACTTTGATTCAATCACCTTATTCCATATTCATTGTCCTGTACCCATTAGGACTTTCCTTATCTGATCCATAATAATAAACTACCTCTTCTACATGTAAGCATGACCAAAGTTAATTATACCAACATTCTGTATGAAGCATAGATATTATATTTGTACGAAGCAAAGATACCTTGACATTGATCACAAAGGCTGTTATATGTATTGTTTTTGTTGTTTGTAATATGTATTGTTTTTTCTGTTATATGTATTATTGTTTTTATTTGTAATATGTATTGTTGTTGCTATTATATGTATTATTGTTGTTATATGTATTGTTGTTACTATTATATATATGTATTGTTGTTGTTCTTATATGTATTTTTGGTGTTGTTCCTTTTATGTATTGCTTGAGGGATATCATCCTTCTTTTACTAATCAAATATGTAATAATATTGTCATAACCTTATATGTCCGGTATGCATGCATGGTAACGTACGTATAAGTGTTTATATTAATGGATATCATACTTAACTATGTAATATAATACATTTTTTTTCCTTTTTGTAGAAATGTATTGATAATAAGCTCAAAGAAGGGGATAAAGTTAGGGTGTTGGATCCATATGTTGGTGATGTTGTGGGAATTGGGAGGATTCATTCCCTATCTATTTCTCATGGAGTCAATTTGAAAGGAATAAGAGATGCAAGCATAAACATTTTAAAGGTCACAAGTAACGTTCCTCTTATTTATGAAGACAAAATAGATGGAGCCATTCACTTAAAAGAGAAAGAGGGAACCTTCACATGGTGGCCACTAAAGTATTTGCAAAAAATGACATAATTAAACATGTTAATCATGTACTAGACATTGTTAGACATCTTGACTTCTTGTAGCTTTATGCAGTATTTTGAATGTGTTGTTTGAGGATTTTAGTTATCATGGTGTATTTGAAAGAGTTAGAAAGTCTTAAGACAACTTTTACATTTTTGATTAAAATAGATATATACTCTAAGCTTACATATATATATATATATATATATATATATATATATATATATATATATATATATATATATATATATATATATATATATATATATATATATATATATATATATATATATATATATATATATATATATATATATATATGCATTAAGTTTTTTTATATTGTAGATCATTACGTTTATTTATCACAATGTTGCATCAATCTTTTAATTATAGCATGTTGTAGCGTGTTCATATATGTAATATTTTTATTTTCTTTTATATTTTAGTTCAAGTTTAATATTATGTTATTTGGATTATATAATTTATGTCATTCAATAAATTATTCATTGCATGGCTATATTTAATACTACTGAATCAATGACTAAATCAATGACTAAATTCACAACTAAATCCACGACTAGATCTATGACTAAATCATTTAGTAGTAAATTTAGCCGTGTTATAAATGACTGCAAATTAACTACTAATAGTCACATGACCAAGTTTAGTCATTTATATACAATTTTTAATAGTTTTTTAGTCACATATTGTTGTTTTTGTACTAGTGACTAGAGTATCAAATATGTAGATTATTGTCTAAATTTTGAGAGACTTGGTCTTGAGGGAAACATTGGCTCATCTCAAAGGAAAATAGACATCATGATTGGATCCGTAATGTTAAAAAACCTTGAGATTTTCAATTTGTCAATTTTGGAGTAATTATAAATAAAGAACAACTTTCTTTTAGTTTTACACAGATCTTAAGGTGATATGTGCAACTTAGTGTCAACATGTTAGATATAGTATGAGTGTCATTTTTAAAAAGAAAGAAAAGTAAAAGAGGCTTTTAGAAAAATACTGATAAAAATAAATAAAAATGGTGATTGGAAATGTGTCATACCTTGTGTAATTTTGTGGAGAGTATGTCAAGCTCATGTGCCTCTAATAGGTGTTGAGCCTCTTTCTGACAACATTCTAGCCGCACCCTCAACTAAATACAATTGATCATTGACCTCATGTTTTCAATTATTGTTAGTGCACTTTGATGACCTCAACATAAATGTTTCACATCCAAAATTGTCTCCCTAACTTGGCCTAGTCATCATCAACTCATGACTAGATTTCTACCACATTTAGAGACATTGCCTCCTAAATTGAAAATTGCTATCTTTAGTTGACATGTATGAATATTTTGATATGATATGAACATATTGATAGTGACTAATTTTTTTTTACAATCATAATCTACAATAGAATCAAGTATATTTTAAGTGACTCAAGGCTTGTTTCAAAATATTTTCAATTTTTTAGGCAATTTGTTATCATGACCCTAGTAGTAACCTAGTAGAACACCACCTAGACCTAACAGGCTCTAAAAGAGTTGCTTTTTTTTTCTTTTTGGTATAACTTGGTCATATAGTATTGAAATTGGGTAAAGAAGATATAATTGGAAAGTTAGATCTTAGTATTTTCTAGTGGTGTAGGTCTTATCATATTTTGTCATTGGCATAGGTTATTTTATTGGTGATGGCCACTAAAATCGAGAGTGCAAACTATAGACTCACCTTCACACATAGAGAGAAGCACAAGGTTATTTCTCCAGAATACAAATAATTGTATGTAGATGCAAACAATAATGTACAAAACCTTTCTTATAAAGGTAACAAGAGAGATCTAATAGGCATAACTGACAACCAACTATTGAAGCCATATTAAATACACTAATAATTAATAACTATTGTTGGATGCCTAAGTAAACTTAATCATAGTAAATGGTAAAAACTCATTTACTGCAACACTCCCCTTAAAAGTATTTTGTTTTCAGTCACTTTTGTATTAGGGGTAAGTGCAAGAAGTTGGGTGCCTATTTGACATAAGTCTTGTGAAATTAGAAAATGTTGCTAGAAATGGGCACCAATTTAGGTTCAGACGCCCAATCCAAAATTTAAAAAATGGGCACCTATTTTTTGAAAAATGGGTACCTGTTTCTATTTTTTTAAAAAAAATTATGACTAAAAATACATTTTTGCACATCAATTTATTTTTTAAGAAACGAGTGCCCATTTTTTGAATTTTAAATAACAGGCACCCATTTCTTGAGACATGAGACAGAAACACACCTCCGCATCAGATTTCAATTCAAAATAGGCTTGATGTAGGCTTGGTAGACTAACCAAGCCTATGCCTTGACCTCCAAAAAATTGGTTAAGGCATTGGAATGCCAAATTTCTGCCTTGTCATAATTTTTTGAGGGCCTTCCTGATCGTATTTTTTGATGAAACAAAAACCTATTTGAGTTCTCATTGTCTTGATTTCAAAAATATAAATTTCATATTGATATGATTATTTTTACTTTTTAAAAAAAATTTATTAATTAAAAGTGGTACCTAAATGTAAAATAGCGATGTTCACTAAAATTTTAATACCTTTTTTGTTTTTAAGTTTTTTGGAAAATAAATTATATGACATCAATATATATACAATTCTCTTGAATATTAAAAAATAATTTTGAAAAGATAAGACATTTTCATCAAATTATGGTGGTCGTACACCACAAGTTTTGAAAATGTAATTTATAGTCAATTAAAAATATTCAGTAAAAAAATAAGAAAAAATATGCTCATCAATCATTGGTGTCTTAGGTATATTTTCCCAAAAGGATTTGCAAAAATTCATTTATTTAGGTTAAAATATGGTGGTCATACATGGCTATGGTATGGTCTTGAAACAAGCATTTTGAAAAAATGGTTTTTAAACAATACCGTGTGGGTATTTAAATAAATTACATATTTAAAAAGTATACTCCGAGCACTATATTTTATATTATTGAAGTTTTTTTAAATTCAATCTCTAAGTGCCTCAAATTTAGACATCAATTGACAGGAAATTTGAAAGAAAGGGAAAACACTTCCACTTTTTGCCCAAAAGTGGGACTCAACTTCTTGTAGCAACCCTTAGGGTAGTTAGCCCAACTGGTAGTGAGTCTTACTTGTAATGAGTGAACCAATAGTGAGCCCTTGTAAAAATCACTTTAACCCATGTTTATTTACAATAGAATTAGTTTCTGCTTGTTTTTTCCCATCTTGGGTTTCCACGTTAATTCTGGTCTTCATGGTGTATAATGTTCACATGCTTTATGTTTATATCTATTTTAAATATTTGAATGGTTTAAGATTACTCTGTATTAATTTTGTGAAAAATTGTTTTGGGATAACTGATTCACTCCCCTTCTTAGTTATCCAGACTATTCAACAATTGGTATCAAAGTTTGGTCCCTTCTAGATAAAGCTTAACCTCTTGAGGGTGATCTTGGCAATTTGAACATTTGGCAGGTGATTACCACTATGATGAAAATCTGAAGACAATGTTGGATGACATGGAATACACTGAATCTAAAAAATGAGGAATTAAAAGAAAGCATGAGGGAAGCTAATACTTGTATCTCCAAGTTGAGGGAGAAAATTTGGAAATTAAAAGGAAGACACAAAGAGGTGAGATAGGAACTGAAGGAATCAAAGGAGAATGTGACAAATTTGAAACTTCAATTAGATTATTGGAAAAATACTGAAGAATATCTCAAAGAGAACATCAAGCATAAAATGGAAGAAAGGAATACGCATGAAGTAGATCCAAAAGATATTATCAAGAAAAAAAAGATGAAAATGAGAAGCTTGATCAAGATTTAAGAAAATTGAGATCTGAAGAAATTTTTTTTGAGTGTAGCATTATTTTGAATCAAATTTTATCCCTGTACAAAATTCACAAGGATAAGGAAGGATTAGGTCTCACCAATGAATGTTCAGATCAGAAGGTCAAGGGTAAAGATAAGGAAGTTGAAGCTGAAGCAAAGTCAAAAGTAATAAGAAATGTATGGAATTCAGGAACACATAGAAAAATAACTCTGATCAAAAAACCAAATTATCAAAGGTATTTATCATTTAATGGTCATTATTTTCTATGCAAGAATTTTGGACATAAGGCTGTAGAGTGTAAGAGCAGGAAGGAATAGAATATTCAATGTTTTAGATGTCACAAGTTTGGTCATAAGGAAAGTCAATGCTTAAGTCAAGTATCTAATTTGGAAAAGATGAATGGGATGAACAATATCTTTCATGGAAGTTTATATGTATGGCATAATCATGGTCACAAGGATAATCAGTGCAGATCTAGAGTTCAATTAGTAAGGTCTGGACAAAGGAATGCCATATGTTTCAAATGTAATCAAATTAGACACTATGATAACACATGTAGATCTATTGTTGCTCTAGAAAAGTCTGGAAATGATACAAATACTACAATTTCAAGTGAATATTAGAATAAAGTTATGGTATGTAAGGAGACTAGTGAAGATAATTTTCTAGCACTAGATCTTAGTTATAGCTCTTCCAAAAATTGAGCCTATTGTCTTGGCTCGAGGGGAGTTTTGAATTCCAAAATTAGTGAGTTCACCCTCTCACAGATGATACATGTTGTATCTAGTGTGTCTCCAATCTGATTTAGTTGATGTAGTATGTTGATTTTGATTCATTTTTTGATGTGTGATGTATAATTTCTAGCACCATCAATATAAATTTTTGGCGGCAAAAGTAATTACGAGGAGGTAAGGTTAAAAATGTAAAATTTCAAATCATTTGTCACTGTTTGCGAAGGAGAAAATAAATAAATTTTAGAGCTATTGGAAGGTTGAAAATATAGGTCACGTGTGAAGATGGATTTAAGTTTGATTTTCTTTGAATCCACTGATGTTACATTGATAGGATCACACTAGGTGCTCAACCAATTATGTCAGGATCACTAAGATTCCTAACACTCTAACCTCCCAATAGCTTGATCAAGAATTTAACAAGGTATCTCCCTATCCTCTATGGACTCTCTCAATGTCCTCCAATTGAACAACCCACTCTCCAACTCCTAGGTGATCTATCACTAATTGAGTGTTCTTTCTCCCTTCATGTTCTTCTCTTCCTTCCAAATGTCCCTTACCTCCTTAGCAAGTGGTGATTCTTGAAGGGGTGTGGAGGAAACCAAATATTAACCTAGTTTCACTTCTTGAAACATTTTTTCAAGGTCATCACAACTCCACCTTACCAATCTCTTCAAACTCATTTATTAGGCCGTGTAGCCCTAGAGCCCCCAATTAGGTGTCCTAGTCTGGGATATTAGGACTTTCTTCAAAAAGATCAAGAAGGACCTCCCAAATAAAATTTTGATTCTTTGTTCATGTAAGATAACCCAAAGGATTTTTTGGGTCTTGGGGTCTTGTGCATCTGTACAATGCCCTAACACAACTAGGAGGTTTTTATAAGGGTTTTAGTGGCTTCTAGGAGCTCATTGTACAAAGTAAGGTTTAGCTTTCCAAATGGATTGGTCAAGCATTGTTCTCTTCATCAAATCTCTTCCTGGTCATCATCTTCATGTCCAAAGTAATTGAGTGCATTTCCTTGGTCACCTCTGTAAGCAATTCAATAAATTCACCTCCTTGTCCCTAGTCGGGTAATGACTGTGATCGTTTAGGGAAAGGTCACAAAAATGGCCATGCTTGTTGCCAGACCTCCACAAGAGCTATATACACTATAAAAAGGTTCCACTTCCATGTCCCAACTAGCCGTGATGAACACATGGTGGGGTTTCATGGGGGAGCCATGTTTGCACATAGAGCTATATACATGCCAGAGAACTGGCTAAAACAAAAGAATTAAACCTAAACTAAGAAAAATCCTAATGAGAAAACAAAATGATGTAGAAAATAAAAAAAATGCTAAATATTTATTGATTATTCATTTACAAGAAAAATCTAATCCATTAAGCACTACTATTTCATAAACACAAGGGACTTGTTAGGAATGGGAACATTGAGAGTGGGGGGGGTGAATCAATGTTCACTATAATTAATCTTTTCTTTTTCTCTTGAAACTTAACTTTAATATTAAGTACTGAAATGAAAATTAACATAATCAAGATGCATAAACACAACACATAACACCAATACGGTTACGGGGAAACCCAAATAGGTAAAAACCCCGGTGGGAATTGACACCCACTAAGAACTGCACTAGTGTCTTGTGATCCTTGTTAGAAGATCTTTAACCCTCTTAGGAGTTATCTTTACATTGCTCTTAGTATAGCGACCTTGTCAAGGGTCAGACCCTATTAAGAGTCTTTTACAATAACCTTGTTATGGGTGGGGACACACTGTCCTAGAGCTCACTGCTCAAGTGGTGAAGGCTACAACCTTCTGAACTCGGATACACACTATATCTGCTGGATGAACTGACACTGTGACATTGCTTGTTTGATCAGTTCCTTTGATGCGCTGATGCTTTGACCTCTTTCAAAGCTCTAATACATCTTACCTACTCTTCACGTACTTCTGTTCTTCTTATCTCAACTCTATATCAACTTCCATACTTATTACAAAGGGCACATCTCATATTTATACATGCTTATCAAAACAATTAACTAGGTCAACCTATAACCGATTACATACAATGGTTCCAATTGAATTGGCTCAAGCATGTTTACATAAAAACATAATTACATGTCTACAACCTAAATAAAATACGCGCATAGCCTTTACAAAATAGTATTATCATCGCTAATCAAATTACCAATAGTCGGCTGCATACTTTGTTCTATTCTGGCATTCACTGGATGTACCTCTTCAACTATCTGTATCTTTGTCATATGGTCTCATCTGATCATGTTCTCTTAGACTTAGGATGAATACATACAATAATCTTAACTTCAAGGGCGTATACCTTAACTAGGTCATACCCACGTGCGCTGATGCTTTGACCTTCTGGTATTCTGCTAACTATCCAGTCTTCTATACTTAGTCAAATTCTGATCTTCTGATAATGTGCGTTAACTCCAAAACACTATATGACTTTGTTTCCATAATGAAAACAATATATCTAGTCATATAAAATAGTATAGTCAACTTTCCAACAATCTCCCCCTTTGTCATTGATGGCAAAAAAGGAATATGGCAAAGTTACTAACTGTACCCTTCTACAAATTTTTTTTAACATACTTTATCTTATATCTCCCTTAGACTCTATACTATACATCTTCTTTACATATAAGACTCCAAGACTCCATATTCTATACACAATACTCCCCCTTTGACATTAATGACAAATATGCTTCAAAAAATGTATCTCTACAAGTTCTTACAGTGTGAGGACATCCGGATATGCTATCTGTAAGTTTTGGATCTCTTGCTTCCAGAATGCAATCAGTGCATTAACTATCTGTAAATGGATGCATAGTGCATATTGGAGCTTCTCCATCTTTTCCAAGTCTGTACTCGGACCTTGATCATATGTCACCATGGTGGCATCGATCTCCTTGATGTTCTGATTTAGAATATCTAGAGAGGGTGCAAGAGCATTCCTGAGCCGTGTCTGCCTTGCCCTTATCTTGGACATCTGCTTTTCAGCTTTCTCTATCTTGTCTAACTACCCTTGGTATACATTTTTGCACATGTTCACATTAGTGGAGGGGTATTCTGCCGATCTCCTTACTTTTTCTATCATTTCTTCTTCCTCTTGGATTTTCTTGTAATGATCACCAATCAGCTTATCCTGGTTCATACAATCAACAATGATTTTCTTTCCCTTTGCTACAAACTCCTTTAAAGATGCTTGACCAATATTTAGTGAAATTAGGTCAAGTGTAAAGTTTCTAACCAATTCACTTAGCCTCTTCTTCATGTATTTCTCTTTTGCAACTAGGGATGTAGATTCTTCCAAGCTAGAAAAATTATTCTTGAAGTTTGAAAGAGTTGTGCTTACATCATCAACTGAATGGACCTTAGACACTTTCTTATCTAAAGGTAGTAGGATGTTTAAAATTTTGATTGATTCAAAAAATAATGGGTTCCTCATTACTTGCTTCTCCTTTTCTTTCTCCATGGCTAAGACACTGATCTTGATCAGGTCTTCTTCTCCCCAAGAGTCCAAACTAGTGGTGTCTGGTGTCAATATTGACAACAATAATATAAAAGGTAATGGAGTGATAGGATTTCTATCCACCACTTGCTTTACTCTAATTTTCATTTCAACATATGGCTCATCTATTGGTTCACTTCCTTTTACCTCTTCTTCTCCTTTCTTTTCTTCTATCTTTTCTTCCTCTTTTTCTGTATCTTTCTCTTCTTTTTGTGTCTCTTTCTCTTCTTCTTGTTGTAACTTGGGTGAATTTTCCCTGCATAGATTTTCAACCTCTTGCATGCTTACAAAAGCCTCTTCAAACTTGTCCAAGTCATTTTTGTAGCCGCCATAGCAATCTCTACATTATTAATAATGATAGTATCATCTTTTTGAGTCTCTATCATGGGCACATACTTCTCTGCCTCTGTGGGTGTTTCAACTATAGGTGCTGAATCTTGAGGACCTATAAATGGTACATTTGTGGTCTCTGACTCCTTGGTTACCTTTGTGGGCACTTGAGCTATGGGCGTAGTAGGTGGATACATGTGCCTGCTTAGAAAAAACTTCTCAAAGGCTTTTTCTGTTTCCTTGGCTGTCAACTTGAAGTTTTTATCCATTATGTGTAGAGTTCTCAAATTTGTTCTTAGGTGTGGCTTCACCAGATCTAGAAATAGCATGTTATCTTCTAAGGAACACACCGAGAGACTTTCATCAAGAATCTTTTCCCTTATCCTAATAGCTTCTTCAATAGCATGTTTCTTCGGGGATTCCAAGATATTCCAAACATTATCTGAAGTGACTGTCTTAAGTTCCAAGACTATTTTCTTGAACTTAATCATATGTTTGATGATCATTCCATGAATTTATGATTTGTCTATTTCACTGTACATCTCATAAAACTTTCCAATCTGATCCAATCTTCTTTCATCAACAATCCTTGTATTCAACACTTTAAGACTAGGTCTGTAACCTACTTGTGGAGGTGCTTGAGTGTTCTTCTTACTTCTGGTTGCTTGTGAGGATGGGTGACTAGTGCTAATTTCCTTCTTCCTCTTAGGCATTTCCTTGTACTCAGGAGGAGCTGTAAGATCAATTATTTCTATGGGTGCAGGAGAGGTAACATCTGTTTTGTCCTATTTTTCCTTTGGTTCATTGATTTTCTCAATCTTAACCTTTTTCATCTTAGGATCAACATATTCTTCTTCTACTACAGATGCCCTCTCAATTCCCAAAGAAATATTTTCTTGTCTTGCTTTTTCAAGGTCTTCCTGAGTTACTCCATGAATTCTGAGTATCTCAGAAGTAACCTTAGCTACTTTCCTTTTAGTTGTTCTGCTGTTCAAAACTGCATCAACTTCTCTTGTCTTCTCTTCATAAGTACCCCACCTAGGTTCATTAGGGTCCTTAGGTGCTGATAGTAGTACTTGAGCATAGGCTTCCAAGATTTTTTCATCAACCTCATATCCAAGTGGATGGATCCACTTTGTTCTTGGCTCAACAACTTCCATACAAGTTACATCAGTTTCTACCATAAAGAAAATGTTGTCTTTGTATTTCTCAACAATACTCTCTGGTATTATATACCTCATCTTCATTTTGGCCCTGAATGTCTTCAATTCTAGTGTCATGTAATCCTTGAGTGTACTCTCATTAGATGCCTTAAAGGATATCTATGGCATTGTAGGTAAACTCTTGTCCAAATACAAATCTGACACCTTTCCAAGTATGTGGAAGTACATGTATATGATCAAAGACCCAAACCTGAATATTTTGGTCTTGTCATGCTTAGTGGCTTTAATATTGTCTATCAGTTGTGCATGCAAAATCTTGCACAGATTGAACTACCCATTTTCTCTCACAAGTCTTATTGTTGCAAGAATAGTGGCCATAAACACAATATTCACCTTGCTGGTGTGTTGAAACCTATATCCCAATATCATAGACATCAATTTGATGTCTTTCTCCTCTATGGGCTCAATTGTCATTTCGTGCCTATCACTTCTTAACTTGCATGTTTGCTCAACTATCTTCCTTACATCCTTACCCGCTGGAAGAACAACACCTTTCTTAGAGAGGCCTATCATCTCATGAATTAGGTCTCCTATAATTCTCACTGGTACTTCACCTATCCAAAATAGGTCATCATGAATTTTTCTGAGTAAAATCTTTATCCATTCTAACTCATAAAACTCATATGTCGTAGCATATTCAATTATGGGATGGTTTTCCAACTGCGCAAACTCAGCAAAGAAGGTTTTATCTGGTTTCATCATAGTCTCTATATGTGCTCTAATTCTGTCAAGTCCTACTGGCTCCTTCTTACAGTAAATGTATGCATGGATGTCTTCAACATGCATAACACCCATAGGGGTTCGGGAGACTACTCCTTCTAAATCATCTAGGGTAGATTTGAAAGGGTGCCTCTTGAAAATGTATCTCTTTTTCTCCGCAACATCAAACATAATAGGAGTAGCCATAAATTACTTTTTTATCACTTCAATTAGGTTTCCAAAAGACTTTTGAATCATCATGACAGATTAGGGCTTCCGCAATCGAGTAAATGCACTTCTTCGTTGGTGAATCAAGCTTCAATCCTTCATAATCAACTGCTAGGGCTTCAGTGCTCTCCAAATGCTCAGATTCAAATGTAATGAATGATCTGCAAGTCTCCAAGTACTTTAAAGTGAAAAATTCCACCATTAATGCTTGCTGCGTAAACTAGATTTTCATTGAAAATCTCCAACTTTCATTTTGCAATCAATCAGGTAGTGCGCTCTTGCACATAGCATCATATTGTCTCCAAGGTGTTAAATCCAAAGGCGCATACTCTGAGGGTGAGTATACCAGCTGTGAAAGGGTCTAGAGCTAAATTAGCTCCCCTTATGACCTTGAGGGTCATTCATCCAGATGTAGAGGGTGCATCCACTATAGATGCATCCCATACATTCTCATCAACTTTATCCTTCTTCACCTCTATCCAAATCAAGCTCACATCTTCTGAAGCTTTCACAAACTTGACTTCTCCTTCGGTATCCAAAATTGATTCTTCGAGCTTTTTAGGGCTTTCTTGACTTTGTGTTCTTGATCTACAAAACTTTGAGATGTGTCCAGCCTTGTTACAAGAGTGACAAGTAATTGGAGGCCTTAAATTTCTCAGCACATTGACATGGGTTACCATTTTACACTATCTAGCTGAGTGACCATTATAGTTACATATCTGACATGTAATACTCTAGGAACTTCTTGCATTTGGTTGATTCTGATTTCTCTAATTTTGTTGAGTCTTTTTCTTTTGACTTGTTTTACAATTCATAGCTTTATGACCAAATTTATTGCATGAATAACAGTAACCATTGAAAGGTCTTACCTCTTTACAGTTCCTTGCTATGTGTCCATGCTTGTTACATGCATAACATGTTAGGTCTACTGGCTTGCAGTCATCTTTAGATGGTTTAGTATTGTCTTTATTCTGATTTCTTGTCTCCTTAGCATCTATGGTGTCTTCTGATGCTTTCATCCTTGCTTGCATGTCATCAATCTGATTTTGTGCTTCATTGAATCAAATGTCGTTGGTATCTCCTTTAAGCTTCCGAGCATATAACTGAGATTCTATTAGATCTTTTCTTGTGTGTAATTTATCAATGTGATTCTTTGCTTCTTTTAACTCAAATTCCAAATTTTCTTTGTTGTTTATTAGCTCCAAGATTTCCATGTTTTCTTTCCTCAATTCTTCATTCAGTTGAAGGTTCTCTTTGATTTGTTCATCATAAAATTCTTGATTGTTAGTTAGCTTTTCATCCAACTCTTCAATTTGATCTTTCAGAGATGTGTTCTCTTCATTTATCTTTTTGACCATCTTCCCTAAATCACTATTTGAACACTCTTTCAAATCTTTTCTTAGTCTTTTGATGACTGCTTGAGAATCACTGGCTTTTTCTTTTAGCTCTTCAATTTCTTTTTTAGATCTGTCAAGGTCTTCAAGAGTAGCTTCAAGATTCTTTTTTAGATGTTTCATTGCTATCTTATCTGTGATCTCCTCAAGTGGTTAAACTTCTTTTCTGAGGACCATAGCTCTGATACCAATTGTTAGGAATGGGAACACTGAGATGTGGGGTGAATCAGTGTTCACTATAATTAATCTTTTATTTTTCTCTTGAAACTTAAATTTAATGCTTAAGTACTGAAATGAACATTAACATAATCAAGATGCATAAACACAACACATAACACCAATATGGTTATGGGGAAACCCAAATAGGTAAAAACCCAAGTGGGAATTGACACCCACTAAGAACTGCACTAGTGTCTTGTGATCCTTGTTAGAAGATCTTTAACCCTGTTAGGAGTTATCTTTACATTTCTTTTAGTACAATGACCTTGTCAAGGGTTAGATTCTATTAGGAGTCTTTTAAAATAACCCTATTAGGGGTGGGGACACACTGTCCTAGAGCTCACTTCTCAAGTGGTGAAGGCTACAACCTTATGAACTCAGATACACACTATATCTGTTGGATGAACTGGCATTGTGACACTGCTTGTCTGATCAGTTCCTTTGATGCACTGATGCTTTGACCTCTTGCAAAGCTCTAATACATCTTAACTAATCTTTGCATACTTCTTCTCTTCTTATCTCAACTCTATATCAACTTCCATACTTATTACAAAGGGTGCATCTCATATTTATATGCGCTTATCAAAATAATTAACTAGGTCAGCCTATAACTGATTACATACAATGCTTCCAATTGAATTGGATCAAGCATGTTTACATACAAACATAATTACATGTCTAAAACCTAAATACAATAGGCACATAGACTTTACAAAACAATATTATCATCGCTAATCAAATTACCAACAGTCAGCTGCATACTCTATTCTGTTCTGGCATTCACTGGTTGTACCTCTTCAACTATCTGTATCTTCATAATATGGTCTCATCTGATCATTTAATCTTATAATTAGCATTAATACATACGTACAAGCTTAACTTCAAGGGCGCATACCTTAACTAGGTCATATGCACGTGCGTTGATGCTCTGACCTTCTGGTATTCTACTAACTGTCCAGTCTTCTATACTTAGCCAAATTTTGATCTTATGATAATGTGTGCTGACTCCAAAACACTATATGACTTTGTTTCCATAATGAAAACACTATATCTAGTCATATACAATAGTATAGTCAACTTGCCAATAGGACTGTGTAGTCAAATTACTGTCACAATGATTAAACACTTAATGTTAGAAATTGAAATTTTAACCAACCTCGGTATTCAAGCCTTTTAGGGCTTAAATAGATTCTAGCCATGAGGTTTGGGTGGTTAGGACCCCTATTTAACCTAAATCATAGGTCGGTCTTTTTAGGACAAAATTTTTTCATGAAATTTTGCAAAATTGCAAAATTTGTCATAACAATGTTTTAGCAACTTTTACATAGTTGCTCATTTCACTACTCAAACCACTCAAAGAATCCTAAAATGTTATAAAAACATATCTAAGGCTATCTTGGGCTATTTTAGACCATAACCAAACATTTGACCAATATTGCTTTACTTGTGCCCTTTTTTCAATTTCTAGGACCAAGCTAGGTCCTAAGGACATCTTGGCCTTCAAACTAAACTCAACTAACACAACCTAAAGATAACTCAAAAAAATAACCTCCTATTACTCCTAGGCCCTCTTGGAGACTTTTATTAAACTCCTGGTCTATCTAGGACCAGCACAAGAAAAATCAAAAGAAGGAATCTTAAGCCTAAGTCCTAGGTGCTCCTGCACCATTCTCCCCTAAACAAATGCAATCAAGTCCCATTGGTGGGGACTAAGTCAAGATCAATGCCTAAAGTCTACAACTCTACCTCAGAGATCCATGTATCCCCTACCTCTTCTTTACCTTTCTAGTTAACAAGGTACTCCATGTATGTTCTGTGCCTAGTCTTCTTGGTGACCCGGGAGCTTAAGACCTTCTCTGCTTGGAGACTTGGAGTGATTGGTAAGTTCATGTTTTCTAGATCCTCTACAACTCCAACATGGTCAATATCTCCAATTGAGATTTTTCCTTTATAAGGTACCAAGTATTCAATTTTGAATACTGGTGAGAGTCCTAGGTCTTCTAGAAATTCCACCTTGTAAGCATTACTTCCATACTTGGATAGGATGGCACAAGGGTCAATCATTCTCATGTATAGCTTGTGTGGGATCCCCTTTTGCAACCTAGCCTTGTTCAAATGAACCATGACAAGATCTCCCAATTGGAAGTGTAGTTCTCTTTTCCTCTCATCCAATTTGCTTTTTGTCTTGGTGGTACTATCTTTAAGAGCTTGTTTAACTGTATCATGTACCTCATTCATGGAATGAGAAAAGTCCTCTGCATACCCACTCCTTGTTTCTCCATCTCTAAGTTCCCTGAGTTTATGAATGCCTCTTGGGTGTACCCCATAGACCACCTCAAATGGATTCTTGCTAATGGTCCTATTAATGGTGTCATTATAAGAAAACTCTTCTTGTGCAATGCCTTGGTCCCATGTATGACCATATTCCTTAGTTAGGAACCTTAGGAGATTTCCCAAGCTTCTATTAACTACTTGGGTCTTTCCATCTGGTTGGGGATGATATGAAAACCCAAAGGATAGGTTGGTCCCAAGCTTGTGCCAAATTTTTTTCCAAAAATGACTCATAAATTTTGAGTCCCTATCAGATACTATACTCAATGGAAACCCATGGATCCAAATTGCTTCTCTAAAGAAAAAATTAGCTATGCAGAAAGAATCATGAGTGGTCTTGCATGGCACAAAGTGGGCCATCTTGCTAAACCTATCCACAATCACATATATGCTATTGAATCCCTATTTAGTCTTGGGTAACCCTACAAAAAAGTCCATACTAAGGAATTCCCAAGGTCTATTGGGGATTGGAAGGGGTTGATACAACCCTACATTGGATGAAGTACCTTTTTCTTTTTGATAGACTATACAAGTCTCCACATACCTTTTTATGTCCTCATTCATTCTTGGCCAAAAATAAAACCTTTGGACTAGTTCCAAGGTCTTATGAACTCCAAAGTGCCCACTCAAAGACCCATTATGTTTCTCCTGAATAAGGTTCTCCCTCATGGAGCCTCTAGGCACACAAAGTTTCCTTCCCCTAAACAAAATACCTTCTTGTATAATGTAGTCAACATATTCACTATGAAAATAATTTTGAAACTCCTTGCATACCTTATAAGCTGCTGAGAAATATTCATCCTCCGGGTATAAGTCCTTGAAGCTATCTATGTCAATGCTTCTCAATTGAATTTCTTGGACTTTCAAGAGTCTTTGGCTCAAGGAATCTTCTACCTTGTTTTGTTTCCCTTTCTTATGCTTTAGTGTAAATGTATAATCCTAAATTTATTCTACCCACTTCATGTGCTTGTGGCTTAGCTTGTCTTGTGAATTGAGAAATCTTAAAGCCTGGTTATCAGTATACACCACAAATTATTTGGGAAGGAGGTAACACCTCTACTTCCTTAGGGATTGAACCAATGCATATAACTCCAAGTCACAAGAGGAGTACTTATTTTTGGCTTCACTCAACTTTTCACTGTGAAAGGCTACTGGTTTATTCTCTTGGCTTAGGACTGCTCCTATGGAAATATTACTAGCATCACATTCAACATTAAATAAATTTTCAAAGCTAAGTAACAAAAAGATTGGTTGGGTTTCTATCCTCCTTTTCAAGGTTTCAAAACCTTTTTTAGCTTTCTCATTCCATTAAAATTTGGCTTTCATTCCTCCCTTGATAGTATCTAAAACTAGCGCACAAATCTCACTGAATTATTTGATAAACTTCCTATAAAATTGTGCCAATCCATGAAAGCTCCTCACTTCTATAGCAGATTTGGGTGTAGGCCAATTCATGATTTCTTCTATCTTTCTAGTATCTATTTTTAGATTACCTTATGAGATTAAAAATCCCCGGTACACCAATTCTTGTTTCATGAACTCACACTTGTCTAGATTTATGGTGATGTTCTCTTCATGCAGCCTTTGTAACATAACTCACAAATTTACCAAGTGATCCTCCTTGGACTTTTTGAAGATTAGGATATCATTTAAGTACACCACAACCCATTTTCATATGAAGTCTTTCAACACTTCATTCATTAACCTCATGAAGGTGCTAGGGGCATTGGACAAACCAAAGGGCTTAACTAACCATTCATATAGGTCTTTTGTGGTCTTGAAAGAATTTTTAAACTCATCTCCCTCCTTCATTTGTATTTGGTGGTATCTAATTTTAAGGTCAATCTTTGAAAATTATATGGCGTGAGCTCCTAAGCAATCCATCAAGTCTTCAAGTCTTGGAATAGGGAACCTATACCTTATGGTAATCCTATTAATGGCCCTAGAGTCAGTAAATAACCTCCAATTTCCTCTATTTGGGGTGCTAGGACTATAGGAACTGCACAAGGACTGATGATTTTTCTTATGAGGCCTTGGTCAAGTAGTTCTTGGATTTGTTTAGCAATTTCCTCATATTTTTTTCGGGGTCATTTTGTATGAAACTTTTTTAGGTAGGGATGCTCTTGGGATAAATTCTATTTGATGGCTTATGGCTCTTTTCGAAGGAAGGGTGGTTGGTTTTCCATCACTCACTATTTCTTTATACTATTCCAGTAACCCTTGAAATTTTTTGGGTACCTCAGGATTCTTGAATTCCTTCCCTTCTTTGGGATTTACCACCAAAGAATACTCCTTCACCTTCCTCCAAGGTGTTTAGGAACTCTTTTTCACCTACTAAGATCACATTAGGACCAACTTGTTTCACTTCTCCCTCTTCTAGAATGGACTAGATTCTAAAAGTGATTCCATCTTTCTTGAATGAGTAGTTCTTGGCTCCATCATGGATATCTTGACTATCAAATTACCATGGTATTCCTAATAAGAGAAGGAAAACATCCATGGGTAAGACATCACACAACACCTTGTCCTTGTACCTTCCAATGGTGAATTCTACCCAAGCTTGTTCATTTACCAAAATATGTTGACCCTTATTCAACCATGTGACTCTACAGGGATTAGTGTGTGGGATCCTTTGTTGATTTAACTTGCTGACTGCTTCATTGGAGACTATATTGTTTGTGGACCCAAAATCTATGATAATCTTGCACACTTTGCCTAATATATTGCATTTTATTCTGAATAAGGACCTACTTTGACTTGGTTCCTCTTTGATTATTTCTTTAATTAGTGTCCTCCTTATTATAAGGTTATCTCCTACTTCAGAATCTAAGGCCACTTCTGCAGGCTTTCTACTTGAAGACTCTTCTTGAATGCAGTTCACTCTCTTCTCTCCACCTTGAGATGTAGAACCTTTCTCAGGACACTAATATACTAGGTGTCCATATTGGTGACAATTATAACATTTCATAGAAGAGAAATAGGATCCTCTCCCTTGGCCACCTGACCTTCCTCTATAGCTACTGCTTGATCCTCTACCTCTGTTATTGTAGCCTCCTTTGCTACTAGAGGCTTATCCTTATTACTTAGTGAGTTTGGTATCACTTTGATTTCTTGGTTCTAAGGTTCTTCCTCCATAGCTACCTCTATTACCCCTACCATCTATACCCCTACCTCTACCTTGGCTACTTGAGTCATGCCTCTTTTTGAGCTTCTCTTCTACCATAAGAGCCAATTGATAGCATTGATGAACTATTTTGGGGCTTAATAGGCTTATTTCTTCTTGGATGTTCCATCTTAGGCCATTTAGGTATCTAGCCACCTTTAGGATCTCTTCCATCACATGTGATCTAAGACACAATTTATGGAACTCCTTAGTGTGAACACTTACTTCTAGGTCCATTTGTCTCCAATTTTGTCTTTTTTTATGCAATTGCACCTCATAGTCATTAGGTAGGTATGTTTCCCTAAACTTTGCCACCATACCTTTCCAATTGGAAATGGGGTTATTTCCTTCTTTCAACCTTTCATCCTACACAAATTTACACCATGTGAGAGCAATCCATCTCATCCTTTATTTTTCTACCCTGACTCTTTGAGCTTCACTAATGCTCTCACACTCAAAGTGGTTTTCCATACCTTCAATCCATTCCATAACTATCTCAGCCTCCATCTTTCCACTAAAAAGTGGTATTACTTCTAAATATTTTCCACTCATGGCTTTCAGTGCCTTCAAGAAGGGTTCTTATTCTAACACAGGGTTTGGTTCATGGATCTTGTCCTCCTCTTCCACCTCTTTACCATTGTCTTCTACCTCTCTCACTTTCTTTCTAACCAATTTAGTCTCTGTTTCCACCACACCAAGCTTGCTCTCCATATCTACCAACCTTTCCCTAAGGAGTCTATTCTCCTCCTCTTGGTCTTTCACCATTTTATCCAATTCTTCATTTTTCACCATCCTTGAAGAGTCTACTAATTTAGCTGAGTTCAAAATCCACTATCCACTAGCCCAATATATGTTAGGCTCTGATACTAATCTGATAGGATCACACTAGGTGCTCAACTAGTTATGTTAGGATCACTAAGATTCTTAACACTCCAACCTACCAATATCTTGATCATGGGTTTAACAAGGTATCTCCTTGTCCTCTCACGAATCTCTCAATGTCCTCCAATTGAACAACCTATTCTCCAACTCCTAGGTGATCTATTACTGATTGAGTGTTCCTTCTCCCTTCATGTTCCTCTCTTCCTTCCAAATGTGCCTTACCTCCTTAGAAAGTGGTGATTATTGCAGGGGTGTGCAAGTAACCAAATATTAACCTAGTTTCACTTCTTGACACATTTTGTCAAGGTCTTCACAACTCCACCTTACTAATCTCTTCAAACTCATTGATTAGGCCTTGTATCCCTAGAGCCCCCAATTAGGTCTTCTAGTCCGGGTTTTTAGGACTTTCTGCAAAAAGATAAAGAAGGATCTCCCAAATAAACTTTGGATTATTTTTCATGTAGGATAACCTAAAGGATTTTGTGGGTCTGGGGTCCTGTGCACTTGTATAATGCCCTAACTTAACTAGAAGGGTTTTACAAGGGTTTTAGTGGCTTCTAGGAGCTCATGTACAAAGTAAGGTTTATCTTGCCAAATGGATTGGTAAAGGCTTGTGATCTTCATCAAATCTCTTCATGGTCATCATCTTCATCTCAAAATTCTTGGAGTGCACTTCTTTGGTCACCCCTGCAAGCAATTCAACAAATTCACCTCCTTGTCCCTAGTTGGGCAATGACTGTGCTTGCCTAGGGAAAGGTCACAAAAATGGACATGCTTGTTGCTAGACCTCCACAAGAGCTATATACACTATACAAAGGCTCCACTTCCATGTCCCAACTGGTTGTGATGAACACACGATGGGGTTTCATGGGGGAGCCATGTTTGCACACAGAGCTATATACAGGCTAGATAATTGGCTAAAACAAAAGAATTGAACCTAAAAAAAGAAAAATCCTAATGAGAACACAAAATGATGCATAAATGTAAGGGATTGTGTCCTCAAATGACTGTCACAGTGATTAAATACTTAATGCCAAAAATTCAAATGTTAACCAACCTCGATATTCAAGATTTTTAGGGATTAAATAGCCTCTGGCCATGAGGTTTGGGTGGTTAGGACCTGCATTTGACCTAAATCATAGGTCAGTCCTTTTAGGACAAAAAGTTGTCATGCAACTTTGCAAAATTGCAAAAAATTTCATGACAACATTTTAGCAACTTTTACATAGTTGCTCATTTTACTACTCAAACCACTCAAAGACTCCTAAAATGTTATAAAAAAACCCATCTAATGCTATATTGGGACATTTTAGACCATAACCAAACATTTGACCAATATTTCCACACTTGTGCCCTTTTTCCAATTTCTAGGACCAAGCTAGGTCATAAGGACACCTTGGCCTTCAAACTAAACTCAACTAAAATAACCTAAAGATAAATCAAACAAATAACCTCCTATCATGCATAGGTCCTCTTGGAGCCCTTATTAACCTCCTAGTCTGACTAGGACTAGTACAAGATAAAACAAAAGAAGGACTCTTAAGCCTAAGTCCTAGGTGCTCCTGCACCATACATAGAGGCTAAAGAAAGATGAATTGGAAGAATTTGATCATATGAAGATAAGAAAAATTAAAGAAAGATTGAAGATGAATGAGTTGCAATGTGTTATAACATTATGTATGGATTTGTGGGTAGAATTTACCTAGTTGCAGATAAGGAGTAAATCTTATTCTTGTTGATTTGGCTCAAAGATGTAAATATAATACTAGACAAGCCCTATGAGGTCACAGAGAAATTAATTGAGGATATCACTGGTCTATGTAGTATTGGTGACCTTCCAAGAAATAATTTAATGAAGTACAAGGAAGTTGAGATGCTTACTAGTATTGGTAGAGACCTCTGTACTTTTCTGATAGATAACCTCATCGATTTGGTCATAAGGTATGTTGCATATGGAACTACGTATAAAATTTATTTTAGAAATCATGAAGGTTCTACTTCTGTTGTTGTTGTATATTTGGAACATAAGATTGTGAAGGAGAGTGTATAGTTTGATTTATTTAATTTGATGTTAGAGAATTTGTTTGAAAATGTCAGAATATCATTGGTTGAAGGTTATTCTCTCGGGTTTGGGTCTTTGGTTATGTATTTGGTATTCTATTTTCTAAGGTCATTATCGAGAAGAAAAAACATGGAATGGTGGCTTGTAATACCTGTTAGAAAGAAGATTTATAGGTACTTGGATTATTTGGAAAATAAAATAGATGCATGCAAAACTTATTTCTCATCTCTCGAGATGAATTTGTACTTTGGTGTGGTTCCTATTGGTTATGTTGAGGAGGATTCCTCCTTGAGTAAGAGAGAATTGAAGATTGTTATTGGTGGTTCCCCCATAGAACCTAAGAAAAGGAAGACTAGTGTGAACGAAAAAAAAATCATTACTATATCAAAAGAGGAAGAAAAGGAAGAAGAGGAGAAGGAAAAGGAAGATGTCTCTCCATCTGAATCTAATTCTATTGATTTGAATTTGGTTCAGACTTTGTTGGAAGAAAGATATTTGGATAGGAGTGGTGGAATGTGGTGTGTCTAGTCTTTAGTTAGTAGGCCTAAAATTGAAAATGATTTAATAGATCATTTTCTCAATAAATGTATTGTTATTTTTGTTGTCTCTAATGTGTTACTAGATTATTTGGTAAAAATTTTTGAGGAAAGGTTATTGCAAGATGGTTTATAGGGATGTAGGTTTAAAGATATGATTGAGAAGAAATATGATAAAGTGAAACAAAAGTTTTCTAAACATATTGGTGAGATAAGAGAATGTATTTACTGGTATTGTCTCCGATGGCTTTCTTTTGTTGATAAATTCCACAGTAAGATTGAGGCTATCGAGTCTGAGTTGAATGATAAATTGGTAAATATTTTTATTTATTCAAAGATAAGTGTGGTAAACTAAAATTCAAAGTTGGTGAGTTGCAGTTTGAGTTGTCTGTTTAGAGATAGAGAGAGGATGTAGTTATAACTTTATGGCTGGTTAAGGAATTGATTGAGGTCTGGTTATAACATCTTTCTGGAATTATTTCTAATGTAGAGGATTATGAACGTCTATGCCAGCCTTTTAACTAGTCATCATCATTCAATCTATTAGTTCTTCATGATAGTTTGTGTGCTCAAACGAGTTTAGTTGTGGATGCTTGGAAGAAGAGTCTTCCAATTATGAAGGTGCGGTACAAGAAAATTTTTCTTGTTAAGTCTGTCATTTTTATTTGATTTCTTCAATAATATTATTTGGTCCTTTATCATTGTTGGCAAAAGGGGGTGAAAATATAGAAGAAAAACTGAAAATGGAATTCCTTAAGGGATTTTTTGGATGTTTTTGGCTATTTGCAGTTTTTGTATTTTTTTGCATCTTTTTCTATTTTTCCATTAATGCCAAAGGGGGAGATTGTTGAGATGTTTTTGTTGGCATTATTTTCATTGACTTCAAAACCTATGTATCAAATGAGCATGCTTTGGGTATTGTATAATGTAGATATATCCTATGCAATTTTGTAAGAATTTTGTTATCGCTCTGATACCATGTAAGAATTTGCCTAAGGCAATGAATGAAAATGCCAAGATCTAGAAGCTCAATTGATAGCACATGAGAGAAAAATATCATGATCAATTTAATGATTCAATAATTATTAATAATGAAATACAATAGAATTCAAGGTAGATGTACATAAATGTATAGGAAATGAATGATAACTAGGAGAGATGTAAATGATAACCTATCAACTAGACAAGGTGTAATCACATGTCCACAAAATGTGGATAATTCTCCATTGTACAACAAATTATGTGCAACATGTGCACCAATGAGAGGATGATAACGTGATAAGAGCACTAAAGGTGGATCTCACACATAAAGTGAAAATTCTCCTACACCATGTGCTAAAATAAAATGCAAACACCTAGGTGTCTCAATGACAACTAATATGCAATGAGTTATCCTAATTAAAATTAATTAAAGTTTAATTAGTGAATAATTAATTACACCAACACCCCCCTTAAGTGAAACTTAGGAGAATGCACTTAAATTAACAATGCTAGATGACAATGCATGATGGGTCACAGTTACTAGGCCATGTTAGGTACCCATGTACATTATGCAAGTGAAAAAGATATGAAATCTCTCATAAAGAGGAGAAAGAGGGAAAACCTTATGGGAAAAACCCTCCCCCAAAAAGAGAGATGAAAAATACAAGATACATGGATAGATGGAATAATCAAGATTCCCCCATTATGACATACAACATGCATATACAATTTAAAAAAAAACCAGAGGAAAAAAAAAAGGAGACATGATATCTCCCCCATAATGAATAATCTCCTCCAAGGATAGTGAGTTCTTGAAGGCAAAACATAGTCCAATACCTGTAAACAACATTTTTCCCCTTAGGAAGAAGATAAACCAAGTATAGATGCAAGAAGGCTTCCCATTGTGGATAAAATTAAGGAAGGAGAATCCAAAATAAGTATGATGTGTTTTAAGTATGGTCACGTGTCACCATGTCTTTGGTTGATGAAGATGCCACAAATCCAATTAGGATCAAGTCCAATAGAAGGTGACAAACAAGGAACCAATGGTAACTAATCTATGTAAGAATTTAGATCAAACTCCAAAGACAAAGATTCCTCATCAAATGAAGAAGTGGTAAGAGAAGCAAGGAAGACCCCCCCTGAATGTAGAATGTACACCCATGATAGGTGTGCCTATATCAATGTAGAACTTGCACCAAGAAAACTAAATGATGTTCCTTGCCTTAGGAAGAAACAAGGCCATAGGTGTATCAATGAATCCTCCCCAATCTCTAGGAAGAATCCTCAAAATGTATGACATCTCTAGAAAATAAATTGGAATCTCCAACACATGAGTATGATCATTCTGAACCATGCAATGTGACATCTCAAGTGAAGTCTGAGACTCATGAAAGATAATCTCCAAAGACTCAAATGTCTTCCCTAAAGTGAAAGAGACCTTCTCCAAATGTTGTATCGAAGGATCCACAATCATGTCAAACTCAAAAGAGTGATTAAGTAAAGAATGAAGATGAGGTTCAGAGTGTTCCCTCGCAACAAATGAAGAAGGATCATCCTAATCAAAGAGAAGATGAATGTCATCAATGGTGTCTCCCAAATACTCAATGTAGGACTCCACAAATAAATGTGCAATATCTGTCAAGTAGTCATCCCATGGAACTATATCTGGAAGACAAGGAATATCCTATTTCATTGAATCATAAGAGCCAATGGCTATAGGAAGGAAAGTATCATCGAGAGAAACAATAGATGTGATCTCAATAGGAGGAGAAGGAGTTGCAACTAGAGGTTCTAGACCTTTTGGGAGTAGAGGAACATGAGGATCTCCATATATCTCCCAAAGAATAGTCTAAAGATTAGGAATAGTCTTTGTCTAATCTTCATAGTCATCAAGGGAATCCATAACATCCATATCCATATTCCAATAGATAACATTAAGAACTTTTGAGTAAGAGTTATAATCAAAAGAAGGACTAGTAGGTATATACTCATACAAATAGGGAAATAGGTTATGCTCACTAAGATGAGAAAGAACCAACTCACTCCATTGTTTATAGTTTCCTCTTGTCAACCTAAATAAACCATCCATGATGCACTTCTCACATGAAATAATGAGATCAAAAAATCAATGCACCCCCCAAAATGCAATGAAACAAATAACCCCCCCAAAATAGATGATTTTGGCACTTTATATTTAGTGCGTGTACAATTTCCACTTGTCAAAATGGACCAAAGTGTACTTCTGATTTTGATGTTTACAATAGAGAATATGAAGCTATAGAAGACTCAACAAAATAAGATACAAGATCTCTCAAGGATCCAACAAATTACAAGTGCCAAATATAGGCCAAAATAGACCAAATGCTAAAAGTACTATGAATAATCAATTTTTTTCCAAACTGATACCAAATCTAGAAAGTAGTCAAAAAATTATTCACTTTAAAAAAACAACACATGAAAATGTGTCCATATGAGCTTGAACGAAGCTTGTAAAGTTGTAAAACTCAGGATTTTCCATTTAAGAAAACACCAAGAACAAAGATTAGAAACCACCTGCACCATTGTGCAGATCATGAAATTATACCCCAAAACAAAAACAATTGCTCGAAAAAAGGAGTCTAGATGACTGAGATATCGTTGTTTGAAAATTGATTCTGAAATTATTTTTTCTGAATCACCATTGTCGCACCTCCAAAATTCAAATGGCCCTAGATTTGGCTTTAAATGTCCGATTTAGATGAAATAAAATTCAATTTATGGGTTTTGGGACCTCCTCAATGTGATGCCAACCTCTAATTTGCACCAAAAAGCACCAATTTTGACTTGCAAAAAAATTCTCTCAAAATAGGCTATACAATGACACTCCTATGGCTTTGATACCATGTAAGAATTTTGATATCTCTCTAATACCATGTAAGAATTTTCCTAAGGAAATGAATGAAAATACCAAGATCTAGAAGCTCAATTGATAGCACAAGAGAGACAAATATGATATGATCAATTGAATGTTTCAATAATAATCAATAATGAAATACAATTGAATTCAAAGTAGATGTGCATGAATATATAGGCAATGTATGATAACTTGGAGAGATGAAAATGATAAACTATCATCTAGACAAGGTGTAATCACATGTCCACCAAAGGTGGATCATCTTCCATTATACAACAAAGTATGTGCAACATGTGCAACAATGAGAGGATGATAATGTGGTAAGAGTACTAAAGGTGGATCTCACACATAAAGTGGAAATTCTCCTACACTATGTGCTAAAATGAAATGCAAACTCCTAGGTGTTTCAATGAAAACTATTATGCAATGCATTATCCTAATTAAACTTAAGTAAAGTGTAATTAGTGAATAATTAATTACACCAACAAACTTGTTATGGTAGTGAATTGTCTAGATGGTTGTCCCTGCTCTAGTAATGGCATGATATATCTGTTTGGTACATCTATGAAATTAAGTTAGTACAAGATTATGAAGATTAGATGGTTATCATTGGTTGCTATGTTCAGAGCTTATTTCAAGTTTCTTTTCCATTTGGACATTCATGTATTATGTTGGAAGATTTTGGTATGTCACTTCTATTTAGTTTTAGATTGATTCTATTGAGTGCCATCTTTTGGTTTGTGCTGAATTTTGTGGAGATCAAGACTTGGTCTTGGTTGTAGCATTCCCATCAGCTCTAAAAAATCTCTTATTTTATCTTTCATTAATTGTGCTATGTAACATGCTTATCTTATGTGTGACCTATCTATGGGTCCCATGGTAACATTGTATGGAGTTCTCATATGTGCAACCTATATTTTGGGTCTAGTGGTAGTGTGGTGAACCTTATTGAATATCTCAAGATTACTTTTTTTATTCATGTTGATATGTTTTTCTAGGATGACTTATGTGTATAGTTATATGTATAAGTTTTATACAAAACATCTTTTGGATTTGAAATAGGGGTTTATATGATGAAAATTTGGATATGTGAATGAATACATTATGGTGAAGTGTGCGATAAGGGTAAGAAGTGAAAAGGTTAATAGTGAAGGAAGATGAAGGATAGTAATAAGAAGTATTTAGTATTGTAGATATTTCTTCAAGTTGGAAGAAGGTTCCTAACTGGATCTTTTGCAAAGAGGTGTCATTGAATTCTTGATTGGAACTATTTCATACATATGTAGATGAAGTATTATCAATTCAATTTTTTCTATAAGACTATTTTGTTATCAGCCACATTTGAATCAGGACAGTTAGCCCAACTGATAGTGAACCTTACCTGTAGTGAGAAAACCACCAGTGAGCCCTTGTAAAAATCACCTTAACTGGTGTTTATATACATGAAAATTAGTTTCTCCATGGGTTTTCACATTTTGATTTTCCATGTTAATTCTGGTGTTCATGGTGTATGGTGTTCATGTTCTTTATGTTTATATATTTTTTAATTATCTAAATGGTTTAAAATTGCTCTCGATTAATTAAGCTTGTGAAAAAGTATTTTGGGATAACTGATTCACTCCTCTCTCAGTTATCTAGATTATTAAATAAAATACAACTTAGGGAGAATATTATTATACAATATGAAAGAAAGATGCAATATGGGTTAAAGATACGCAATCATTTTAGGTACTCATGTACAAATGCAAAATACAATGCAATAAAAAACAAGTTACCTATTTTTCACTTCCAGTTCAAATAATTAGAACTAGGACAACGATTACACTAAAAGATAAGGCACACATTTGTTTTCATGTTTAGTGTTAGTACTAAAGAAAATGATGATTAAAGAAATAATACATCATGATATGCAAATATTTACAAACATAAAACTATACAATGTTTGCATTAAAATTTGTTCTTTATTTATAAACAATAAGTACATATGCCACACAAATATTAGGAGGTAACTCAACGGATACACTATAAAAAAAAAACTTGTATAAAAAAGGAGGCATAATTAAGGAGACAAGACTTTTTATTGCCTAGAATGACAAATCCTAAAAAGTGTAGTGTTTTCAACTTTTTATCTTCAAGCTTCATTTTCTTCAAGCATCCAAAGGAACTTGCAAGGAGAGAGAAGTGGGTTTGTTAGAGATCAAAGTAAGAAATCCTTACTCATGCAATCAGTCTCCTATACATATCCTACTTATTGGATTATGGAGAGGGGGGTGAATCAGTAATCCTTGATTCTCTGTACCTTAAAACATTTTCTTTGATTAACTCAGTCATACATAATTTAAAATTTACTTACAATAGTAAATAAACTTTAACAATCATAGAATCAATCACATAAACCATTTAATACATATAACACCAATATTTAACATGGAAACCAAGCTTTGGGAAAAACCACTATGAGAATTGTCACCAACTAAAGAAAATACTCTTTTAAAGTATGCTCAGTTAAGAGCCAATCTGGTTAAAGATTACAATACACATTTCTAGGTGTGACCCGATCAAGGGATTTACCTCAGATCTATTAGGATATTCACCCTACTAGGAGTGGCCTGGTTAAAGGGCTTCAAACACTCTTTATAAAGTTACCTTTTTCAAGGATTTTCCAATAAGACTGTTAAGTCCACTCGGTTAAGAGATTTTGCTGTTACAAATGTTAATAAGTAACAATAAATAGTTTGACCTATAAATCTACAACTATCTTTGCATAATCAGATCCTTTGTGTGCTCTTCTATCTTCACTTCAATCCTTCACTTTTCACTAGCTTCAACACTTCATCAAATCCTGCTTTACTTACTTAGAATTCACCTTTTCCTTCTTCATTGCATCAATCAATAACTCTTCAACCCTTCAATTTACCAGCAATTTGTTCATACAAATTAATCCTTTATATAAACATTTTTTTGCCACTTAATCTCCTTTATTATGTTTTCCTTTGATTAATCTTAGCCATCCAATTTATTTTACAAACTTATTCATTGAATTTGGATCTCGGTAACATGTTTTACCTTCACCTTGGAACTTGAAATTTATTGAAAGTTGTTCCTTCTCTTTTTACCATTTAGATCTAAGCCATAGATCATCTTAATGAATTTTACTGATCGTAGATCTCTCCAACTAACTATTCCTTATCATCATAAACTTCCAACTCATCATAGGTAATCATTAAATGTCATTATCATCCTTGTATTTAATTTGTGTTACTTTCTCGGTGGATAACTCTGAATTTTGGTTAACTTTGCTCAGTGCCTAAAAATTTCCACTTGGTGTCTTGTGTTCCTTTTCCTTTACAAAAAATACTCTCTATTACCGAATTACCTTTTCTCTTTGCCAAATGACTTTTCCTGCTCGACAACCAAGATTTTTCTTCTTACCAACTTGATAAATCTTCATTACCATACCTTACTAACATGATATAATCAAATGTTTGGTAAAAAATAATTATATCAACATAACCTTAGCATTTTTTGATCTATATCAGTTTCCCAATTAAGTTCTTCAACTTCACAACATCTCACATATTCTTCTCCTTAACTCTTTCACACTTATATCATACTCTAAATGATATGGAAACACAATATAAATTAGATATCAATTGCTTGACATCAATGAAAAGATAATAACTTATCTAACCTTTCTACAATCTTATATTCTTATGATCTTGGTCAGTCTTCATCATCATCATCACCATCAGTTATAGTAACAACCTCCCTCTTTGGCATTGATGGAAACACACTAACAATCTTCAGTGTTCAATTGATGATGGTAACACTTCACTTTAATTCATTATCCTTTACTCCCTTTGAGCTTTATCTTCTTTTCATATTCTCCCTCTTTCACTGTGCAATCTTCTCCTCTAATAGATCTCCTTTAGTGTTCCTCTTTGACAATTACTTTTTTGATCTCTTTATGCAACAACAGTAACATTCTCCTTCTTAGAAAGCATCATTGATCATCTCCCTCTTTGAAAATAATGCCAAAGAAACATACTCCTAAAAACACTTCTTAGGCAGTAAATCATACCTCAAATGTATTGATCTCTCATTGCAGTCATAAACATCTTTCACAACTTTAGGCTTCACCCAAAGAGTGAACACGAGCATCAACTCACAAGATATATATTCTAATGAATACTTGAATTGATGCAACATGAATCTTTCCTTAGTGAATATTAGATCGAGGAAGAACCCCTAACTTACCTCAGATTTACTCAAAATCATCCTTTGGTACTGGTTTGGTAAATATATCAGCTATTTGTTCCTTTGAATTCACATACTCTAATATCACTTTCTTGTCTTGTGCTTTCTCTCTCAAGTAATGATACTTGATAGAAATTTTCTTTATCTTTGAATGCATCACCATATTCTTTGATATGTTTATAGAACTAGTATTATCATAGTAAATAGTATCTAGATCAGTAATCTCTTCTTGCATACCTTCAAGTAATTGTTTGATCCACACAATATTTGAGAAATGCATAGCTACAACAACATACTCAACTTTGATAGTAGATTGTAAAATACAACTCTGTTTCTTGCTTAACCATGTCACTAATCTTTCTCCTAAAAAGAAATCTTTGCCACTTGTGCTCTTTCTGTCATCAATGTTTCTAGCCCAATTAGCATCAGTATACACCTTAAGATTAAAATTTCATCCTTTTGTGTATAGTAGACTAAAATATTCAGTCCCTTTTAGATATCTAAGTATTCTTTCACTGTAGACATGTGTGTCTCCTTTGGATTGGTAGAAAACCTTGCCACAATACCAACTGAATATGCAATATCAAGCCTATTGTGTACAACATACTATAGTTTACTAATCATGAATCAGTAAAGTGTTTCATTCACTTCCTTTGTCTCATCTTCTTTTGACAATTTACAACCAGTAGTCATCGATGTTCCAACCAGTTTTAAATCTTCCACATTGAATGTCTTTAGGATCTCCTTGATATACTTTGACTGTGTTACATAGATCCCATCTTTGAATTGTTGAATTTGAAATCCATTAAAGAATTTAATCTCTCCTATCATAGACATCTCAAATTCCTTTCTCATTTCTTCAATAAATATTCATTTCCCAAATATAATGTCATCAACAAAAATTTCAGCAATCAGAATTTCATCAGTACTATCACATTTCAGATATAAATTATTGTTATCACTTGTACTTTGAAATGAAATCTTGATTAAATATGAGTGTACTCTTTTATACCATGCTTAGGGTGCTTGCTTCAATCCATAGAGTTCCTTGTGTAGTTTGCATACCATATTCTTATTAGAATCTTCAACAAATCCATCAGGCTGTTCAATGTAAACCTCTTCTTCAAGAATTCCATTTTAAAATATAGACTTAACATCCATCAGATAAACTTTAAATCCTTTATAGGCAGAATATTCAAGTAATATCCTTACACCTTCTAATCTAGCAACAGGGGGAAAAACTATCACCATAGTCAATACCTCCTTCTTGTGCATACCCTTTCTAGACTAATCTTGCTTTATTTCTGATCATATATCCATTCTCATTGAGTTTATTCTTGAAAATCCACTTTGTTCCAATCACATTATTATCCTTAGGTCTCGGTACTAATGGCCAAGTGTTATTCTTATCAATCTGATCAATTTCTTCTTTCATTGCATTAACACAATCCTCATTTCCAAGTGCATCCTTGACTAATCTTGGATCAAACTCAGAAATTAAACATGTGTTATCCTTCAACTTACTTCTTATCATGAATCCTGCATTTTTGTCTCCAATAATCTTTCTTGGTGAGTGGTGTCTTCTCACATCTTTTTTTAATACATGCTCGATAGACTGTTCATCAGTATTTTCATCTCGGTGGAGACTCAACTTGATCCTATTGGAAATCTAATATGGTAAAGTGATACATTGAGAGGGGGGTGAATCATATATCTACTGTTATCATCATTTTGACATAAATTCACTAGCATAACATAGACAAAAAATTCAATACTGAAATAGATCTAACATTCTAATCTTCATCCATGAAAATGAAACATAACACAGATTTTGGTTACCCAGAAACCCTTGAAAAGTCAAACAATGGTGGGGATGAAACCCACAAATATTCACTACTGTAGTATTAAATTTTTCCTGTTAGGGCTACAAAATTTGATCATAAACTAATGATCTACCCTATGAGGGGTTTGCCCTACTAAGAGCTTTAAGACTTATGCAATATACCTTGCAAAAGGATTTATACTTACAAAAAAGTAAGCACTTAGTTAAGAGATTTACTTAGGCATGTTAGGACCACTCTGTAAAGATATTCTCCCTAATTCACCTATTAGAATGACTCAATACTTGATCCTTCAGTTTGCACTGTGATGCTGATAACAAATCTTCTCCCTCCAATATAGATTTGATCTCCTTTATCAAATATATCTCTATTTTTTCCTTCACTGCTTTTCTTAGTCATTGATCTTTGCCTCTGATGATCAAAACACTTAGATCTATTCTACATGTATGAGATCCCCTTCATACTCATACTTTTCATACTCTTCTCACATACACCATTTTAGGGTTCGGATCTCATCTTATATAGAAAAAAAATTAACTCCATAAATCAAGATCAACAATCTAGATTGTCTACTTATGCCGCTTAAGCATTCCCTAATTCTGATTGGTTACATAGATTTCCTAGGGATCAATGATTACAATTATAAAGCATAATCACCTATGTGATTTCCTTAACAAACACTAAATATAGTGTAGATGTCAACCAAAATGGTTTACCTAAGTGTTTGTGCCATTACAAACACATATATCAAATTTGGCTTACTCAGCATTTGAAATCTTCGGCACTTGGAATTAACTGTTCTTCATTAACTAGTGCTCGACACTAACATATCCACACAAATCGGCATAATCTTGATCGACTATTACTAAAATACTCGGTGACCTCTAACTTTCTCGACAGTAACTACTACTTGGTAAATGTACAATATACAAGTCTAGACATAACTTGGCCTATACATGATGACTCGGTCACAATGATGACTGACCAATATTGCCTAGAAAATGACTAAGTGTAAGACACTAATAGACAACAAAAATTAAGGATCAACAATCTCCCCCTTTGACATTAGTGGAAAAAACACTTTGTCATGACATTTACATTACATTACATGAGTACTTAGTAATATGAAAAACTTCTATATGAATACTCCCCCTAAGACTTTGACTCGGTCTACAAAATATTCTACACATATATGTACAAAGAGACTTTTGACATACAACTGAGTATATACATTTAAAAAAAATAGTATGTCATACAATTAAAGTTTCTACTTTGGACTTTGAACTCTATCATTTTCCATTAAAGTTTCTTCTTTGGACTTTGAAATCTATCATTTTCCCTTGTCATTTCCCCTTTTTATATTCTGTCATGTCATTTCCCCCTTATTTTTGTCACTTGAAGTTCCTGGGGTGTAGGGGTTTTGAAATACTTATCCAAAAATGGTTTATGAAGCTGAATTATCATCCCTAATGCATTTTCCCAATCAGACCTTACAGAATCCAAAACCTATGTTTTTATTTCTAGCTACGAAGCTAGATCAACTAGGCTCTCAACAATAGAGAGATGAGGGTCTCTCTGCACTAATTCCTTTGTCGTGGATAATTCCTTTTGCATTACCTCAAGATGAGGTTTCATCATTGTTTGAATTTAAATTAACCTTGCTCTTATTTTTTAATCATTAGCCATCAACTGAGCTAATCTACCTTGTGCATGTAAGAGTCTTGTGAAGTGGATGGAGCTAGAACTTGCATCCATGCTTAGTGAATGACCTGTATACTTTAAGTCTAACTATAATTTGTCTATCAGATCCTGATTATTCTTAGTGAAATCTTCAAAATTGCATAATTTCTTGTACAAAGAATGAGCATTCTGCACAACTTCTTGTAGATTTTTCACTAAGGTAGAAAGTTCTACCTATTTGACTACAATGTTAGTTGAAACCTTGTTTAGTACCTTGGTCTCAAACTTTCTCTCAGACCATTGCAACAACTTATCATTTGCCTCACTGTCATCATTGTTCAACTTATTAAATATTTGTACAAGTTTATCCAAAATAGGTACATACTTATTCACATCATCCATTTCAAAAGAATCAATAAAAATACCTTTGATCTCATGCAATACTTGTTTATTTTGATGTTCTCTTCTCATCTCTTCCTGTTTGTTCTTCTTCTTCAAAATATCTTTTAGTATCTACATTTTCTCATATGTTAAGTTATCAATGTCCCACTTAGGAATCACTATAACTTCATCAAGTGTCACCTTTGTTGGAGAAGATTTCTCCTTCTTCTTCTGTGCTTTCTTCCTCGATGTGTTTCTACTCAGAATCTGTATAAGAGGTTTGATAGCCTCTTGTTCCTTAGGCTCTAGTTTATCTTTTGCTTCTTCAACCTTATCCCTTTCCTCCACATGAGGACTTATTACAACTAATGCAAACTTTTTAGTTTTCTCTTTAGGATTCTCCTCATCTTGTTCTTTCTTTCCTTCCTCGACAGGTGTAATTTTAGTCATGATTGTTGACTTGTCCTGTTTCTCTGCACTGGTACCTTGTGAGGCTTGAAATTCAATTGTGACCATATGAGGGCTTACTGGTGTAGTGTCAACAATTTTTCTACTCTCAATCTATGGATAATCTTGTACTTGAATTAGTACTGGATTGGTGCTCGATAGAAACTTATCTAAGGCTGCCTCGACTTGTATTTGCTTTTGAATTTCCTCCTCAGTAAACACATCTATTTTAACTGGGGTATCCTCAGTAATATCCAAAATAGTGATCTCAACCTGTGACTCACTTACTTCAGTCTTCTATCTAGCTTCCTTCTCTATATTATGTGGTTCTTCAATGTCCTCCTTGTTATCCTATTCCACTCCACTGGATGTACACAGTTTTGAGCTCTTATCAACTATTATTCCAAAGATAATATTCCACATCCTTGTGCTCTGTTGCAAAAAATATTTAACCTTATGCTTTAGAATGGAGTATGCTCGAAGCTTGGGAACAAACCTACTTCTATACTGCTCCATGTATTGGTGTATGTAAGTAGGGGATAGATCAGGTATTACTTGAGCTAGAATGCTCTCTCTTATCTATTTCTCAGTCATCATGGCATACTACCATTTATGATCTATCATCTTGAACAATTATTCAGGTATCAAATTCCCCATTTGTAATGGTTTCATTTTGAAAGTACATGACATCTCAAGCATAGCCTCCTCTACTTTCTCTTTGTCCTCAATGCTCAATTTCTCAAACTTTATTTTCTTAAAGCCTTCTAAGCCAATATTGCTCTTGATATTATGGCATATCTCATCCATAGTCAATTTTTTCCTTTGAGATGGTGCCTTCTTCTTTATGTTCTCATATGTGTCAGTTTACTCATCATCATCATCTTTCTGTAAGATTATCTTCCTTCTTGATTTCTTCCTTAAATTACTCAGCACAACCTTTTCCTGGACTAACTTCCTCTTCCCTGATATTGGGGTCTTTTTATGTGGCTCGATAGCTGTAATAGTAGAATCTTCCCTAGTTCTTGGTCTAGATGCCGTAGGAGGAGTGGGATTAGGTTTTTTTCAATTTTTTCTTACTAGGCTCGACAACTGATGCCTTCTTTCCTTTCTTAGTGACTTCTATCTCCTCCTCTTCACTCTCTTCCGACTCACTTGACTTATCCTCTCCTAATCCTTGTGTCAATGAAAGAGGTGTATCTTCCTCTTCCCCTTATCCTAGCATCTTTTCTAAATTCTTTACTAACTTCTTTCTTTTTCTCTCCATGGTTGCAATTTTCAATCCCATGGTTATCTTGGACTTTGCCTCCTCATAAGTCCCAAAAGATTTATCCTTTTTGTCAACTTCCTCAGCTAATAGGGTGGTTATTGTATCTGCTATTTCATCTATGTTAACTTCATAAGGTAATGGCCTAAGCCATGACATCCTCAGTTCAACTACTTGTGCATATGTGAAGTCGGTATCAACTAGGAAACATATGTCATCATAATAATTTTCCAGTAGTGATACATGAATCTTATTCCTTTTCCTCATTTTCTTCTTAAACTCCACAAAATAAATATCCAACGCACTCTCAAATTTATCTCCTATTTGATCAATAAAATCACTTATCTGTAGGGTGATAGGTCAGTTCTTATCCCATACAACATCACCAATAGTAGAAAACTATTATGAATATAGAAGAATATACAAACTAGTAGAGAACCAAAATTACACAGTGAATTTGATAGAAGTGAGATTCTTAGCAAGTTGTGTCAATTGTAGCTTGGAAATATCATATGTATTATTTGTCTTCACCATTTTCCATGCTTGGTCAACAACTACACAGAGAACATTGTCTAGCCTACTAGACTGGTAGAAATTATGAGCTATCACTCTTACTACAAAATCAATTTCTCAATCGGTGATAGTATAAATAGTCATCCCTCTCTTGTTCCACACTTCCTGAGTGTTTTCTTGAATAATTTATTTGCTTTGGCATATCATTGTCTTTTCCCATGTAAGACTAGGTTAACTAGTTACTCGGTGTATTACCTCCTTTATAAGCTTAACTGGCCCATCCTCCAGCCATAGCTTCATGTCATGAACATAACTCAACATTATTTTGATCCAATTGAACTTAAAATTCTATGGGAAGTCAAGGGCATGCACTAACCCTTGCTCAGCAACCTTCTGGTGTTTAGCCTTCAACACCCCATTGCTGCATAGTTTGTCATATGCTTCTCCCAACTCGTAATCACCTATTTCTCCAATCTTGCACATGTAACATGTGCATACATTGTTAATCATTAGAACCTTCAGAGGAATAGATGACATGGCACTCATAAGATCTCCCATTATCATGCTTTTAGGAACGGCTTGAAATTTTAGCAGTTTACATGCATCATTCCTTAAAAATTGAACATTAAACACTTCCTTTCCTTGCTTCTTAGCTATAATAGATGATGTTGATGGCATTTATAGGGTTCAAATATGAATGTGAGTAGCTTGGTAAATACCTTGTTTCAATAGTTCTTAGATGTTTGTCAATGGTACGTAGTGAAGATCTCTACAAATTTATCTTAACACAAATAGCTTTGGATAATCGCTCTAGAATTCCTCTGCAAGTTCTCAAATTGTTGGTGAAATGATAATAAATAGTAAAATTATGCTTTATAGACTTCAAATGATCGGGTTAGGGCTTCATTAATGATCCATACACATTCTAGGTAAGATACTATTAGGAATGGGAACATTGAGAATGAGGGGGGGGGGGGTGAATCAGTGTTCTACAATATTAATTTATGATATCTTGAAACTTAACTTATTGCTTAAGTACTAAATTGAATAACAACGTAAGTAAAGTAAACAACCACAACACATAACACCAAATATGATTAGAGGGAAACCTTAGCCAAAGGAAAAACCCTGGTGGGGATTAATACTCACTAATAATTGTACTTGTGTATTATGAACCTGTTAATGTTCCTTAGCCCTGTTAGGAGCTATCATTACAATGCTTAAGTAAAATGACTTGTCAAGGGTTGGACCTTGTTAGGAGTCTTTTACAATTAACCCTGTTAGGGGTGAGGACACACTATCCTAGAGCTCACCACTCAAATGGTGAAGGCTGCAACTTTCTGAATATCAGATCCACACTATATCTGCAAGGTGAATTGTTGCTATGACACTACTTTTCTGATCAGTTTCTTTGTGCATTGATGCTTTAACCTCTTGTAAAGTTCTAAAACATTTTTACTGCTCTTCACATACTTCTTCTCTTCTTCTATCAACTCTATATATCATTCCCATCTCAAATACAAAGGTGCATGTCTTATTTATACGCACAAACAAACTATTCACTAGGTCGACCTATAACCTATTACATACAATGCTTCCAAATGAATTGGCTCAAGCATGTTTACATACAATTATATTAACATGTCTATAACATAAATACAATAGGTGCATAGCCTTTACAAAACAATATTATACACGCTAACCAAAATACTAATAGTCGACTCCATGCTCTGTTATGTTTTGCCACTCACTGTCTGTGACACTTCAACTGGATGTATCTTCTTCATACTATCACATCTAATCATGCATTATTAACCATAGTTTAATAACATATTCAAAATTATCTTCAAGAGCACATGCCATAACTTGGTCATACACATGTGCACTGATGCTCTATTCCTTAGGTACTTCACTGACTGTCATGTCTTCCGTACTTAGCCATTTTTCTGATCTTCTAAGTTACGCGCTGACTCCAAAACTCTATATGACTTTGTTGCCATAATGAAAACACTAAATATTAGTCATACACTAAATATTAGTCATATACACTAGTATAGTCAACTTTCCAATAATCTCCCCCTTTGTCATTAATGGCAACAAATGAATAATGCGAAGTTACTAAACTATATCTTCCACAAAAACTTTCTAACATATATCCTTATCTTTTTCCGTACATCATATAGTCTATCTTATATCTCCCTTCTACTATATACTCTACTCCTCTTTACATCATATACACTACTCTATATTTCTCCCATATTTCTCTACTCCCCTTTGACATTAATGATAAATGTTCAAAAAAATGGAACTTCAAGTACTTACACATTTAGTACATCCAGGTATGCAATCTTCAAGTTTTGGATCTCTTGCTGCCAGAATGCCTTGAGTGCATTTACTGTCTGTAGATGGGCGCATAGCGCATAAGTTAGATTCTCCATCTTCTCCAATTCTATACAGGGACCTTGATCATATGCTACAATGGTAGCATCAATCTCCTTGATATTCTGATTGAGTACATCCAATGAGGATGCACGTGCATGCCTTAATTGTGCTTGCCTAGCCCTTATCTTAGCCATTTCTTGCTTTTTTGTCTCAATCTTATCCAATTGTCCTTGGTAGATATTATTGCACATATTTATATCTATGGAGGGATCTTCCACTGATTTCCTTATTGCTTCTATCATAGACTCTGCTTCCTGAATTTCCTTGGAAAGGTCTGTAGTTAGTTTGTCTTTGTTCATGCAATCAACAATTATTGTCCTTCCTTTTGCTACTATCTCTTTCAACAATGCTTGAACAACTTTGAGAGAATTGAGGTCAAGTAAAAAGTTACCTATCAATTCATTCAGTCTCTTCTTAAGATATTTCTCCTCTACAATTTTGGATGTCGATTCCTCAAGACTTGAGAAATTTACTTTAAAGCATGTCAAAATGGAGTTGACATCATTTATTGAATGTACACTAGACACTTTCTTGTCTTCATGCAGTAGGCTATTAATTATGCTTACTGATTCAACAAATAATGGATTCCTCATTACTTGTTTCTCCTTTTCTTTCTCCATTGCTAGCACACTGATCTTAATCAGGTCTTCTTCTCCTCAAGAGTCTAGACTTGTTGTGTCAGGGGTCAAACTTGACAATAATGAAATTGAGGGCTTAGGGGTAAGGAGTGTACTGTCCATAACTTGAATGGAATTTCAACTAAAGGTTCTTCTTTATGTTCCTCTTCCTTCTCACTTTCATGTCTAGTTAGGTCTTCAACTTCCTTTTCTTCTTCCTATTCCCAATCTGAACTTCTTCTTGTTGCATAGGTGAATTATCACTGCATAGTATCTCCACCTCTTCTATTCTCACAAAGGCTTCCTCAAACTTATCTAAGTCCTTATCTGTGAATGCCATTGATATTTATACATTATTAATCATAATTATGTTATCTTTTGTTCCAGGCATGGGCGCAGACTCCACTACTTCAGTAGGCACTGTCAGTGAGGGTGCAAAATCTTGTGGACCTATTAAAGGTGCATTAGGGACCTTAGATGCTTTTACTTGCTCAGTGTGGAATTTTGTTGCAAGTGCAGTAGGAGGATACATATGTCTGTCTAAGAACACCTTCTCAAATGCCTTTTCTGTCTCCTTAGCAACCAACTCATAATCCTTGTTCATGATTTGTAGAGTTCTCAACTTGCTTCTTAGGTGAGGTTTCACCAAATCTAACAACAATGTTTTCTCATCAATTGAACAAACAAGGAGGCTTTCATCTAGTATCTTTTCTCTTATCTTGAGATCTTCTTCTATAGCATGTATCTTCAAAGATTCAAGTATATTCCATACTTGATCAGGAATAACTTTCTTAAGTTCCAAGACCATTTTCTTGAACTTAATCATATGCTTTATTATCATACCATGGATCTCTAATTTATCTATCTCACTATATTTATCATAGAATTTTCCTATCTAATTAATTCTTCCTTCATCAATACCCTAGTTCTCAATACTTCAAGATTCAGTCTAAATCCTGGCTCAGGGGGTGCTTGAGATTTCCTACCTTGGCTTCTTGTGGATCTTGAAGATGGATGGCTTGTGGCAATCTATTTCTTCCTCTTAGGCATCCTACTAGGCTCAGGAGGTTGTGTGGACTCCAGATCAATAATAGGTGTGGGTGTAGTAGTGTTTTCTTCCATCTTTACATTCTTCTCCTTATGGTCATTAGTCTTCTCTATTTTCACTTCTAAAGAGGGTACGCTCTCAAGTTGCATTGCAATCTTAGCTTCCCTTGCCTTATCTAGATCTTCTTGAGTGACACCATGAATTTTCAGTATCTCAAAGGTGATTTTTGATGCTTTTCTCTTGGTAGCTGCACTGTACAAGACTGAATCTACTTGTCTTGTCTTCTCCTCATATGTACCCCATCTTAGTTCATTGGGATCCTTAGGCGTTGATAGTATAACTTGTCATAAGATTCTAGAATATGTTCCTCCACTTCATAACCAAGTGGATGAATCCACTTAGTCCTAGGTTACACTGCTTCCATGCATGTGATATCAATTTTCACCATGAAGCATATACTATCCTTATACTTCTCAACTATACTTTTAGGTATCCTATACCTTCTTTGCATCTTAATTCTGAATTTATTTATTTCTAATTCCATGTAGTCCTTCAAGGTACTCTCAAATGATGCCTTGAATGAAATTTGAGGCATTGTAGGTATGCTTCTATCTAGATAGAGATCTGATACTTTTACAACAATATGGAAGTACATATAAATGATAAGTGACCCAAACCTGAACACTTTTCTCTTATCATGCTTGATAGCTCTAATGTTATCCATCAACTATGCTCACAAGATCTCACACAAGTTGAACTCTCCATTTTATTTCACTATTCTGATAGCTACCAAAATAGTGGCTGCGGACACACTATTTACCCTATTTGCATGCTAGAACTTATAACCAAGTATCATAGACATTAGTTTTATGTCATTCTCCTCTATTGGCTCAATTTTCATGCCACACTTATCATTGCAGGACTTACAGGCTTGCTCAACTAGTTTTATGACATCCTTACTAGTGGGAAGAATGGCACTGGTCTTAGGTAGTCCTATCATCTCATGAATGAGATCAGTAGTTATTATAACAGGGACTTCTCCTATCCAAAATAGGTCATCATGTATTCTTCTCAATAGAATCTTAATCCATTCAGATTCATAAAACTCATATGCAGTCACATACTCAATAATAGGGTTGATTTCCAAGTGTGTGAACTCATCCAGGAATGTCATGTCTGGTTTCATCATTGATTCTAAGTGTGACCTAATCCTATCCAATCCAAAAGGTTCCTTCTTGGAGTAAATGTATGCAAGTATGTCTTCTATGTGCATAACTCCCATTGAAGTCCTAGAGAATGCTCCTTCTAGGTCATCTAGGACTAAATTGAAAGGATTTTTTTTAAATATGTATCTTTTCCTTTCAACAACATCAAACGTAACTAGAGTGGCCATTACTTACTTGATTAATCACTCAAATCGGTTTCCAAAGTGTTTTTGAACCATCGCATCTGAACTAGGGTTCTGTAACGATCTTACATACTTCTTTGCTGATAAATCAACTGCAATCTCTCAACACAATTTGCTTTGATCTCCTGTGCTCTCTGAAGGCTCAAAATCTAATGCAAATTTAAGCTCAAAGGATCTCCAGTGACTATAAAAACACCTTTGAACAATTAATGCTTTCTACGTAAACATAGAATGCAACAAAGAATTTTAATCTTTGTTTCTGCTATCAATCAGGCAGTGCGCTCTTGCATACTGCATCAAATCATATCCAAACTGCTATAACCAAAGGTACATACTTTGAGGGTGAGTATACCAGCCACATAGGGGTCTAGAGCTAATCTAGCTCCCTCTATGACCATGAGGGTCATTTATCCAGAAGTAGAGGGTGTGTCCATTGCGGATGCATCCAATATATATTCATCAATATTATCCTTCTTTACTTCCATCCAAGTCTTGCTTGCATCTTCTATAGCTTGCACAAACTTAACTTCTCCTGCTTCATCCAATATTGATCCTTGAGGCTTTTTAGGGCTTTCTTGTCTTTTCGCTTTTGATCTGCAGAACTTTGAGATGTGTCCAGCCTTGTTACAAGTGTGACAAATGACTGGAGGCCTTATATTCCTTGGCGCATTGATGTGAGTTACCATACTACACTATCTAGCTGTATGACCATTATAATTACATATTTAACATGTAATGTTCTGAGGACTTATAACATTTTGTTGTGGATGATTTCTTTGATTATGCTGAGTCTGACATCTTTGATTTTATCTACAATTCATAGCTCTATGACCAAACTTATTGCATGAATAACAGTAACCATTGAAAGGTCTTACCTCTTTAAAATCTCTAGCAATGTGTCTATGCTTGTTATAGGCATAAAATTTTTGGTTTACTGGCTTGCGTTCATCCTTAGATGGTTCAACTTTAGCTTCAGCTTCTCTAGATTCTTCTAATGCTTTCTTTCTTTCTCGCATATCATTGATTTGATTTTGTGCTTCATTGAATCCAATACCAGTGGTATCTCCTTTAATTTTATGTGCATACAAATGTGACTCTATTGGATCCTTGCTTGTGTGAAATTTGTCAATATGATTCTTTGCTTCTTTTAATTCAGATTCCATCTATTTCTTAATGTTCTTTGAGTCCAAGATTTTCATGTTTGCTTGCCTCAGTTCTTCATCCAACTACTTATTTTCTTTGACTTGTTCTTCATAGGCTTCTTGATTGTTAAATAGCTTTTCATCCAACTCTTCAATCCAATCCTTTAGAGATGTGTTTTCCTCATTCAACTTTTGGACCATTTTTCCTAAATCACTTGTATAACAATCTTTCAAATCTTTTCTCAGTTTCTTTATAAATACTTGAGAACCACTAACCTTTAATTTCAGTTCTTCAATTTCTTTTTGAGATCTGTCAAGGTCTTCAAGAGTTGCTTCAAGATTCTTCTTTTGATGTTTTACTTCTCCTATATCCATGATCTCCTGAAGTGGTTAAACTTATCTTCAAAGGACCAAATCTCTGATACCAATTGTTAGGAATGGGAACACTGAGATGGGGGGTGAATCAGTGTTCTACAATATTAATTTCTGATATCTTGAAACTTAACTTAATTGCTTAAGTACTTAATTGAATAACAATGCAAGTAAAGTAAATAACCATAACACATAACACCAAATATGATTATGGGGAAACTGATGTAGGGGCATTATTGGTCCTTAGTGAATCTGCATGGTGGTGTGTTACTTGGCCGGTGTTACTTGGTTGTAGCCTTAACTGATGGTCTCATTTATTAAAGGAAGCTCAGTCGTTGAAGGAACTCGGTGAGACTTCTATTTCTCAATGGAATTGGTGCTCGATAATGCTTGTATTTCTCAATTTTTATTGGCTTGGTCAGTTGTTTCACCGGTGCTCAATGTTTTCTTTGGCACTCGGTAGTTCTGGTTTACTGACTGGTGTTCTTGAAGATTTGAGAGCTAACTTGTATTGCATCTAATATTTGTTAGGGGGAGTTAATGGTTTCATCTAGCTGTCTTGTGACTGATGATTAGTATTTAAGGGGTTTTTGGGGTAGTTGTTCAGGCATGACTCGGAGAGATCACGAAAGCAGATTTGAGGGTAGCAGATTAGTGAAGTTGTGGAAAAGTTCCTGTAGGATCTTGTAGATCAGAGTGTTATCTGATAGTTTGTAATAGCAGAGCTAGTGGTTTGCATGCTTGGAGATAAGGAGATTGATTGGAGGCTTGTGAGCTCAAGTTTAGATCTTCCTTAGGGTTTCCATCAGTCGCTGATAGTTTTCAGGATTGAACTAGCTGGGGTTTTCTTAGATCTCGTTGATCTTGCAAAATTATTTCTGATTGTAATTGGCCCTAACTCAGAAGGCCTTACAATTGGGCATGTTAATGAAAATATGTTTTGAAACAATTGGTGTTGTGTTATTCCGCTGTGTTGTTCTGAAGCTGCAAGGTTTGGACTATTCTTAATTGGATCCACCATTCCTTGGCTACGTCAAGTGGTATCAGAGCTGAGTTGATCTTGTGGAGTGAAGGTTGACCTAGCAAGGTTGATCTTGTGAAGTTAATCTTGTTGGTGAAGAGATCGTATGATTTGAGTTGAAGATCTAGAGCACTGAACTTATGGAATGTTGCCCTAGTTGTTTGTTTGAGGTGGCAGGCTAATCTGACTTGCATACAACTTGGAGGTTGTTATAAGGTGGTCAGTGTAGGGTTTTTTGTAGAGGGTTTTCTCTTATCTTTAAGGATGCCTCTGAGAAGATTGGACCCTAGAGTGATTGAAGACCTTTGTGATACTATGGAATCTAGGATTACAAAGAAGGTGAAATCAGATTTCAGATCTGAGATGGAGTTGATGAAGAATGACATGGTTGTTGAGATCACGAGAGCTATTATTGGTGTACCTCAGAATGTTGGTACTAAAGATGGTTAAGAGGAAGCTACTAAAGACTTTGAAGCTACTGGATCTAGTGGTGATGACCGGAGGGATAGATCTGGTGAAGACAGAACTGCTCAGTTGCCTAGATCTAGAGCTCGGTTAAGTAATAGTTATCGAATGGAAGTTTCTACTTTCTCTGGTACTTTGAAACCTGAGAATTTGATTGACTAGATTGGTGAACTTGAATATTTCTTTAAGCTAGAAGAAAGTGAAGATCCTCTTTGGGTGAGGTTAGCATAGAAAAATTTGAAAGGACATGTTGCTCTTTGGTGGAAAGAATTACAAAGAGATAGAGAATATGAAGGTGAAATGAAGATCAATTGATGGAGATTGATGGTGACTAAGTTGAAAGCTAAGTTCATACCTGCTGATTATGAGCTTGACTTGTTTAAGAAGTTACAAAATATGAAATAGAAGGATCTGACTATTGAAGATTATATCAAGGAGTTCTACAAACTTACTATTTAGTCTGGACACATAGAACTGGGTAAGGAAAAGGTAGCTCGGTATGTGTATGGTTTGAGATTCAATATTCAGGATGAGCTTGGTATGATGAAGATTGATTCTATTGAAGATGCTTATTAGTATACTTTGAAGGCAGAAGATAAGTCAAAGAGGAAACAACATAGTAATCCCTGAGGGAAGGAGAAGATTGATCACTCAGTGAAGGATAAACTGATGACTGCAGAAGATGAACAGAAACCTGTAGAACTGAAGAAGAAGATAGATAGAGTTATCTTTAAGGGAACTTGTTATAATTATGGTGAAGAAGGACACCATTATTTTGAGTGTACACACAAGAAGCTTGGTGATCGACAAACTGTTGTGGTGAATGAAAATGTTGAGAATGAACTTGAATCTAAGAACTTGTTGCTTTGGTGAACATTGCTTGGTACAAAGGAGGAACCTTGTCAGAGGAGTAACTTGTTCAGGAATCGGTGCAAGTTGAGAGGTAAACTTTGTGATGTTATTGTTGACAGTGGTAGTACTGATAACCTTGTTGCTAAGGACATGGTTCAGAAACTTGGTTTGAATAGAATGAGACATCCACATCCTTATAGGATTGGCTGGTTGCAAGATGATCATGCTCTAGAAGTAAGAGAACAATGCTTTATTGATGTTTAGATTGGCCAGTATAAGGATCTTGTGTTATGTGATATTGTGGAGATGAATAGTTGTCATATATTGCTCGATAGACCTTGGAAATATGATTGCAGAGATATGTATGATTGTGTGAAGAATGTGTTTACTATTGAGAAGGATGACATGAAGTTTTCCCTAATGCCTTTGCTGGATAGAACGCTCGGTAGGAGAAGTTTGAGTATTGGTAGCCGAGTTGAATTGGTAGATCCTAAGAGAATGAATGATTAGTTTGGAGAATAAACCTATGTGTTATCAAGGAAAGACTTGAAGAGACAGAGGAAGCTGAAGTGGAAGAGTATGCAAAGTGAAAAGGTGGAGGACTTGTATGTGAAGAACCAGTTTGGGGTTTATGTTCTGAATCCCGAAAGATGTTCTTCTCACATATGAACATCTTTTTGAACCTAGGGTGTCTGATGTAAGGGCATTCTTGGTCCTCGATGAATCTACATGGTGGTGTGTTACTTGGTTGGTGTTACTTGGATGCAGCCTTAACCGATGGTCTCGATTATTGAAGGAAGCTCAGTCACTGAAGGAACTCGGTAAGACTTTTGTTTCTCGGTGGAACTGGTGCTTAGTAATGCCTGTGTTTCTTGGTGTTTCTTGTCTTGGTCAATTATTTTACTATTGCTCGGTTGTTTCTCTAGTGCTTGGTAGTTTTGGTTTACCAATTGGTGTTCTTGAAGATTTGAGAGCCGACTTGTATTGCATTTAATATTTGTTAGGGGGAGTTAATGGTTTCATCCAACTGACTTATGGCTAATGATTAGTATTTAAGGGGTGTTTGGGTAGTTGTTTAGGCATAACTTGGAGAGATCATGAAAGTAGATCTAAGGGTAGCAAATTAGCGAAGTTGTGGAAAAGTTCTCATGGGATCTTGCAGATCATAGTGTTATCTGATAGTTTGTAATAGAAGAGCTAGTGGTTTGCATGCTTGGAGACAAGGAGATTTCTTGGAGGCTTGCGAGCTTAAGTTTAGATCTGTCTTAGGGTTTCCATCAGTCGCTGATAGTTTTCAGGACTGAACTAGCTGGGGTTGTCTTGGATCTTGTTGATCTTGCAAAATTGTTTCTAATTGTAATTGGACCTAATCTGGAAGGACTTACAGTCGGGCATGTTAATGAAAATATGTTTTGAAACAATTGGTGTTGTGTTATTCCGCTATGTTGTTCTGAAGCTGGAAGGTTTGGATTGTCCTTAATTGGATCCACCATTCCTTGGCTGCATCAGAAACCTTGGCCAAAGGAAAAATGCTGGTGGGAATTAATACCCGCTAATAATTTTACTTGTGGATTATGAACCTGTTAATGTTCCTTATCCTTATTAGGAGTTGTCATTACAATGCTTAAGTATAATGACCATGTCAAGGGTCGGACCTTGTTAGGAATCTTTTACAATTAACCTTGTTAGGGGTGAGGACACACTATCCTAGAGCTCACTACTTAAATGGTGAAGGCTGCAACCTTTTGAATATTAGATACATGCTATATCTGCAAGGTGAACTGCTTCTATGACACTGCTTGTTTGATCAGTTCCTTTGTGCGATGATTCTTTAACCTCTTGTAAAGCTCTAAAATATTCTTACTACTCTTCACATAATTCTTCTCTTCTTCTATCAACTCTATATATCATTCCCATCTCAAATACAAAGGTGCATGTCTTATTTATAGGTGCAAACAAAACTATTCACTAGGTCAACCTATAACCTATTACATACAACACTTCCAAATGAATTGGCTCAAGCGTGTTTACATACAATTATATTAACATGTCTATAACATAAATACAATAGGTGCATAACCTTTACAAAATAATATTATACACACTAACCAAAATACTAACAATCAACTCCATGCTCTGTTATGTTCCATCACTCACTATCTTTGACACTTCAACTGGCTGTATCTTCTTCATACTATCACATCTAATCGTGCATTTTTAACCATAGCTTAATAACATATTCAAAAGATTATCTTCAAGAGTGCATGCCATAACTTGATCATATGCATGTGCGTTGATGCTTTGTTCCTTAGGCGCTTCACTAAATGTCTTGTCTTCCATACTTAGTCATTTTTTTGATCTTCTAAGTTATGCGCTGACTCCAAAACTCTATATGACTTTGTTGCCATAATGAAAACACTAAATCTTAGTCATATACATGAGTATAGTCAACTTGCCAATAGATACAACTATCTCGACAATCTCATGTCAACTCGGTTAACATAAGCTTGATCAATACTGCCATTCAGTTTCATCTCAGTGCTTATCACATCTCGGCTACCAAAGGAGCTCAGCATACACTAGTGAGTCGGTCACTATGGGCTAAAATAATGATGCTCAACATCAAATATACAATGTAGCTTCTTTCTCAATTTTTTCCTAATGCATCTTTATCTGTGCAGATATGGACTTTAACATATCAAATGTTAGGAACTGATGTAAAATAAAGCATTATAAGATTCAATTCCATACATACCTTCTTTTCTTTGTTTGAAGTAGTGTGATCACCTAATCCATTGGATTGGGTGACCACAAGTTCACTAGCTTCACTATTGCTTGCTTCTTCTTTCTTTTTCCATGTATTGTTCATCTAGTTTCTCATCTGATCAATAATCTCTTCATTCTTGACTTGTTCACTACTTGGTATATGTGCTTTGCAGTCTCTCTTTAAGTGACCAATCTTATTACATTTGTAACAGACCAAAATTCCACTCATCCAACTCTTATATTTTCCTCTAAAATGTGTCTTTAAACAGTTTTCTCCAATATGTCCATATTTTCCACAATAATGACAACTATACCATGTATTATAATCCCAATTGTATGTGTTACCTTTCCTAGGTGCTTTAGTATTTTTATTGGATGTCCACTTAGCTTTGGATCTACATTCTTGTTCTCTATGACCATATTTATGATAGTTAAAAAAATGTCCTTTAAATCTAGGTGAGGTAGGTGGATTATTGACCTTTGACCTGCATTCATGTGCCTGATGTCCATGTTTCTTGCAATTAAAACAATTTCCATTGAATTTTGGTTTAGGATTGGACTTACCATTTTTTCTTTTGTAGATATTAGATGTGTGTCCTAGCTTTCCACAATGATGGCATGTAGATTTTTTGTTATTTGGCTTTGCATTCCTCTGTTCTCCAATCTTTGATGATTCTCCTTCTTCAGTGGATGACGAGTGCTCATCATTTCCAAGTCCAGAAGTATCACTGGAACTTCTAGGTGACCTTAACAGTTCTTCAAAGTATTTCACAACTTCATTAGGCTTGTTCATCCTCTCATTGAGTTCCTTTTCAGATCTAAGTTCATTCTTCAATTGACTATTTTCTAATCTAAGATTTGTAATTTCCACATCTTTCCTGCCCAACTCTTGATTAGCAAGTGATAGTTGATTCACCATGTCCAGTTGATTATTTTTTAACCTTTGTATGTCACATGTCCTTTCATCAAGTCTTATAGATATTTGTCTTTTGTCTTCTTCAACCATTATCTTATCTTCTTTAGCTTTCTTTTTCTATTCAACAACTTCACAAAATCTTAGTGATTGCATTTCCTATTCTCTCTTCAGATTTCTGATGTCTTCATCCAGTATGTTGAAAATCTCCAATAGATCTTTTATTGCTTTGTCACTTTCAATAGAATTACCATTGTCAAATAGACCTCTAGTGTCTTCTTCTTGATATTGAGTAGCATTATGTTGTATTGCCAACTCTCTCCTTCTGCTTAAGGATTTCTTTAGTTCACCTCTAGCTGCTTCAAGCTGATGTAGTGCAAGCTAAATGTTAATCTTTTGATTTTCTATGATCTTTCCCAACTTGTAAACCTTCATTTAGAAGACCTTAACTCACAAGTGATTATAATTTTTTAAGAGACTTAGCTCTCATACCAATTGTTGGAAATCTAATATGGGAAAGTGATATACTGAGAGGGGGGGGGGGGGGGGGGGGTGAATCATATATCTACTATTATTACCATTTTATTATAAATTCACTTGCATAACATAAACAAAAAATTCAATATTGAAATAGATCTAACATTCTAATCTTCATCCACAAAAATAAAACATAACAAAAAGATTTTGGTTACCTAGAAACCCTTGAAAGGTAAAACTGGGGTGGGGATGACACCCACAAATCTCCACTACTGTAGTATTAAATTTTTCCTATTAAGGCTACAAAATTTGATCATAAACTAATGATCTACCATGTGAGGGGTTTTCCCTGCTAAGAGCTTTAAGACTTATAAAATCTATCTTGCAAAAGGATTTAAACTTACAACAAAGCAATCACTCGGTTAAGAGATTTACTTAGGCCTGTTAGGACCACTCTATAAAGAGATTCTCCCTAATTCACTTGTTAGAATGAATCAGTACCTGATCCTTCGGTTTGCACTATGATGCTGATAATAGATCTTCTCCTTCCAATATAGATTTGATCTCCTTTATTAAATATATCTCTTTTCTATCCTTCACTGCTTTCCTCAGTCACTGATCTCTGCCTCTGATGATCAAAACACTTATCTATTCTGCATGTATGATATCCCCTTCATACTCATACTTTTCATACTCTTCTCACATACATCATTTTAGGGTTCAGATCTCATCTTACATAGAAAACAAATCAACTCCATAAATCAATATCAATAATTAAGATTATCTACTTATGCCGCTTAAGAATTCCCTAATTCTAATTGGTTACATAGATTTCCTAGGGATCAATGATTACAATTATAAAGCATAATCACCTCTGTGATTTCCTCAAAAAATAATAAATATAGTGTAGATGTTGGCCAAAATGGTTTACCTAAGTGTTTGTGCCATTACAAACACATATATCAAATCTGGCTTACCCGACATTTAAAATCTCTGGCACTTGGCATTAACTGTTCTTCATTAACTGGTGCTCGGCACTAACATATCTACACAACTTTTCATAAGCTTGATTGGCTATTACTAAAATACTCGGTGACCCTTGACTTGCTTGACAGTAACAATTGCTTGGAAAATGTACAATATACAAGTATAAACATAACTTGGCGTATACATGATGAGTCGGTCATAGTGATGACTGACCAACATTGCCTAGAAAATGACTAAGTGTAAGACACTAATAGACAACAAAACTTAGGGATCAACAAATCCTCAATTTCTTCTTGTTGTAGCTCAATTGCATCAACTGAATTACCTTCTTTTACATAAACAAATATTTGATAATCCTCAGGCTCCTTTTTGCTATCTTCTTCATTTCTCTCTACAAATTCATCAATCCTCACATTTGCACTTTCAACAATTTTGTTAGTAGACTTATTCAAACATTTATATGCTTTTCTCTTTTATGAATATCCTAGGAATATACCTTCATCTCCTTTTGAGTCAAAATTTCCATTTCTATCATCTTTTAGTATGTAACACCTACTTCCAAACATTTTAAAGTAACTAACATTTAGTGTATGCCCATACCAGATTTCATAAGGGGTCTTATTGGTACCTTTTCTCAATTGTACTCGATTGAGTGTGTAGACAATAATACTAATGGCTTCTCTCCAGAATGTTTGTGTAACCTCTTTGTCAATAAAAAATGTTCTAGCACAATCAACTATAGACGTGTTCCTTCTTTTAGCTATACCATTTTGTTGTGGAGTCCTTGGTGCAGATACTTGTCTTTTGATTCCATTTTCATTGCAGAAGATAGTAAGTTCATCAGGGATAAATTTAACTCCTCTATCTAATCTTAAACATTTTAGTTGTTTACTCGTCTCCTTTTCAACTCTATATTTATACCATTTGAACATTTGGAATGCATTAAACTTCTCCTTTAAAAACATAACCAACATAATTCTTGAATAGTCATCGACAAATAAATGAAAAATTGATCTCCATAATAGATTTGTATTCTCATGGGACCAAAAAGGTTAGTATGAACTAATTCTAAAATACCATTATATGAGTAAGAATTTTTTGTTAAACTTGATTTTGTCATCTTACCAATCTGACATTCCTTACACATCACTTTATCAGGTTTTCTTAATTTCGATAGACCTATGACTCTATTCTTTTTGCTCACCTTAATCATGTCAAAATTTACATGAAATAGTCTCTTATGCCATATCCATACATCATAAAATTTAACAAATAAGCTTGACTCTTTGCAATAGTATCAAGATGAAATAGATTACCTTTATATTGTTCACCAGTTCCAATCAAATCTCCATCAACACCATAGACCTTCACTTTTCTATTTTGAAATTCCAATCGGTGGTTATTGTTGTTTAGTTATGAATCACTCAAAAAATTATAGTTTAGTCCTTGAACCCAATAAGCATCATCACATATCATATTTTCATTCAATATAATAGATCATGTTCCTTTTACAAAACATGGATCATCATTGCAAAATCTAACAAATCCTCCATCATATTCTTCTAGGTTCTCAAACTTGTCAATATCACCATTCATATGATGTGAACATCCACTATCTATTATCCATGGGTCAGCTTTACTTACATGAGAAATAAGAGATTTTTCATCTTCACACTTTTCTTCTTTGAATCATCCTTCACAACAACATAGACAAATTCATATCCTTCTTATTTATCATCTGATTCATCATCGATTACACCTTCCTCAACTAGGTAGCATGACTTATTTCATTTATCCTTGTAGTCTCTGAACCTTCGGTACTGGTTTTACTTCTTATCACTTTGGTCATTTTTGTCATTTTCAGGACATCTAGATGCAATGTGGTCAATCTTTTTGTAATTGAAATATTTCAAGGGTAATTTACCTTTATACTTTCCTTTACCTCTTGGTAGTCTCTTATCCAATAGTGCCTCTAACTCTTCGTGTTCTTTCTCTTCAGTTAGGATACTTTCATATTCACTTCCACATGAACTACTGTGATTATCTATGTCTCTGCTTGATGTTCCAATGCTTAGAGATGATTTAAATACAGTTTCAATAGTCAGTAGACTATTATCATAATTACTTAGCTCAAATGTAGTCAACTTATCGATTAAGGCTTCAAAAGTAACAACATTTTTATGTATGGATCTCAGTTCCTAAAGAGAAGATACTCGAATAGCATACTTAGATGAAAGAGTTATCATAATTTTACTTACCACTTCTTCATTAGTTAATGTTCCACTAGTACCTCTGATGGCACTAGAAACTTTGTTGATTTTGAAACTATATTGAGAAATGTTCTCTTCATCCTTCATTCTCATTTCATCATATTTTTCTCTGAGACTATCAAACTTATCTTTTTGTACATGCTGATATCATCCATATATAAGTGTAAGCCTATTCCACATTTCTTTTGAAGTATTACAATCCTTAACATTATTGAATTCAATATCGGTCAGGGAATAAACAATTTCAATCATTACCGAGTTGTGTTCCTAATTTTATCTCATCTGATCAACTATCATAGGTCCAAGAGGCGATGGAGTGTAGTCATTATCCAAAAGATTCAGTACAGATTCTCCAATCCCAGATAGGTACAATCTCATCCTGCTTTTCCATGTTGAGAAACTTTCCTTGTTCAGCTTAGGTACTTCTCTCCTATACATCTTCAGATATTTTAATCAAGTCTTTCAAACTTATCCCTCTGGAGTACTTAGCTTTGATACCAATTGTTGGAGTACATAGAGGGGGGATGAATTAGTAATCCTTGATTCTTTGTACTTTAAAAACTTTTCTCTGATTAACTCAGTCTGACACAATTCAACATTTACTGACAATAGTAAATAAACTTTAACAATCACTAAATAAATCACTTAAACCATTCAACACATATAACACTAGTATTTAACATGAAAACCTAGCTTTGGGAAAAACCACTGTGAGAATTGTCACCCACTAAAGAAAATAATCTTCCAAAGTATGCTCGGTTAAGAGCCAATCTAGTTAAAGATTACAATACACACTACTAGGTGTGACCTGATCAAGGGATTTACCTCAGATTTGTTAGGATCTTCACCTTGTTAGGAGTGGCCTAGTTAAAGGGCTTCAAACACTCTTTAAAATGTTACTTTTTTCAAGGATTTTTATAATAAGAATGTTAAGTCCACTCAGTTAAGAGATTTTGTTGTTACAAATGTTAATAAGAAACAATAAATAGTTTGTCATGTAAGTGTAAAAATACCTTTGCATAATTAGATCCTTTTTGCGCTCTTCTATCTTCACTTCAACCCTTCACTTTCCACTAGCTTCAACACTTCATCAAATCCTGCTTTACTTACTCAGAATTCACCTTTTCCTTTTTCAATGCATTAGTCGGTGACTCTTAAACCCTTCAATTTGCCAACCATTTGTTCATACAAATTCATCCTTTATATAGACATTGTTTTTCCACTTAATCTCCTCTATTACATTTTCATTTGATTAATCTTAGCCATACTCCAATTCATTTTAAAAACTTATTCATTGAATCTATATCTTGGTAACACGTTTTATCTTCACCTTGAAACTTGAACTTTCTTGAAACTTGTTCCTTCTCTTTTTACCATTTAGAGCTAAGCCATAGATCATCATCATGAATTTTCCTAATCGTATATCTCTCCAAATAACTCTTCCTTATCATCATAAACTTCTAGCTCATCATAGATAATCATTAAATGTAATGTTGATACTTGTATTTAATTTGTTTTCCTTTCTTGGTGGATAACTCTAAAATTTGGTTAACTTCACTCGGTGCCTAAAAATTTTCATTCAGTGTCTTGCATTCCTTTTCCTTTACTAAAACATACTCTCTTTTACCAAATTACCTTTTCTCTTTACCAAATGACTTTTCCTTCTCGGTAGCAAAAACTGTTCTGGTTACCGACTTGACAAATATTCATTACCATACTTTACCGACTTGATATAATAAAATATTTGGTAGAAAAAAATTATATCAACATAACCTTAGGATTGTGTGATTTGTATCAGTTGCCCAATTAAGTTCTTCAACTTCACAAAATCTCACATCTTCTTCTCCTTAACTCATTCACACTTATATCATACTCTGAATGATATGACAACACATTATAAATCAGATATCAATTGTTTGACATCAATGACAAGATAATAACTGATCTAACCTTTCTACAATCTTGTATTTTTCTGATATTGGTCGGTCTTCATCATCATCACCATCAACTATAGTAACACTACTCTCATAATGCACATGAATAACTATGAACCTGAAAGGAATCCAAATGAAACCATTCAAACTTCATGTTTTTTTATCTAACAAGTTTTCTTATTATTTAGGAATGGCTACATATTCATCATGTTTATTAGCATATGGGGTGAAATGAGCTCCCACAAGGGTTGAGCCCAACATGCTTGTAGATTGGTTGGAAATGAATTCATCATTCACAATAGTGAATTAATGTTATTGACATGAATACCAAAGAGATGTCCAATCAAACTCCATTGAGTAAAACATAGACCAATCATCACAAATTACAAGAATAAGTCAAATCATTTCATCTTAATTCATACAAAGATATGCAAGGATAGTCATTAATGTCGAAACAACAAGATAACATAATGAAAGGATAATGAATAATAATTTTGATGAGAAAGCAGTGATATAACAAATGAACAAATGATACAAATATAATTTGATGTTGGGAGGATAGTTCATATATAGAAAACACAAAGAACAATAGCAGTCTAAGTATTATGTTCAACATGAAGGACAATAATCAATGAAATTATTTTAATAGCCTACATGCAAGATACTATATAGAACCAACTATGCATAGTACTACTATACATTGACCACATGGGAAACAAGAAACCTTATGAAGAACAATGAATTGACAAGGGCTTGAATACATAAGAATAACAAAAAAGGGTATTTAAAGACAACCACTTTCATCATAGGAATGAAATAAAGGTATAACGGTCCAATGATTTGAATGATATGGGAAACATCTAGAATGTTACATCAAATGTTGCAAGAGAAGACCTATAAACAAATAAAAGAATAAAATCTATCACAATTAAAGGGATATTGATTCAAAGACTTCTATGGTTAAAATTTTTTTTTAGTATGTTAGTAGTGTTGTTTCAATGTCCTGAATAATGTGAAAAGGTGAACTAGTGTACATTAAGCATAATGGCTCCACCATGTTGTATTTATAAACAAATTAGTATCTTGAACTTTTTTGATTATTGGGAGGCTTTTCATTACATTTGGATAATTTTACTATTTGTGAACTGAGTTACCCATTGTTTTATCAAGGGTTCAATGTCTTTTCATCAAGGGAATTAACTGTCATATTAAAGCGTATAATTACCAGGGAATAATAACTGATGTAAGTTCCATTTGACCCAATGTCATGCACAATAAAGAAGCAATAGTTAACACTGGTAATATTGTGTTACCAATGGAAAGGCTCCAAAGTAAAGTATCAGATGTGAAAATAGAAATTACACAAAATTAAGTGAAAACATGAACAATAGCTGACCAAATGATCATCAGGTACAAAATTCAATTTATATCCATTTTCTAGTACCAATCTTAACCAAGAGATTTCTGTAGAAAGTTAGAATCCAAGATACAAGGGAATCTCACTTTATAGACATGGATATTTATTATAGCAATAAAGAACATAAGAAGGGGCATCAAATAGTGATACCTATAGTAATTATATCAAATTCATGATCAATTTTCGATACATATTCTCAAGTAATGGGTCACTAACAAAAACCTCAAGATAAAGAGGGTTTCAAGAAAAAAAGGTTACAATATGAGTGATCTTCATGAAAACCTTTAAAATCCTTTTAGAGGAACAAAGAAAGCCATGAATTTTATACCATTCTCGGTCACATGAATAAGTACAGAAAAGTAAATCAGATGAGTCCATCATATAGAAGTCTTTATAACCGAAAGAGAAGATTTCAATGTTTTTTATTTAATAGAGGGACAGGCCTTGTCTAATTTTATAAAGAGTTGCAGGGTTAAAACCCACATTCTACATTAAATTATAGATTATGAGGCCCCAACTTGTAGGTATGGATAGAATGATCATTGGATTCAGACATGGAGTAAATTTTAATGTAGATAATAAGAAACACGTTCCTTATAAAAATTAAAGGTGTATGCAGCCAATAGAGAGGTAAAACCCCTGAAATATGTCGTTGTAGAACAACAACCTCTGAACTAAATAGAAATATCAATAAACACCATGGAGAGCATAAATAGATTGAATTTTTGTTATAGTTTTGAAGGTTGTAAACATAAGAATTTTGACCTTGATGGGAAATAGAGAGACCACAACGGCTCGCAACCTGCAACATATAGTGAGAAAGAAACAAAACCAACAATATGAAAGAAATATCAGATGAAAATGAAGAATTAAGAGTTTTCATGCAGAGAAAATACATGAAATAACCTCACAAAGGATGCATAAGCATTGAGTATCTAGGAAAACATAGACAAAGGAAGGAAAAAAAATTAGTATGTTTTCCATATTTTCTTTGAATAACAGAGCCTAGAGACTATCTGAGGAGGCATACCTATGTAAGAGCCTTAATGAAGGAAAATCTATAAGAAATGCCACCAAAACTATCATAACAACTCCTTCAAACCCTACTAGAGGTGACACAGATGAAAGTTCAAAGTTTATTTTAAATGCAAAAAATGGTTAAAATAGCCAAAGAGTGTAATTGGGGATCAATGTGGAATTGCATGTATTTAAGAAGATTCTTGGGGAGTTTATTGGTAGCTCAACATCAATTTAAGGCCCGTCAAGGGTTACTTATAAGTTGAAGATGACTTTAGAGGCAGTTAACTCCACTTTCTCTCAGTTTCAACCCCTTTTGTGGGGATTTTTCTTCAGTTACAATAAGGAGATATTCATGCAAAATTGAAGGAGAAGTCAGAGGGAATTTTGAGTTCCAATCCAAATCTGGTTTAGTTTCCTTACAGTTCTCTTTAGGGTTGGTGAAAGACCTTTTATAAGGCAATTACTTTTCTTTTTCAAGGGAGGGTTCTTTTCTTTCCTCTGGCACACATTGTAACTTTTCAGTTCTCTGTCATGCTTTAGAGTTGTATTAGGACTCATCCATTCTCAGGAGTTGTAGCAACATTGTTACTTTGGATTCAAAATAGAGGGAATAATTTTCCTTCTTATCTTTGTGTTATCAGGGTTATGGTCAAGTCTTTATACGCTTACAGTAATTTAAATTGTGAAAAATATATTTCCCTTTTTATAATTATTGAGGATTAGAACCTTCTTTAGATATAGTATTGCATATGGGTTGTGAGAGTTAATTTTATTCAAAATATATTGTGAGTACAAATATTTGTTAAAGTTCCTAGGAATTTGAAATACTTTGGTAGATCCCAATTTTGTTTACAAAGTTTTGTTTTCAATTCAAGTATCTTTCTTATTCCTTTTCCTAGCAAGAGATAGTTTTAAGTGGCCACAAAAAGAAGCTGACATTCTTTGAAGATTGACCTTCACCAATAGGCGTACCCAAAGGCCTGAATATCTTTCCATATTTCACAAGATTGTTGAGTTTATGAACTTGGCATAGCGGGTGCAATCTTACATGACAACAAAATAATCTCTCACGGACTAGAGAAAAGGAAAAAATTGTGTGGGAAAAAATTCCTCTCCAAAAGAGAAAATAAAAACAAGATAATGAGAGGAGGACTCAATCATATCCCTAAGGACTACATATAACATTTATATATAATTATCTAACCCCCTTGCCCCCTCCCTCCATAGGAAGGAAATAAGGAAACAAGACTACATAGACCCCCCTCAATGGAAAATGTCCTACAAAAATGATGACTTTTGAAGACAAAACATGGTCCAATGCCTACAAACAATAGTTGTCCCCTTGGAAAAAACATAAACCAAGTAGAAATGTAGGAATGCTTCCCATTCTGGATAGAAATTGGTAAGAAGTTAAATCCAAAAGTAAAATGATGATGTCTCTGAGTTTTATCATATGTCACCAAGCACTTGGATGATGAATATGTCATAAACCAATCAAGTACACACCCAATCACAATAGAAGGTGAGAAACAAGGAACCAATGTAAACTGATAGTGAACAAGCTCCAAAGATAATGATGATGTGAAACCAATTGTACCACAACTATCATCAATTAGGAGTGATAAACCCTCAAATGTGTCCTCCAAATATGAAACATGAGATTCCACAAAAAAGGAACTCTAATTAGAAATACAAATAGATACCTCTTACAATGCATCACTAACAAGAGATGAATGTGTGATCTCAATTGGAGAAGTGTGATCTACATGATGAGTCACTGCATCATCATAACTAACAAGTGTTGCCTCATATTTCACATTCTCTAAGGTACCATATTAAAAAGGAATATTGACAACATCATCAAGTGGTAGAAGGAAATCTAAAGCAGGGCCATCTATGAAAGAAGGAACATGTGGATCTCAATAAAACTCCCAAATACCATTCCAAATTGTGTGAGGGAATTGAATACCTTTGAACTTGAGGTAGATATCATGGAGGGGTCTTTCACTGATGTTACAACCAATAAAATCTATGATATGATCATTTCGATCACCCCAAATTGATTTATTACATTTTGTCTTTGGCTTAGGAACAAGTCCATAAAATAAGGCAAGAGATTAAGCCTCCTACAATGTGTCATGATTGTTTTAGTCTACCCATAATTTTTCTTAGTCAAAGTGATAACAAAAGGATGTGTTGCATAACCCATGATTACATCAATGACACACTTCGTAGATTATGAATAGAGATTAACATAAAATAAAGAAAAATCAATATTGTGATTCCAATAGAAAAATTGCAGCATTGAACAATAAAACAATTGAAAAATACTTGAACCATTGCGAAGTTGACAAAAATAACTTTCCCTTGATGTTTGGTTTGCAAAAATGGCCTCCTTTAGAAAAAAAGTTGTGCAAAAATGAAAAAAGGCACTTCAGAGGCATAGAGGGCTTTTTACGATAGGCACTTGGTCACTCCATATGACCACAAAAAATAGGGTACAAAATTAGAGTGATATTTTAAGTGTTGGCAAATACTTTGGGCCAACCAAGTTGGAATTGGTAAGAAGTGAAATCCAAATGTAAAATGATGATGTCTCTAAGTTTTCTCATATGTCACCAAGCCCTTGGATGATGAATATGCCACAAACCAATCGGATACACACCCAATCACAATAGAAGGTGAGAAACAATGAATCAATGAAAATTGATATCGAACAACCTCCAAAGACAATAATGATGTTACAATAATTATACCACAACTATCATCCAGTAGCAGTGATAAACCCTCAATGTGTCCTCCAAATCTGAGAAGTGAGATTCCAAAAAAAAGGAACCAATGCCTGGCAAATAGGAATTCCAATTGGAAAGACAAATAGATACTTCTTACAATGCATCACTAATAAGAGATGAATATGTGATCTCAATTGGAGAAGTGGTATCTACATGATGAGTCACTACATTGTAACTCTCAAGTATTGCCTCATATTCAACCTTCTCTAAGATGCCATCTTCAAAAGGAATATTGTCAACATCATAAAGTGGTAGAAGGAAATCTGAAGCACGATCATCTAGGAAAGAAGGAATATGTGGATCTCAATAAAATTCCCAAACACTAGTCCTAATTTTTTGAGGGAATTGAATACCTCTGAACTTGAGGTAGATATCATGGAGGAATCTTTCACTGATGTTACAACCAATCAACTCTATGACATGATCATTTTGATCACCCCAAATTGATTGCTTCCATTTTGTCTTTGGATTAGGAACAAGTCCATAAAATGAGGCTAGTGGTTAAGCCACCTACAAGGTGTCATGATTGTTATGGCCCGTGACTCATAATTGTTCTTAGTCAAATTGATATCAGAGGGATGTGTTGCATAACACATCATTACATCAATGATACATTTCTCAGATTATGAATAGAGATTAACATAAAATAAAACATAATCGATATTCTAATTTCAATGGAAAAATTACAGCTTCAAACAACATAACAATTGAAAAATAATCAAACTATTGTGGAGTTGACAAAAAGAACTTTCTGTTGATATTTGGTTTTGCAAAAAATGGCCTCATTTTGCAAAAGTTATGTTAAAATTTAAGAAAGGCACTTTGGAGGCATAGAGGGCTTATTATGGCGGGTACTTGGTCACTCATATGACCACAACAAATACCAAGGAGCAAAATTAGAGTAATATTTTAAGTGTTGGTGAATAGCTTGGGCCAACAAAGTTGGAAGTCACCTTAGCCACAACAGCCACAACACACATCATCGTCAGACACAACATCCACACAGGCATGCACAACTAAGGTCTCCAAAGAGTGCTGGGCGCACTAGGATATAGGAACCACACTAAATAAAGAGCAAAAATTTTAGTTGCACGATAATTATGGGACTAAAGTCCCAAATCCACCCCTAGATGCACTGCAAATAGGCCCACCTTCTAGGAAAACAAAACCCTAACGCCTCAAATATTTCACAAAAAAGCTATACAAACTCCACTTGACGGATAAAAGTTTGCTTATCAAAAACTTCTATGCATAAGTCAAAGTTTGAGAGGTGAGTTTTGCAGAGATTTCACAGGAATGAGCCCATGAGGAAATAGACTGCAATGCCAACCAGTGATAGCTAAAAGAGTATATAAAATCCCCAAACAATAAAGAAGGATCTGCTATAATGAAGAACGATCCCTCCATGATACGAAGACAACACTATTTCACCACCACTCGATGCAAAGAAATATTGATTTATTAGTACAAGTACTAGTGATGTTACTATTCTTTAAAATTATTTATACTTTTTATACATGATTTCTTTACATTTAATCTAATAAACCAGTTTTATCTAAATATTTATTATCTTATTAAACAAATTATATATTAAACTTTATTTTATTATTAATTTTATTTATTTTTAATTATTATTTTTATTGATACACATAATTGGTTATTCTATTTTCATTTTTATTTAATTTTAAATTTTAAATTATTCTAATTATTTATGTTATCACAATCATAAATAAAAGCTATTATAAATAATTCAATTTATAATTATTTTTCTTCTATTTAAGTTTGAATTATTTATCTTCCACCCACTTGTCTTTATCACCTTTATTATCTATCACTTATTAAAGTATTTAAAATATGACATGGATGGTGGAGCTCTTTTGGCATGGACTAATACACCCAAGTCTCTTCCTAGTAATGTTTTGCCATGTGTCAAAGCAAATTTTGACTATGCAAATGTGTGTTCTTCTTCCTCTTTGTATACAATGCCCATCTTTATTTATTTCTCTAGATATTGAGTGTTAAGTGAATTCATAGGCTTCAACCATTTCAGGAATTTGTTCATCAAGAGCTAAATATCAAGGACAACATGAAATTTGTTCATCTCGAGTTAATGATTCTAATTTTGACATCTTTGTTATCGCATATTTGGTTATACTAGTCTAGACTATACCTACCACAATTGTGCACATGCCAGAAGAAAAAAAATTCATTGAATGGCTAGGCCTTAATTATTCTAAATAAATAGAAATCAAGCATGTAACCATGAATTTGATTTTTAAAAAATTATAATATGTGATGTTGGATCCTTAACTCATGAATTGAGTATTAAATTTGTCTCATGTATCCAACATATTCTTGAAATAGAAAATTCGTAGTGCAGCCATTGAGATAAACATTATTTCAATAAATACTTTCAACCTCAAGGACAATAGAGGGGTAAGAGTTCGGAGTTGGGGGCCAATTTCGTAGAAGTTCGCGGTGGTAGTAAATTAGGAATACAAAACGGGTGCCCAATTTTTAAAAATTGGGCGCCCCTTTAGGTTCGGGAGCCCGATGCACTTTCAAAAATTGGGCGCCCATTTAGGATCAGGCACCCAAAGCAAAACGAGCACCCGATTTGAACAAATCGGGCGCCCGTTTTGAAAATCTATATATTTCTTTTTTTAAACAAAATTCTTGTCATTTTCATTAACAACAAAAATGGGATCACATTTGGTACAACTCGGGTGCCCGGTTTAGCTTCCCCTGTCGACCCCATCTGCCATTTTTTACGTCTTCCAGGTATGTACTATTCTTTTTTATTCTTTTTTAATGGTTTTGTCATTAAAAATGATAGTTTTAGGTTATTTTTAATTTAAAAACATAGTTTAATGTTATTTTCAAAATTATTGCATAAATTTAATTATATTTTATCTTTCAAACTTGTAATTCTTTTTTATTTCAATTTACTTTGTAAATTACTGTACTAAAGTAGAAAACTTGTAAAATTTAGGTATACAAAATTACATTACAAAACCCTACATAGAAAACCAAAACCCTAGGTAATAAAACAAAAATGTAAACCTAGATAAAAAATTAATTTACGAAACCCTAAACTTAGAAAATCAAAATATAAATTTAGAAAACACAAATATAAATTTAGCTCAAACCAAAACATAAATTTGAAAACACACACTCCCTCTCTCTCTCTCTCTCCTATCTCTCTCTCCTCTTTCTCTCTCCTCTCTCTCCCTCTCTTTCTCTCTCTCTCTCTCTCTCTCTCTCTCTCTCTCTCTCTCTCCCTCCTCTTTCTCTCTCCTCTCTACATGTACTATTATTTTTTATTATTTTAGAAAACCAAAACTTAGAAAATCAAAATATAAATATAGAAAACCAAAACATAAATTTAGTTCAAATCAAAACATAAATTTAGAAACTCTCTCTCTCTCTCTCTCTCCTCCTCTCTCTCTCTCTCTCCTCTTTCTCTCTCCTCTTCCTCTCTCTCTCTCTCTCTCTCCTCTTTATCTCTCCTCTCTACATACTATTGTTTTTTTATTATTTTAGAAAACCAAAACTTAGAAAATCAAAATATAAATTTAGTTCAAATCAAAACATAAATTTAGAAATTCTCTTTCTCTCTCTCTCTCTCTCTCTCAAGTTTTAATTATTTAAGTCATTCAAGTTGTAAGGTAAAATATATTTTACAGTATGTTAATTGTAAATTATCATGTTTTTATATGTACACACAGATTGGCAATATGGATGATTTTCACATTGATGAGCTTATAGGTCAGCATGCACCACCACCACCTCCTCCCCCTCCCCCTCCCCCTCCACCTAGAGAGCTAAGAGATAATATTAGGAGAAATGTAGAGGAGATCATGAGAGATATAAACATTATTAGGAATGATCCCTATCCGTCTGTCCAGCTACTACACCTTACAGATAGCATGCAAGGCATAGTAGATTCCATACAGACATTAGACTATGAGATTGATAGTTTTGAGTCATGGAGGGAGAGTATGCGTGTGTATTATGTTGATGGCCTCTCTTATCAAGAGGTTAATAAGTTAAAAATTACAAAAAATGATTTGGCACGCTATTTTGTGAGCCCTACAACAAGTGAGTAGATACTTGGCAAGAAGCCACGTATTTCGATTAGATGGTGTACACACCCCGGCATAGCAGGGCATTTTTAGGAGTGGTGGTGGACGGTATTTGACCATCCACCACACGCTAATCACGAGGTCCCACTTTATTTTTTGAAGAAATTATGGGCTGAGTTTGAATTGGGTAAGAAACCCAATTATTTTGACATGAAAGCATTTCAGGGGGTTGGCCGGGGCATGCCATAGGATAGGCCAGGGGCCAAATTGAGTGACAAAACTAGAAATCATGTGTGCAATGAGCCCCTTGTTCCTCTTCCATCTCCTGTACTTCCTACACCTGTCCATCATCAAGTAGTGCAGTCATCTCTTGGTTCTTTAAGTGCCCTTACGGGCAATTTGTTACAGCACATGACCCAGGCGAGGACTGCCCCCAGCATAGCACATGTTTGCATGAGTTGTGGGGGTATATGTAGGGGTCCCCAGTCTGATCCTGATGCTACCCATACTGCCCATGGTGGATATGGTGATGATGTTGGTGGTGCACATGGTGGATATGCCGATGATGATGATGGCACGCATGGTGATGGCGCACATGGTGATGCCGGAGATGATATCTCATCATATGTTGATTTACTCAATGCAGATGATGATCATCTCACATAGGTAAATTTACTTATAATTTAAATATAGTGAAATATTAAATTTCTTATTTATACAATTATGAGCCATAACATGTGGATTTTTTGGTGAACAGAGGAGGGTTGACCCTCCAACATTCATTAGCCATCATCATATGACATCGACACCTTGACATCTCGGTGCTCCATTCACGGTATGCACTTTGATCTTGATACATTTAAACTTTAAACAAAATAAACTTTCATTGATAATGTGTTTGACATATTTTTGTGATTTTGTAGGGTCTCTCATGTACCATTGAGATTGGTAGTCCTTCATTCTCTGCCCCACCAATCACTGAGAGTCAGCCGCATATACCTTTAGTATGTTTTTCATTTATTAATTTTAAGTATTTGTATCTTACAAATTTATGTACAACTTTGATTCACACTTATTTTTTTGTAATTGTAGACTTTTGGATTGTCTCATGTTGCACAATCACATTTACGTCCTGACTCATTGGTGACATTAGCTACGTGTCACACACAGTAATGTACACATGTTTTTATTCCATATTTATATATAATCAAGTTATATATACTTTATAATTTATATATATATATATGTATTATAAGTTTGATTCATGCTTTATATATGTTGTTCAGGTCGACACCACCATGAGTCTTGGCATGGCTACAGGATTAAGCCAAATGCATCCATCGACACTATCCTTTGAGGTGATGATTAATTTAAGTAATTTTTCAATGTCTTGTGTGTATCTAGATCTTTGATGATTAATTTAAGTAATTTTTAATTTGTACTTTAAATGTTTTTACAGGCCTTGGCTTCATCCACTTTTCATGTAGTTGAGGATGAGGGTACTTGAGACCAGACAGAGCAGGATGAGGGTACTCAGGACCAGACAGAGTAGGATGAGGGTACTCAGGACTAAACAAAGCATGTTGATGCATCGCAGTCCTCTTCACATGTAGTGAAGAGGACTATAGATCAACTAGATGAGTAGAGTTAGATTATGATGACTATTTGGACTTGTTTTATGATGACTATTTGGACTTGTTTTATGATGACTATTTGGACTTGTTCATTTTATTTTTGATGACTATTTGGACTTGTTCATATTATTTTTGATGACTATTTGGACTTGTTTTATGATGACTATTTGGGCTTGTTTAGACTTGTTCATATTATTTTTACTTGTTGTTAGAGTAGGACTTGCCTTATATACTAGTCCACTTGTTATCATATATTGTACTTTGACTTGTTTTTAGAGTAGGACTTTGTTTTGTGATTGTATGTATATATCATGAGTTGATATGATGGACATTATGATACATGTAAATTATTTCAAGTCTTGTTATGTTATTTATCTTAATCATGAGTTGTTATGTAATTTATCAATTTATCTTAATAAGGACCTGTTATGTAATTTATCAATTTATCCTTAAAAAAAAAATGACATCTATTAATACATGTAATTGACAAGAACAATATGGATGTTACAAACTTAATAACTATTAAACAATGAGATCTATTAAGTGAACATAATCTGACCAAAGTGCATAGTTTAATATTTACAACAAAATTAGGTGAATACAAAGTTATGAATTTAACTTAAATATTTAAAACAAAATTTGATGTATAAAAGTGAGTTCATGTGATCTTAAATTATAAACCCAAAATTGTACGAATACAATAGTACATTGTACTACATAAATAGTTCATGTCTATGCTCTTCCAGACATCCTGCATCATAAAAATAAACATGTTGAAATGTTAGAATTTATAAAAGTTCATTTAAAATTAATTTTAATTTTAATTTCAAATCTATATCTCTAAATTATAAATTATGACACTTCAAAGACGGCATGTAGAAAACATATACAAATATGACAATTGAACAAAAACTTACATGTATAAATTTGATTCAACCTAATGTACCATCAACATCCTCTCTTTTTTGCAATGCAGATCTATGTTCTTCCTGACATCCTGCATCATAAAAATAAACATGTTGAAATGTTAGAATTTGTGTACTCGAGTTCATTTAAAGTTAATTTTAATTTTAAAGTTAATATGACAATTGAACAAAAACTTACAAGTATAAATTTGATTCAACATAATGTACCATCAACATCCTCTCTTTTCTGCAATGCATCTATGTTCTTCTCGACATCCTGCATCATAAAAATAAACATGTTGAAATGTTAGAATTTATGTACTCGAGTTTATTTAAAGTTAAATTTAATTTTAAAGTTAATAAGACAATTGAATAAAAACTTACATGTATAAATTTGATTCAACCTAATGTACCATCATCATCCTCTCTTTTCTACAATGCGTCTATGATTGCCTCATGCTCTTCCATTGAAAGTGTCCATAAAATTTTATTAGCAGGTCTCCCTTTGTATCTTTCCAATTTGATATTTTTTGCCACTACCAAATGGGAATAGTGTATAATCTTCTTTTCTGATTGGTAGTCTTCAAAAGCTAGTAAACCATTCCTTCTTGTTAGGTATTTGCGTAGCCATGTACCAACTACCACAATAGACCCAATTGGATACTGAAAATTATCATCATCTACTTGATGACATATCAAATTTTTCTTGGGTTCTCCACATTGAGCTAACCAATACTCTGTCTGATCTTCATTATCCTCAGGTGCAACAACAACATACACATGTCCTGCAAAACAAAATTAGGTACATGTGCACTGTAAATAAAACTTGTTTAAAGGTTTCTAATTCAAATATATATAATAATAAATTATATGACATACACATGTAACTAATATATAATTTAAAGTTTTACAATAAATTGTATTAAATTACCAGGTTGTATGAGATCTGAAACACGATCATAATCTTCTAATGCAAAGGAATGATCCATGTCTTCATTTATTATAACATCTTCATATTGTCTCTCACTAGGTGTTAAGGATTTTTGTTGTCATTCTTCAACCCATTCTATATTATCGCATTCTTCCCATTCACCTGCAACACAAAATTGACAAAAACATACAAGCTCCCTAGTCCATATAGTCCAAGTGTTAGAATTAGAACTCCTAAATGAATGTCATTTAGTTGATCCACTGATTGTATTACAATCATATCTTGAAAGGATATTATTCTCTTCAACTAGCCAGAAAAAATGTCTAATTGTAGAGTTCTGACTTGATCCTGTAGACAAACTTGTTTTACACCATTCAACAATTGCACATGCATCTTTAAATTTTGATTTTTCCTCAAATTTGAGTTTCTCTCTACAAAGGGCTCTCTTAACACATGCACCGACACCATCATGTTCTCCCTTCCCGTGTCCAACCTAAAAAAAAACTCCAAATATGTTGGATATTTATTTTCTTGTGCATCCTACTCAACCAATAAAACATTCTAGCATTCTTGAATTGTCCTATGCAATTATCTGACCATATTAGATGTTGTGTTATATGAATTTCTCTCTCCCTTAAATTTTCATAAAAGGTATTAAAGCAGTACTGGACAAACTCTGATGAGTGTAACTTATTATCACTCATATAGAAATGGTACTCTCCCAATATTTTCCGATCCTCTTCTGTACTATTAGGTGCATGTCTATAGACAATATGAACAAAAATTGTTACTTGCACTGAATTATAATATTGTGGTTGGATCTCATCTTGTGGTGCAAGCATGTAGTTCTCTGCAAAGTCAAGAACTAAGAGTATAGTACCAATTAAAAATGTATTCTTGCATATGCGAAATTGTCCATCAAGCCATCTAGAATTGTGAGAGTGTTTCACATATTTAAGTATGACCTTACTCTTGAATTCATTCATAAAAGCATTAACACTAGTTTTTTTAGTTATTAGGTTGCACCATTTTCCAACTTTTCCATCCTTCAATGGATACTCAACAGTTTTAAATCTTTGTACATCAACTAATTGTTGTCCAAAATCAAATGAAATATTTTCATGCAAACATTCATCTAATAATGTAAGATTGCCACATACATCACATACACTAGAAACACATGCATTCAAAAGATAAAATTGCTCATTAGGTGGGTTACAAAACAAATTTGATATAAACTCTTTGACATTTTTAGGTGGTATATTTATACCACATTCCTGCAACATTTCATTAGTATGCATAGTAGAACATATAGATCAAAAAATATCATAATGATAATAAAATTGAACATGAGTTTTGCAACAATAGGTGATTCTTTCTTTGTTAATCCTTACATACCATGGTTTACATTTTTCAAAAGATCTTTGATTAATACTAATAGTTAACACCTTATCATCCACAAATTTTTTATACAATTCTATTTGAGTCATATCTAAAAGGTGTTTTGGATGTGGATCATGAACTTTTGAACCGACTCTTAATTTAAGAACATCCCTGGCATTAGGGGATACTCTTGTATTATCGTGCCAAAATTTTTCAATCAAAGTTTTGACTTCACCAGTAAGTTTCATGTTAGACCTCAGGAGTCTGCCACTGAAGGTCCATAAATGGTTTGCTGGATCACTTTCAAAGTTAACTCTTCTCTTTATAGCTCTTGTTAAAGTTTTACGATTAATATTAAGATATCCACTTATGTTTGAAATCATTCTTTTATCAGTAGTAGTTTTGTTTACTAAAGCTGTTGTTATTACTCGTCGTGCCGCATTACTATCTTTAGAATGACTTTTCTTTCCAATTGTGTCAAAGGCACTAGCAATAGTTGATACAACTTGTTTTAGAGACTCATCCTTCTTCTTAGTTTTCACATAAATGCCTAACCTCTTCATCACTTTTCACATTTTAGACATTTTAATTAATTGTAACATTAATTGACATTGAAACCCAAATTTCTTATTATAAAAAAATTGTCTAAACAATCTACTTGCGTGTGTCCTAATCTGTCTCAATGAAACCAAACCACGCAGATTGTCTAACACATCAATTTTTAATTGAAAAAGTTCATTTATTTCATTATCATTCAAATAAGTTTCTTTCTCAATTGGTGTTTCTATGTCTACATTTACATTGTTGATTTCAATTTGAATTGGTGTTTGATTTTCAGTTTCAATTGGGGTTTGACTTTCAATTCCTTTATCATTATGATTAACATTACTAATTTCTAAAATTTCATGTGCAATTAAACTTGTTAATCTATTTTCAAGAATAAAATTTAAATCATTTCTATTGTAACCTGCTTCTAGCAAATCATGAACATCTTTATCAGAATAAGTTGTAACAATTGGATGCAAAGACATACTTGTATCCAATACTAGATTAGAAGATGCACCAAATTTTACTTATTCAACCTTTGCATCCATTATGGTGTCTTCATTGTCCTCCTCTTCTGAAACAATTGTTGAACTCGATGCTCCAACATTATTTGGGTTTCGAAGTCTTTCTCTTCTTTCCCGTTGTCATTTTGCCTCCTCTCTATTTTTTGCAATCTCCTTAGGTGTTAGAACCTTCATTGACCTCTTTCTACATCAGTTTGATCCCATTTTTGCACCAAAATTTGAGTTCAAACAATCTTTTCTGAATGTCAAATCCAAAATAAGACAAAAAAAGGAATGTTGGCAGAAATATTCTATGTCTGCTGCGAATCAATAGAAAACAAAATAAAAAGTCATCAATCATTAGATCAAACCCACAGTCTAGTTTTTTGGGTTGCAACGACTCTTTAAGAAATGGGCACCCATTTTTAGTTTCAAAAAATGGGCGCCCGTTTTTAGATTTACAAAACGGGCGCCCATTTTTTGAATTTAAAAAATGAGCGCCTGATTTGTAAATCTATGGGCGGGAACCTTACCTCCTGGCTTGGGTTTTGGTTCGAGACAGGCTTGGTCTCACCAAGCCTATGCTTGACCCTGCAAAAAAATGGCTAAGGTATTACAGAGTAAAATTTATGCCTTGCCATAATTTTTAGGACAACTTCCCCAATGAATTTTTTGATAAAACGAAAACCCATTTTAGCTCTTATTGTGTAGATTATAAAAATATAAATTTTATAGTGATATGATGAATTTTAATATTTATACAATATTTATTAAGCCAATGTGGTACCTAAACTTGAAATACCAAGGTTAACTAAAACTTTAATAACTTTTTTAATTTTTTGTTTTTTGAAAAATGAGTTATATGTGACCAAACTACATAGAATTCTTTTCAATTTAAAATTTTTTTTTTGAAAAAAAGTGAAGTTATCATCAAATTATGGTGTTCATACACCAGAGGTTTCAAAAATGTACTTTATAGTCAATTAAAAATTAATAATAAAAAAATATTCAATAAAAAAATAAGATAAAATATTCTGACCAATATTTAGTATTTTAGGTACCTTTTCCCAAAAGGATTACCAAAAATACATTCATTTACTTCAAAAAAGGGTGTTCGTACATGTGTGAGGTGTGGTCCTAAAACAGACATTTTGAAAAAGTGGTTTTTAGACATTCATACTAGAATTCAATTTATACCATGTGGGTATTGAAATAAATTACATATTTGAAAACTAGATTCCGAGCACTAAATTTTATATTACTGAAGTTTTTCAAGATTCAATCTTTAAGTTCTTCAAACTTGGACATCAATTGACAAAAAATTTGAAAAACAGAGAAAACACTTCCACTTTTTGGCCAAAAGTGGGACCCAACTTCTTGTAGCCACCCAGAGTAATAGGATTAAGTAGATCAAATTATAATAAGTTATTTTCTTTGTAAACAATAAGTATCAAAGACTTGTAATGAAAGATTTAGTAATAAGTGGAAAGTAATATTTAACCTGCATTTCAAACTAGCCACATAATTTAGTAACAGTTTGTCTGATTGCACAAGCTATTTTATTGTAGGTGTTAAGCTGTAAATATGTCTCTTATCAAGTAACTCTATCTTACAACTAGTCAATTTGTCTTTTATTTTTTTCTTAATCATTATTTTCTTTCCTATTAGGCGGGACTCCTGTTGTAACATAGCTCTTGTTTAGTTTAAGTAATGTACTTTTTAGAACTTTCTCTAAGTTCATTTTATTCATCTTTTTTTTAATTTTACATTCCAGTTTTCACACTTAGAAATGATTTGTTTGTATGATGATTTCATTTGATTTTGAAAGGAAAATAACATGCATAATTAAATACAACTAATCAAGAGCAATTGTTTAAAAGTAAATATTGCCATTTATGAAGCCAAATAAAGACCATGTGCACACACCAAAATCCAAGAAGAAGACACAAACTTTGTAAGGGAAAAAAAGAAAAAAAAATCCCCAATATTATGTAGATGGAAAAAGCCCAGAGAAAGTACAATGAGAGAAAGAGGAAGGGAAAGCATATAAATACTACAACTAGAAGAAAAGAGAGAGGCACCTCAAATATATAGAGGTGAGAGAGAGGAGTTGCAAAGTAACTTCCAAGTTGAAGGATGCCATGTAAGATCCTATGTGTGTGCAACATGTCACAAACCTCATAAGGAGGAAATAAAATATTTCAAATATTTCCTGAATAAAGAAAATAAGTTGTGAGAACTAAAAAATGGACAAAAGACTTGCATGCATTCCTTGGGAATATTCCAACAAGAGACAAAAGGAGGAAATTAACTTTACCAAGAAAAGATTATTTCCAAAAAGTCCCCCTTAAACTTTACTTGGGGAGTTCACATCAAACCCTTCAATGAGTTGTAAGCCAAGACTTTTACAATGAGAGAAAAATTTAACTTTGCAAAGAGGTTTGGTGATAATATATATGCAACTTGATCTTCACCTTTATAACACAAAAGAGAACATTGTTTGTCTTCAATTTTCTCTCTAATGTAGTGACATTGGAAAGAAATGTGCTTTGTCCTTGCATGGAAGCTTGGGTTTTTGCCAAGGCAATGAAACTTTGATTTCCACAACACAAAGGTGTAGGATCATTTTGAGGCAAACCCAAATATTCAAGCATAGTCTTCTTAACCATAGGGACTCTTTGGATGCATTGGTACAACCTTTATATTTAGCTTTGGTAGAACCAAGAAGAGTAGATTGTTGCTTCTTACTATTCTAAGAGATTACACTTGAACCAAAAGAGAAATTGTAGACTCCCACTACAATCTAGTCGGTTCCTCGACTATGATTCTAAATGCCAATGATTTCATCTTACAATTAAGCAAGGTGATGCAATTGGCCATGCATCACTTCAAAATTTTGTACCGACTACATTTATAGTCAATTTTTAAAAAAATTGTCAACCCACCATGTGTCACCACCATGCATACTCAACCCACCTTCAAGTGGGGAGCTCCAAAGGCACTCACATGTGTGACACAAGTCCAATTTGTCACATCATTTCAAAGGCTATGGGCCTCACATCCTCAAAATATGGGATCCACTCATCCACCACGTAGGATATTCTATAGGGATTTGTTAGATTTAGGAACAATTGCCATGCATAAAAAAAGAATAACCACGACAAGAGTGGAGCTAGCAGTTTGCTTTCCATGATGACAAAGTATTTTAGAAAAAAGATATAGTTGGCACTTATTCCTTAAAGAATAACAATTAATAATGTAAAAACCCTCAACATGGGATGTTGTTATTGGCCACCATGATTGATGATTATGAAGCCATGATTGATGATTACAAAACCATCACACCAAAAACAAGGGAAACTATCTATAAAACCCTAGACATTTTGTAAAAAGAGAGTTAAGAATTTCTAATTCTTCTTTTAGAGGAACACTTTCGTTTGATTATAAAATCTGGGGAAATGCATTTTTCTGAGAATATTCTAATATGTGATATGTATTAGATAGCCTTAGCATGTTTTCTCTTAATAAATTGTGGAGGTTGTGTATTTGTTGTCTTTATTTTTATATCAATATGTTCTATGATAATTCTTTTTATAGCAGATCCTATTTATTAATGTTTATCATTTTGTCTTCCATTTATCATGAAAAATTGTGGACCTTGTACGTTTTTTACTCTTATACGTGCTTCTAACATAGAAGATGAATTGTACCCTTTGTAGTTAATTCCCCAAAATGGTCAATTGTTGTAAAATCTGGGACCTGTGTTCTTTTTACAAACCCTTGTACAAATTACTTATATCAGGAACCTGAACACCATACTTTGTGATTGGTTTAGACCCAATCTAGAAGGGTATTCACTACATCATGTCTTCCTTCTTTAAAGGACCCACATTCTCCAAAAAGTTGTTTTAAAGGCTTCTAGAAAAGTTTGAGGTGTTGTAAAAGAAAGTTGTATTGGTGCATTGCCCTTTGATTCCACTATGTTAAAAGGAAATCCTCTTCTTTTTTTGAAACCAAAAACTACAAAGAACCAACTTCTAAAACCCTATAGGTTGTTTCATAGGGTGCAATGGGTCTCATAAATGTGAAAACTCTCGACTTCCCTTATTTAGTAATATCCTCTTAGGGATCAATATCTTTTACTAACACACCTGGTGGGACCATAAAATTTTTTTTTCCCAAAGACTTAGTGCACTCATAGGCATCCTAGCTTGAAAGAAGCACTTGTTTTAGCACTGTGATGTTGCATGTCATTCACTGGAGGATGAAGTCCTATACTAGATTGTGATTTGTTTTCCTAAGCTCCACCCACACTATGGAGAGAAACTTTTGGCCTCCCGCCTTTGCATTCAACTATGACGAGGGATATGAAAATTTTCCTTAGCAAGTATCTTATTAACCTCATGCATGCTACCTTGTTAGTCCTAGCTATAGATTAGGGGAACCTGCTCAAGAAAATATGAAAGAGATAATTTTTAATTCCCAACAAGAGATGTAAATTATAGAACTATAAAGCCAAAAGGTCAATTATTAAGGCCCCTATAAATTTTGTCACCAATTTTGATGGCCTAAAATAGATGAAATAAAAGATGAACAATTTAAATGGACTACTAATGCACCCAAGGAAGAAATATCTTCCATTGAAAATTACTATTCTCTATCCTACCTAAGGAGTTTCTTTCCTCCTCAAGCTATTCTCCTTGAAACTTTCTCTCTTTTTAAGGGCGACCCCATAATCTGGAGTTCAAGCTAGTCATAGAAAGGTGAGAATAAAACCCCAGAGCCAAATTTTGGGGACATACCCTATCATCTGGTATCTGGTGCTTCACAATAGGAAGAAATTTTTTTAGAGGAAATGGAACCAAATGTGGTGCTTGAACCAAATGAAGAAATCAAAACAAGGTAACAAGAAGAAGAAAAAATCGTCATCACCATTCAATGAAAAGAAGAACCCTAGCATGGAGAATAAAATCACTATTTTTTCAAGAAAAGGGAAGAAAGTCAAAGGACAAGACCTAGAGGATTCATCTGAGAGCACAAAAAAGAAGAAGAAGATGATATTTTCTAGGAAGGCCTGAAAGTTTTATGTGCATTTCTTGAAAGGGAGCCTACATTTGAAGAAAGGAAAAATTAAAAGGAGACCCTCATGGAATAATTGAATTTATTTTGGACTTACATAAATGACACATAGCCTTTTAGTGGATTTGATATGATAAATTTATCATCCTTAAGAGGATGTATTTCATTCAACATTTGACATCATAGGAAATTTGTCTCTTACCTCTAGTCGTGACTAACCCTAAACATAAAGAAATATTTTCAAGAGGTAAACATATATTTTATCTCCTCACTAGGAAGTGGTGACCCTACTTATGTCTATATTATTTTTCCTAGTTTATTTAAAATATATTTAGACAACATGTGCTTTCTTGCTTCCCTTTTCCTTACTATCATGTAACCACAATTTCAAAAATTATAGGAAGCCAAGCCATAGGGGAAGTTATTTTCAAAATCCAATTAATGGGTCTCTATAGATAGTCAAAGTGTTAGTTAGAATAGGATGGATTTTTTTCCCATTACATGAAGCACTACTATGCATGTTCTTTCCCTTGAAAAGAACCCTTGTAAAGTTTTGGTATTTTCTCTAAGTGCATCCAACACATGTGTTTGAGGCCCAGTCCTATGGGTATATGCAAAGGTCATTTTAACATAGGTCACACCATTATGCAATTAAACCAAGAATAAGTACGAAGGTGATGAAATTTAAATGCATTCATTCCCAATCAGTGGCTATGTACATTATTAGAGCTAGGTATGCTAAGACTCAAATTGGGTTTGTTTTGATCAACTCATTATATCTCTTAGAGGCAAGTATACTCTAATTCATTACTGGTTATTGTATACAATGGACGAATTCACTTTTTGATATGGGTTTTAGAGTATTTCTATAATTAGTAATATGATTAACAAATTAATTCTTTTGTACTTGAAAAATGAAAATAACATTCAAAAAGTATCAGCTGAAAATTTATTCTCTTTCTAGAAGTGCTTTTCTAACACCCAAAATGAGAAATATTACAAGTAAATGAAATAATATATATAAAGGTTAAAGATAATTTTTTATAAGAAAAATAACTTTAGTTCATAGTCATATATATTATGTAAAATGGGAATTTTTACAAGTATGTATATACATGTCCTTTTTTGTCTTTAGTTGGAGCAATATTTTACAAAAAATGGGTTATCAATTTTTCTTTTTCAGTCAACATGAACAAGACTAATTGGAAATTAGGCTTGGAGAATTAGCAAGAGAATTGTCCTTGTCATCCTCCTCTCCTTCTCCATTTGAGACAAAGATATCTTCCTAGATTAGGGTTCATCTCTATCCAACATCTCCTAGGTTTGTTCAAAGATGACCTAAGCATGAAGCTCATCCATCTATCCTTTATCTATGTCCACATTAGGGTTGGTAAGCTTTTTAGAATAGATAGCATGTGCCTAGTGATGATTATGACATTTTAATTAGTTAACATCATAACATCACCTTCACAAATTGTACTCTTTTTCTTCCCCATGTGTGACTAGATTATAATCTTCAAGTGTCTTGGCTACAACTCTATCATCTTTTCATGGTATTCAACATCAACTTCAATCCTTCATGGGCCATGTCATGCATGTGTTATTGATCATTAAAGAGGATTGAATTTGACATGATTGTGTTTTTTTCTGTTAAGATAGTTAATCAACAATTACAAGTAAACGACATAGTTCAGGATTTGAAAAGGAAAGTACTATTCACAACCCCCATAACATATACAGTTACAAAATTGGGGGAGTGGAGTTAACAACTTGAAGCCTACACTATTGAGATTATAAAGTTAACTAGGCATAATATGATTGTTCTTTTGGATTTACAAAAAGAGAGGAGCTATGAAATCTAATTGCTGACTATTCCCAGCCATCATTGTGGCCGGTTGTGCCTCTTGGACCCCATGTATTTTATTTTTGAGCATTTTCCTATTCATGATTGAAGTTTGATTCCCATCTTGTCAGCCCCCCTGTATATTGGGAGCAACAACAGTGTCCACCCGAACCTTGGTATCTACATGGCAACTTTGTAGAAGGTTATTCAGATCCTCCACCTCCGTGGGGGAAAAGAATCTTTGATATTCAGTAACGTAATGTGTTTCCTGTACCTCATCTTTGTTTATTAACAGACTGGCCTCCTGAACCAGCTTCATGAATTCACTCTTTTTTATGTTGAGCACCAAAGAAACCTGTGTCATAATGTTAAAATGTGTGAGTTTAAGATTAAACTCAGTAAACTTCCTTTTCTCCATCTGAAAAAATTCTCTGTTCCTATCCTTCCAAAGAGTCCACAGAACTTCAATTATTAGTGTAAACCATAGACTATTAAGTTTGGAATCAAACATTTTAACATAACCAGCAAGGATTTCACTCCAAGAAATAACAAATTTACAATTTCAAAGACAAGGTGAGCCAAGAAAAATAGACCAAATCTTGCATGCATAAAGAGATTCCAAGAATAAATGTTCAAAGGTTTCAACAGAGTTACAAAGACTACACAAAATAGGAGCAAGACCAATAGAGGACAAAAAAGGGCCAACGACAAGTTTTTTGATAAGGAGAAGCCACTTGAAACAAATCTTTTTAGGTTCAGCTTTACCTTTCCAAAATTATTCAAAGAAAAACAACCAATTAGAAAAGGGGTTAATCTGCCCCCAACACTGGGACACACATGTGATTAGAGAGGATTCTTTCTTCATATTATGGTACAGTTGCTTAGTAGTTGTCTCTTAAATTAAGCTCCCATCTATCCATTTACAATTATTAAGAAATGTTGTAGAATTAATTATATCTCCTTTAATTTTTCCATTGAATGCTTTCTTAATGAGAGTATATGTTTTCTTCTGAGAATCAGGGATATTAAATTTAGATCTGATAAAGTACCATGACCCTAATTTCCCATCATCCAATATATCCTATATCACAGAGATCCCTTTCCAATTCCATAGTTTTGCATAACAACTCTGAGTGAGTGCCAAAGGTTTACCATTATAGCACAACCCCCACCAAATAGATTTGTCAACAAAAAAAAAATAAGGAGGACCACCTACAAATCCCCTCTCTGGAATCAGCTGCCTCACCTGGATCCAAGCTTTTGAAAAAGATTGAAATTTTTTGGAGCCAAATACTTTCATTTTGTAATCCCCCATAACTATATCACAGATTGGGACATTTTTCCACTGTTTACCTTTTTTGATGGCTGACCTTTCAATATTATTTCTAACCAGAATCTTCCAAAGCTCATTGCCCCATAAGGCTTTAAGGACCCACTTGGATGCAAGACTAGAGCCATGGACTTTAATGTATTTTATCCCCAAACCTCCTTGACTTTTTTCTTGACAACACCACTCCCACTTTACACAGTGCCTTTTTCTATTTCCTTTCCCATCAGACCTTAGGAAATCCCTAAGGATTTTTTCTAGCATATTCACCTGGGATTTTGCAAACATCCAAGTCGAGGCATAATAGATGTGGTGAGCCGAGAGTACTTTCTAAACAACTTGCAACCTGCCAACAATAGACAATGATTGAGTCTACCACTTAATGTGTTTCTTATTAATCTTTTCATAAACCCATTCCCACATATTGCCAAGATTGGGTTCTACAGAAAATGAAATACCAAGATATCTAACAATATTGTTGGGTCTAGCCCACTGCCACCCTTTATCAATTAACCAGCCAGGTGGATCATTAGACCATCCCAATACATTAGATTTGAGTGGAGAGATTTTTGAGCCCAAGGCCTTGCAAAAGAGGTTAATCCTTTCCATGGAATTATTAAATTTGTCTTTTGAAAGACCTAGAAATAATGATGTGTCATCTGCAAATTGCACATTTATTAATTCCTCATTGTTAGGGAGAGAAATGCCTTTTACCGGAGGTCCCAGGGACTAAGCCCTTAGAATATAGAACATAGCATCTGCAATAATAAAAAATAAAGAGGGGGCTATTGGGCATCCTTGTATGATGGACCTTTGAAGTCTAATAGGTTCAGATAAGGATCCATTGACATCAACAACTATGGAAGCATCTTTGAATAGAAGGCCAATCCATTTACAATACAGTTATGGAAAGCTAGAGGCTTTTAACATTCCAAGTACAAAATCCCATTCTATCCTGTCATATACTTTTTAAAAATCTAGTAACACCATTGCAACCTCCTGTCCATCTAATTTAGCCCAGTGCATGGCTTCGCAACTAGTCACTAGATTCTCCAAAATGTATCTCCCTTGAATAAAACCTGTTTGGGTAGGAGATATTTAAATCTATTCAAAAGGGGGGCAATCCTTCTAGCAAGGACTTTAGCCAAAATTTTATATGAGAGATTCAACAAAGTAATAGGCCTCCAATTCTTCACTAGGGTTCTATCACTTGCTTTGGGAAGAAGTTTGATAACCCCTTTATTAGTGGAGATACCTAGAGATCCTTTAGAGAAAACCTCCTCATAGACCTTCAGAAGTTCAGGTCCCACCCAAGCTTTATTTCTCTTATAAAATTATGTTGGGAGTCCATCCAGCCCTGGAGTTTTCCCATTGGCAAAGGAATCAATAGAAGCAAGGATCTCATCAAGGGAGATTGATTTGTTGAGACTAGATTGGTCATAATCTGAGAGCTTTTTAGGGATGAGCTTGATACAGGAATCCAAAGATTCATTACTCTCACTAGACACATCTGATGTACACATGTCACTGTAGAACCAGTGAAAAACATATTTAATATCTTCTGGATCACTAGTCGGCCTACCCTCAACTTGGATTTCATTAATCAATTCCCTTCTCTGTTTGGCTCTAATAATGTTGAAGAAATATCCAGACCCTTTATCTCCCTCACTAATCTAGTTCATTTTGGCTTTGATTCTCTATCCTTGAATCTTATCTCTCTAAATGATTCTCAAATTATGCTTGGTGTTGGTTAATTAGGCTTCCAACACAGGGTTATTGCCTTTGCTCTGAAGGTCTCTCTCTACGTTATTCAACCTGTTTTGCCAGAAGGATTCTTCTTTGTTTCTATCCATTGCCAATTTCTTGCCAATCACTTGAAAAATATTCTTCCAAGCTTCCACCATCAAATCCCATAACATAATAGCATCTACAAGGGGGTTACAAAGATTTTTTAGATCAATGATCATTACAATAGCATCTACATTATCTGGATCATCAAGGAGAGATATATTGAGTTTAAAGGCATTAACTCTACTTATATCACCTACAAGGTTAATACTATTATCAATCTTGAAATAGGTTTTGATAGGTGAATGATCTAAAATGGAGGCATGGCAGACCATGACTGGAGCATGATTACTTTCTAGAATGAAAGAAAAGGTAGAGACGTCTCCATAAAATATATCTAATCTACAATAAACCACGTGTTTTCCTTTTTGGTTGTTACACCATGTAAACCAAATATCTGGGAACTTTCCATGCATGTGTTCCATTAGGTCGAGAAGGTTAAATTTCCTTTTGAATTTCTGCCAAAAGAATAACTCGTTTCCTTTCCATGAGTGTGCCAACCCTCCTACTTTATCTGCCCTATGCTCCACCATATTGAAATATCCTACAAAAAGCCATGGAATTTTTGGAAGGTGTAAACAACACCATTCCCAAAGTCCTGCTCTCTCTCTCTCTCTATAATTATTAGCTACATAAATATTGTGAATCCCAAACACATTATCACCATATTTAGATGTTACCCAAATAAATCTCTGACATGTTGAACACCCATAACTTTGAATTTGATCCTCCCATTTAGGGTGGATGAGGATGGCCACTCCTCCTTTACCTCTCTCATGATTTAAATGAAAACCAATTGCTCTATCCCAAAGGAATTTCAAGGTAGTATGAGCTTGAAATCCTACAACTTTAATTTCTTGTAAACAAATAACATCTTTAGACTTCAATTGATTACACCATCTCCTTACTGAATACTTCCTATCAGACATCTCTACACCATGAACATTCCAACTATGAATGTGCATCATCATTAATTACTTTGGGGAGGATTTTGTGCTTTTGCACAGTCTGTTAAAACAATCTATAAGGTTCTTTCTCCCTCTACTCCCATTAGACAAGGAGCTTCTATCTCCAGTCTTCCTCTTCTTCCTTATAACCTCTGTGAAATGATCCTCATTACCAGAGGCTACAATTTGCAAAGATCCAGGGGAGGCAGTTGGTTTAGTAGAGAGGGTTTGTAATTCTTTTCAATCCTACTTGAGCTTAAAGGCCCTCTCATTAATGGAGATGATAGTTAATTGTTGGGCATTCAACAAGGGGGGGGGGGTGTTGAACTATCAACAGGGGTCTTTGAAGATAACAAACTTGGAGGATGGGTAATTAGGGGAGGGGTATTTACCTCCTCCGTAGACTTCTGAGCATGTACAATTTCAAATTCATCATCAAAAAGGGGGTTCGACAGAGTGATAAATCTGTTATTATCAAGAAGGTCTAGAGATTTATTAAACTTGATCACAGAGGCTTGGGCCTTCTCTGGGGGTAAGGGGTCAATTGAATTCAGATCTCTACTAGGGTTACTAGGCAACTTATTTAAATTTTTTCCATTAACATGATTATTATCTCTATTATTGTTTACTTCCTTTTTTCCAGAATTATTAACAACATTAAAATTTTCCTTTTGCAAATGCTTAAGGGCCAAGCATTCTTTTTTGGTGTGACCATTGCATCTGCAATGGAAGCAAGCAATAAGATTACCTAAAAGGGAAACTTCCCAACAAAACAACTCACCTTCAAACTCAAGAGAGATGCAATCAGGAAAGTCAACTTTTGGCATTAGGGAAACAAGAACCCTAGCATTCAAATGGGGAAGGGTGACCCGAGATTGCTCAATTTGCAGCACTGAGCCCAGGGGTTTCAAGATTTGAGAGATGAAGGGCCAAAATTTAACATGTAAATTTTTAATTTCAACCTAGTTAGGGGCTGACCTGGCCACAAATTTTTCAAAATTTCCTTTTGGAGACCACAGATAAACCCTAAACCTAGAGCGACCAACATTCCAAAATCTTTTTTCCAACACTCTCTCCTAAATGCTATGGTTCTTTAGAAAAATAACAAAAAGCCCTTTTTGAATCATTCTACAATAGGTCACATAAATTCCAATATTTTTTACCCCATACTGCAGCCAACCAATCATCAAATTTTTTTTTAGAAGGCATTGTCTCTTTATCTAGGCAAACAAAGAAAATAGCAATACTTTTCAGCCTATTTTGTTTAGATTTAATTGCACTCACCATGTCTTCATTAGGAGAGAGAGAGAGAGAGGGTTTTCAGACCCAGAGAAGGATGCCTATCATTTTCTGCTTCGTTTCCACCAATCTCAGTATCTCCTCCAGCGGTTTGTCCACCTCCATCGGTTGAGGCCCGTCCTCCTCCCAATTCTCCCTATACTGGTTCCACATTCTATCTGCGGAAAACTCCATTAAACTCTGCACTGGCTGAGAAATTTGAAGAGCTTTTGCCTACCACTTGTTTATATGAAATCTTTTCTTTTGAATTATCAACAAAACCTTCTTCTACATTATTAATAGTACCCTCAAAACCACTTGTATTAGCATCAACCATAATAATTTCCCCTTCCTCACCATTATGGTTCGACTCTCCCATCACACGCGTGAACTAGGAAAGAGGCAAATCAAACCCCAAACACACAGAGGGAATGTAGGGCACAAAACCAACATAACAAAACTAAGGTAAAATAAAACCACACAAACATTATCAAAAGAAACAAAAAGAAACATAAGAAGACACGGGGCACACAAAAAGACACATGTATATCACACAACACGAAAAACAAAGTAGACATTAGCAACAATCATGGTTGTGCTTTATTTATTATCTTCTCAAATTTTCTAATAATTTCTCTTCACTTTATCATTCTTATTTTGGTATAGTTGCCCCCAAAACTACTATCCTTTGTCATTTTGAATCTTTCAATACATATCTAAGAATGTGATAATGAATCTAATGGGAATACTAACAAGAATGTAGCCTTTCTTGAAAATGTAGAAAGAAGCAATATGATAGCATGAGAAATGAAGAAAATATAGTCATGAATATAGGGGTAGTATGAAAATGTACAAGTAAGTGTTAGGAATAGTCCCAAGAGATAATTGAGAGGGGGGGGAGGGTGAATCGGTTATCTACAAGTTTCAATTCTTTATCCAATTAAGTATACTTAAACTTTAAGCACAAACACAATGAAAGGACACTTGAACACAACACCAATATTTTGGTTATAGGGAAACCCAAATAGGTAAAAACCCCAATGGGAATTAACACCCACTAATAAACTAAACTAGTGTATAATGATCCTTGTTAGAAGATCTTACAACCTTGTTAGGAGTTGATCTTTACAATCCTTTTAGTATAGTGACTTGGTCAAAGGTCAGACCCTGTTAGGAGTCTTTTATGATTGACCCTATTAGGGGTGAGGATGCACTGTCTGAGAGCTCATTGCTCAAAGAGGTGAAGGCTGAAACCTTTTGAATAACAAATATACACTATATCTGGATCTTGGTGAACTGCGAGGTAGACCTATTGTCTTGATCAGTTCCAATGAGTAGGACACTCCATCTTCTCTATCACATAGACCTCTTCTTGATGGCACAATAATTCACACTCTCTGCTTTGCTCTAGTCTTTCATCTCCATGCCATGCTGCTAGCAATCACAAGTGACCGACTATAAGTATCTTTCCTCTAAATGATATAATCAAGTTAGCTTGTTAGAACCACCTTGAAATCATATTAGAGAAATAATAAAACTCTCCAATAACATCTTGTTTAGCTCTACTAAGCACGCAACACAAACTGGGACCTATCCAAATCAATAAGTGTAGATGCATGCTACACACTGTCGGCTCTACCAAATTAACTGATACTTTCTCCTCAAGCTGAATTACATCATGCACTCTTAACCAAACATTCTTAACTCTTCTCCAATCACTAATCCAAGCATGCATATCAAAATGATAGGCGAAACTCCTGTCCCAATATAATCTCTATCGGCTCTTCTGGATAAACACAGGAAACTACAACTGGTGAATAGCAACTGCATAACTTCACTTCTACTACACATCAGACTCTATGTCCATGAATGTAACAATAATAACATGTCTCCATCACATATCCAAATGCGCAAGGCTCTATGATAACTGTATGGACAATCACTCACAAAACACTAACTGTAACTCTGTTAGGAACACTACTGACACAAGCTGCTACATAACTATCTGTACTAACAATTAACCTCTGTGTCCATTATATCATGCTGATAACATGTCCATGCTACATATACTCAAATCTTACTGCATAAGTCTTCCACACATGCTACTTACCATATGTTGTCATCAATGACAAACGTACAGTCAGCACTGGCTTGCTGGAAAATCTCCAAAAATCTCCCCCTTTGGCATTGATGGAAACATATGGAATGAAAAACACCACAAATCCAAATGAATAATTATTTTATAACATTCTCCATTTCCTCATAAAAAATCCCCGAAGGATGAATCCTCCATCTGTTGCAATATTCTTCAACATTCTCCATTTCCTCAACTGAATGGCTTCCATGACTGAATACTACTCCCTTGTTGCTATATATTACTCCTCCTTAATTTTGTATGTACTACCCCTTTAATAGTGTTTTTCATGACTATATACTACTCCCCCTTTGACATCAATGGAAAAGGGTGCCAAACATTTAAGCATTGGTACTACTCCTGAAGTAGAGTAGTCAACCATCCATCAGTCACTGAGGACTGATGCTCTCTCCACTTTCTCTAATCAGAATCAGGGAAGGGAATTACTCCCAGCTTCTCCCTAAGATACTCAAAATTATCCTTCGGTAAAGGCTTTGTGAATATATTTGCTAGTTGTTCCTTTGTACTCACATAATCTAATTTGACTTCTTTCTCTACCACTTTCTCTCTTAGGAAGTGATACTTAATCTCTATGTGTTTTGTCTTTGTATGCATCATGGGGTTTTTTGACATGTTGATAGTGCTAGTGTTATCACAATGAATAACAATAGGATAATCAATCTAAATTCCACAATCCTTTATCATCTGCTTGATCCAAACAATTGTAGAACAATTCAAAGCTGCTGCAACATACTCTGCTTCTACTGTTGACTGAGAAATACAATTTTGCTTCTTGCTTGTTCAAGTGACTAGTCTATCACCAAGAAATACTGCTCCTCCTGATTACTCTTTCTATCATCCAAGCATCCTTCCCAATCTGCATCTGTATATACATGAAGCTCAACATTCTTTGAATTAGGATACCATCGACCATAATCTATAGTGCCCTTCAAATATCTGAATATTCTCTTTACTGCCATGAGGTGACTTTGTTTAGGCTCTACTGCAAATCTTCCAACTATGCCAACTGCATTAGAAATATCAGGTCTAGATTGAGTAAGATATATGAGTTTACCAATCATAGAATTGTACAATGTTGTATCTACTTCTGGAGAATCATCTTCTTTTGTAAGCTTACATCCTGCTATCATAGGTGTACCCATTGGCTTGCAATAATCCATTTGGAACTTCTTCAATATCTCTTTTACATACTTAGATTGATTAATGAATATACCTTTCTCTATCTGTTGCACATTTAATCCCAAAAAGTATTTGATAGGTCCAATCATGCTCATCTCAAACTCACTCTGCATCTCCTTAGCAAATTCTGAACTAAGTTTGTCATTACCCCCAAAGATAATGTCATCAAAAAATATAGCTACAAGTAGTAAACCTTCAAATGTCTCTCTTATAAATAGATTACAATCTATTGCTCCTTTCTTGAATCCATTTTTTGTTAGATATCCATCAAGTCTCTCATACCAATCTCTTAGGGCTTGCTTAAGTCCATAGAGGGCTTTCTTCAATTTGCATACCATATCAGGCCTGTCTAATAAGGTGAATCCTTCTGGCTACTCAATGTATACTTCTTCCTTTAACTCTCCATTCAAGAATGCTGACTTAACATCCATCTGATAAACTTTGAAGTTTTTGAATGTCGCATAAGCTAGAAACAACTTAATGGCTTCTAATCTGCTCACAGGTGCAAATGTGTCTGAATAATCAATACCTTTTCTTTGCGCATATCCGTTACATACTAACCTTGCTTTATTCCTTACTATTGTACCATCTTCATTCATCAAAATTACCAGAAGTGTTTAAAGATTTCTTACCATGGACTGATGCTTTGAAGGCTATCTCACTTTTAGGCTCTGTCTTCAATATTGAAATCTCAAAAGCTAAAATTTTGCTGATCAAGGTCTCTCTCTTGAATTTTTTTGTAAGCTAAATGGTCTCATCAAGGATGTTGATCTTGTTTTCATACTCTATTGTAAGAGTAGTCATCAACTTATCCATAATGTCTTCCTTCGAGATCTCTCCACCATTGTTCCTGATTCTAGCAACTGCTTCATTAATCCTTTGATTGTAAGATCTGATGTCTTCTTCAGGTAGCATCTCTAATGCATTGTATCTTTTCTTCCATGTCTTTCTACATGCATTCTTTGCTTGAGTATCTCCTTCAAACATGTCTTCTAGGTGCTTCCATATCTTGTAAGTTGTGTCTACTTTCTTTATCTCTAAAAAATCACTATCAGATAAGGCACTGATAAGGGCTTCTTTGGCTATTGCATTCTGATGGAACAAATCCTTTTACTTGCCAGTAGCATCTTCCTTTGTAAGATCTTCTAGAGAGGCATCTTAACTTCTTTGATAGCCACTTCAAAAACTTCAAAAGCAATGCACTGCAAATGTGTCACCATTTTGTTCTTCCAATCAAGATAGTTCTCTCCATCAAAATTAGGATTTTCTTTAGTTAAACACAATGAAAGAATACTTGAACACAACCCCAACATTTTGGTTACGGGGAAACCCAAATAGGTAAAAACCTCAGTGGGAATTAACACCCACTAATAAACTAAACTAGTGTATAATGATCCTTGTTAGAAGATCTTACAACCCTGTTAGGAGTTGATCTTTACAATGCTTTTAGTATAGTGACCTCATCAAAGGTTAGAACCTATTACGAGTCTTTTATGATTAACCCTATTAGGGGTGATGACACATTGTCTGAGAGCTCACTGCTCAAAGGGGTGAAGGGTGCAACCTTCTGAATAACAGATATACACTATATTTGGATCTTGGTGAACTGCGAGGTAGATCTACTATCTTGATCAGTTCCAATGAATAGCACACTCTATCTTCTTTGTCACATAGACATCTTCTTGATGGCACAATACTTCACACTCTCTGCTTTGCTCTAATCTTTCATCTCCATGCCATGCTGCTAGCGATCACAAGTGACTGGCTATAAGTATCTTTCCTCTAAATGATATAATCAAGTCAGCCTATTAGAACCATCTTGAAATCATATTAGAAAAACAATAACACTCTCCAATAACATCTCGGTCAGCTCTACTAAGCACGCAACACAAACTGGGACCTGTCCAAATCAATAAGTGTAGATGCATGCTACACACTGTCGGCTCTACCAAATTAACTGATACTTTCTCCTCAAGATGAATTACATCATGTACTCTTAACCAAACATTCTTAACTCTTCTCCAATCACTAATCCAAGAATGCATACCGAAATGATAGATGCAACTCCTATACCAATATAATCTCTGTCAGCTCTTTTGGATAAACACAGGAAACTGTAACTGGTGAATAGCGACTGCATAAATTCACTTCTACTACACATCAGACTTTGTGTCCATGAATCTAACAATACTAACATGTCTCCATCACATATCCAAATGCGCAAGGCTCTATGATAATTTTATGGACAATCACTCACAGAACACTGCATGTAACTCTGTCAGGAACACTTCCTGTAACTCTGTTAGGAACACTGCTGACACAAGCTGCTACATAATTATTTGTACTAACAATTAACCTTTCCATCCATGATATCATGCTGATAACATGTCCATGCTACATATACTCAAAGCTTATTGCATAAGTCTTCCACACATGCTACTTACCATATGTTGTCATCAATGACAAACATACAGTCAACACTGGCTTGTTGGAAAATCTCCAACAGTAAGGTCATCCTCCTATGGTCTAGGACAACAATACAAGGTATGCATATTTTCCCCCCACTAAAAGGTCATTTGTCCTCAAATGACTATGTATGTATGAGGATAGTGAAATAAATTAGTTATGCAGCATGTAATTACAAAAATGATGATTGATAAACATAGTGCAATGAGTAGATAATCAATTACTAAAAATGATAAATATTACCAATAAGTGGAAATAAAAAATGTAAATTCTTTGTATTTTTATGAAAAGATGCAAATTTGGTGAATAATTGAAATTACAGGTCTTTAAATTGCCGAATATATAGGTCCCTCTGAGAGTGTTGCATGTTTAACATTAGTACTTGTAAATGTCCTCATACTTGGGTGTTGGTTGTCTTTCTCGTCACACAATAGCTGCTGCACACTGATTATTTAGTCACACAACATTAGTTGTAGGTTGTCTACTAAATCAGATAGTAGTACTACAAATTAACTGCTAAATAAGATAACCATTGTTGTAGATAACCCGTGAAAAAAATCTATCCATCCAATGACTTCTAATAGAAATTTGTATGTCTATTTACCATTAAATAAAATTTGATTTTAGACCAATTGGACAACACCATTGAATAGACATTCTTAATTTCCCATGAAAACCCAACTAACTAATGGAAACTTTATGACAATATATGCAAAGAACATTTTCCAAAATTAAACACTTAACTCACTCACAACCTTGAAAGATAAATAACTTGAAATATGACCAACAACCATCCATGAACACCTTTAAAATCATCATCTAATCAAGAAAAAAATGTAGAAACAAACTAGACTAGACAATTGCTAACTAACTAACTAACCATGCTTCAACACAAATAAAAAAAAGACATCTAAGACATTGTGTAACAAAACTTATTGAATGAAAAACCTACACTAACCTACACTAACTTGCAAAAATGACTTTCTGATAACAAAACCATTGACTGGTTATGTGAAATAGCTACATTTCCTCAACAATTTACAATGCTTCACATGCTTGTGAGCAACCAAAAATAGTTGCAACATCAATAGAAACTTCATGAAGGAATGTAATACTTTTTGAAATACATACAAAAACTTATTTACCACTTCATTTTGATTATATATATTGCTACTTGGAAGTGGATAAGTAGGTTGAAACCATTCTTCTTTAGCTGTAATTATAAATTCAACTTCATCTTCAATTATAAAACTTCATGCTTAGCTACAAGCATAACTTGTGATGCTTTGTTTGTCTCCACTTTAGCTAGATGCCTAATAGGACATCCTCATGAAATAAAAAAAATTGAACCTTCCTTGTTCATTTTGTGATGCTGTATTGTTTCTTTATCCTCCTATTGATTTATAAAGTCTATTTTGTATGACTGATTTGACAGAATCATAGAAATTTCTACACTCAACTCATGTTTCTCATGATTTTCTTTGCAAAAGATACTATTTTAGCATCCAAATTTGAGCAAAATACCTTGAAGTCATCCTAAATTTGGTCTTCTTTAATCTCTTCTTCAATTTTATGCATGAGAGGACTAATTTTCATATTATTATAACACTCTTGTTGAAGTGGGAGTTCTAATTTGTTACCATCTTCAACTTGACCAATAACCTTGTGTATGTTAAATTCTTCATTTAAAAAAAAACAAGGCTGTCCTTATTTGCCTCATGAAAAACTACTCATGTCTCGAACCTTAAAATTGCACTTCGTGTTTGGTTTAGACCTAGTCTAGAAGGGTGTTCACTATATCATGTCTTCCTTCTTGAAAAGGCACACATTCTCCAGAAAGTTTCTCTAAAGGATTCTAAAGAGATTTGAGTTCAAGCAACTTAGATATTTAGAGGTCCAAGTCTACTTAAAGCACGTGTGCTATCTATTTGACCAAGAATTCTATGTACCATGATTAGACCATTTAAATTGATGTTTAGTACATAATTTTGTGTAAGATATATGGTAGAAAATAGTAAGATCTTGTTAGTAAAGGTTGACATAAATGATATTATTATAGATTTCGTCATAAATCTAATAATGATGAAGAGGTTCTCTTGGTGTAGAAAGGTCCTAGGCAATGAATTTTGTATTTGATATATTTTATTATTTCTTTTGATATCATTGCAATATATAATGTCGATTGAGAGAATTCTAGGATAATATGGTACTTAATTCAATCCAGATATATTATTTTTATTTATCAATGACAATATTGGAATGGATACTTGGACACCCATGTTGTCAAGAGATATCACTATTTTATTTTATTACTTTTATTGATTTATAACACTAACTGTAATAACATTCATAAAGGAAGTGGAGTTTGACAATTACAAAGCTATTTTTAGTAATTTCACAATTTGAGTGCTAAAATTAAGTAGTGGAGCATCATGTATGTTGTTGAAGGGTCCTATATGAGTTAGTTGGTGGATGTAGACACTCACCTCAACATATGAGCTCTACTATAGAAGAATTGCAAGTCAAAATTGTTGTCTATTATAAGTATAGATATTATTTTTCCTACTCACAATTCATTGGGATATTCTTAAAAACAATTGAATATTCTTAAAAGGTTCTTTTCATTCTCTATGTAGATGTTTTTGTGGCATACCATGGCTTGAGCATGCATTGTTTTTCGGAGACCATTTGTAGTATTCTTCTCCCATTTCTATATAACTTGGAAGCATGAGATAGTGATTTCATGACTTATTTTGAAGTTGCATATATTCTATTAGAATGCTATCAAATTGAAGGGAGTTAAGAATGTTGTATAAGCAATTTATGCTTAAAAATTAATACTTTCCTAGGCCTCTCTTTGATTGTGGAGTTTTCTTAAAACATACTTTTTTGTGTAAATATGATGTTATGCTTTTCCTTATAATAATCTACATATTCTCATATTTTTTATTTAAGCTTTTACATTTAATCTTAAATGTGTAATCCATTACTAAGAAATTAATTTAAAATTTCCATACATTCAAAAATATTTTTATTGTAAACTTTGTTTACCTTGTCAACACAATCTAGCTTAAACCTATAATGGATATAAACACCTTCATATCATACTCAAATCTATAAACTAAAATTCTTTTAACATATCATAACTCTTACATATACTAATATATAGATATCAAATAAATGAAATCATTTACATTTGATTGATTTTATTATTAAATTTGCAATATTGAATTTTTATTTTTAATATTTCATTCTTATTGATTATATTTAAATAGTTTTTGAAAACTTCAATTTAAGAAATAAAATAATTGATCAATGAACTCTCTTTTTATTGATGATGTTGATTGGTTCTGAATGAATACTTCTCAACTAAAAAAAATCAAACTATCTAAATAGATACAAACACGTTTTTATACACATATACTTAAAATTGTTTACATCTCAATATTCTAAAACAAATATTTACCACTTAATATTCTTATAAAATAGAACAATTAACTCTTTAATACGCCTTCAAATAAACAACCCACATTCTAAATATATACTCATATCATCTCTTAAGCTAATATTTTCCTTAAAACTTGAAGCCATTTACAACCCCCAAAAATGCATGTTACCTTAAATTTCAACCGTTACAAATTGGCAAAGGCAAAAGGCAAAAGGAAAAGACATACATAATGTCCCAGTTCCCACAAATGTGTATTATTTTTCATTTTACAATCAAATACCAGTTAGGAAACAGCACTGCATTTTGAAGTGTCGGCTGAAGTGTTTATGCTCTTATATTTGTCTAGCATAATATTCACCATGAAAAGAACTTGGAGTGGTTGTTTCATGGCGTCAATCCACCCTGGGTTAGGTTTACACGCGCAAATGCTTTTCAGTTCCCAATTAAAATATCACTGGTCCCCATTACCATACCACACATTTATATTTCTATATTGTATTTGGAACATTTAAATCTTTTTATAACTATTCTCGAGCTACGTGGAGGGGTAAATAAATGACTCATGGCTGTACATCTGATCGAACGACCCAGGTACTGTGTTTATCAGATCGCTATTTAATATAAATTTGATCACATTCATCCATCTTTTCTAGCTGTCTACATTGTGTACGTAAGTCCTAAAAGTATGCTACGTTTAATTTGTTCTTTCATAAGTCGGTGAAATATTAATGTGTGTACAGAGAATTGGTGAGCTTATTTATACTCTCTGATTATAGCTATAGTATGGTCTGAAACTGCATAAACAAGAAAGAAGGGAAATCTGAAGATAGAGAAGAGGGTCAAGATGAGCCGAATGTTAATAATCAGTAACATTCACAGAAGTCCATGGATTTCTTTGTCGATGAAGCAGAGAAACTTACAGCACTCAGAGCTGTTAAGAACAAGTATAAACATCTTACAAAATAGATATTTTGTACAGAAGTGTGAAAACCAAGAAAATGATAAAATGATAGATGAAAACCAGAGCCCAGATGCCAAAGGAAACCAGCAATCAGGTAACAACTATCGTCACAATATCATTTTATATTGAACGTTCTCTCTCTCTCTTTCTCTCATTCACAATTTTTTTTTCTTTTTAAAAAAAATAATTTCCGCTTGATTTATTCTTGATGGGCAGATCCCAGCCAGGTTAAGAAGGCTTCCAATAATTGCCAGATTCGACAAACGTTCAGTAACGTAAGTGTGCAAATTTGTATAAATATAAGAAAGTTATAAGATGTTTGCTTAAAAAAATAAATTTGTGTTTTGTTTTGTAATAAGTGGATGCAGGCTGCGATTAAGAAAGTGAAGGGACCAGTCTCACCAGGTGCTAATACAGGTTCTGGTCCTGAACATGATTAGTGACCATTTATGTGCTCTGTAAATGATCATCGTTGTGGAGAGGGTTTGTCATCTTATTTATGTTGTCATGAAAAGGTTAGTGTAAATTTGTGTTTAGTTTTAGAGGTGCAAGAAATCTAGGGTTTTAAATTACATGAATCGCATCAGAAGATGTAGTTAGTTATGCATATGTAAATTTTAATGTATTCATGAGTTCTTTGATATGTATACTGTCTCTTCCTTGAATCTCCTTCTTCAATGCCATCTGAATGTAACGTTCATAAACAAATAAGCATAGAGAATAGTATGAGCATGAATCAAGTTTATAACAAAAGTGTTATGATTAAATCACTAAACTGCAATGGAATCAAATAAACATTTCCATGTTCTTCTTTCTTGATCCACAAATTGGATCACTCTTTACTCTTGATAGATCCTTGTTGGAAGAAGTTCACATATCATGAACTTAGTGCTATGTTTAATAAAATCATAGAATCACATCATATGTAGTTTATTTTGGAAATGTAAAATGTATTCATGGGTTCTTTGATTTGTATACATTGTCTCTTTCTTGAATCTTCTTCTTCAATGCCATCTGAATGTGAAGTTCAGAAACAAATTGGGAAAATGTGTAAGATTATGAATGAGCAGTATATGTCACAAAAGAGTTTTGCACCTGTTGAAGATTTTCAAGGGTTTGGAGGTCTAATAATGACTGGTCCTTGCAAAACTTGTATACTTTGGAAGTTTATATTTGCCTGAACTGCAAGGATTGTTCCAGTTGGCTAAAAGAAAAGTACGAGAAATGTGGTGTTTTGATATAGGAAAATATTTATCGCATTGCTTACTTACTCTTCATGTACAGTGAATGCATATGATAAAAAACCCTTAATTTCAGAATCTGGAGTGTATTACTGCACTCGTTACGAAGTTTGCATTTATTGTATGGGATTTGAATACTTATTGTCTTCCCCGCAAGGACATTCATAAACAGTGAAGCATTACAACTACTACAGACACTGCGCATTGATTCACCCAAGATTGCAGTTTTCAAGCTTCTAGTGAAGGTCAACAACTCTTAACAATTTTCTACAAACATTGAAGTTGTTGTGGGTATTTAAGTTTCTCACACTAAGTCTTAATGAATTTCCTTCGTAGCTTTGCACTGTTTAAAATTTATCTTTGAAAAGCTTAGTAAATGTATATCATGTTTGGTATTTGTGTTTACAATAGACCCAGACTATTTCTTGTAATCATATCATTTTCAGTACAAAATGATATTAATATTTTAACAGTTTAAAGGTGGTCTTTCTTTCACGCGTTTCATATCTTCAAGAATATGCCTTGCCAAACAATATCTGAATAGTATCGCAAACAATATCATAAATAGTATTGCACGATGCTTTCTACTTTGCTTCAATAGAGGACAAGGAGACAATTGATTATTCCTTGGCCCAAGACACATTATTTGATCCTTTATTAAATGTAACAATAATAGTGGTCTATCATTTAGATCTCTTGCTTGATTGAAAATCTACATTGTCAACTTAACAAGAAATTGGTAATGCTTAATTGATATCACCACACTTGGCAAAGGTCACACTTTCTTCAAAATGCATTAATTATGATGGAAGATAATTATTATTTGATGGGCTTGAGATCTTTGGAGATAATTTCTTTGGGTTACTTGATTGTTATGGTTAGTTTTTTGAATTTCTATGTTGTTTCTTTTGTGAAGTTTCTCTGCAATGGAACCATGGGAAGTGATCTCATTCAAATTGAATTGGATAATTATGATGGATTTAAGAATAACAATATCCTTTGGCCTATTCTAGAAGCTAGGCATGTGAACACTTATATTGAAGGTATGAGAGGTTTTGAACCAAAACTCTCTTAGAAATTTGTGGAGGCTTGGGACCAAGGGAAGATTAGTATTGTTGGTGTCTCCTTATGGTATTGGTTTAATTGTGGAAGGCAAGGCTATCCCTAGAAACTATAAAGGGTACTATAAGTAGGATCTCAAGGGTACGAAAGAGATGATAGGCAAGGCTATCCTGAGAAACTATAAGGTGAGACATGCTTTTTGGACGTCAAAACAAAATATCCCACAATGGCAAACTTGGTTCAATTGAGAAGAGTTTCCAAGTGAATGGAAAAATGTGGCATTGGTGTTGATCAAGTTTGTCACCCTTGAAGGTGGGTTCAAACATTTCTACTTTTGTATTTTTTCCTATGTTAAATCACTTTTGGCATAATATTAGACTCAACTTTATATTTTTGATTTTATCATCTCTTTTGTAGTTTGTTTTGAAGTCCAAAAAGCATGTCTCCACTCTCCATTAGGGTTCTATTATCCGTCTATATAAATTTCATCTTTCTTAGACTCCAGAGGTTGGCCCTAATAATCCCCCTTTGATTGTGGATCTCAATAACCTTGTGGAAAGCCCCAAGGTCTTCTTGTTTGGTTTGGTTTCTACCCCCACTAGCACGATTAGGGTTTATCTTTTGAGAAAAGCCAAGCTTAACACTTTAGGCAAGGAAAATGATTTGGTTAATGTGGTTGTTGTTTCTAAGGAATAGATACTTCTTGGTCCACTGGGTCAGATTGGACCCTTGAAAAATACCACTGTCAAAACTTTTGGCCATACCCCTAATCCCCCATACCTTGTTCTTGAGCCTCAAAAGTATCAAGATGACCCTAAGGTCCCTCCTAATGTTTCCCCACCCCAGCCCCAAAAACCTTCTTTTGTTGAGGATCTTCTTGATTATTCGCTGATTGTGAACAAAGTTGATAAATTATGCATTCTTTACAGTTGTCAAAATGACATAATCAAGTGGTTAATTTCTCAATTAAATATGTCTAGAAAGAAAATCAACAGATTGGAAGCCATAGCAGAGGCTGCACTTAAAGTTGGGGACTGGTCCAATACCAGTATGGATAAAATCATTCGGGAATTGGCTAATGAATTGGTGCAAAAAATTGATAATTGTGGTATTATGAAGGTCCAAATTCATGATTTGAAAGCCCTCATTCCTTTGGATGAAGAAAAATAGAATATGCTTAGGGCTTTGGCAAATGTCAAAGTGAATCAAAGCCAGATTAACAAAAAGTTGGTGGATGTGGTCAATTTCAACAAGGAAATGATGGATAAAATAATCTCTTCCTTCAACACTCTACACAAGGAGCTAGAGTATAGTAAGGCTAAATGAAGTAAGCACAAGGATAATCTACTAATTAGTGCCCATCCAATGGAATAGGGACCTTCTCCTAATATGACTGCATGTCAACCCAAAAAGAATTTCTTTGTAGATACTCTTAAGGAATTCAACGAGGTGGAAGGAGATTCATCTCCCTTCTGTTTAGTTTATTGTTCGTTGTCTTTGGAATTTGGTAATTTTTGTTGCTAGTTGAATTCATTGCCAATGAATTCCAATGGAAATGTCTAATGACTTGATGTTACTTTTTGTTGGGTTCATGCCCTTTCTTGATTGATCTAATCATAACAAGTAAATGGTTAAAATATTAAATACTAAAGTTGATTGTTCTTTGTAGCAATTGAATAATCTTATTTATTGCTTCAAGTATAAGTGCGAAGAATTTTAGCCAAGATTTTTTAAAGTATGTTGACCCAATATGCACTACTTTCTATTAATTATTTAGACATGCGTGCACACACACACACACACACACACGCACACGCGCGCACACACTTTATTGCTTCTTATAAGTGTCAAGAATTTTAGCCAAGACTATTTTAATTATGTTGACTCAATATAAACTACTTTATATTAATTTTTTAGACATACATGCAAACACACGCATACACATGCACACGCATGCACATGCACATGTACTCACCCATGCACACACACACGCACACACATGCTCACACATCCACACCTAAAAACACAAGCACACACATGCACATGTACACACGCACATACGCCCGCACACATGCATGTACACATGGATGTACATGCGTGCACACACACACACATACAAACACAAACACGCGCACGCGCACGCGCATACCCACATGCACCCACACCTAAACGCACAAATGCACACACACGTACACACACACACCCACAGCCACACCCATTGTTCTACTTGGAAAAGTTTCTTTTATTATTTGGAACTGTTCTCCCTTCCAATTAGCAAAAAAAAACATGACATATGTATGGTTGAATCAATTTATAAAAATTCCCCATAAATATTGCAACATGTATAGATCGCCTTCTACATATTCCAACCTTGTTGATTCTTTCCCGATTTTTGTTTCAAACTTTATGTACTTGTATCTCTTACATTTTACTATCCTCGTCATGTTAATATTTTCAAGTCTCAAAGGAAAATTTAGCCAAATTCTTGCATGTTTGACAAGTTCCTCTTATGCAATCCATTTCAAGTATTTCATGATCAATTGATTTGCTACATAAGATTGATGCTATGAATTGGCTTGGACGTTTAGGAAAATCATTTTGAGAAACACCACTTTCTTCTATCATCTTTCTAAACCCTTGATAACGAGATAGAATTCAATATGATATCGACAACAAGTTTCAAAAGATTTATTTATCTTTACAAAAATGGCTTTAATCTTTCAAACATTTTTTGTCCAATCTTAATGTCAGGATTTGAGTTACAAAATGAGAGATACAATTCATGTTGTGTGGTGTCCAACCAATGTTTTGTGTGTTGGAAATATTCGTTAGGCCCTGTCCTTTTCTTGATAATGTCTCTTGTGTTTAGTGAAGGACGAGTATGATCAGTCCAAAATGACATAACTAATTTCCTAACAATTTCATTAATCATATCAAACCGAGGAGCTCTACACATTAGTGCCCAATTACCTTCCAATGTAGTATCATCCAAATTGAATCTTCTTTTCAAATAATGTGTCATTGTCTTCCTACTGTACCTGATCTGAGATGAAAGTGAAGAAATTTGTATTCTTTGGGACATTTTTTTATTTCAAATAGATGTTAGTATCACTCTTCTTGAAATGGACCTATCTGTAGATCTAGTTGTTTTTCCAATGGAATGCAAACCTTCTTTAACACTGTCAACAATATTTTTTTGTATGTTACATGATTTTAACTTTTTCAAACTTGCATCTACACCCAACAATTTTAATGGCTCTTTTAACTCATCTTTAAGAAGTGTAATTGATAATAGTTGAGTTTTTCCAAGTGTACCAAGATTTTCAAATTATTTTATTATTTTCTTATACTTTTTAATATTCAATGCCCTCTTCATAATATTTTTGGGTTGTTTAGCATAATATCTCAATTTTTTCACATCAATTTCAATTAAATGATCTATGCTTTTACAATTAATTTTTTCTTCAACTGTTGGAGTATACTATCATTCTCATATGTTTCTTGCACTTTCACTTCAAATAAAAAAAATAAAAAATCTTAATGTCTCATCTTAACGGGACCTTCATGAAATAATTATTTACAAGCTTGAAAATCAAAGGTAATAATTTATAAACTAATGAGAGAAACACATACTTATTTGACCTTGGGTTGACCTTTCTCTAAATTTCATTACTTCAACTTGGGATGCCCCTTGTCCAACATTTTCATCATCAGAGGCTGCATGTACACAACAAAAATAAAAAATTCTTAAGGGAAAAGACCCAAAATACATATTCACCACTAAGAGACTAAATCGAGACAGTGAGAGAGTTAGTGAGAGAGAGAGATGTGTACTTGTTTGATATTCTAAGAGTTGTGTTTGTTGAGCTTGCGATGACGTTTCTCCATCTTCTGAAGGTTGTGCTTGTGGAGCTTGTTATGACCCTTCTCCAACTTCTGAAGGTTGGGATTTTTGAGCTTGTGATGACCCTTCTCCAACTTCAGAAGATTGTGCTTCTTGAGTATTTCCTACATATGAAGTAAAAATTATTAAACAAAAACTTTCGAATGAGGTTAGGTCTAACCAGGTTTGAATATTAAGTCAAAATAGGTCCTAATAGGTCTAGTTGGGTCCTAATAGGTCCTAATAGATCCTAATTGGTCTAATTAGGTCTTAATTGGTCTAATTAAGTCTAATTAGGTCCTAATTGATCTAATTAAGTCTAATTACATCCTAATTGATCTAATTAAGTCTAATTAGGTCCTAATAGGTATAAATGGGACTTAAAAGGTATAAAGAGGTCCTAATGCATCTAATTGGGTCCTAATAGGTCTAATTAAGTCCAATTAGGTCCTAATTGGTCTAATTAAGTCTAATTACGTCCTAATTGATCTAATTAAGTTTTTAATTAAGTCTAATTAGGTCATAATAGATATAAATAGGACCTAATAGGTATAAAGAGGTCCTAATGCATCTAATTGGGTCCTAATAAGTCATATTAGGTCGTAATAGGTTCATATTATGTCTAATTCATCTAGTAGGTTCATATTAAGTCAAAATAGTTCCTAATAAGTCTAGTTGGGTCTAACTGGGTCATAATAGGTCCTAACTGGTCTAGAATTAAATCTAATTAGGTCCTCATTGGTCTAATTGAGTCTAATTAGGTCCTAATTGGTCTAATTAAGTCTAATTAGGTCCTAATTGATCTAATTAAGTCTGATTAAGTCTAATTAGGTCCTAATAGGTATAAATAGGTCATAATAGGTTCATATTATGTCTAATTGGTCTAACTAGGTTCATATTAAGTCAAAATAGGTCCTAATTGGTTCATATTTTAGTCGTAATAGGTCCTAATAGGTCTAATTTGGTGTAAATGGGTCCTAATTGAGTCAGTGTGTCTAATTGGGTTCTAGTTGGTCTTAATAGGTGTAATTGGGTCTAATTAGGTCTAATTGGGTCTAATTAGGTCCTAATTGGTCCTAATTGGTCGTAATAGGTCTAATTGGGTCTAATTAGTCCTAATTAGGTCTATTTGGTCCTAATTGGTCCTAATAGGTCTAATTGGGTCTAATTAGGTCCTAATAGGTCCTAATAGGTCTAGAATTAAGTCTAATTAGGTCCTAATTGGTCAGATAATTAGGTCCTAATTAGTCTAATTAAATCTATTTAGGCCCTAATTGGTTCTAATTGGTCTAATTGGGTCTAATTGGTATAATTGGTCTTGAAAGGTTCATATTATGTCTAATTAGGTCCTAATTGGTCTAATTAAGTCTAATTGGGTCCTAATAGGTCATATTAGGTCTTAATAGGTACATATTATGTCTAATTGACCTTTAACTAGGTTCATATTAAGTTCAAAATAGGTCCAAATAGGTTCATATTTTAGTCCTAATGGGTCTAATTGGGTGTAATTGGGTCGTAGTGGGTGTAATTGGGTCCCAATTGGTCTTAATTAGTTGTAATAGGTCTAATTGGGTGTAATTAGGTCTAATTAGGTCTAGTTGGTCCTAATAGTTCTATTTGGGTCTAATTGGGTCCTAATAGGTCCTAATTGGTGTAGAATTAAGGCTAATTAAGTCTAATCAGGTCCTAATTGGTCTAATTAAGTCATTTAGGGTCCTAATAGGTCATATTAGGTCCTAATAGGTTCATATTATGTCTAATTAGGTCCTAATTGGTCTAATTAAGTCTAATTAGGTCCTAATTGGTCTAATTAAGTCTAATTAGGTCCTAATAGGTCATATTAGGCTATAATAGGTTCATATTATGTCTAATTAGGTCCTAATTGGTCTAATTAAGTCTAATTGGGTCCTAATAGGTCATATTAGGTCCTAATATGTTCATATTATGTCTAATAAAGTCCTAATTGGTCTAATTAAGTCTAATTGGGTCCTAATAGGTCATATTAGGTCTTAATAGGTTCATATCATGTCTAATTGGTTTAACTAGGTTCATATTAAGTCAAAATAGGTCATAATAGGTTCATATTTTAGTCCTAATAGGTCTAATTATGTGTAATTGGGTCCTAATTGGTCCTAATAAGTCTAATTGGGTCTAATTAGGTCCTAATTAGGTTTAATTGGGTCTAATTAGGTCTAATTGGGTCTAATTAGGTCCTAATTAGGTCTAATTGGTCCTAATAGGTCATAGTCAAGTCTAGTTAGGTCTAATAGGTCATAGTTAGGTCTACTTAGGTCTAATAGGTCATATTAGGTTATAATAGGTTCATATTATGTCTAATAAGGTCCTAATTGGTCTAATTAAGTCTAATTGGGTCCTAATAGGTCATATTAGGTCCTAATATGTTCATATTATGTCTAATAAGGTCCTAATTGGTCTAATTAAGTCTAATTGGGTCCTAATAGGTCATATTAGGTCCTAATAGGTTCATATTATGTCTAATTGGTTTAACTAGGTTCATATTAAGTCAAAATAGGTCCTAATAGGTTCATATTTTAGTCCTAATAGGTCTAATTGGGTGTAATTGGGTCCTAGTGGGTGTAATTGGGTCCTAATTGGTCCTAATAGGTCTAATTAGGTCTAATTGTGTCTAATTAGGTCCTAATTAGGTAGATAATTGGTCCTAATAGGTCATAGTCAGGTCTAGTTAGGTCTAATAGGTCCTAATAGGTCATAGCTAGGTCTACATAGGTCTAATAGGTCCTAATACCTATCTAGTTATGTGTAATTGGTCTAGTTAGACCTCTAATTGGTCCTAATTGGTATAATAGGTCCTAATAGGTCCTAGTTAGGTAGATAGTTGGGTCTAATTGGTCCTAATTGGTCTAATAGGACCCAATAGGTCTAGAGTTAGGTCTAGTTAAGTCCTAATTGTTCCTAATAGGTCCTATTTGTCTAGTTACCTGTCTAATTGGTTCTAATAGGTCTAGCTACATTTAGTTAGGTCTATTTGGACCTAATAGGTCCTAATACATCTAATTGGTCATGCTAATAAGTCCTAATTGGTCCTAATAGGTCCTAGTTAGGTCTACTTGGTCCTAATAGGTCTAGTTAGGTCTAGTTAGACCTCAAATTGGTCCTAATAGGTCCTAATTGGTAATAATTAGTCTTATTAGCTCTAATTATCTCTAAAATTAGGTATTACAATATCACATTTAGATGATTCATTAAGACAACTCCTGACCATCAACTTAAAATATCTAGAGAGAGAGATAGAGACATACCTTGTTTCCTATGATAATATCTTTCTCGTGCTTCTTCACGTAGTCTTTGTTCAGCCTCTTCTGAATAATGTTGTGTACTTTTTTTTAGCCTTCTCTTTTTATTTCCCATCACAACTTACAAAATTGTTCCACCAAATTGTCTTCTTTCTCATAAATGCGAATTATTTTGCAACTTTGGGGTTAATGAAATGAGAAAAACATACATTTATTTATATGTAATCATTATTAACCCGAATTGACACCAAATAGGCTGACCTATGTTTCTATCAAAAATCAAAGTTGAATTTCGATCGAAAGTAAGTTAGTGATGGTTAAAATTGGCATCAAACTAGAAAGTAATTTCGATAGAAAGTACTTTCTATCAAAACTCAAAGTTTCGATCAAAATTACCTGGTTTAGGCCATGTTCGCAAACTATGAAGAAATTCTGAGAATTTCATGGCTTCGGGCCTCAAGCGTGGTGATCAAATGGAAGAATAAGAAGATGTCCTTTTGCATACAACAAGTAATTGGAACTAGCTTTCTAACGATTATATATTTGACTATTTTAAATTTATTACGTGTATGGTTTTTGACGTTAATCGAATGTAGATTTTTTATCAAATATAAACCTCTGAGTTTGATGTTCAATGAAAAATAGTAAAAACTGGATTTTTTTTTTTTGAAAAATAACAGTGCCCTCCATCTTCGAGTCTACTTTCTATCAATTTGTTTTTTTGAAATTCGATAAATACATAAGTTATAAGCTATGTAGTTAAGGTATGCCAAAATTATGATTTAGTCAACTTCAAACGTTAATAAAATATGAAATAATCATGATAATATCGTCAAACCAATTGCATGCCCTCTGTATGGATGTTACAAAACTAAATTCAAAAGAATCACATTCATATCTATTTTACAAAAAAATTAATGCTCTATGAAAACAATGTTACTTTTTGAAAATGATGTTTTCAGCACCATACCAGTTTTTGTGGGAGAAAGAAAAAACTATTCAAATAAATTCAAATATATATATATATATATATATATATATATATATATATATATATATATATATATATATATATATATATATAGAATCTAGATAGAAAATCCTAAAAGACACTAATTTACTTCATCTTTTGATTTCGAACGGGTCAACGACAATGTGCATATAAATTTGAAAGTTTTTTTTTCAAAATGTAGAGTTCAATATCCATTCAGACAAAAAAAGTGTAACCCACTATTGTGGGTTCACCCACTATTATACTGTCATTTTATGCACCAAACTGATCTGATATAAACAAAAACAATCGTATCTTTTTTTAATGTTTATCAACTTTATAAATAATAAAAAAAAATTAAGTAAAAATTATACAAAGAACAAGAAGAGTTGACTAAATCAATTTTTTGTACCAATTCTTAAGATTGAGCCACCTCCTTCATCATTCTCAAAACTAAACACCTAAATCTCATATTTAAATTCCAAGAAGGAGAATTTTAACTATTATAACTTACCATTATCAACAATAACTTTTTTAATGTTTGATTGTCTTGCATTATTCAATTTTTCTATGATTAATTGAGAGGAATATTTGTTTTCCCTTTTGATCATGTATAAGACCAATGTAGATAACTCAACTATTGAATGTTTGAAAGGTTACTAAATAGACAAGCATGAAGAATGTGTAGAATAGTGGTCACCTTACCAACAAAATGACTTTAGCACACCACTACATTTTAATTGTCAAATATCAAATAAAAATAAAAATAAAAATATTATATATTTATTTATTTTAATATATATATTTTGAATTGAATATATTTAGTAAACTAATATTTGAAAAGTGTAATAGTTACATATTTTAGGCCTTTACATAAAAAAGGATGTCTTTAATGGTAATTAAAACAGTTACATATGGTTAGCTACACAATATCAGATATCAAGACATAATTAAAAATATATGATTCTATCAAAAGTCTATACCCCTACAGGGCATCCATGCAGTCCATCCCAGTCATTCATCATTCCACACTAGGACTCTTTCATTCTAAACATGGATAGCTCCCCCTGATTGATGAGGAATGGCCTGAGATGGTAGTATTGCAGTGGGATCATCTATTACTAGCTTGTCTCTCTCCAACAAAACATTTTTGAGAAGTTCATGTAGTTGTTCCTTCATCCTATTAATGGCATACTCAACTGTAATCATCTCTATTTAGATATTACTAGTGGTGTAGCTATGTGCTAGCTCTTCCTTTGTCATTGTCACTTATCCATCCTTCATAAACTTGGAATACCTCTTTTCATCAATCTTCATTACTATTGTGACCTACGAGGAGATGTTAAAGTGTACGAGTCTCTAGAGAGACTTAGTAATATTTCTTACTCACTCTACCTTCAAAGATGTCTTCATTTTGCGTTTTCCAAATAGTCCATAATATTTCAACACAAAGAATAGTCCAAATAAAATTAATGCAATTAATCAAGTCCAAGAACTTACCGTAAAGGATGTTAAGAATGCTAAAGTTTCTATGCAAAGAAAAACCAAACATACCCCAGATCTCTTTAGAAAATATATAGTTAAAAAAGATGAGTAAAAATGACTCCTAACATTTACGACATGAAAAGATGTTAACATCACCATTAGGCTTATTGAAAACTAAATTTTGTAGGAAGAAGAGCCACAAAAAATCGGCCTTCTTAGGTTCAATGAATCTCTGCAAAATAGTAGGTATTTGCTTCAATGGTTGGGATCAAGGCTCAAATTCCAATGGTTATTGAGGTGAAGAAATATATCATGGTTATCTGAAAAAAATTTGTATAATATTTTGGCTTTGGTGTTAGGGAAGGGAGTGCCATCTAACCATCTCAACTTGGAGCACCTTTCATCATTCATGCTCATGTCTCTTGGAAGGTATAGACGAGAAGATACATCTCTTAGCATTGTATAATTTCTCCACTAAGTATGGGGGATATCAAAGTTTCTAATCACCTCTTTCCAGTGAGTAAAGTTCCCTTCTTTAATGATGTCACATAATTGTCTAATGCCTCCACTAGTCCAATATTTGGCAGAGAATCCTTGGATTAGGGCTAGTGGTTTATCACCCCTTTTTAGATTCCACCTTATGGACTTCTGCCCACAAACCTTTTTTTTGTCATCAATGAAGTTATTATTTTGGATTAAAGCAAAATTGGGTTTTGAAGGGGCCCCACAAACCTTTAAAACAAAACTAAAGATAAAGCATTAAAGATCCAAAAACAAACCAGACTAAAAAAAACCACAGATGCCCAACAGAAAAGGTAGTAGCTCTCACGAACAGAGCCAACACAAAAGCCAACGCTACCCCCAGACAAACCCAACCCGAGACAAAAAACCGAGCACCACCCAAAGCATATTCTTGATTATTTTTCCTACATCTTCACCTATATCACACATCTTCTTAACTGTCTCTCAAAGAACTGAGACAACATTGGAAAAAAATTTCCTTCTTCTTTAGGCTCACCCTAGTTTTGTTTCTCGGACTAGGGGGCATGGTATCTTTATCAACATAATCCTTTTCCAAATAACATCAATAATATTATTGTTACTAACCAACTTTCTGACATATCTCCAACACTTCCAAATTACCTTGAACACATTCGAACGCATCACCTTGACCAAAACGCTTCTAGACATTAAGTCACTAATATGAAGCCCCTTCCAAACAAAGGTTTTTCCTGGCCTCTCCCATAAAATATTATTTCTAACCAATATTTTACAGGGCTCATTTCCAAAGGTATATTTAGCAATCCATTTAGTAGCTAGTGTTACCCCTTGAGCTTTGAGGTCCTTTAGACCCAATCCTCCATTTTATTTACCCATTGTATACCATGTCTAACTAACAAAATGCCTCTTTCTATTTCCTTTTCCATCAGACCAAAGGAAATATTTGATTCTGGGTATGTGCAGGGTCATGGTATGCCAAACCAGGCCTTTAAGTGGCAATGAAAATTCAGAAAATTAGGTTTAGATAAGTTGACATAAAAATTTGAACAAGTTATAAATATTATATCAAAAATATGTAAGAAGAGAATTTGTAGAAAATTGAATTTAGTTTATACTATAATAAACTTTTTTTGAAAAATAATTAGTTTATATGTTGAAAATTTCAAATTTCAATGTAGTAGTACAAAATTTTTAGGAAAATAAAAAGAAGTAGGTGTATGTTTGACCACCTTAAACACAATCAATTGATAATTTTTTTTTACAAGATTCTAGATATAAGTAGTAGACTCGTGTCCGGATGTGACACATATTTTTTTGTAATTTTTTTCCAAGTGAATAATTAATTATGATTTTTCTTCTACAACTTTTCCAGAATACAAAAACTCTCATGTCTGACTACGTTAACTTAGTCTAAACTTTATCAAATTTTAAATTTTTTTTTAATTTTTCTTGAAGTAGGAAAAGCATATAATGTGACACATATTGGATTTCAAAAATATTATACATTTTGAAAGTTATAGCTATTTTTCAACAAGTCTATCAATCAGGACTAGAAATATAACAAGTAGGTATATGTCTGATCACATTAAAAAAAATCAAATGATAATATTTTTTTATAAGATTCTATATAAAAGTAGAAGACTCATGTCCGAATGTGATGTATATTTTTTTGTATTTTTTTTCTAAATAAATAATTAATTATGAATTTTCAACTAAAATTTTTCTTGAATATAAAAAATCTTGTGTCTGACCACCTTAACTTAGTCTAAACTTCAACAAATTGAAAGAATTTATTATTATTATTGTATTAGGTGAAGCATAGAATGTGATGTAAATTTCAGATTTCAAAATTTTTATATTGTTTGAAAGTTATAGTTATTTTTCAAAGAGTTTATAAATCAGGACTTCTTTTCACATCCCCACTTTTTGGCATACCATGATCCTGCACATACCCTTCTTTTTCAATGAAGTTGAATTGAGATTGGGTGAAAATCCAAGTGGATGCATAATATATAGTGTAGGAGGACAAATTTTTTTGATAGACCTGAAACTTTCCTACCAAATATTGATACCTAGTGTTCCATTGGGTGAGATTCCTATCTATTTTATCTATGATCTAATTCCACATGTCACATATATCTAGGTTAACTGAGAAGGGGATCTGAGAAGGGGATCCCCAAATAATTTACAATGTGATTGGGACCACCCCATGCTAATTCAAATTTACTGCACCAGCTAGTAGATAGTTTTACCACCCCAACATTATGGATTTGGGGAGTGAAACCTTACTGCTAGATACAACACAAAATAAGTCTAGTTTATACATAAGATTAGATAGATTTACCTCTATTAACTCAAATGTGATTGTTGTATCAACAGAATGAACATTTGTGAGTTCTTCCCCATTTGGGATCACAATTCCTTTGACGCTTGGTGATATGGTGTTATCTCTGAGAATATAATACAATGTATTAGTGGCAATGACAAACAGGGAAGGGGATAGTGGAAAACCTTTCTTGATTGATCTAGTTAGTGAAAAAGGATTTGATCTTGCACCATTTACTTTCACCCAAGGATTGTCTCCATACATGAGGGTATTAATCATTTGGAAGAATGAACGAGGGAATCCAAAACATTTTAGCATCATAGTAATGAAATGCCACTCAATTTTATCATAAGCCTTTTCAGAGTCTAGTAGGATCATACATGTCTATTGGGTGGTGTCCTTGGCCCAATTCATGGCTTCCTAACATGTAACCAAATTTTCTAGAATATACCTTCCTTTCACGAATCTTGTTTGGGTTGATTGATCTCACCTTGGAGGATATTTTCTAGCATTAAAGCTAACATTTTAGCAATAATTTTATGAGACATTGAGTAATATAATAGGCCTCTAGTTTTTAATCAATGTTTTATCACCCTCTTTAGGAATAAATTTAATTATCCTTGCATTGATATTTTTCCCAAGTGTTCTATTGTAAATGGCTTCTAAAAAGACTTGAAAAGTTCTTTCCCCACCCAATCAATGCTTTTATTTGTAGAACTCAACTACAATCCAATCAGGTTGGGGGGCCTTATCATTTCTTAACCTCTCGATGGCATTGTTTATCTCCTCAATAGAGATAGTCCTATCTAGTAAAGCATCATCTTCTAAGGAAAATTTATTGGAAATGATTTTACTAATTTTATTCTTAGCCCGAGCCTCCATATTGTATGCACCCTAAAATGGTCACCTAGATTTTGGGCGCCATTCTTCAATTTATCAATTTCCTGAATCAATGCTTTGCAATATTTTCAAATTAAATCAATTTCCTTGATCAAATCCTAATCCTATTATTTATCCGATTATATTCTATGGGTTAACCATTTTATCTTAAGTCTTTATTTAATTAAAAAGAATTTCTTCCCCTTTTATTAAATAAAAGCCCCCACTTTCCTCTTATCCTAGGTTGCACAAATAAAACATTATTCCTATTTTATAAAAAGAAGAAAATACCTTTTTGTTTCACATGGGACACAAAAGTCAACACTTCTTTCTCATTGGAGGAGACTTGTGCACATGGATTGCTCCCACTTTCAAACTCCACCCTTGATCAAATCTTTTGCCTCTTAATCTCCATGGTCCATTTATCTTTAAAAGGAGAGCTCTTTCTTCATTCAAAGGCTCCCATTCTTGATGCTAATGTTGTGCTGCAGGTTTTCTTGGTGATTTTAGAGCTTTGGAAATCTTGTTGCACTTTAATCTTCATTCTTGCATTATAGCTTAGTTTCCATGGCATTTTAGTTTAGTTTCCTTTCATATTCTAGCTTAATCCATATAGCTTAATTAGCAAAGGCTTGTAATACTCTCATTTTCATAACATAGTTGCATTCTTGCATCTTCATTCTAGCATAGTTTGCATTACATCTTTCATTGTGATTCTTGAAGGTATTTACATTCTTTCCCTTGTCTCTTTGAATCTCCCATTGCATGGTTTACTAGCAAGGTTATATGCTTAATAGCTCTAGCTGAGAGCCCTCTAAACACCTTTGCACTCCATGTCTAGGGAGCTCTAGGTCACTTTCTCAAAGTTTCCAATCCATGGATGCCCTTGGAAGTAATGACTTAGCGAAGTGCACATTTTAAGTGTACATTTTTGGTGCCCACCGTGGGGCAGAACACTTCTGTTTTGCCTTTCTTTTCTTGCATTTTCACACTTTTTTTTTGTCACTATTAGCTTGTTGTTTCGATTTTTTTTTGTTTTCTTTGACAGAGTATCGTACGACAGTCTTCCAGTATTGTACAACAGTTCTTTGCATACCTGTGCGATACTTTTCCAGTAAAAGTATCGTACACCCATACAGAGTTCTGTTGCACTACTATATTACACTTTGTCGCCTGTAAGTAATGCAAAGTATCATTCAGAAAAGAAATATCGCACCACTATATTGAAAAGTATCGTGCAAAACTTCTACTGACAGAACTGTCGCCCAGGCTTGGCAGTGACTGATTTTGGTGCTTTCTTTGCAAGATTTAGAATCATTTGCTTGCTGGTTTTGACTTGCTGTGTTAGGATAGAGCTTCATTTTTAGATTATACTTGGTTTTTTCTGTACTAACCTTTGTGGGCCTAACAAGTTGTGTTTGTAGGTGTGCCTTAGTCGCTTGCATTATTTTCTAAAAGAACGCATGTCAAAGCTTCAAATGCACAAGGGCTACTAATCCTTCTTGCATGACTGCCCAAAGCATAAAAACAATCAAGTGCTTGTTCTTTGCTTTCATTTTTAAGTGTGGCATATACTAGTTCATTTTTTTTTTCTTAGGCACTTAATATCTTGTTATTAGATTCTTTTGGTGGTAGGAGAGTATGCTCTTCACCCTTGTGGTGACTTAGAAATCTTGACCCATCTTTAGATTTTGAAAGCAACAGGGTTAATTGAACATTGCTTGGTGTGTTTGGGAAAGATTTTTGAGATAGGAGAGTATGCTCTTCACCCTTGTAGTGAACCAGAAATCTCGACCCTCAAAGGTTGATCCACTTCTTGTTTAGTTTAGAATCTTTTAGCAAGCTTGTTCTTGAGCAATCAAGAGGAACGACCCAAGTGGGGACAAACTAATACCCAGCTATTCCAACCCACTATAAACTCAAGGCTATCAAGGACACAAAACCTTAGTAGATGTAGTACTTGTCTTTTCTTAGTGTGAGTACTTGTGAGATTGTTACCATGAGGAAAATGCTAAGAAAGAATGCTTAAGGTACTCTTGTGGCCGCGAAGTCCATTACTTGTCGCAAGGTAAGGAGTTCCTTCGGGGAGCAAGAGGGGTATTGCGAATGAAAGCCTTTATTACGAACCATAGATAGAAGCTACCCGATTTTACCACTCAACATCTTGGTACAAGGATCGATCCTAATGGATTACCCGGATCACCCCAAGATATTACTCACCATCTGTGTTCCTTTGGTTGTGTCATTGAAACTTCTACGATAAAGCCAATATCTATTGTGGGCAAACACTTTGTGTGAGACAATGAGACATCAAGTGTGGGCCAAGTTGTTGAGTATTGAGCCTTTGTCTTTCTAGGCTAGCAAGTGCTTGAATTATCTTCGCTGTGATCTACCTGTGTAAACGTTCTTGAACATCAAGCATCATGGTAGTGTTCATAGGATTTTTCACTTTGATATCCCAAGTGCATGTCTTGGCAAGGTTGCTTTTGCCCTTGTTCAAGTGTTTTATGACACGTTTGATCACTTACTGTTTGCAAACCTATCTGTTTTTTGCTGTTACTGCGTGCCAAACTGAAAAATTGAACTTATCAATTACAACTTCGATCACATTACCTTCAAAATTGGATTTTACACATTCATTGGTCAAACATCGTTCGATACTGAACAATCATCGTTCCACCTGTCTGAGTATTATCGTGCGATACTTCATTGCTAACTTTGTATTTCCTGAATGTTATACATTCTATCGCATCAAATGCCTGGTAATTATTGCACTGCTCTGTGTGAAATATCATCTCGACAAATTGCATCATCCTACTATCCTATGAACTATCGCACATAATCAATTTTGTATCCTGCAGTTTGTCAAAACAGTGAGCTGATTTGTGTTATTTCCAATATTCCTTGGTCTGTCCAGGTCAGATCTTAAGTGCTATGACATGTTGTTCAACATCCAAATAAACTTCAATGGTATCAAGTTTCACAAAATGACTGTTGGTCTTCTTTCTTCCACATCTCCCATGTCTTCCTAGTCTCCCATTTCCATCCTTTCTCTTCTTCCTTCACGCTTCTTCCTCTTTTTCCTAAACTCCTCATGTCTTATTGATTCTTTTCCTCTTTTTATCTAGCCTACCTTCTTCTATTCATCTCTTCTTTCACTTCCATGCTTGATTCCTCCTCTTCTAGAACCATGAATTTCAACTATCTTGTTATGGAACCTCTCTTGAAAATAGATGATCTCGAACTCATTGCTCAATTCGAAGAGTTTTATTCCTCCAATAGTCCTTCTAGATATGGTACGGGTGATGAACTTAAGACAAAAATAAAAGAAAAGATGAATGAATCAGACACCTTTTCTAGGATAATAGACATGATCCTGTTACGACCTCCTTATTCCAAACATTTTTCATTTTCTAAGTTTTCTCATCCTTCCTCATCTTCCAAGTCTTACCATGACTCTTCTAGACATTATTCGCATTACTCATTATCCAAGTCTTCTTCCTCCACTAGGTCTTCACTTTCCTCTTCTTCATGATCTCGTTCCTCTTCTACTTCTCACAAGAGTCTTACTTCTCTTCTCAAGACATACTATAATGAGAAACGTGACAATCCTTCTGATACCTCTTCCATGAAGAGTGACATGCCCATCTTTGATGACTATGACGATGGACAATGTAGTGATACCTATGACACCTCTATTCCTAAGAGTCCTCTTAGTCATGTGCTCGTGCTTACTAGAAATGGCTCGTCACATTGGATAGATTGTGATGGTGATCCATATGATTCTGATTTTGAAAGAGACTTTGATGATTTCTATGAACAATACCTAGATGATACATCTACGTCACTTGAGGAAGAGAAAGCTTACCGTGCTGATTATAAACGTAAATACTATAAGAATCTTTCCTCTAAGAACTCTCATGCTGAAAATAAAGATTACACTCTCGAAAAAGATTATTTTAATGATGTACCTTTGTCTTGTGATGGTTCCCTTCCATCTCATACTTCCTCCAATACCCATATATTTCCTAAAGCTTCCAAGTCTTTCAAATATTTCACAAATCCTTCATCTAACAAAAATCTTAATATTTTTCATGCGGTTCCCTATAGTTATCCTCAAGGGCTATCTCTTAAAGAAACTCAAGCTAACCTTCACTTGACTGCAAATACTTTCAATAATGCTAAACCTAAAGAGCCTAAGCCTTTATATGCTATAATGCCTACTTTAGCTAGTCCTTCACCATCTCTTCCAAAGTCTTCCATACAATTCTAACATGCTTCCTTGTCCTTAGAAGTGGCTCCATGTCAAGAGAACTCTAAAAATGATAAAAAAAAGAACATAAAAAAAGATCAAGATCAAGAACCCTCCATGTCCTCCAATTCTTTGCATGATGTCTCTTATCCATTCCATGGTTCTTTTGATCCTCTACACCCTTTCTCATTCATTCCACCATGTCTTAAGTCTTCTCCTAAGCAAGATCAAGCTACTACTTACACTGTTGAGCTTATTGACAATCAAAATAACCTTACTACACTTGCACTTTTCAAAGATGATACTTCCATTAAGGTTATTAAAAATAGTGTTGTTACTTCCAAAGTTAAGCCTATTGAAAATCAAGAAAAAAATTATACGCTTATGCTATCCAAAGCTCCTTGTCAAGATCAAAGTCCTCCATCTTCTTGTTCTACCACTCCATGTTCACTTCCACTTTCTACTCTTCCTAAGTCTTTGCAAGCTCCGAACAATCCTATCAAAGAAGTTGCTCCTATTCAAGATTTTCACGATCCTATTGCAAATCTTAATGCTCACTCTAAAGATGCTGATGTCCTTGGTTGTCATAAAGATGTTGATGAGCTTATTGATTATCTTTTTGTATCTCTCACGTCCATCCTTGGACCTCCTCCACCAATACTAAGGGCTTTATGTTTTCCTTCCATCTTGGGCCCTTATGTATCTTCACTTTCCCCTTCTAACTCTCCTAATTTGTCATCCATCTTGGGTCCTTAACTCCCTCCATCTCCTATCTTTCCTCAAGATCAACATAGATGCATACCTTTGAATCCTTTTCATCCACCCACCCATCTAAACCAATCATATCCTCCTTTTTCCACAAGTCCCAAGTCTTTTGAAAGTAACTTGAATGCTCAATACAAGAAAAAGAAGCAATACACGAATCCATCAAAAAAAGATCACAATGTCTCCTCTAATCGACATGGAGATATAAAGTCAAAAGAGATATCTAAGAAGAAAACTACAAGACAAGTATGGGTTCCAAAATTTATCATTGAAGATATTCTCTCTAAATCATCAAAAAAAATGAAAAGCCTATGGCTATATGGATTCCAAAGTCTCTCTTGAAAGAGTCTGATATTGAGAAACAAGTGAAGTTGACATTCAAGCTTCCAAAAGCTTCCACTTCATCTTCTTCCGAAAATATTCTTCCATTCCATGCACCTAAACCACAACCTCTGCTATCCATTCACCATATTCCTTCACGTATTCCTTCATCCACGTTTCCTCCATCCTCTCGCCACCCTTCAAGGTGTGTGTTAATGTTGATCTTGCCTTACTTTCCATCTACCCTTTCACAATCCTTCCATTCATTATCCTTCTACCTTCTATCCTTTTTCCTCATTTGCCTATTCCTCCTATAAAAAAACCTCACTCGCTTTACATAAAATCTTATCCTCCATTTTTCTTCCATCTTCTTTTCCCTATCAGCATCTTTGAACATATAATTTTGAATCCTTGACATATCATGGTTTATCCTTTAAGGGAGAATTATCTAAAAAGCTTGTCTTCTTCCAAAAAAAGAAAAAAAAATATATAAAAAAATTCAAAAATAAAACACAAAAAAAATGAAAAAAATGAAAATGTGCTTTGGTGGAAACTTGGAAATAGGGGCCTTGGTAGCAAAAGTAAATAGAAATAAATTCGTTCTATGGTGAAAACCACTCCCTTGTGGTGCCTTGGATAAGTACTGTGATGAAAACCTGACAATCAGACATCATGCGTAGTTCTTCTACATATTTCATCCATTCTGTCTTCTGTCTTTGATCTTGACAATGTTGACCTATACATGAACATTTGGCTATTTTGTGAGCTATCTTACAATGATCTTGTTTTCATTCCATTCATGTTTAGCCTTCATATTTATTTTTCTCTATTCATTCTAGCCTTTCCATATCCTTTTCCCCTTTGGTCTTGATCTAATAAAAAAGAGTAAAACACGATGCTGTGAAGCTTCTTGACATGTCTACTCCTTTGGACTGCATCTTTTCCTTTTTTTGCATTATGTTTTTGTGACTTATTCTATGTTGACCTTTCATTGCTTGTCCAAATGTGCTTTACATGACAATTTTTTCCCTAGCTTGGGTACTCTTGAAGAGTTGGCACTTAAGGATTTCTTCCCTTCATTCTCCTTCATTCTCTTGTCTTCTATCTCTTCCACCAGCTTGCTAATCCCTCTTGTCCTCCACCTTGCTTGACATTGGGACTACACGATGTGATCTTTCTTGGGAGTTTGATGATCATTCTGTTTGAGGGCATCCTTTGTACATATTTATTGACGCTAAAAAAATAAAAAAATCAAGAAATTGTAAAAAATTTAAAAAAATAGAAAAAGTGCCTTGGTGAAAACTTAGAAATAGGCGCCTTGGTAGAAAAAATACAAAAAAATTATAAAAATTTCTGAGAAAAAAAAAGAGAAAAAATTGTAATAAAATCTAAGTCGTGAAAACTTGGAAACAGGCGCTACTTGAGACTTTTGCACACTTGTTTCTTGGCACGCGTCCTCGACACTTAGCTTTTCTCCATCATGCCTTGTCCTTGTTGCCTTGGTTTGGATTTGATCTTTGTCTTTGTTTGGGGGGCATAAACTGTGTTAGTTTTGGTCTCTTGGATGCATTAGTCTTTAGGACACCTCGCAAACGGTGTTTTTCAATATCACCCCAACCGTGTTTTTCAAACACTTCCCTAACATCAAGTGTTTCTCAACACTTATCATATATCCTACCCACAGTCTAGAATGATACGATATTTCTCACTGGCAGATGCGATACTCAAAGTTTGACTCTATGACCTACACACACGCACATAAACACTTGACTCACTGAGACTTGCTTGACTTTATTTCTTTGTGTGTTGTCTATGATGATTTCTTTATTGAGTGTTTTCTCCCTAATAGTTTTCGATGATGCCTAGTTAGAAGACTGGGGGCATGAGGACATGTTTTATCTATTTTTTGTCTATGGGTATATTTTGTTGATCTTAATTGTCATGAGCATTCATGCTTGTTCCACTTGACACTAGGATCTACAATGTATTATCCTTGATTGTTTTTCGCAAGTGCATGCTTATGGTCATCTTGATTTTCTTGTGTCTCGATGCGAGCATAATCTTGCTATACTAAACTTAGGAAAGCTCACTACACTAGTCATCTTGACCTACATGTCTTTGATGCTTAGGTGGGATTCCCACATGTCTATCTGATATAGATCATATTCATATACCCATAGTCATACTAGTGCATATTGTATGATCTTGTGATGCTACCAGTACAACTTGATGATGATTATTAGAGTCTAATGGCTTTGTGACCTTGCAAGTAAACCACTTTTGCATTTTCATGTAGCTTGCATTGTTAGACTTCATGTTAATTTGCATTTTTAGGCTGCATTATGAGTTTGAGAGGGTTTTCCTTCATCTTTCTTTTGAACTTTTAATCAACTGTGGTCACGTTTCGATCTTCATTTCCTTATTTTCTTTCTTGATCTCAATCGAAATTTTCTATCTTAAACAGTTGATTGATTTTGAAGCATTGTTTTCTTGAGGCAAATTCCCTTTCTTCTCTCCATTTCTTTCCACCTCTTCCAAACTTCGATCTTCCATTTGCTTTCCCCCCACTTCTTTTCTTCTAATTCAACTTTGGGGCATAATATTTCTTGGTGATCTACCTTGGTTCTGTGATCCTTATATCTTTCATCTTACATCAAGAACCTTATTTTTAGTTCGATTTGATCAAATTTATCAATTTACTATTTCTCCTTTATCCCATTTCAATTTCGATCATGAGGGGGCAGTACCTATCAAACTTCAATCCTTGATTCATCTTTACCAAACCTTGCTTGCGACTTGACAATTACCTATTTATAGGGGTGTTGGCCTTGTCCTTTTCAACCAGCTTATCTTTGTCTTAATGTGTTCCCATCTGTCAAACACACGTCTGGGTTGTTTTGTGATCCCAAATCGATTTTACATTTCAACTTCATTCTTTGACTAAATGTGATCCCAAATCGATTTCACATTAGTCAAAGAGGGGCAAATGTATGCACCCTAAAATGGTCGCCTAGACTTTGGGCGCCATTCTTCAATTTATCAATTTCCTGAATCAATGCTTTGCAATATTTTCAAATTAAATCAATTTCTTTGATCAAATCCTAATCCTATTATTTATTTGATTATATTCTATGGGTTAACCATTTTATCCTAAGTCTTTATTTAATTAAAAAGAATTCCCTCCCCTTTTATTAAATAAAAATCCCCCACTTTCCTCTTATCCTAAGTTGCACAAATAAAACATTATTCCTATTTTATAAAAAGAAGAAAATGCCTTTTTGTCTCGCATGGGGCACAAAAGTCAACACTTCTTTCTCATTGGAGGAGACTTGTGCACATGGATTGCTCCCACTTTCAAACTCCACCCTTGATCAAATCTTTTGCCTCTTAATCTCTATGGTCCATTTATCTTTAAAAAGAGAGCTCTTTCCTCATTCAAAGGATCCCATTCTTGATGCTAATGTTGTGTTGTAGGTTTTCTTGGTGATTTTGGAGCTTTTGAGAGCTTGTTGCACTTTAGTCTTCATTCTTGCATTATAGCTTAGTTTCCATGGCATTTTAGTTTAGTTTCCTTTCATATTCTAGCTTAATCCATATAGCTTAATTAGCAAAGGCTTGTAATACTCTCATTTTCATAACATAGTTGCATTCTTACATCTTCATTCTAGCATAGTTAGTTGCATTCTTGCATCTTCATTCTAGCATAGTTTGCATTGCATCTTTCATTGTGATTCTTGAAGATATTGGCATTCTTTCCCTTGTCTCTTTGAATCTCCCATTGCATGGTTTACTAACAAGGTTATATGCTTAATAGCTCTAGCTGAGAGCCCTCTAAACACCCTTGCACTCCATGCCTAGGGAGTTCTAGGTCACTTTCTCAAGGTTTCCAATCCATGGATGCTCTTGGAAGTAATGGGTTAGAGAAGTGCACATTTTGAGTGTACACATATGAGGGCCTATGTCTTCTTTAATGAAGAGTTTACCATAGAAACTAGAAAAGGCCTTTATGATATCATCTTGATAATTCAGTTTTACTCCCTTCTCCTAGATAGAATCAATCCTTTCTTTACTTCTTTCTTTTTGAGCACTTGAAATAAGAACTTATATCCCTTATCACCTTGAATGATCCAATTCATTATAGCCCCTATTTTAGCACCTTGCATCTTAAAATTCTACACTCTTATGAGGGAATATTTTTTTAGAGTTACCATCTCCAAGCCTTCAAGATTAGAAGGATCATTTTTCAAGGCTTCTTCAACTATGTACATATTTTATTCGAGACTTGATTCAATTGTCCTTCAATCTTTGGCCTTTTTCTTACCAACAATCGGGCATAGAGTCCTCCAACTAGAAACATTCTGAGACCATCTATCTACTATACTTTGATTCCCCGCTACAACCCTATTGTATTATCTAATAAGATTTACTAAAGTATCAAAATATCCATCCTTAAAAAGGATAACAATCATAGGAAACCCATCTTTGCCCCTAATTTCAGGGCAACCCTTCCCAATCTGAAAAATATTAACCTATATGGGGTGATTGTTAGATAGGGTATAAGGGGTGACCTTGACACATACACACCCTTATCATCCTTCCTGAAGCTAAACACATCTCTATTAACATAAAATCTATCAATCTTGCAATAAATCCTTTTATTTCCCTACTAATGGTTAGTCCATGTATGCCAAATACCTTTGTGATTACATTTGTTATCAACAACTAGGTCAAACAGTCTATGTTTGCTAAGTAATTTATACCAGAATTTTTTTTAGTCCCTTTCCATTCAAACTTAACACCACTAGCCTTATCCTGAGGTTCTTCCACCATGTTAAAGTCACAACCTATAATCCAAGGAATTTCTTCAAGGCTAAACATCCATTTCCACAACTTGGTTCTATTTTTGTTCTCATAAGAGGCATATATATTACAGACCCCAAAGTAAAATTTTCCAACCTTAAAGGTAATCCAAATCATCCATTGACATGGGGAACTTCCCCAATTAGAGATGTGTTTAGCCCATTTGGGACTGATAAGAATGGAAGCACCCCTCCTCTTCTAATGAGTAGTAGTATATACACTAGCATGCTTCTATATGAAATTAAGACTTGTATCCAATAAGAAACCAATGGATTTCACTTGCTGATGCATTAGGATGTCTATACCCTTATTATCCATAAGAAATATTTTAATAATGTATTTTTTGTCAGGCAAATCTAGGTCTTTGACATTATACGATGCACATTTTAAATCCATATATAAACAATTAAGGGTTAGATTCCATAAGATATATGAAGCTCTTGTAACAACTTGGGAGCTTCTTTCTAGGGTGCTTATCTTATTTTTTACCATTAAGGAGTTGGGGGTCTACCCCTCTTCTTTTCGGGAGTGGTTAACTCATTGGTGTCTACAAGATATTTGTTAATTTGTTCAACCTTATTAGTTGTGAACCTTGTTTTATTCTAATGGGATTGGAATACAAAGACCTCTAAACCTTTTTTTACATCAGAACTAGGGACAATATCTATCTTAGTAATCTCTCCCTCTTTAATAGTATCTATACCAATTTTTTTTGGAGAATCTCACTTTATCTCTACATCATGGGCTTGGATGGGATCATGGGTGGGATCATAAGGGCTTAAATAAAGGAGGGAGAGGTTTGGGAGGGAACAAAAGGGGGGGGAAGAATATAAATCACCACAAGGGTGTAATCAGATAATTTATCTTCTAGACCATAGGCCTCTTGAAGGGCTAACAAACTATTAGTTGATGTATCAAATCATAAACAACTTTAGGCTTCTCCAGCTCTTTCACAACTCTCTCCTTAGGTTCATCCTCATTTGAATTACTAATATCCATGGTTCCATTAACCCCCATAGTGTAATGGGAATTGGGCTTCTCAATAAGGTTCTATATAAAAGAGGATCGATTTGAAGAGGATAAAAAATATGATCTAGAAGAATGAGCATATTTACATTTAGGATCAGATATCCTATCGATCCCTTCAAGGGAAAACTATTAGGTGTTAAGATTTTTTTTTAAGGTCTCGAGGAGGGAGGAGAGAGACAAAAATAAAGTGATTGAATGTGTGGAAGCTTTAGCATGTTAGGGATCAAAACACAAGCGATAAATTTACTTGGTTGCACCTTCTTAACAAATTTGCAACACAAATGCTCAAGTTGGGTGCCAAGGTCCAAGGGGGTCTTGTTAGAATGATTTTAGAATAACTGAGAGGGGGGTGAATCAGTTATCCTCAGGTCTAGATGTACCAATTCAACTTTTAAACACTTCAAACAACTTAGATCTTCTTAATATACGACTCGGTCTCTATAGCATATAACCAGTAACATAAACTTGTAGTCCACTATCCAAAAGTTATCAACTTGCAGAATATAAAACACTTAATAGTCAAACACATCAAATAACATTCAAACAAGTATGAAACCAAGATTTGATGTGGAAACCCAATTTGGGAAAAAACACCAGTAACATGCTACCAATTTTTCACTATTCTAAAGTGAGCTCTATGAGGAGCCAACCTTGTTAAAGGTTACAATACACACTGTTAGGTGTGACCTTGTTAAAGGATTTAATCACCCTGTCAAGAGTGGAATTTTTAGAGGACTTGAGAACATTCCATTAAAATTTCACCTTGATTAAAGGATTTACAAATAATTGTTAGGTCAACCTCGATTAAAGGATTTCAATTGATACAATGGTTAGAAAGTAACAACAGGTTTGATCTGATACATACAACTCACTTTCCAAATACATATCCAATATACCTCATATGATGATCTATTGACTAGCCTTCCTTATCATCTCCATCTCTGATCTTCTTGGAAACCGTTTAAGCAATCACCTCTTCACAACTCTTCACATCTCTTCTCAAAATTCTGCTCAGGTTCGCCAATCAAGAGAATCAACCTAGTACATAACTAATAATTAGGTTATCCTTATACATCCTTAACTAGGTATCTTGATCTTTTTCCGCTTAATCATTACCGTAGATCTTAGGTTTTGGTCAGATTCATCGAATCCTTCCAACATTTCATTCTCCTTCTAACCTTCTAAATACTTCTCAAAAATTCTCTTTGAATCCATTCATAGAAATGGTTTATCATGCACTAAATGCTCCAGTTCATTCATCCTTATCTTCAATGCACTTTATATATTCCAATAATTCAACAGTGTCAGCTTGGAATCTCAATCCCTTCACAAACTATAAAATACTGACCCTCGGTCATCAATGTGTTCTTCTGCTTAGTCTTCACTAGATAACTCGGTCACTACTTAACTACTCTTCTCGACACTCAATGTCTTCACTCGGTCCAATTTTTTATACTCGATTTTTACTGATTCTCATTCAACACTATATTTTCTCGGCTTATACTATCACTCAGTCAACACTAGCATCACTCGACTTATACTTAAGTTCCTTATTCTTCTACTCTTTTTCTCGGTCAAGCCTATGCTTTTAGTCTTTCTTTCCTCATTTCTTCCATGCTTCAACAACTGTCTTCTTCACTTAGTGTCATAGATAAACAATAAATTATCTTGCCAATGTGCCAACTAATCAATTACCCATTGTAGTTTCTCATAACTCAACCTTTCTTCTAGGTCTTCTTGTTATCTCCTCTTTTCAAATCTTCTTCATCAATCAAATGATATGAAACTCTACTAGATAGAAACTATCTCACCAACTAAGGCTTGACATCAATGAAAATAAAGCAATTGTTTTAATTATATCTTCCAACAATCTCCCACTTTGGCATTGATGGCAACACCATATTCTTAAGTTACCATACAATGCAAAAAAAATTATGAATTGAAGCAACTTCTGTCAACTCCTTCTATGTTCTATTATTAGATCTTCATTAATATCCTTAGATTCATTCTGATTTTGTGGTCCAGTAATCTGCCAGATCTCATCTTTTAGTTTCATTCTGATTCTTATCCATTCAAATATCATCTCCCTCTTTGATAGATCTCTCCCTCTTTGTCTGTGCATCAATTTTACTAAATTTCTCCCTCATCTATTGATGGTAACCTTCTACTAAATCTCTCCCTCTTTGACAACAATGCCAAAGACATTTTCTACTTTCTCATTCATCTTCACCATGTAGATATCTTCATGTCATCTTTTTGAACTATATGCTCCCTCTGTCATCTTGCTTATGACTAATAAACATTGTGTTCTTAACTCTTCACAGCTTTAGGCATCTCCTAAAGTGTGACATCCTTGCATCAATTTTTTAGATATTCTAATCAATACATTTGATGCAGCACTCCATGTGTTTTAGGTAGCCTTAGGTAGGGGAATCACCACCAATTTACCTCTTAGATTCTCATGTGTATCCTTAGGTAAAGGTTTAGTGAATATATTTGCTAACTGATCCTTTGTATTCACATATTCTAATCTCACTTCCTTGTCCTAAACTAGCTCTCTCAAGTAATGATAATTGATTATGCTTGGTCTTAGTGTGCATTACAGGGTTCTTTGATATATTAATAGCACTTGTGTTATCACAGAAAATAACAACTGGCTCAGTGATTTCTTCCTTCATACCTTTCAACAATTGCTTGATCCACACTATGTTTGAATAATTAATTGCTGCCGCCACATATTTAGCTTCTACTGTAGATTGGGAAATGTAGCTCTATTTCTTGCCTATCCATGAGACTAATCTCTTTCCTAGAAAGAATACGTCACCACTTGTACTCTTTCTATCATCCACATTTCATGCCCAATTTGTGTCAGTATAGAGTTTGAGTTCAAACTTATCATTCTTCTTGTAGTAAAATCCATAATCCTCTATTCCTTTTAGATATCTCAATATCCTTTTCACTGCCATCATGTGATTCTCCTTAAGATTTGTAGAAAATCTTGCAACAATCCTGACTGCTAGTGCAATATCTTGTCTGTTGTGAACAAAATATTGTAGCTTTCCAATCATTAACCTATACAAGGTTTTCTTCACTTATGTTGTATCATCATTCTTTGATAGTTTCTGTCTAGTAGCCATGGGTGTACTTAGTAGTCTTGAGTCTTCCATGCCAAAAGTCTTTAATATCTCTTTGATATATTTAGATTGAGTAATGTAGATACCTTTCTTCATTTGATAAACTTACAAACCAATAAATAATTTTATCTCTCCAAACATAGACATCTCAAATTATGTTTGCATCTCATTTGTAAATGTTTAGAACAGTGCATCTTGTCCTCGAAATATGATATCATCAACAAATATTTTAGCTAACAATATCTCATTGCCTCTTTTAGTTTTGAAGTATAGATTGTTGTTGTCATTTGTCCAAGTGCATAACCAATTTTTATCAAGTAATTATGCAATCTTTCATACCATGCACTAGGGGCTTGTTGCAATCCATACAGTGCTTTGTGTAGCTTACATACCATGTTCTTCTTACTTGGATCAATAAATCCTTCAAGTTGTTCAATGTATATTTCTACTTCGAATATTCCATTCACAAATGCAAATTTGACATCTATGTGATACACTTTGAATCTTTTGTAAGCTACATATGCAAGTAGAGTTCTAAATCCTTCTAATCTAGGAACTAGGGAAAATGTCTCCCCATATTCAATGCCTTCTTCTTGTGCATGTCCTTTGCATACCAATATAGCCTTGTTTCTTGTGACTTCTCCATGCTCATTCAACTTATTTTTGATTACCCACTTGGTTCCAATAACATTCTTGTCCTTTGGTCTAGGTACTAGTGTCCAGGTTTGTTCTTCTCTATTTTTTCAATTTCCTTATTCATTGCTTGAATCCAACCTTCATTATCCAAAGCATATTTCACTGATTTAGGTGCAAATTCACATAACAAACATGTTTGATTTTTTAACTTGCTTCTTGTCATGACTTCAGAATATTTTGTTCCAATGATTTGATCTAGTTTATGATGTACCAATTCAAATTTTAAACACTTCAAACAAATTAGATCTACTCAATAGTCCACTCATTCTCTATAGCATATAACCAGTAACATAAACTTGCAGTCCACCATCCAAAAGTAATCAACTTGTAGAATATAAAATAGTTAATAGTAAAAAACATCAAATAACATTCACACAAGTATGACACCAAGATTTACCATGGAAACCCAATTTGGTAAAAAACCACCAGTAACATGCTACTAACTTTTCACTCTTCTAAAGTGAGCTCCGTCAGGAGCCAACCCTTTTAAAGGTTACAATACACACTGTTAGGTGTGACCTTGTTAAAGGATTTAATCACCTTGTCAGGAGTGGCCTTGTTAGAGGACTTAAGAACATTCCATTAGAATGTCACCTTGATTAAAGGATTTACAAATGACTATTTGGTCTACCTTGATTATAGGATTTCAATTGATACAGTGGTTGGAATGTAACAACATGTTTGATATGATACATACATCTCACTTTGCACATATAGATCCAATTTAGCTCATATGATGATCCATTGACTGGCCTTCATTTTCATCGAGCCATCTCTGATCTTCTTGGAAACCATTCAAGGAATCACCTCTTCATAACTCTTCACATCTCTTCTCAACATTTTGCTCAGGTTCACCAATCAACAAAATAAACCTACTACATAACCCATAATTAGGTTATCATTATACCTTCTTAACTAGGTAGCTCGATCTTTTTCCACTTAATCATTATCGTGGATTTTAGGTTTTGGTCAGATTCATAGATTCCTTCCAAAATTTCCCTCTCCTTTTAATCTTCTAGATACTTATCATAACTTCTCCTTGAATCCATGCATAGAAATGGTTTATCATGCATTAAATGCTCTAGGTCATTCATCCTTATCTTCAACATGCTTTACATATTCAAAGAATTCAATTGTGTCCGCTGGGAATCTCAATCCATTTACAAACTATAAAATATTGAAACTCAGTCATCAATGTGTTCTTCTGCTCGATCTTCACTAGATAACTCGGTCATTACTTAAATATTCTTCTCGACACTCATTGTATTCGCTCGGTCCAATTTTAGATACTCAGTAATTAGTGATACTCGGTTGACACTATATTTACTTGTTTTATACTCACTCTGTCAAAACTAGCATCACTAGACTTATACTTAAGTTCCTTAATCTCGCTCTCTTTTGCTCGGTCAAGTCTATGCTTTCAGTTTTTCTTTCCTCATTTCTTCCACGCTTCAATTGAACTGTCTTCTTCACTTAGTGTTATTGATAAACAACATGTTATCTTGCCAATGTGCCAACTAATCAAGTACCCATTGTATTTTCTCATAACTCAACTTTTCTGTTAGGTTTTCTTGTTATCTCCTCTTTTCAAATCCTCTTCATCAATCAAATGATATGACACTCTGGGTGACCACACAATAGTGGGTTACACTTTTTTAGACATGCTGATTTTTGCTAAAAAAACACATTTTTAATAAAATATGATTATTTAAGCCTTGAAAGGTTCTATTTGAAGAAATTAATTACAAATGGTTAGCTCAAAGCCTTTTAGATAAAAAAAATATTGATATAACATCTATACTCCTCATTCATACCTACAATGGAGTCTCCTTCACGCCTTATATTAAAATATTGACAAAAAATCACTTTGACTTTATCTTTTGGGACATCAAATGAATCCATTTGATAAGCCTATCTATGTAGTAAGGTACTACTGAGAAAAATATCACCAATGATTATAATATTAACATATATTAAGTTTATTATGACTTTGTATTTTTAGTTTTACTAAACATAGATATTTCACTGTATGTCTACCTCTATGTTTGACGCTTATAGAAAAATAGTAAATGAGAGAATTTTTTTTTCTAAAAAATATTTCTGCCCCAGGTATTTAAGTTCTCTTTCTATTAAAAAAGAAGAAGAAATTGGACAAATACATGACAAGTTATAAGCTATGTAGTCAAGGTATGCCAAAATTACGGTTTAGTCAACTTCAAACGTTAATAAAATATAAAATAATAGTGATAATATCATGAAACCAATTGCATGCCCTCCATATGGATATTACAAAACTAATTTTGAAAGAATCACATTGATATCTATTTTATAAAGTTATGCTCTATGAAAACAATGTAACTCTTTGAAAATGATGTTTTCAGAAACATACCAGTTTTCATAGGAGAAATAAAAAACCATTCAAATCAATTCAAAAATAAAAATGAAAAATATATTTAGAATCTAGATAGAAAATCCTAAAAGACTCTAATTTACTTCATCTTCTGATTTCAAACGGTTTAACGATAATATGCATCCGAATCTGAAAGTTTTTTTCAAAATGTAGAGTTCAGTGTCCGTTCAAGCAAAAAAGTGTAACCCACTATTATGGGTTCACCCCTCTACAAGATAGCAACTATCTCACCAATTAAGGTTTGAGATCAATGATATTATAACAATTGTTTCAATTATAGCTTCCAACAGGTCTCGGGTGGGTTAGGGTTCTGGGGAGGCACAACTGGGAAGGGTTATGAATAGGTTTAGGAGGCTCAATGGGAGGAACAATGGGGGACTTTCTAGTTTTCTCACCTCGTGATTTAGGGTTAGAGTTTCTCTTTTGAATAATAGGGCACAAAGATTACATATGTCCCTCCTTCCTACAAAGGAAGCAATAGTTGATTCCACCCAAAAATGTAATAGGGCATGTATAGAGATGGTCGTTAAGATCAAACCTAATTTATTTCGCTAAGTCAAGACTAGGGTTAAGAGAGACAAGTATCCTCACATCTGTATGTGGAAGGAGGAAATCCATTTTATCCATCCTGTAGACATTGTATATTGATTTGAGAGCTGAAGGGACCAGATTCCATAGGAAAGGTGGGAGATTTCCTATAGTCAGCCACCTAGGGAAAGATAAAGTGGGAATTTATTCATCAACTACGTCAGGAGACCAAGAGAAAGTTATGAAATTACAAAAACCTATCTTCCAAAATTTTCTCCTAATAACTTCATTTTGGCTACTAGGGTTAGTGAAAAAAATTAGAAACAAACCCTTTTGAATAATTCTCAAATAGGAAAAATAAAACCCTAAACACTTCAAATTTTATGAATCAAATCACTTAGAAAACTTCTTGAAGACAACCTAGTATGTTCTTGGGCCGCTAAGAATACTATAAAATTCCTAAGCTTATTCTTTTCAAAATCTATAACCATGACCATTTGAAGATTAGGTTTAAGAGTGAAGACATCGGTAGGAGAAATCTTACCATTACCTCCCTTTTCAATCTTGTGGTTGTGAACTTTGAGAGGATGTTGGATGAATCGGGATCCATCTGGGGTTCAAACTTTGTCTTGGACGATATCCTTGTATGATCGTGCCCTAGCAACCTCCGCCAATGGTTTAGCCATTCTGATGGCATTTTCAAATTCCTGTGTCGAGGATAATGTCCCCATAAAATGATGGGTCAAAGAGCAGTAACAGGTAAAGTTTCTGGTTTATAGAAGATGGTCTTCCACCATGGGTAAGGCCTCCTCGATTTCCTCTCTCGTGCAAGTTGTAGAGTGAGCTATTCTTTCTCTTCCTCATTTTAATATATTTATTTTATATTATAATTAATATTGAAGAGTAGTGTTGTGATAAAGTCATTTTATTTGCACTATTCAATTTATTTAAGATTAAAGAAGAGGGAACACTTATTTTTCTTTTACAATCACATATAAGACTAATGGAAACAAGTGCCACATAGTGATAGTACTCTGTTGTAATAATAGTATTTGTTAGCTAGTAGATAGATGCATTAAAATGTAAAATTGACAGAAGAGTATTTATTATATAATAAATTAAAATATAAAATATTTTAATAATAAATTAAAATTGTTTATACATATAAATATAATAACAAAATATTTCAAAGGAAAAACATAATATTACTTCAAAATCGTGTAAAATTCTATGCATATGCAGATAATATATTCTTTAACATCATAGTAAAGATATGGATAACACACACATAATCAGAGTATAGATAACATATCATATCTCATAGTTTTATTTTTGTTGTTTACACTATAGAACTTCTGGTTTTATTTTAATGGTTTTGTTGATCATTTTATTTTGGTGGAGGGTATTAGATAATTATATATCCATGTTAGATATTATGATGCAATATTTATTTTTATTTTTTTTGAGTGATCTTTATTTGTATCGCATTAAATTTTTTTGACTTTATATTTATTAGACTTCTAATATTTTTTTTTATATGATTATAAATGAGTGACCTCAAATTAATAGGATCTTGAATTTAGAATTTTTTTTCTTCAATTTCAATTTTTTAAGATGGAGATGAGGCTTCTATTTAATCTTTACATAAATCGATATATTTAATTTAGCTAATTTATTGTATTTAAATATAATTGTTACTTTTGAGTAAATAAATGATGTGAAAATAATAATTTTTTTAATATTAAAAGAGTAAAATCAGGATGCTATTAAAAAATATTTCAGAGCTAAATATTTAAAAAAAAATGTCCCAACACAAATTTGTTAAACCAATGATATGGCAAATCAATTATTTTTTTATTTTAGAAAAAAAAATATAATTTGCAACTTTAAAAAAATAATGGTTATTTTGAAAATTAAAAAAATAAAGTGTTATCATTGGTGGAAATTAATTGATTAATTGGACCCAAGTGAATGCAATAATATTGCCTACAACAAGTAAATAATAAAGTTGTTGAATGTTTAAAAGATTACCAAATAAAAAGAATATAAATAATTAAAAAAAGTTGATTTGAAGACCTAAAACACAAACTTTCACCTCAACACAACAACTCATTTTTATTTTATGCACATAGATGTCTAAGACATAAATTGATAATAAAATCACTCGAAACGACCAACATTAATAATGTAAAAAATTGAAAACTAAACTCAACAATTTTTAACCAATGCAATGATGAAGAATGCAGTCAATGAAATAATTTTGTATCGCTGCCTATAATATTTGGTTCGATTAAAAAATTTGGAAATTTTCGTTCTTATTAAGACATAGATGAATTGGCTCAAAACATACGCAGAGTTTTTGAGATTTTTCTGCCACAGAATTCTGGAGATCTAGAGTTTCACACTGTAATACCTAACTACCTTAACTGTAGACATTAGACAATCCAATAATATTACTCAATACTGCGTGAGCTGTATTGAAGGGTTGAATATACTGAAATTCAAAGGTACCCATCGAAAAAATCTTCAACTGTAGTGTAAAGAATGTCTGGATAAAACTCACAAACTTCCACGTCTTTGGGCTCTTCCATTTTAAAATTGTATTGACACCCATTGATGAAGATGTCATGTGTCAGGGAAGCCACTATGCTCTCTGGAATATTATTGGCTGCACAGAGAAAACCCAAAAAAGTAAATGAATCCATAATAGATTATGAAAGAAATGTCCAATCCAAGCTGGCTGTTGATGAGCCTTTTCTTTTTGTATACCTAATCTGATATCTAAATTCTTTCTTTCTATAGCATTAATGAGCTCATCGCATAAAGGAAATGAGATGGACTGTATGGCATGGCAATATACCTTTAGCTAAATCCAATAGATCTTGGTCTGAGATACAAACCCGGGGAAGAGTTTTTCCAATCTTCTTCTCCCAAATTGCCGCGAGCTCATTGAGTGTGAGAAAATTCTTAGGTGGTCTGAAATGCACACTTCTGTTAATAGTTCGGACATCCTCCAAAGTCTTTATGGTGTACATGCCAATGTCTTCCCCGGTCACAAAGTATGCTGTCATTAACAACTTAGAAATTTATAAGTATGATATTTTTTTTTATAGTAAGTCAAATATCAAAATTCAATTGTTTTGTTTTGAGACAAATTCATTGATCTATATTTCACGATTACTAGTTTATAAGAATCTATTGATTGATCTATATTTCATGATTAGTGGTTTATAAGAATCTATTTCTCATGAAAATGAATGGTACACTTTGTACTGATTGCATCTAGGTGATGTTCATAGAGGTGAAGTATTGGGCCTTTATGTGAGGTCACTCATCCCACTACTACTCCAATTCAACTGCCCCTAATCATAGAATTTCCTCTAAGATTAAGTCTACTTGACTTGCTACTCCATTTACAGAACCTTCAGCAACTATTGCCTTATAAACCATTCATTAGAAAATTTCTTTAGCTAATCAATTAATAAATAAGTAAATAGAGGTATTAGATTTTCATATTCTATATAAACAGATTCAACAATTTTTATGTCAACTAATGAAATCAGACTCTGCTATCTAGATTACTGAAGATAAAAATATGATGTTATTCTGTATCCATGTTTACATTTCATCATTTTCTAATATGAGATTATGTAACATCTTACCCTCGATGTTTCCATCTCCATAGATTTCAAATTGGTCTTGGGGAGGAGGAAGCTCAGAGGGATGGGTATGATAAAAGTAAGGCCACCCAGCAATGGAATTGCAGCAGATGTAAGTGTATGGAATGTTGGCTGCCTCAATTGCCCTCCTAACAACTCTCTTCTCTTTGTAAAAGCTTAGCCCTGGCTCCACTGGATTGGCTCTGTCTATATCATGCCCAAATTCTGAAGGAAGAAACCTCTGCATCAAAGTTAAACAATTCTTTAAGTCTATTACAGCTAATAAACATTCATAGTAATAATATTCGTGTCCCAAGTCCTGACCTTAACTGTCCCAATTTCTTTGATGGCATCTATAATCTGGAGCTGATCTGTAAGTTGACCACCGCCCACAATTGAAATAACAACGTCAATGCCTTGCATGGCCTTTACCATCGACTTATGATCACTTAAATCTCCCTGCAGAACATCCATTATAATACACATGCACATTAATAAGGCCAATTACAAATTGCATAAGACCCATTACAACACAGACTTTTACAATTATAATATAGCCCCTGATCCCAACCAAATTAGACCCATTGATATTCAGACTGACTGAACAAACCTTCTTCACATAATTTCTAAATACCCAAGTTCACAACAAGACAGTCAAACATGATTAATTGTAAACTGGCCGCTATCTAACAAACAAGAAAAGCTTATTTATATATTCTAAACCTATATAACCAATCAAAATAATCTACACTCTCTGTAAAATCAATATTCTAAACAAGTACACATACTTTACAACTGTGTCATACATGTCACTCTGGCCAAGACTACATAAATCTTAGTTACGATCAGAATTAGTGACATACATAGAATATGTTAACACCAGAATCTCTCAATTCATGGAGGCACTTTTCTTTGGCAGAATGAGAGGCAGTGATGGGTCTAATGAGAGCATAAGTAGGATGGCCTGCATTTACAGCTGCAAGAGCAACAAAGCGACCAATATAACCAGTGGCTCCAATCACTAGTATTTTACTTTTCTCTTCCTCCAAAATGTGATCATATGAAGGAATATCACAAATGGAGGCCATGGTTGAGACTGAATTTTCCTCCAATATTTGAGTCTGAAGGCAGAGATTGAAAGAATGAGGGAATGCAGCAGCACTTGCAGCCATTTTTATTTCCAAAGAGCTGAACAACTCTTACCCAACTTAAGAATTTGGAGGAAATATGTTGGTGTGGGCAAATCATGCAAACACGCAACATTTATATAGTAGATTGCTCCTGGTGAACGTCTCAATTTTTCTCCTATAATATTCTAATGCACTTGGATGATTTGCTGTTGATTGGCAGGTAGACTCCACGTTTTTCACAAAAAAAGCAAAATATAAGTTGAGTATTACATGTTTTCAGCACTGCCCATTAGATCAGACTTTAAACTTTTTAATTTTTTTTTTGGAACTTAAATTGAGCTTGAGATGGAGGTCTCTTAGGTGTATCTTAGTTTTTCTGATTCAAATAAATTGTTTGGGTGAAATTACTATGAATGAATTCATTAAAAAAATGATTCTTGGGTCCCTACAGTAACATGGAATCATGCTCAAACATATTTTGATATTTTATATTTGGTAACATAGAATTAGATTCTAATATATATTAATATTTAATATTATTTATATTATTTATTATTTTTTAATTGAAAATATTTATTTAGTATTTGGTAATATATATATATATATATATATATATATATATATATATATATATATATATATATTCTGATTTGACTTGATTATCATGCTACTAACCCTCTAATATGAGGATTTATTGAAGTGTTGGCTTTACATGTATCTTTACCACATTTTAGCCACATACATATTATTTAATTCAGATTCAATTATTTTTATGTAGTTTTCTATTATTGAAAATATTTATTAAATGATCACTCTAATTATTATTTCTCATAAATTTTATTTATTAAATTATGATTTCAGAAAATAAAATTAATAAATATTAATTTAATTTTGAATATATATTAAAAATTAAAATATAATAAATAGTAATGCAATCTAAAGATATTTAAAATCTAAATATTAATTAAAATAATAATTAAAAATTAATAAAATCAATAAATAATAGAAATAGTAACCTTAATATATATAATAGATTTATCAAGTTAATAAATAATTAGATAAAACTAATACTATTTTTTATTTTAGTACATATTAGTCCGTGTGACATTGATTTTGAGGTCTTTCTAGTGACTCATACTCACAAGTGTGCCTACTCTCCTTTAGCAGCGTTCTTTGGAGAGGAAATAAAGCAAGAAGTTGTTGAAAATGAAAAAAAACTTATCAAACGTGATTTGATTCATAGGTTCTCAAGAGTTTGGTTGAGCCTTACTAGCTACAATTAGCAAATTTATCACTTCAAAATAGCACGTCATGGCTTAACCAAACTCTTCCTTAAGGTAATCTTTATCTTTGTCATGAATTAGCCCTTGATGTGACATGAAACTGAATTGATTTGAATGTAAACCCTAAATAAAAAATTACAAAATTTTCCTTTATTTTTTATTAAGTATAAAATAGGTTTTGAAGGGACCTGAAACCCTTAACAAGATGGTCACATAAGGCATCCATGAAAGACAAAAATATCAAATGGGACAAGACCATGATGAAGGTTTTATCAACAGGCTCCCTCAACCTAAGACAAACGCTACACAAAAGAACCAACATGCAGCCTAAAAGTAAAGAGAGGCCTAGAGAAAACTCCAGCCCCAACAATCACAAACCATTCAGATTTACCTTTTGTCATGCCCTTATAGGAGCAAAGGGTCATGTCAAAGAGGGCATAGACATATTGGATTTTTTTACATTTTACCATAATCCAACCCTCTTCCACCTTAAAAGATGCATCTTGCCAAGCCAATGAATCCTATGCTGGATGCCCAACACCAATAGAAGAACCAACAATAGAGCTAGCAATAGCCCGAAAGACAAGGCCAACAACAACCAAAGAGGCAGTGCCAACAAAACTCTCAATGTAAGTAAAGAACAACCTCCAACAACAACCCTATCATAGGCATCAAAATTATGAGACATGACAAGTGAAGAGACAATAGCATCAATCATCCTAGAGACACCAGAAACTATCTATACAAAGAAGTTTTGGATTACAGACACTAGTACAAAAACATAAATATGTGACCAAATAAACTACCAAAAGTTGTAGAAAAATGACCAAATTTGGTCACGTGACTAGTGGTAGTTTATTGCTGGTCATTTGTCTCGTGACCAAATTTATGACTAAACTAGTTTAGTCATTGATTTGGTCATATATTTGGTCATTTGGTAGTTTATTTGGTCATTTGGTAGTTTATTTAGTAATTTGGTAGTTTATTTGGTCATTTGGTCATTTATTTGGTCATTTATTTGGTCATTTAATTGGTAGTTTATTTGGTAGCTTATGCTATTTGGTAGTAAATGTAGTTACGAAATGAATAATTTAATAAATTTTAAAATGAAAAAAAAATATAATATTAGACTTGAACTAAATCATAAAAGCAAATAAGAGTATTACACATGAACAAGCTACGATAGACTAGAATTAAAAGATTGATTCAACATCATAATCATAAATAAAGGTAATCTCCAATAAGAAAAATTAATGCAAATATATATCAAATTATAATGTCAAAGTTGTCTAAAAAGTATGTACGTAAATATAATAAAAAATGTCAAAGTTGTCTAAGAGTTTCCAACTCTTTCAAATACACCTTGATGATTAAAATCTCTAAACAACACATTCAAAATATTGTAATATAAAGCAGTGACCCAAAATTTCTAACAAATAACACATAATAAACTTGTTGATCAACTATGTCATTTTTGCCAAATACTTTAGTGGCCACCGTGTGAAGGTTCCCTCTTTCTCTTTCTCTTTCTCTTTCTCTTTCTCTTTCAGACGAATAGCCCCATCTGTTTTGTCTTCATAAGCAAGGGGTACGTTACTTGTGACCTTTAAAATGTTTACATTTGCATCTCCAGTTCCTTTCAAGTTGACTCCATCAATACCCACAACAACACCATCATATGGATCTAACACATTAACTTTATCCCCTTTGAGTTTATCAATACATATCTGCAAAAAGAAAAAAATAACACATTAGATTACATAGGTAATGATCAAGCACACTAAAAATCCCAAACAAACCAGATTGAAAAAGAAGTTAAAAAGACCAAATTCTTGTTTTTGACTTGCTAGGGATCAGATATATATAATATTATAGTTAAACAAGAGACCAACCCTTAAATGAAAAACACTCTCCTTTTATCTAGGTGGTCTATAGTTCTACCAAAAAAAAGCTCCTAATCCCTAAGACAAAGCCTAAGCAAAATCTGCAACTCTACGTTTATAAGCAATTAGTATGTGAACAAACATGAGCGCGTGTATATGATAGTACTTTTTGTTGAAGTATGAAGTGAAACAATGGGAAGAGTGTCCAAAGAAAAAATACACAAATAATGACTGTTAAAACTTAAGACCTTTGCAATTTGCACAGATCTACCCACATCATCCAATGACACTTTGTGCTACCATAAAAATAGAGGAATCCCTAAAACTACTGAGGCCAACAAGAATCATAGGAAGAAAGAAATATGTGAGGCCCTAAAAACACTTTTTCTTGTAGTAGAGGAAGAATATTGCAATTGCACTAAAAACTGGCTATATTTCAAAGGCCCACATAATCCATTTATGCTTTTGACACTCTGTCCCTTGTTTTCACTTCAAACTGACAAGGCAGTACCAGCATATATACTCATGCACACACACATAGTAATTTGAGTCAAATATACACTTAGCATTGTCAAATAGAGTTTAGTATTAATAATTTGTTATTATTTATCAGCTTTTAAGTCCTACTCATTTTATTGCATTTGAAACTTATTCATAAGCCCTACAAAATTTTGTCATTCAAGCACGTAATTCAATTTTACGAGTATAGAATTTGTTGGTTTTACACAGTTTTTGTATAGTAGTCATTTGAAGCAGTCTAAACCCGTATGTAACAGGGGGATTTTCTTCCATTCACTTTATCACTATATAGGAAATGTGAAAAGATAGATTTATAAAGCATGTGACAATTGCAAGCTTGATTCAACAACTAACGGCTCAAATTGTGCAAAAATCATGTACCCATATAATATTGATTCAAGAATGGATTTAAATGCAAAAAACTATAAGACTAAGGGTGTACAAGAATGAAAGAGTTCAAATGCATTTAAATCTAATACAAAATATCATCATTATAAGGAGTTCTGGATAGCTTTGCATACCTTTTTGATGATGGAACCTCAAATTCTCAATTGAAGAATCCACTAAGGGACAAAAAAAGTATCTGCATACAGGCAACAAAAGTTCAAACTTGTACAAATAAATGCTAAGAAATCAAATTCTATTTTCATGTGCTACATGTTCCTATTCATTTTTGTGATATTGTCTTATTATTCATTTTTCATTACAGACATGATCACATATTCGAACAATATGGGGTAAAATAGACAAACAGAAAACCCCAAGGCATACCAGCAATACAAATATTACCAAGTTTTGAATCTTTTGCCCCAGTCTCATTCCAAAGAAAACAATTTGACCATTAGTAGGTCTATTTAAAAAATCCTTAAATAGGCTTTGGAATTTATTTTAAAATATACATCACGGTAAAAGTTGAGTAGTTCTTCAACATCATGGAAAGTTAGATTAGTAGTTTCCTAATCGTCATCTTTAAAATAATTTTTATTCTATTTTTTTTATATTGAACAAAGTTAAATAATTTCAATAAAAATAAATAGAAATCCTAAGGTAGTACTGCACAAAAAGGAAAATAATAAGAAAATTATAGTAAAGCTAAATCACATCATTAACCAGTAGCCAATCCAACTAGCTCATTGGACATAACAACAAATACATATAACCTTGAAATTTACAAATATTTTGCAATTATCTATCACATTTGATCTCATGTTTGCAACAAAACTATAGGCTACAAGATAGAAAAGAGGATATCACATCTGATCTCATGATTGCAATAAAACCACATAGACTACAAGGTAGAAAAGAGGATATACCACTTGCTGATCCAACTAGCTCACTAGACATAGAACTAAAAAATACAAAAAATGAGACTACATATTCCACAATGAAATGCCCAGATTTTTTTCTATTAAGAGGCATGAATAGCACCTATACCTATGTATGGTTTTGTAATTGTGAATATTTTTGTTTGACTTTTGCATCCAAATGATGGGGCTGTTTTAAATCAGTGATTATGAAAATAGTTTTGAGATAAATCTACTACACAAAAATAAATGACGCCATGTCCTAAAAGAATTGTGATGCTTAACATATATTTTTATGTTATTTTAAAGTGATTAATGAGGCATCCATGTTCAGGTTAAACTCCAAAATTGATCTGTTAAGATCTTAAATGTATTGTACACGTCCAAATGGTTTGGGGTTATTTTTAGGATCATTTTAAAGAAATACATTGTTGTTTCTATGTTTGAAATGTTTCCAGCAAGGTTTCCCATGGCTTGGGGGTACTTTTAAGGGTTCTCAAATATTTTTGAGTGTCATACAATGTTTAAAACACCCCAGATTTTTCAATTTCGACCTGCAATTAATCTTCAATCATTTGGAACGTTGTATCCAATATGTCATTGTTAAAAATGTATAAATTAAAGTGTTTGATAAAATTTACTAAAATTGATTCCTAATAAAATAGATAATAGTCTTGATAACAAGATGATTTATACAACAACAAAGAATTGAGATGTTATAAAAAATCTACAAATCTAGAGGAGTGGCTTAAAAAATAAACAAGTGGAGTAGCATAGAATTTTAATTTCAATTCAAAGACACAATTAGATTGTGGGATTGAAAGATTTTGTCAGGCCAAGTGGTTGGTCAATACAAGAAATGAAATGGATTGAAATGGGAATATTTCTTCAAATCAACAAAATCATGTTCTATACCAGTTACATAAATTACATTGAGTGTCATGAAACTAGAATGGACATATTTATGTCAGATTTATTTTTACCTAATACTTGAGGTGAAGGATGCAAACATCTTTGATCTTCACTTCTATTGACAGATGGCCTAAAGTGTCATTCTTTATGGTTTCAAATTTCCTTTGTGGATAAGAATAATATCACACAAAGGATACCACTTATAAGTAATGGTAGAATTATTCCTACAAATACACACTCAATGTCTATTTTAGAGTTTGCCTGATAATTGAAGGAGTCAGCTGAAACTATTACCTCATAGAGATTTTCATTTGCTAACACTTTATACCAATAGGAGTTATGCTAATTGTCACATGTTTCAGTAAAAAGTAAATTCAAGAATATCATTCAATAATTCCTATATTTTTCAGTAAAAAAAAATTGAGAATAAAATTTAATGGAACACAAAGTCCAGAGCCTATTGCTTCTAACTTTACAAATATTTAAAAGGTCACCTAATTTTGTGTCAATAGAAAGGACTTCATGTCAACAATGGCAACACTAAAACTCCAAGACACATTGTACATAGGCTAGTATATATTACAAATCTGAGTATGCATTTCTAAGATGGGACAAACATAAAAAACATGTTTTCAAACCATAAGAGACATATCTATTAAGTAGATGACATTACATAACATATCCTTACTGGACATATCTTGGTAAAATTCAAATGGTAAATAAATACCCAGAGCCCTTAAAGGTAAAAATGACCCTTGATCAATCTATTTCTTATTTATTCAAACAAACAGAGTAGCAGTTAATTTGAAGAACATGCATAAAAAGTGTATTCATTCAGACTCAGAGTCACACAGAGAAACACCAGGATTTTTGGAAAAAGAATAAATACCTAGGGCCCTTAAAGGTAAAAATGACCCTTGATCGATCTATTTCTTATTTATTTAAACAAACATAGTAGCAGTTAATTTGAAGAACATGCATATAAACCTTATTCATTCAGACTCAAAGTCACACATAGAAACACCAAGATTTTGGCAAAAAGAAAAATAAAAATAGTAGAGGTTTCGTAAGTTTGGATTGTCTAGATTTGCAAGAATAATTAGAAACATAAAGATAAACAATCTCATTGATTTTAAAGATGCAATGGAATACCAGGTTGTACCAATTAATTTTTAATGTAAACAAAATACAATGTGGAGGTCATTCTATCTGTCACAACTTCTTGTATAGTTCAGAAATAAAATAAGGAACCTGAATTAACACCATTAATAGAAATGGAGAAGCGACAAATCAAGTGTACACTACAAAAATAATCCAACCCAACAATCGATTTACCTCTTAGAAAGCAAGGAAGAATGTAGAAAATTGTAGTGGTGTACGTATGTTAATGAAATCAGCAAGAAACGATGAACAAACACAAACCCTAATGAACAAAATAAATATAAATTATAAAGAGATAAACTACCGAATCATTTTTTTTAGGTATTTCTTGTGAAACCCTCTCCAGAATGAAATGAATTTATCGAATTCATTATTCCATTTTTGATATACCTCTCAGAGAAAATGGTAGTCTATATGGGAATATTGATAAAAGAAATAGAAATGATGAACACAATATCCATGAACATTTGGTGCCTTGATGGATGACCGTTCACATAGCTGCCAAATGCGGAAGCGGACACCTGGTGCACTTTTCAATGGACATGCAAGAGCTGGAACAAGCACACACGTAGGGAGGAGGACGAGGTTTTCCTGGCTTCAGAAAAGTTGTTATGTCGACGGTAGTAGGCAAGAAGCCTAAGTGGATGACAATATTCCGATGTGTGTGGGGCTAAAATCCCACACAGATAGTGCCTATGGGCTTAACTAGCAGTTGCAATTTTTTTTGGAATGCAACGACGAGATGATAGTTTAGGAGTTGAATTTTGCATGTTTTTTTGGAAAACTTACAGTTTGTATAAACACTGTGGCTGATTAATTCTAATAATCTTATTATCTGCTTTGTTTAGCCCATTATAAACTTATGTTTTACAGTTAGCTTTTTTACTTATGAAATTTTTATGAAACAATGCAAATTTGAGCTATGTAACAAATTCCATTATAGTTAGCTTTTTTAATTACAAATTGTCAAACATAAGGGGTAATTCAAACAACATTGAGAAACCATGTAATTTAAGCACACAAAAACAACATTGATGCTCCTCAATGTTGTTTGGAAGCTTTATCAATTTACTGCAACCTGTCATTTCTAGCTCTTCCAATGAAGGTAGGGGAATTTGAATGATCTTTGAATAACCTTCCAAGTGCATTCGGTACAAGGACTTAAATCAAGTTCTAACATAGATCCAAATTTTCTAGAAAATAGTGAGGTATATAATTTCACTATCCTCTTGTATCTAAACATTATGTCTTGTTAAGTAGATCTACAATTTTGTTAACAAATTTATATGTTAATTTTTAACAAATAACATATCTTATTGGTTATGTATGTAGGGGTAAGCAGTGGTGTTAGTTACACAGAGGAGATGATCAGAAACATGTTCATGGAGTGGTAAAAACTATATTCTTGACTGAGGACAAATATATATTTGAATCTCTATCAAGAAGTGTGAAACCATTCAAATGGAATGGAAAGTTTCAACAATTCCAACATAAAAATTACTTAATATATTTTGACATAGTAGTCAAAACTTGTTCGTCCTTCTCAAATCCTTGCTATAAACATATACATCTTCCCATGTGATGGTGTCTAGAAACAAAGATGTGTAAAATCATAAATAAAATCCATCTTCTTGGCTATCCTACTCATTGTGACCCTGAGAGGTTTCCTTACCAAAACTCCCTTCATTGCACTACAAAATAATTCCGAATGGATTTGTCTACTCTTATTTGAATAGCCAAATCAGTTCCCATCTTGTGAAAAATGAAATAGCATAAAGCAATAGTTCCTTACTAACAACTAAAAGTGTACAACATAAAAAGAAATTTTGAAATATGGACCTTTGAAATGTGGTTCAATGCAGAAAAAAAATTGGTTCGAACAAGGCCTACAAAGTTAAATCCTTAGGCCCCTCAATAATTTTTTAGATTGTTTCCAAAAATGCAGCTAGATCGGCACCATAAATAATCCTGTGATATGATGTTACATTGACTCAGGGGATAACAATAGAATGTCAATCAAGGGCCTTGACACACTGAATAATTAATGCCTATCAACTGAATGCATGTGTTTCAGTTTCAACTATAATTGTCAAGTTTCCCTGAACACAATGTTATTCCATATTAAGGCCAAACAAAGCTTGCGTTCACCATGACTACTATGTAAAAAATTTCTATTAACACATTTAGATGAACAAATCTCTATGGTAACTGCTATTTAGCTTAGCAAATATCATAAAACATATATAATCTAATACTAGATTAATTATCTTAACCAAAATATCAGATTGTCTTACCTACATTTGGTTTTTAACTCCAATTAATCCATCAACAGTTGCAACAATAGTTGGTTCAGATGCCCCCACAACCATAATTGCAACATGTTAGATGTAAATATATCAGAGAAAACCTCAAAGAAACCATCCCTTTCAAGACAAAAATTTTGCAAGCATACTTACAATGCTAGGAGGCAAAATTGCATCAAAATGATCCACACCAAACATGTCCAAATTGGACAATGTGAAATTCTTTGCAAATAGAATACTTGACTTAATAAACTCAAGAACAACCAATCAAATGCATGTAAAATTTGTAAAACATAAAAAGTGACCAATGGAAAATTTTTTGTTAACAAGACCAGATGCTACAGACAAGGAGATGAATTAGTGAGCAGTTATATATAACTTTAAAATCCAAATCCATCACTTGAGAAAACATGTCGTATATTTCTGAGGTTGCAGTTGCTTGGCTTGAGCCTTATCAAATGGTTCCTTCCATTTATTGGAGAGTATAGATATCAGCCTAAATAAAAAACATCAATTCTACATAGCTTAATCAATGCACTCAATTGTATTATAAATGTCATCCATGAATGAAAGCATGGGAATGGTTTGCCTTACAGGTATTTAATACCCTTAATTCAAAAGTAGCCTCCAAACAATAATCTAAAAATGAACTATGTTATTCAGTCTAGTTCTACCATAATGACCTTGACAATGATAAGCATGAGAGTATTTTCACTTACAGGTCTTTAATATCCTTTCAAAAGAAGCCTCCAAAAAAATGATCTTTTCATCATAGTGTGATGCAGAGAAATGCCTCTACCAATGCAAGTTAGATCTAAAAAAGAACTAATTTTATATACAGAGACAAAAAATGAAGATAATGGTTCCATGTTGTCTGATAAAATGTACAAACAAACAAAAAAATTCTGCACTGTGTTTCACTTAACAGAATCTTAATTGTTTACAAAAATATCGGTGAAGCTTCTCATCTCCTTTTCTCATCCTCTTCATACCTACTAAAAAAGAGAGCCTTATTTTACTATACAAAGAGAATACCACAACCCTATTGGAGATTTGCCAGTAAGCTAGTGCTGACTATATGTTTGTCATTGATGACAACATATGGTAAGTAGGATGCGTTGAAGACTTATGCAGTAAGCTTTGAGTATATGTTGCATGGACATGTTATCAACATGATATCATGGACGCAGAGGTTAACTATTAGTACAGACAGTTATATAGCTACTTGTGTCAGCAGTGTTCTTGATAGAGTTACAAGAAGTGTTCTATGGGTGCTTGTTTGTACAGTCATCATGGAGCCTTGTGCCTTTGGATATGTGATGAAGACATGTTAGTTATGTTACATTCATGGACATAGAGTCTGATGATCAGTATAAGTGAAGTTATGCTGTCGCTATTCAACAGTAGCAGTTTCCTGTGTTTATTCAGAAGAGCCGACATATATTTTATTGGTTTTGGAGTTGCACCTATCAATTCAGTATGCGCCCTTGGATTAGTGCTTGGAGAAGAGTTATTAATGTTCGGTTAAGAGCACATGATGTAATTCATCTTGTGGAGAAATTTTTAGTTACTTTGGTAGAGCCGACAGTGTGTAGCGTGCGTCTACACTTATTATTATTGGACAGGTCCCAGATTGTGTTGTGTGGTTAATAGAGCCAACAAAATTATTATTGGAGTATGTTATGGTTTCTCTAATATGATTTCAAGGTGGTTCTAATAAGTTGACTTGATTATATCATTTAGAGGAAATATATTTATAGGAAGTCATTTGTGATTGCTAAAGTGTGGTCCAGAGTTGATTGTAAAGAGTAGAGCAGAGTGTGCGAAGTATTGAGCCATCAAAAGAAGGTCTATCTAACCAAATAAAGTATTTGTGCTATACATTGGAACTGATCCAGACATCAGGTCAAAGCACAGTTCACCAAGATCCAGATATAGTGTGTATCTATTACTCAGAAGGTTGTAGCCTTCACCCTTTGAGCAGTGTTCTCTCAGATAATGCGTCCTCACCTCTAACAGGGTTAATTGTAAAAGACTCCTAACAGGGTCTGACCCTTGAAAAGGTCTAATGTAATTAATACATTGTAAAGCAAATCCTAACAGGGTTAAGGATCTTCTAACAAGGATCATAAAACACTAGTACAAAATATTAGTGGATGTCAATTCCCACTGGGGTTTTTACCTATTTGGGTTTCCCTGTAACCAAAATATTGTTGTTGTGTTCAAGTGTTCTCTCATTGTATTTATGCTTTATGTTTACGTATACTTAATTGGATAAAGAATTGAAACTTGTAGATAACTGATTCACATGCCCCCCCCCTTCTCAGTTATCTCTTGGGACTATTCCTAACAATTGGTATAAGAGCCAAGTGCCTCAGAGAGAAACTCTAACAACTTGAGGTTGATCAAATGGCATTCTTTAGAAAAGAAAGTCCTAAGTTTGATGGAGAGAATTATATTGATTGGAAGGATAAGATGGTGACACATTTACAATGCATTGCTTTTGAAGTTTTTGATGTAACTATCAAAGAAGTCAATATCCCTACTTTAGAAGACCTTGCAAAGGATGATGCTACTAAAAAGAAAAATGAATTGTTTCATCAGAATGCAATAGCCAAAGAAGCCCTTATCAGCGTCCTATTGGATAGTGAGTTTTCAAAAATAAAGAAAGTAGATATAGCCCACAAAATATGGAAGTACCTAGAAGACATATTTGAAGGAGACAAACAAGAAAAGGATGCACACAAAAAAACTTGGAAGAAAAGATACAATGTATTAGAGATGCTACGTGAAGAGAACATCAGAGCTTACAACCAAAGGATTAATGAAGCAGTTGCAGGGATCAGGAACAATGGTGGAGAGATATCAGAAGAAGACACTATAGATAAATTGATGAACACTCTCACAACAGAATATGAAAACAAGATCAACATACTTGATGAGACCATGCAGCTTACATCAAATTTCAAAAGAGAAACCTTGATCAGCAAAATTTTAGCTTTTGAGATTTCAAGATTGAAGATAGAATCTAAAAGTGAAACAACCTTCAAAGCTTCGATTCATGGCAAGAAATCTGTAAACACCTCTGGTAATTTTGATGATGATAATGAAGAGAAAACACTAGATGATTTCATTGCTATGATTGCTAAAAGAGAAAAGAAAGGAAAAGGAAAATATGAAGGTCAATTACCATTCAAATGCTTTTCATATAATAATATTGGTCACTTTGCATCTAAGTGTCCTACAAGAGTTAAAAAAATCAACAATAACTACAAGCCTAAGTATACAAAGGAATGTTACTATGGTTGAGATAGAGTATCAGATGAAGAATCAAGAGAAGAGGAGATTGGATTCATTTCTCTTGAAGATGAAAATAATTCACAAGAGGTAGCATTGATTTCACAAGCAGACATCAGGACAGATTGGATCATTGACAGTGGTTGCTGACATCACATGACAAGTGACAAAGATAGATTTGTTCATTTGGACAGATACAAATGTGGCATGGTCAGATTTAGAGATAACACTCCTAAACCTATCATTGGTATAGGAGCCATCACCCTGGATGGAAAGAATAGCATTGATGATGTTCTTTATGTTGATTGTTTGAAACATAATCTACTGAGTGTTGGGTAGTTGCTTGACAAAGGCTATAGATTGGAGTTCAATGGAAACAAGTGTATCATTAACAACAAAGAAGGAGAAAAAATTGCATCAGGTTCAAAGACTAAAGGTAATGTTTTTCAGCTTAATCCATAAGCAAGTTGTTTTATTGCTAAGGTAGATGATAGTTGGCTATGGCACAAAAGACTATGTCATATCAATTTTGATAACAAAGTAAAGATTAGTAATGTTAAGGCAGTAAGAGACCTACCTAGCATAGAAAATCCAGTTGATACTATATGCAAGGAATGTGTAATGTGAAAGCATGTGAGGAATTCATTTAGGAGCAAGCATAATTCAGTAGAGAACAAGTTGGATTTGATTCATATGGACCAAACTCAAACAAGATCATACTATGGTGAAAGGTATTTCATTTTGTTTGTAGATGATTATTCTAGAATGATGCGGGTTGAGTTCTTGAAAGATAAGTCAAAAGCATTTGAGAAGTTTAAAATATTCAAAGATGAGGTTGAGAATGAATCTGGACTTAAGATAAAATGTCTAAGGTTGGATAGAGGAGGAGAATTCACCTCTGACAGATTCTATGAGTACTGTGAAGAAGATGGCATAAAGAGATAGTTAAGTGCACCTAGAACACCTCAGTAGAATGGGATTGCAGAGAGAAGAAACATGATTATCCTTGACACAACGCGCACCATCATGATTGAAGGAAAAGTTGCACATACCTATTGGAGAGATGTGGTCAATACAATAGTCTATACAATCAATAGAATACGATTAAGGCCTGACACTGACAAGACACCTTATGAGTTATGGTTTGGTAATTTTTTCACATTGAAATACTTTAGAATCTTTCGAAGCAAGTGCTACATCAAGAGGGATGAAGCAATAGGAAAATTTGATGCAAGAAGTGATGAAGGTATTTTTCTTGCTTACTCTACTAAAAGTAAAGCTTATAGATGTTTTAACTTAAGATTGAAGAAGATCATTGAAAGTGCTCATGTTAAGATTGATGAAAAGTTTATGGTTCAAGAAAGATATCATGATTACTCACCTATGATTGAAGAAGAACCTAGACCCTCCACTAGTGAGACAGTTGTTGAAGAGATGTTTGATAGTATCAATGTATTGGTCAATGACCCTGAATCAAGTGAAGAAGAAACTCAGAAGGAAGATGAGACAATATCACCTAAAATTCCAAAGTTTACATCTAGAAATCATTCCAAGAATGACATCATTGGAGATCAGAGCGGAAAAATCCTAACAAGATCACAAGAAAAGAATTTAGCTAGCATTGAGGTGGTATGTTTACTATCTCAGATTGGACCCTTAAGTGTTGAAGATGCATGTAATAAATTAGATTGGCATGATGCTATGAAAGAAGAACTAGATCAGATCATAAAGAATGATACTCGGGAACTAGTCCCAAGACCTAGTGATAAGAATGTGATTGGAACAAAATGGATATTTAGAAACAAGATGAATGAAGATGGTACAATAGTAAGAAACAAAGAAAGGTTAGTATGTAAGGGATATGCACAAAGAGAAGACATTGATTATTTAAGACATATTTGTACCTGTGAGTAGATTAGAAGCTATTAAGTTGTGTCTAGCTTATACAACAATCAAAAACTTCAAAGTGTATCAGATGGATGTCAAGTCAGCATTCTTGAATGGAGAGATAAAAGAAGAAGTATACATTGAGTAGCCAGAAGGATTCACCTTATCAGACAGACCTGATATGGTATGCAGATTGAAGAAAGCCCTCTATGGGCTTAAGCAAGCCCCTAGAGCATGGTATGAGAGACTGGATGGCTATCTAACAAAGATTGGATTCAAGAATGGAGTGGTAGACTGTAATCTATTCATAAGAGAGACACTGAAGGTTTACTACTTGTAGCTATATTTGTTGATGACATTATCTTTGGAGGTAATGACAAACTTAGTGTTGAATTTTCTAAGGAGATGAAAAGAGAATTTGAGATGAGCATGATTGGACCTATCAAATACTTTTTGGGATTGAATGTGCAGTGGACAGAGAAATGTATTTTCATTAATCAGTCCAAGTATGTGAAAGAGATATTAAAGAAATTCAAGATGGATGTGTTGGCATGTGGTGTTTTGGAGTACTTGAGATCTTCTAAGGGTTGTCATTTATGGAAACACTTATGATATTATGATCTCATGTTTTGGAGATTTCACTGGACTCATAGTCATGAAAATGACAGTCTAGAATCAGGAAGATAGGGTACAGTGCCACAGTTTTGGATAGCGATGAAGACATAAAAGGTATTATGGCTTGTGAGGTTAAGTGAAGGTATTTTGGGATATGTACATGCTTCAGTTAAGATCGCATGAGTTTTGGATAACTGGTGTATGAGATACAGTGTTCGGAAGGTATGCGAAGATAGTAAAATTGTATATCAGGGTACATGAACAGTTGCAAAGATTAAGGAAAGAATAATGGATATGATAACATGCTAAGTCATGTAAACAAAGTATAGTGCCAAATATTTGGTAATATAAAAGTGCCGATTCCATACATATCATTTGCACAAGTTTCTATTATGTTTTGTATGACATTTGTGGAGCTGACTGGAAGGCTAATTTTGTATAAATATAGATTTCTCTTGTGAAAGAAAATGATATGGATGATAGAGAATAAGTTTGCAAAAAGTATAGCAAAAGTCAGATGCGAGATCAGTAGGAGGCAGAGCTATAACTGATACTATCTAAGCAAGATAAGTGCTTGTATTGTTCCCCTTTTGTGAACTATTTTGGGACAGTATTAATTGTAAGAGCAGTGTGCTCACCACCTTTAACTAGGTGTTTTGTATGCCCCTAACAGGGTTTTTGTAATCCTCTAACAAGGAAATGTACTATGTAACAATTAGCACCTAACAAGGCTAGATCTCTTAGTAGGGACATTATACTTTATTGCATATTTGTGGGTACCACCCCCATCGGGGTTTTCCCTTTAATTAGGGTTTCCTCGAGAACAAATCATGGTGTCATGAGTAATGTGTTATGCTTATATGTTCTTTTCATTTCTGCATTACTTTGGATTGTTTATAATATTTTAAAGTTGAAAAAAAAGTTTTGTAATACTGATTCACCCTCCCTCTTAGTATTACCTAATCCTAACAATTGGTATTAGAGCTTTTGGCCCTTTGAGAGAAAGCTTAACATCTTAAGGGGGATCAGAATGGATTAAGAAGACTTTCAAGTAAAATTTAAAGCTACACTTGAGGATTTGGATAAGATGAAAGCTGAAAATGGTGAACTAAAATTCAAATTAAGAAGAGCAGAAGGTTTCATGAGGAAACTTAAAGAATAGCTTGTGACTATAAAAGATCAGAGACAAGACCTTATGGAGAAAATCAAAGAAAGTTCTGACGATGACACATCAGACAAAGTAAAGATGCTGGAGCAAGAAAAAGAACAAATCAATCTCTTGATGATCAAGGAGATTCAGAATGAGAAGGATGAAAGAAATAAAGTTGAAGATTCACTAAAGCAAGCCAACCTTTAGATAGATAATATGAAGACTGAACTTGACCATTACAAAGATAAATATCAAGAATTGGACAACTACAATTAGATCATAAAAGGTGAACTCACTCAAGCCAGACTACTCATTGAGGATTTACACATAAGAAATGAAAAGAATAATGAACAAAGAACTAAAGGTAACATAAGTGGATCCAATGAAGCTGGAAGTTCAAAAACTCAAGAAGAACCAAATGAAGCTAGGAATGAGGAAAAATCTATTCCAAATGAAAGAACTACAAATGAAGATTATAGAGAACAATTTAGACCCTTGATAGGTAGATGCTTTGGATGCAACAAAGTCGGTCACATGAAAAGAGACTGTAGAAGTAATGGTAATTCTAAACCCTTTACTAGCTACTATTTTAATTGCTATGAGTATGGACACAAAAAGGCAGATTGCAGAAAACATGATCAATCTAGGTATAAGAAAGACTATATCAGAGAAGAAACTGTAGCGAAGATTACATGTCAGAAATGCAATAACTTTGGACACACAGCAAGGTACTGTAAGCTATAGACTAGTCAAGACAGAAGAGGACCACCCATCTATTACAAATGCAATAATCTAGGTCACATTACGAAGTTTTGTAGATATAATGGAGATAACAACAGAAGAGGACCAAGAAAATTCAATGAACCTAAAACTCCACCACCTATAGTCATAAGGAAGAATATTAGTGACAATGGTAAAAGCCTAAATGATTACATGAGTGAAAACAAGAAAGCAGAGAATGAAAAAAATGCCAAGTAAAAGTTCTAAATAAGGCAGTGGTTTAGGGAGAGACAGCTTGTGATGCTATGTCTTCGCAAGATGAATTCTTTGAGGCATCAGCCTAGAAGGCCTCATGGCCTCAAGGAGTGCAGTGGATGAAGACAACAGAAAATATCTAGCCCCTGTATAAGAGGAATAAGCTCGTGCGAGCTTATGTATGATATGTATAGATGAGGGATAACTTTAGTGGCAAATATTTGCCAATTGGCAAATTTCACTCATCGGGGACCCAAAATTTGGCGAAAAAAATTAGACTTTCGAGGTGGCCATGTCGCCCGCACTTTATAAAAATTGGGTCCCATGCATAGGCAAATCGCCAATAGTGACATGGAATTATTTTTATTTCAGCAATGACTTCGCCAATCGAATTAATTTTTCCACACAATAAATTGAATATTTTCGCCTACAATTTCCTAAGCTTGTCTTAATCGATGGTCATATTCGCCAATATGCAGTCAAAATTTAAGTTAGAGTACAGGTTAAGTACATAGTTTTGACATGTGTCTCTATTTTAGACACTTTCAATGAGACTTTATGCCTTTTAAAACTTTGGCCTGAAATAGATTTGACACATCTATTCCAGAGACTTTCAGGGGAATCTTTGTGTCCTTTAAAACCTTGGCCCGAAATAGAACTCCTGTCATTGATCTCGGATCATCAAACGGTTAGAAAATTAGGGTTATCTCCTATCAGGAGATATAAAATTAACTCAGAGTACCTTAATAAAATAATAAAATCCATTTTAGCTTCCGGTGGCACTGCCCCCTCGATCCCGCCCTGTATCACGATAGGGGGTGCCCCCGTTAAATAATGATGATTTCTAGGTAGGTTCCTGTCATCGTGATTTTCTTCAATAATGAAAGATTCACCAATATTTTATAGAATTTTCCTTTCAAATCGCCAGTACAAATAATATTTTTTCCTTTCAAATAAAAAAATTTGCCAACAATATTTTTTTTTTTTACCCAAAATAATGTAGGATTCGCTAGGATTTTATACTTTTTCTAGGGAGGGGGTTTCTTAAAGTTTTCCCTGGTACAGATATCCTTGAATTTGTGGATGAGATCGCAACACTTGAAGATTCATCTTCTATGTTCGCAAGTTTTGCATTGACTGGACAACATGCGAAGTTGAGCTACCTATGTTTAATGCATGCACTCAACTTGTGATGAATAAAAGACTTGAAAGACCTCATTTTTCCACCACTTTTTGATCAGTGACTAAGGAGAGCAGAAGTGTGAAGGCAAAGTAGTAATCTAGCAAAGAGATTTTGTGCTCGCGTAAAGACAAGCATCAGATTTGTGCGTATTTAAGGTATTTAGACCTAATCTCTTTAAAATTCATGGATGCACCAATAATCTATGATGTGGTAGACAGACCTAGGTATAAGTTCAAAAGGCATCCATACAAATCCTATGAGGATGATCCGGAAGGGGCATTTTCCCAAACCCCCATAGGTGTGTTGTAGGTAGAGGATATTAGGGCATACATACACTACAAGTATGAGATTATTGGGGAGGTCAACATCTTCTATGATTTGAATGGTATGATAGATGTGAATGGGTCTTTGATAGATGAATTCAAACATTTGAAAGACTTGTCAATACTTAAGCTAACCCGTTTCACTGAATTCACGGAAATCGAATGGTTCAAGATCATTCTGAGTAGAGTTCATGATTAGTTCCTGTGGATAGGAGATCAACTAGTAAAGATATGTGCTCAGTTGATTCATGATATGACAGGGCTTGATAATGAAGGAGCCCTACCTGTTAGTGAGAAAAATCTAAGAAAAGATGCTAAAACCCTCATGCACTCCAAATGGGACAAGAGGGCTATGACTGTAAATGATATATAACTTCAAGATGTCAGATTTGTAGCAATGATTATTGGCTACAAGTTGTTCCACAATTCTAGACTTAGTTTTGTATCAGCTGGAGTTGTCATGATGGCTTACATAATGGTTAAAGAAAACAAATGGTATAACATTTGTGAAGTTCTGGCACAACAGTTTTTGGAAAATGTTAAGGTCATTAAGAAGGACAAATCCAAGGCATTCAGGTTTGGGTCACTACTAATTCATATGTACCTTCATATTATTCACAATTTTCTTGGTATGCATCCTAGAGCATGGAAAGACAATGAACCCACTGGTCTACAAATCTTAGTATTATAGAAGGTAGAAAAAGGATTGGATCGATGGAGAACTGTTTGGCATGATTAAGATCTTGCAGAGGCAGATGAAATAAAGATATAGAATTCCTGAAAGCCTAGTAGGAAAATATGAGGACACCATCTATTTCATGGTTGAAATTGATTGTGTCTATTTTGAGGCAGTTAAGCCTAGAACCAAATGGTGTTATCCTATGGGATATGAGGTAAGTGTTGAAGTACTATCTATGCAAGTAGAACATGTATTAGTAGAAGAAAAGGATCCCACTCAAGAAAGATGGGGTATATATAGAGAAAAATATGAAAAAGTTAGAGAAGAACAAGAGAAAGTAACAAGAAAGAGGAAAGTCAGCAAGATAGTGGAATAAATTACTGGGAAGGTAGGAATCACAAAGAAGCAGTATTTGGACTTGAAGAACAAGCTGGAGGCATCTTCCAGTATTGCCACTGGTTCACCCATCTCATTGGAAATAGAGAAGACAGGTACCACTGATAACTTCATTGATTTATCAGTTCCCCAAAAGAAAGAAACACATGAAACTATGACTACAAAGGTTCCTAAAAGATCATCTAGGAATGTCAGTCCAAAAGAAAAAGAAATAGAGGTGAAGAGGAAGAAAAGGTTATAGAAAAGGAGGAAGAGAAAATGATTCAAAATAATCCACAAACCTTGTGGAAATCTGATATGAAATCAATACAGAAGAGGTTTATCAAAGATGGAAATTTAACATCTATAAAAAGATACTATGAAAGATATAGCCTTGAGGATCATGCAATCATTGAGGACACTATCATTGAGCATTTGTTAATTTTCAAAAGGAATTTGTTGGAAGTTGAATCCAGTGTTCCCAAAGAACTATACAACAAGCTAGAAATTAGAAAAAAGTTAGCACATTCAGAGGATGAGAACATAAGAAATCAAACAATTGATGATATGTTGCCTATTGTGTCTATTCAGGAAAGAGAAAGAATCATAAAGCACTAAAACCTCTTTTAAGAGCAAAAACTAGAATAGTCAAAATCATGGCTAGAAGATACGATGAAGTAATTGAAGATACCCAAAAGGCATTAGATGAAGTTTTAATGCAAAAAATGCCTAAAAGGGAGTCATCGCCTAAGATTGATAAACCTATGGCCTTGGGTTTAGGAGAGAGTTCACAAAAAGTAGATAAGAGTGCTCAAGTAAACTTGCAACTAGACTTATTTGTCACTGGTGTGCCTATTAGCCTTGACACTTCGCAGGATATACATGATCTATTAATGGACAAGATGGATAGTGTGATGGAATTCAAAGACCAGGAATAGACAGAAGAGAGGAAATCATAAGAAAAACAAGTAGAAAAAGTACAGGAGAAGGAGTTACACCAAGAAGGACATCAAGAAAAATAACTGAAGGTAGAGGAGACCACTAGAATTAGACTCAATTCATCCCTATTGTTGGCAAGTGTTGCCAAACTAGTAAGTTCTGATGTGGACAACATGGATGAAGATGAACTGATGAGACTCTCATTCATGGCATTTGCTAAAGCTAAGGAGAGATCAGCCCAGAAAGGAGACAAAAGAGCCAAGATAATGGGCAGAGCAGTAGAAATAGTAAAAAAGCTACTACCCTCTCCACTTATCCTAAAAGAAAAGGATGTGTATGCACCCAAAAATGGTCGCCTAGACTTTGGGCCCCATTTATTTGATTTATCAACCCTGAATCATTTTGATCAATAATCAATATTTTCAACATTATCAATTTCTTGATCAAATCTTAATTTCGATCATATATTGAATTTTTATCCTATAGGATAATTATTTATCCTAAGTCTTTATTTGATTAAAAGGAATATTTCCTCCCCTTTGATTAAATAAAAAGCCCCGCCTTTCCTCTTGTCCTAAGTTGCACAAATAAAGCATTATTCCTATTTTAAAAAAAAGGAAAAAAACACTTTTGTCTCACATGGACACAAAGTCAATTCCTATTGGAGGATAATTGTGCACACGGATCGCTCCTCTTTTAAGCTCCACCGTCGATTAAGACTTTTGCCTCTTAATCTCAATGGTCCACTCCTTTGCATTTCTTATAAAAGGAAAACTCTCTCCTTCATTTTCATATCACGTTTTATGCTAACCTTATGCTGTAGGAATCCTTGAAGACTTTGAAGCTTTTTAGAGATCATTGGTGCATCCGACCTTATATTTCTTCATTTGCTTCATAGTTTAGTTTACATTCTTACATACTAGTTTCATTTTCATGACTTTCATAGCTTAGTTTCTTTCATGCAATAGCATAATTTCACATAGCTTAATAGGAGGGATTTGTAACACTTGTTCTTTCCATTTCATAGCTTAGTTGCATTGCATTTTCATTTCTCTAGACTAGTTTGCATTGCATTTTCATAGTGATTCTTGAGGATATTGGAACTCTTTCCCTTGTCCTCATTTGAATCTCTCATTGTGTGGTTGACTAGCAAGGTCACAAGCTTGTAGCTCTAGCTAAGAGCAAATACATCATAGTCCCTTGCAACTCCATGCATAGAGAGCTATGAGCCGCTTTGTGAGGCCTCATTCTTGAGCAACCTTGCATGTAATGGTTCATAGAAGTACACCATTTTAGTGTGTATATTTTTGGCACCGTCTGTGGGAAGAGTAGATAGGCTTTGTCCTTTAGTTTCTTGCATTTTCATCATTTTTTGGATTATTTTTCAAAAATTTTGCAGTCTCTGGTTTTTTGTCTCAGAATATCGCACGATACTTCTCAGGTATATCGTGCGATATACCTTACTATACAAGTATGACACTTTTCCCCAGAGAAGAATCGCCTATCAGTATTAAGGTATATCGCCTGGTGTCATGCGAAGTATCGCCCGTGTATAGAGAAGTATATCGCCCGAACTGAGGTATATCACGCGAATATAGGAAACTGTATCACATGATACTGGTGACGTTTGAGGTATATTGCCTGATCTGACAGAGACCTGCGGTTCAAGTTTTATCATCCAAATTTGATCATATTTAGTTTGCTGGTTTACTTTACTGTATTTAGATAGGTCTAACCTGCATCTCTTAGCTTAGGTAAATCAGTTTCTTGCAAATATTTTCATTTAGATTTTGGATTTTGCTAACCTTGTGAGTCTAACTAGTTGTGGTTGTAGGTGCCTTTGCTTAAGAAGTTTTCCAAAAATCGCATGTCAAAGAGGGCTACTAATGGTTTTTGCAGGGCTACCCAAAAAGCATAAAAAAATAGAATAAAAATCTTGCTTGTTTATTTGCTTTCCTTTTAAGTGTGGCAAAAACTAGTTGTTTCATTTATTAGGAACTTTAATACCTTGTGAAAGAGATTTTGAGGTGGTAGGAGAAGTATGCTCTTCACCTTTAGGTGAATCAGAAAATCTTGACCCATTTTAAGGTTTTGGAAGCAAGGGAGTAATTGAATCTCTTTGCTTGGTGTGTTTGGGAGAAGTTTTTGAGATAGGGGAGTATGCTCTTCACCCTTGAGGTGAACCAAAAACCTTGAACCTCAAAAATTATCCATTTTTTTTTAGTTTAGGAATCCTTTAGCTGGCCTGCTCTTGAGCAATCAAGAGGAACGACTCAAGTGGGGACAACCTTGTCATCATTTTCCTTGGTGGCGAGTGATTCCAACTCACTATAATCTCAAAGCTATCAAGGACACCAAAAACCTTGGTAGATGTAACACTTGTTTTCGTTTGATGTGAGTAGCTCATGGGATTGCGACCATGGGGAAAACATTGAACAAGAATGCTTAAGGTACTCTTGAGGCTACGAGGTCCGAGTCCTCTTTGAGGAGCAAGAGGGGTGTTATGAACGAAAATCTTTATTAAGAACCATTAGATAGAAGCCACCTTGTTTAGCCGCTTATCTTCTTAGTGCAAGGATTGATCCAAGTGATTTACCTGGATCACCTTAAGATACTCACCATATGTGTCCCTTTGGTTGTGTTGTTTGACACTTCCACGACAAAGCCAATATCTCTCGTGGGTAACCACTTGGTGTGAGGCAAGGGGGCATCAAGTTGTGGGCTAAGTTGGTAAGTATTGAGCCTTGACCTTTTTAGAATAGATTTGCTTGAATTGTCTTTGGTTGTGTGATGCCAGTGTAAATGTTCTTACATACAAACAATCGGTAGCATTCATAGGGTGCTTTTTCAATTCTGATATCACAAGTGTTTGTCTTGGCAAGGTTGCTTTTTCCCTTGTTTCAAGTGTTTGAGACATGTTTGATCCCTCACTATTTGCAAACCTGCCAAAATTCTGTTGATATTGTGATTGAAATCGAAAATATCAACCCTCAGACCGAAAATTTTGACCAAACAAACCCAAAAATGTAAATTTTACATAGTTCTGGTCAAGAGTTAAGCAATTTTGCAATAGTATCGCGTCCTTTAGAGTGAAATATCATGCGATACTTCGCGGGTCCAAAAAAGTATCACCTTCTTTGAGAGGAAATATCACGCGATAGTTCACCTCGGATAGACTATCGCCCGACTTGCCTGGTGTTTATCACTCGGCTATTGTAAGGTCTATCACCTGGTATAAGGTGAAGTATCACCCAGTTGTAGGTGTATCACGCCGGTAGCCCAGGGTATATCGCCTAGTTAATTTCTGTCGTGCATGCAATTTGATCAGTTTCCATTGCTGTTAGTCAGGTTAGGTCTTGGAGTAGGCTTCTTTCTCTATCGTTTGAGACCTGTCTTGACTCTACATTTCTAGTTTTAGTCCTTCAGGATAGCATCATCTGATTTACGAAATCACTTTGGGAATAATTATCAAATTAGAAGGCCATTCTTGGTGCCAAGGTTCATCTCTAGGATTGTCAGCTACATTCTTGGAAAATTTTAGTGCTCTTATTGTCCAAATCGCTTTCATTTAAATCTCGATTTCAATTATATTTTGGCCTAGTCCAACCTCCTGGTTCAAAAGTGCAAGGGTAGTCACCCTTTGATTTGAAGCACCTCTTTGACAGTGTTGGTAAAGCCCCTTTTCTATCTTTTCATTTCTCTTTGGACAATAGAGGACTTTGATTATCTTAGTTTGGTGCTGACACTTTGAGAGGTCATCTTATCATTGAGAGTATCTTTCTTTCATGTCAGTTACAACAAGGTACCAAGTCAATCAAGGGAAGCGACCCCCTGTTGCCTTTAGCCAGTTACCACCAGTTAAGACTCGTCGACAGCATAAGGGAAAAGGACCCCTTTTTGATCAATCACCTAAGAGTGAATCTGATGTTTGTTTTAATCCAAAAGCTAATCCTAGTGAAGTGAGCACCTCTTTTGTACCACTTTCATCAAGCATGGACATGAGTTACACTTTCACTCGACAACAAAGAGAAGCCATAAATCAAACTCTTAAGGATATCTTCCAACGGCATAGGAGAGAGTACGGTGGTTCTTCTCATGCTAGTCCAACCGGGTCACCTCCCAATAACGCGAGGTATTTTGATGCTCACCAACGAGCTGAGAGACATCATAAGAAAACTCACTTAGATTCAGGGTCACAGCACGAGGACTAGAACAACGAATTTAGTGATCACCACATAAACGCAACCAATGCAATAAGGCATTTGAGACCATCCTCTCCACTTAAAGATACCTCTCGATATGCAAATATGAGATTAAAAAGCATTGAGAGGGAGAAGCAAACCTATTTGGATGAACAAGCTGCTAAAAAGGAGAAATTTAGACAACTAGAAGAAGAGGAACGTGCATTATTGGACATCAGGAAGAGAGCTGCCCAAGAAGAAGAAGATAGACTCTATGCACAACAACTCCAAAGTTGATTCAATGGGAGGGGAACCAATAGTGGGACCAAATCACCCCCATCTACCCCTTCGCCAAGTCCTAGAAGAAGATCAAAGACACCCTCACGATCCCCGAGCCCTAGAGGAAGAAGGGCTTCAAGATATGATCATCATAGGAGATGATCACCTCATAGGCATTCAAAGCAACCCTCCCAATGAGCACATCATGGCTCACAACATGGAGGAAGTTATGCCAAATTTGATCATATGGATTTTATGACTATGCAACAAAAACCATCCTTTCAAGCATATGTAGAACAATATGTGGAACAAAACAAGGATCAATTCTTGGAAAGCCTTATCAACAAAGGTACTAAAGTTTCATATGATTTTGACGTCCACCAAAAGATTAAGAAACATAATCCTTCAACCAATGAGGTGATCATGCAAATGCAGAAGGATATAGAAAGGATGAGGGCTCCTAAGAGCACATTTAATTTGGACTCCATATGTCCCAACCTGATTGACAAGAGTGTGGTGTTGGTTGAGTTCCCTAAGAAAGTTGAGTTTTCAACCTATGACAAATATGATGGTGTTGGTGACCCTCATGACCATGTTCAATAGTTCTACATAATGAGATTTTCTTTTCATCATGAAGACTCCTACTTGATGAGATTATTTTTGAGAAGTCTCAAAGGTCAAGCCATGGAGTGGTTCACCAACCTTACTCCTCCAGTAAAGTCATTTAAAGAACTCGTCGAAATATTTGTTCAACATTTTGCTTATAATCTATCAAGGTCAGTCACAATGCTTGATTTGTGCAAGCTTAAACAAAATCAAGGAGAACCTTTTGTCACTTTCCTACAAAGATGGAGATGTTTGTGCTCAAAATATCCAAGGACAATTCCTGAGGAGGAAAGAATAGACATCATTGTGAGTAACTTAGTGCCGGAATTAAGATATGAGGTAAGAAAGATACCTTTTAATTCTTTTGATACCATGGTAGAAGTGGCATGTCGCATAGAGGATGTCCTAAAAGAACAAGAAATTTTGGCTAAATCCACTAATAACAACAATGGCCAAAACAAAAACAATAATGGTTATAAGGACAAAAAGAACTCCTATTGGAACAAGAATAAACAGGTGGTCAATGACGGAGTTGTTGACTCACCACAACCTAAGAATGAAGGAGTTCTTAATCTCTCTAATGCAGTACAACCCATGAAGCTGCAAGCATCCTCGGGACAACAAGAGAACAAACCCAAGTATCAAGGGAAACCTAAGAAGGAAAAGAGACAATTCACCAAACTTGGGGACTCCTATGCAGACATTTTCAAGACACTAATTGCTCATAATTTGGTGCAACCTCAGGATCCTGCCAAGCACCGCATACTCGATCCTAAACCTCATTGGTGGGATGAGAAAGCCTTTTGTGTCTTCCACAATGGAATTGGACATGATATAGAAAATTGTTTTAGGCTTAAAAATCTTATCCAAGACCTCATTGAAAGTGGGCGATTACAAGTTGATGGTTTAACTACTAATGCGGATCATAAGGCTTTTAAAGAACCCTTGCCCAAATATGAGAAAGGGGAGAACTCTAACAGAAAGCATGGCAAGGCTGCTATCAACTATACCTACACAAATGCTGAAAATGTTATTAACATGCTTGAAGTGGCTGATGACAATATCAACATGATGAGAGGGAAAGATCCTTATGGATATGAAGTGGATTCAACTCCAATGTTTGATGAAGGACCCATTGTGGTGCTAAGAGGTCCTCACTCACGAAGGATGCCCCAATCCCTCAATGCTGTCACTAGGGTTCAGGTTCAAGCTCCCATTATTATCAGAGGTCCTAGCTCTAGCAAGTCTAAGCAGCCCATGTCCAAGGGTGTTCTTCCTAAATCTGCTGTTGGTCCTGATTCCAATTATAACCTTATTGACTAATTACAACGTACACCAGTGCAGATATCTATTTTTGAACTTTTAGAATTGTCCCCTAAGCATAAGCGTGTCCTTGAGGATGCTTTGGGAGCAGCCAATGTCCCTAACAACTTAGATATTGATCAATTCCAGAATATGGTCAACCATTTGGCTAGCCCTCATTACCTCACTTTCTCAGAAGAAGATGACAAATCCATCAGTCACCCACATAACTTGGCCTTACACATCGAAGTCATGATTCATAAAACCCGTGTCAGGCGTGTATTGATAGATGGGGGTACAGGGCTCAATATTTGTACCATGAGTTTGTTGAAGGCTCTAGGATATTCTGAAGAAGTCATTGACACAAGGAAAAAGATCACAATCAAGGCATATGATGAAGCAGAAAGAAGTTCTAAGGGATTGGCCTTTTTGCCTATCCGCATTGGTCCAGTAGAAAAGGACATCTTATTTCAAATTGTTGATGTTGGTCCTTTAGCCTACAACATTTTTCTAGGTAGGCCATGGATTCATGAAATGCAAGCAGTCCCATCAATGTATCACCAGTGTGTTAAGTTTCCCCATAATGGTGTAGAAATTTGCATACCTAGAGATAGTGCTTTGTCAGTTAATAACATTTCTGCTGGATCACATGTACCTTTGAATAGGGAAGCTGACAGCCCTAGTATTTCACTTGAACAATGCAAGCAGAAGTTTAAGACCATAGATCTTGGGATGGGAGATTATAAAGTCGATTCTTTTGCAAAAATGCTGATCTCTCCTAGGTCTTATGGGAAACCATCACCAAATATGAAACCTTCATCATCAGTAATGACATTATTTGGAAAATTTGTTGAGTCTTCGGTTCCTATTCAAGAAGAGAAAGAGGAAGTTGCCGTAAGGGACTGGATCTATCATAAGGAAAAATACCAACACAACAAGAGCTTTTCTCCTTCACCTAAAGCTTATGGGAGAGGGTATACGTTGGTTAAGAATATGGGTTATCTAGGATATGGTCCCCTTAGCCATAGGTTGGATGCTAAAGCTGAGCCTCTTAACCATACCCTTTTTGGATGAAAGAATAAGTCAACAGTTGGCTTAGGTTTTGAAAATAAGAAGAAGAAAGGTGTCCCTATCCCAGATGCGATGGATAGTGACAGTGATTCAGACTACACACCTGATCTTTCTAATTAGCAAGACATGTCTGATGATTAGGTTCCTTCAATAAATCTTCTTTGGGGAGATTCAAAAGATTTGATACTGGACGGTCCTACTATCCCAGCTACGACGGATAGTGACTATATGAATGCTCGATTGACAATGGAAAGTGTTGCTATCCTAGCTGCGACAGATAGTAACAATGCTAGCATTAGAGAAGGGGAAACCTTTCCCAACCTTGAGGCTTCTACATCACGAGGCCCAAATGATGATTCAGACACAGACTCACATGAGTACGAATGGGACTCACTTTCAGATGTAACAGTTGATTTGGACATGGATGTTGTCCATACTTATAGTACCGAACCTGATGTGACCAATGAGCTTAGTATAGGACTAGAGGATTGTACTCCTCAAATTGCCTTAGTGACTGACGCTTCGTTTGGTAGGACAAATCCCAACTCGGGTATCCTCAGAGGGGACTTGATGAATCCCGATTGTATGGTCATCAGAGATAACACCTTTCACATAAATAACATTGAACCAGTCATTGACCTACCCCTTGTTCACTATGACCTAATTGACTGGTCTCAGCACCATCAAGAGCTTAGATTCCTCACTTTTTAGAATGACTATGAACTTGCCTGCTATCCCAATGCTCTTGAACCTGTGGCTTCTTCCACTAGTGAATCGACAACAAGTATGACGAAGCCTGATATTAAGTACCTCAGTCTAAAAATAAAAGAAAAAGAAAGAAAGAAAAATAGGTCTGATGGCGAAAACCACTTTGTGGCGGTATCAGAACCAAAAATAGTAAAAAGAGATGATGTATCTGAGGGTGAAAACCTCTTTGAGGTGCCTAAGGATGGGGTACTTAATAACTTGCCAAGTTATTTTTAGGACAGATCATCAGTATTGATTGAGCCAACAAAACCAATTAATTTGAACATAGAAGAAGCTCCTCAAATAATTCATCTTGCTCAGTCTTTATCAGAACAAGAAACCAAGGCATATATACAATTCTTACAAAAGAAGAAAATTAATTTTGCATGGACCTATTCAGACATGCCAGGGCTTGACACAAAACTTATAATGCATCACTTATCCATAGCTCTAGGAGTTAAACCAGTGAAACAGAGACTCAAAAAAATGCATCCACATGTAGCTCTCCTTGTCAAAACAGAATTAGAAAAGCTTTTGAGAGCTGGATTCATTAGAGCCATCGATTATGCAGAATGGATCTAAAACATAGTACCAGTTTCCAAACATGATGGGTCCATTCGTGTATGCACAGATTTTAGAGATTTAAACAAAGCATGCCCAAAGGATGATTTTCCACTTCCAAACATTAACATGATAGTGGACATGACAATGGGCTATGAAATATACTCTCTAATGGATGGTTTCTCAGGATATAATCAAATGAAAATAGCTCCCGAAGACCAAGAGAAAATAGCATTCACATGTGCATGGGGAACCTATTGCTGGAACATCATGCCATTTGGGTTAAAGAATGCAAGAGCAACATACCAACGAGCTATGACCATAATTTTTCATGATATGATGCATAAGAACATGGAAGATTATGTGGATGATACCTTGGCTAAATCAAGAAAAAGGGATACACACCTTCCCGATTTGGAAGTAATTCTCGATCGCATGGAACAATTTCAACTCAGATTGAATCCAAAGAAGTGCGCATTTGGTGTCACCTTAGGCAAGCTTTTAGGATTTATAATATCAGCAAAAGGTATAGAGGTTGATCCCGAAAAGGTCCAAGCAATTTTAGATATGCCACCTCCAAGAAACATTAGTCAGATGAGAAGTCTTCAGGGACAACTCCAGTCAATTAGGAGGTTTATCTCACAGCTGGCAGATAGAGCACAACCCTTTAATAAGACGCTGCATAAGGGTGCTTCTTGTGTATGAAATGAGGATTGCCAAAAGAGCCTTGATCAAATAAAATAGTATTTAGCTAATCCTCCAATTTTGATGCCACCTATTCCTGGGAGACCATTGATTTTATACATTTCAGCAACAGAATCTTCCTTGGGGGCATTGTTGGCTCAATTAGATGATACTGGAAAAGAAAGGGCCATATACTAGATCAGCCGTACTCTAGTCTCCTATGAGATCAATTATAATAACATTGAGAAGTCTTGTCTTGCAGTGGTGTTTGCTTCTCAAAAGTTGCGACACTATATGCTTTCTCATACTATACATTTGGTTGCAAAAATTGATCCTCTTAAGTACTTGCTTAGTAAGGCTGCCCTCACGGGTAGACTTGCTAAATGGATGATGGTCTTAACTAAATTTGACATAGAGTACGTTGAAAGGAAGGCCATCAAAGGGAAATCTATTGCTGACTAATTAGCGGATTTCCCAATTAAGGATAGTATGCCTGTTCAAGTGGAATTCCCAGATGAACACATCCTGTATATGACTACTCGCACATGGAAAATGTTCTTTGATGGTTCCCACATGCAAAATGGATCAGGTGCTAGAGTATTATTTGTCTCTCCACATGGGTACAATATTCCAAAGTCTTACAAACTTTTATTCCCATGTACAAATAATATTGCAGAATATGAAGCTTTAACCAATGGATTGAGAATGGCTATAGAATGGAACATAGCAGAGTTACATGTCTTTGGGGATTCCCAGTTAATCATCAACCAAGTCAATGAGGAGTATCACACCAAGGATGATAAATTCATACCCTACAAAAAGATGGTTGACTCATTGAGACGTTACTTTACATTTGTGACATTTCAATAAATCCCTAGGACAGAGAACAAAGTTGCAGATGCTATGGCCACATTAGCTTCACTCCTTTAGTTGGAAACACATGAATCAAGATTTGAATTCCTGGTGGAAGAGCTACACCATCCCATCTTTGACTCATCTGAAAGCCATGTCATTTGTACCCTTGTCACACATGAATCTTCCCGATATGGTGCTATCTATTCATATCTTCATGATGGCATCATCCCAAACACATTCAATCATTCTGAACGCCGAAACCTCATCTATAATGCCTCTCGCCACACCCTTATCTCTGGTGATTTATATAGGAGGGGTTTAGATGGGACGCTCCTTAGGTGCTTGGAAAAGGAGGAATCTGACCAAGCGTTAGTTGACATCCACGAGGGCATTTGTGGTGGACATTCTAATGGTCTTGCCATGGCCCGAAGGTTGCTTAGGGTGGGGTATTATTGGCCCATGATGCAGATAGATGCAGTAGCCTTTGCTACGTCTTGTGAAAAATGTCAGAAACACGGAAACTTGATTCATGCTCCAGGTAGGGAGCTGATTCCTTCTTTTTCTCATTGGCCATTTCAGCGCTGGGCCTTTGATCTGGTTGGGCAGATTCATCCCAACTCATCAGGTGGACATAAGTTCATTATTACTACCACTGACTACTTCACAAAATGGGTGGAAGCTGTGCCACTTTCTGTTGCTTCATGGAAGACTATCTCTTTGTTCATCTTGAATCATATTATTTGCCAATTTGGAGTGCCTTCTGAGATTATCACGGATAATGGAGGTCAATTCAAGAATAAGGACCTAAAGAATTTATGCAAAAAGTTTAAAATCAAGCAACATTGGTCCTCCATCTACTTTCCACAGGGAAAAGGATAGGCAAAAGCCTTCAACAAAACCATTCTTAAGATCCTTCATCGGACAGTGAACAAGAATGGTAGGGATTGGCACTTGCAAATCAATCCCGCACTATGGGCTTACAGAACTAGCATTCATACACCTACATGAGCTACTCCTTTTTCTCTTACTTGTGGCACTGAAGCGGTATTGCCTTTAGAAGTCAAGATACCATCACTCAGAGTCTCACTCAAAGGATTGATAACAGATGAGGATTACCACGCCATGAGGTTACAGGAACTAGAACTTTTAGATGAGAAGCGTAAGGCTTCCTTTGATCATATGAGAGTGTATCAGAAGCGTATGTCCAAGGCATTCAACAAGAAGGTTCTCCCTAGAGAGTTTCAAATAGGTGATCTTGTTTTGCGAGAGAACCCTAAGAACCAACAAAATAGAGAACAAAAGGGTAAGTTTGAACCTAACTGGCTTGGACCATATGTCATCACAGCTGCTTTTGGTACAGGTGCATATTTACTGTCAGATCTAGATGGAGAACAGATCCCTGATCCCATCAACATTTTGCACCTCAAGAAGTTCTATCCTTGATGCCCATTTCTATCTGGGGGACATCCTTTGTACATATTTATGGATCTTGAAAAAAAATACTAAAAAAATTGATATATGATGCTGAAAAAATCCTAAAAAGCATATAAAGTCTTGAAAAAAAAATACAAAAAAATCAAACAAATGCAAAAAATTCAAAAAAATAGAAAAAGTGCCTTGGTGAAAACCTGGAAACAGGCGCCTTGGTAGCAAAAATCCAAAAAAATAAAAAAAGAGAAAAATTGCAATAAATCCAAGTGGTGAAAACCTGGAAACAGGCGGTACTTGAGGCCTTTGCACCCCTATTTGTTAGCATGCATCCTTGACACTTAGCCTTTCTCCATCATATTTGGCTTAGTATGGAATTGGTCTTTGTCTTTGTTTAGGGGGAATAACTGTTAGCATTGGTCCTTTAGGTGTGTTTGTCTCTTGGGGCATTTCACAAACAGGTGTTTTTCAACACCACCCCAAATAGTGTTTTTCAACACTACCATTGCGTCGAGTGTTTCTTAACACTTATCAGATGTCTTACCCAATAGTCTAGTTTGATGCGATATTTCTCACTAAGCAGATATGATGATCAGAGCCTGACTCTATGACCAACACACACGCACTTAACACTCGATTGAGATATGTTGACTTTAGTTTTCTTTGTGTGCTATCTATGAGGATTTCTTTGATGAGTGGTCTCTCCCTGAGAAGTTTTCGATGATGCATAGCTAGAAGACTGAGGGCATGAGAACATGTTTTATTTCTTTATCTGCTTGTGGGTATAGTTTTTTGATCCTAACTGTCATGAGCATTTATGCTGGTCCTACTTGACACTATGGATTGACAAGGTATTATCCTTGACTGTTTTATGTGAGTGCATGCTTCTAGCTATCCTAATTTTCATGTGTCTTGATACAAGCATAATCTCGCCATATCAAACGTAGGTAATCTCACTGCACTAGTCATCTTGACCTACATGTCTTTGGTGCCTAGGTGGGACTTCCACATTCAGATTCACATAGTCATACTAGTGTGCATTGTATGATCTTATGGTGCTACCTAACGCTCGATGATGATAATTAGATGTCTATAGGCATTGTGACCTTGCAAGTCAACCACTTTCATAATAGCTTGCATTTTAGGTTCATGATAGTTTAGTTTTGCATCTTGCATATGGAAAGAACTCTCCTTTTCATCTTACATGGACCTATCAATCAACTGTGCTTCTTCTTGATCATGTCTTTCACTCCTTGTCTTTTTCATCTCGAACCCGTTCCTGTTCATCATAAGGGGTTAATCATATCATCATATCTATATCACAAATATCATTTTCAGAAACATGAGCCTATATTATACACATGCGAATCAAACATACATCTATAAGAGAGAACATACATAAGCATGTACATAAACATTTTGAGCAAAATGACAAGACAATATACATAAACTGATACATCCATCACAAGTGAGACATAAACACATGATATATCGAACATCTAGTAATCTCATATATACACCAATGTCATGATACAATATACAATATGGGATCCCAAAATCTGGATCAATGTCTCAAGATATGTCTAAATATCTAACAACATTTAACCCTAAACCTAAGACTGACTGCCACCCTCATGTCCTGGTGCTGGCGGAGGTGGTGCTGGATCAGGGACTACATCTGATCTACCCACTACTGCAGAGTATGACGGTGCTCTCTGATCCTCTGGGACTACTTGAATGTAGAGGCCATAATAATATGCAGCTCACGCTGCCTCTCTCTATCTCTCCGCCAGGGCAAACTGTAAGGCTCTCTCTCGCCACTCTGTCTCTACCTGCTGATCAGTGAGCTGCTGCTCTCTCACTGCTATAGTAATCTTAAGCTGTAATATCTCAGCCTCGAGAGCCTGTATCCTCGCTCTCAGATCATCCCCACCCGCAGGCTGATCTTGCTGTACCTCTACCTACCGGCGAGTTGGTCTCACCTCCTCCTCAGGCGTCGCCGACCTCTATCCCCGTGACCGTTTCCAGCCACCTGATCTGGATCCCTCCCCTCTCTCCATTCTCCTCCCTCTCCCCCTCCCGCCGTCTCCTTCATCCCCTCCATCTCCTCCATCTCCTCCATCCCCCCATCATCACCTCCGTCCCCCCTGTGCTGGTAACTATGCATCTGGTATAGTGAACCAAGGGAATGACGTCCTTCACCGCTCTGCCCTATATGCTGCATCGGCCCTTGCATTTGCCACATCTGGGTGATACTCCCAGGGCTCGCTCCTGATACTAGCTGTCTCTACAATTGCCTACTGGTAGTCTAACATGGGTAGCCACCCATGTCCCTCCTCATCCTTAGCTCTGGCATATGTAGTGGTCTTTGTCGAGACCTGCTGCTACCTCCCAAACTGCCGCCATACCCGAGTGATGCAAAATCTCTCCACTATCTCTGAGTGTCGGCCTACCAGTGGCTGGGTACATAGCATGTAGCTCAGCTCATCCTCTACATCACCCCATGCCTCAACATCCCTGTATGGCCTCCATGTGAAAGCAACCATCTCATCCAAGATCCTCCTGTAGTATGTCACATCCCCCGTATGAGCATGTGATATGAAACCCATATATCTGTATATATATGGGTATCTCCTCTCCCTCGGCTGAACCCTCAGGTGCATCACAACAATGTGCTCCCAAGCCCACACCTGTGCCAGGATGGCATCGCATGCCCATGACCGACTATCCCTATACACGATCTCGTGTAGCTCGTGATACATCTTCGCAAGAATGGCTGGTCCCCATGCCATCCGATGAGGTCTACCTACCAAGTCAATCAGTAGCTTGGCCCATCTGAGCGGGAATCCCTTCTGACTGTAATCAGTCATCAGGATCTGAGAAATAATGGATGCCACAATACATGGCACTGGAAAATCTCTACCAAAATCCTCTAGCAGTCGCTCCCAGCTGACATGTCGATCAAGGATAGTCACATTTTGAAACATCTCCTGGATCATCTGTCGCCCCTCAGTCACATCCTGATCATAGTATACCTGTGCCATAACATGAATCATGCCAGTTTTCATCCTTTGGAAACATTACATTTTACACGATTATATCTAAAAACATGATTATACTTACCGACTCTCCATGACATGGCACTCGTAGGATCCTGTAGACATCCTCCAGCGTGATGGATGCCTCGCCTATGGGAAGATGGAAGGTATTGTGCTCGTTATGCCATCTCTCAGCAAGCGCAGTCAACAACCCATGGTCAGCTCTGATGTTTGGGAATCTCACTAAATACCTAAACCCCATGGTCCTAATGTCAGCATTGCCCGGATCATCTAGATCTCAGACACACCTCAGCCCGGTCACCTTCGGTGCTCTGATGATCAGCGCCAGAAAAACCTCCTGCAAGCTGTTAAAACCAAGCCAGTTGTTAGAACATATCATGATGGATGCCTCAAAATTAGTCTAACACATCTTTGAACACCTAAAATTATTTGGACCCATGTCGTTTTGCTTGCAAAGACCTAAACTTTCAAATTTTATACTTGGGTGATACTGCTTTTTTGGAGAAGTATCGTGCGATACTTCTCCCTATAGTGGTGTGATATACTTTGGGTCGTGCGATACTTCACCCGGTATCGCGTGATATTTCACTCAGTATCATGCGATATTGGTGCCTATACCCACGCGATACTTTGGGGACCCGCGAAGTATCGCGCGATATTTCTCCCCAAAGGGCGTGATACTTCTAAAGTATCGCACAATATTTCGCCCAACCTAAAAATTTGAAAATTAAAAAATTTACAAACATGCTAAAAATGTATTAAATGACTCAAAAATAGTGAGTTTTTTGAAAACGTACCGGGGCAGGATAGTGTGGTGGCCGGTTGTGCAATCGGGTGCACTCGAATCGATGCCTATGGATGGGAACTCCTGCCTGCTGTGCCATTTTCTCTCTCAGAACTCTCAAAATTCTCAAATTAATCAAAGAGAAATGATTTTTGAAAATGACATTTTCACCCCTTTTATAGCATTTTGACTTTTTGACCGAATTTCAAAACACCTCAAAATTGCGCAAAAATTGCACCCCTACCTAATTTTGACATCCTAGATCCATTTTCGGACTTGAAATCAAAATCCGAGGTCATCTTGGTAGTCAAAATCATGTTTCAAAATTTTCCCTTTTTTCTGCGCAGTTGACTGACCTTTTGAGGCATAATTTGATTTCCGATGGAATTTCTTCCTTCCATGTCTCTCACATTTTCTAGTCTTTCATTCACTCTATTTCTATTCTTCTATTTCTATTCTTCTACTTCCTCACTGGGGCATGTTTCATTGCCTAATGGTTAACCTATTGACCTTTACATTCGATTGTGATTTCATTCTGATTTGATCAAATCTTTATCAATTCATTGTTCTCCTCTCTTTGATTTTGATTTTGACTCTGAGGGGGAAGTACCTATGGGATTCTCATCCCCGACATCTTGATGCTCTTGATTCAGACATCTTTTGTGAGCTTCTACTCAAATTTGAGATTCTTATCTCTTACTTTGAATGTGATCCCGAATCGACCTCATGTTCAAAGGCTTTTGTCTATATTTGTCCAGATGTAATCCTGAATCGACCTCACATCTGAGTGGTTTTGTGATCCTAGATCGATCTCACATTTCAATTCTTCTTTGACTGCATGTGTTCCCAGATCGATCACACATTAGTCAAAGAGGGGCAAATGTATGCACCCAAAAATGGTTGCCTAGACTTTGGGCCCCATTTATTTGATTTATCAACCCTAAATCATTTTGATCAATAATCAATATTTTCAACATTATCAATTTCTTGATTAAGTCTTAATTTTGATCATATATTGGATTTTTATCCTATGGGCTAATCATTTATCCTAAGTCTTTATTTGATTAAAAGGAATATTTCCTCCCCTTTGATTAAATAAAAAGCCCCACCTTTCCTCTTGTCCTAAGTTGCACAAATAAAGCATTACTCCCATTTTACAAAAAAGGAAAAAAGCACTTTTGTCTCACATGGACACAAAGTCAATTCCTATTGGAGGATACTTGTGCACACAGATCGCTCCTCTTTTAAGCTCCACCGCCGATTAAGACTTTTGCCTCTTAATCTCAATGGTCCACTCCTTTGCATTTCTTATAAAAGGAAAGCTCTCTCCTTCATTTGCATATCATGTTTTATGCTAACCTTATGCTGTAGGAATCCTTGAAGACTTTGAAGTTTTTTAGAGATCATTGTTGTATCCTACTTTAGATTTCTTCATTTGCTTCATAGTTTAGTTTACATTCTTACATAATAGTTTCATTTTCATGACTTTCATAGCTTAGTTTCTTTCATGCAATAGCATAATTTCACATAGCTTAATAGGAGGGATTTGTAACACTTGTTCTTTCCATTTCATAGCTTAGTTGCATTGCATTTTCATTTCTCTAGACTAGTTTGCATTGCATTTTCATAGTGATTCTTGAGGATATTGGCACTCTTGCCCTTGTCCTCATTTGAATCTCTCGTTGTGTGGTTGACTAGCAAGGTCACAAGCTTGTAGCTCTAGCTGAGAGCAAATACATCATAGTCCCTTGTAACTCCATGCATAGAGAACTATGAGCCGCTTTGTGAGGCCTCATTCTTGAGCAACCTTGCATGTAATGGTTCATAGAAGTACACCATTTTAGTGTGTACAGGATGAAACTGAGAATCTCAGTATAGTACTGGATATATTTGATAGTCACTTTGACTCATTGCTAAAAATAACAGAAGAGAAGGTTGAAAGAAACTTCTTGGAAAAGAAGTTAAGCAAAGTTCACAAGTCCATCTTATGGGACTTAGACATTCTTAAGGCTACCACTCTTAAAGCCAAAAGCTGTGTGGCACAAGGTAGACAAATTTATATCCATTGCATAAATCCTTGTAGATATTTGAAAAATGTTGAGGAGGCCATAGCAAAAGACAGGGTCAGTCTTGATAGAATAATGGATAGTTGTGAGTCATCTTCACAAATTGTGGAATAAATTGACAAGGAGACATCTAGATTACTAGAGAAAATAAGGATACTAGAAATGGAGAAAGAGAGAGTTGCTGACAGATTTGGTTTGCTAAGACACCTGTTAACTCCCAAGCTCTCAATATTGGAGACTCATCTCTCTGAGATGATAAAGGTTGAAAGTTCAATGACAGTATCTACTCTCAATGAGCTTAAAGCAGTAGAGACATCATCATATGCATTGAATGGGTTAATCCATGTCAGTGAGCTACTGATAAGTTCATGGGTTGAGGAAATTAAGACCTTGGAAAAATCTTTCCATGATGTCTTAAATCTGGTAAGCAAGAACTAGACCACCTATGCTTCAATTTTGAAATTTTGAGAATAACCTTTGCCATTGATGTCAAAGGGAGAGGAAGAAAAAGAGAAGGAAAAGAAGAGAAGTTCTCTGTGACACTTAGTCATTTTTCTAAGTGTTTCCATGAATGCCAAAGGGAGAGATTGTTGGCATGTGGTGTTTTGGATTACTTGATATCTTCTAAGGGTAGTCATTTATGGCAACATTTATGATAGTATGATCACATGTTGTGGAGATTGCCACTGAACTCACAGTCATAAAAATGACTAAGTCCAGAATCAAGAAGACAGGGTACAGTGCCATAGTTTTGGATAGCGATGAAGACATACAAGGTATTATGGATTGCAAAGTTAAGTGAAGGTATTTTGGGATATGTACATACTTTAGTTAAGATCACATGAGTTTTGGATAACTGGTGTATGAGATACAGTGTTCGGAAGGTATGAGAAGACAGTAAAATAGTATATCAGGGTACATGAACAATTGCAAAGATTAAGGAAAGCATAATGGATATGATAACATGCCAAGTCATGTAAATAAAGTATAGTGCCGAATCTTTGGTAATATAAGAGTGCTGACTCTATACATATCATTTGCACAAGTTTCTATTATGTTTTGTATGACATTTGTGGAGCCGACTGGAAGGCTAATTTTGTATAAATATAGATTTCTCTTGTGAAAGAAAATGATGTGGATGATAGATAATAAGTTTGCAAAAAGTATAGCAGAAGTCAAATGTGAGATCAATAGGAGGCAGAGCTATAACTGGAACTATCTAAGCAAGATAAGTGCTTGTATTGTTCCCCTTTTGTGAACTATTTTGGGATAGTATTAATTGTAAGAGCAGTGTGCTCACCACCTTTAACTAGGTGTTTTGTATGCCCCTAACATGGTTTTTGTAATCCTCTAACAAGGAAATGTACTATGTAACAATTAGCTCCTAACAAGGCTAGATCTCTTAACAGGGACATTATACTTTATTGCATATTTGTGGGTACCATCCCCACCGGAGTTTTCCCTTTAATCAGGGTTTCCTCGAGAAAAAATCATGGTGTCATGAGTAATGTGTTATGCTTATATATTCTTTTCATTTATGCATTACTTTGGATTGTTTATAATTGTTTAAAGTTGAAAACAAAGTTCTGTAATACTGATTCACCCCCCCTCTCAATATTTCATAATCCTGATAGGATGATTGCAAGCTAGTAGGGACACCTATGATAACTTGATGCAATATTACAAAAGAAGATGATTCACCAACATTATATATAACATTGTACAAATCTATGATTGGAAAACTTATTTATCTTACTCAAACCAGACCAGATATTTCCAATACAGTTGGCATTGTTGGAAGATTCGTAGTAGAGCCTAAACAAAGTCACCTCATGGAAGTAAAAAGAATATTTAGATACTTGCAAGGCACCATAGACTATGGCCTATGGTATCCCAATTCAGAAAATGTTGAGCTTCATGTATATACTAATGTAGATTGGGCATGATGCGTTGATGATAGAAAGAGTACATCAGGAGGAGCAGTGTTTCTTGGTGACAGACTTGTCACTTGGACAAACAAGAAGCAAAATTGTATCTCTCAGTCAATAACACAAGAAAATTATGTTGCAGTAGCCCTGAATTGTTCTACAATTGTTTGGATCAAGCAAATGATAAAGGATTTTGGAATTCATATTGACTATCCTATTGTTATACATTGTGATAACACTAGCACTATCAATATGTCCAAGAACCCTGTGATGCATGCAAAGACAAAACATATTGAGATCAAGTATCACTTCCTAAGAGAGAAAGTAGTAGAAAAAGAAGTTAAGTTCGACTATGTGAGTACTAAAGATCAGCTAGTAGACATATTCACAAAGCCTTTGCCAAAGGATACTTTTGAGTATCTCAGGGAGAAGTTGGGAGTAATTCCCTCCCCTGATTCTGCCTAGAAGTAAGAAGAAAGAGCATCAGTCCTTTCAGACTGATGGATGGTTGACTACTCTACCTCAGGAGTAGTACCAGTGCTTAAAACTATTTGGTGCCCTTTTCCATTGATGTCAAAGGGGGAGTAATATATAGTCATGAAAAATAGAAGTAAAAGAAGGAGTAATATACTAAGGGGGAGTAGTATTCAATTATGGAAGTAGTTTAGTTGAGAAAATGGAGAAAGTTTATGAAAATTGCAGCAGATGGAGGATTCATCCTTGGGGGAGTTTTGAAGAGGAAATGGAGAATGTTATAAAGGAAATGTTCATTTGGGTTGTTGGTGTTTTTCATTCCATATGTTTCCATCAATGCCAAAGGGGGAGATTGTTGGAGATTTGCCAATGAGCCAGTGCTAACTGTATGTTTGTCATTGATGAAAACATATGGTAAGTAGCATGCATTGAAGACTTATGAAGTAAGCTTTGAGTATATGTTTCATGGACATGTTATCAACATGATATCATGGACACATAAGTTAACTGTTAGTACATACAATTATATAGCAGCTTGTGTCAGTAGTGTTCTGTGGGTGATTGTCCGTACACTCATCATGGAGCCTTGCACCTTTGGATATGTGATGAAGACATGTTAGTGATGTTACATTCATGGATGTAGAGTCTGATGATCAATATAAGTGAAGTTATGCAGTCTCTATTCAACAGTAGCAGTTTCTTATGTTTATTTAGAAGAACCAACAAAGATTATATTGGTTTTGGAGTTATGCCTATCATTTCGGTATGCGCCCTTGGATTAGTGCTTGGATAAGATTTATTAATGTTTGGTTAATAGCACATGATGTAATTCATCTTGTGGAGAAAGTTTTAGTTACTTTGGTAGAGCCAACAATGTGTAGCATGTGTCTACACTTATTATTATTGGATAGGTCCCAGATTGTGTTGTGTGCTTAATAGAGCCAACCGAATTATTATTGGAGTATGTTATGGTTTCTCTAATATGATTTCAAGGTGGTTCTAATAGGCCGACTTGATTATATCATTTAGAGGAAAGACATTTATAGGCAGTCATTTGCGATTGCTAAAGTGTGGTCTAGAGTTGATTGTGAAGAGTAGAGCAGAGTGTGCAAAGTATTGAGCTATCATAAGAAGGTCTATGTGACCAAGTAAAGTATTTGTGCTATACATTGGAACTGATCTAGATAGAAGGTCAAAGCACAGCTCACCAAGATCCTGATATAATGTGTATCTGTTACTTAGAAGGTTGTAGCCTTCACCCTTTGAGTAGTGTGCTCTTGGACAGTGCGTCCTCACCCCTAACAGGGTTAACTGTAAAAGAATCCTAATAGGGTCCGACCCTTGACAAGGTCTACTATACTTAATACATTGTAAAGAAACTCCTAACAGGGTTAAGGATCTTCTAACAAGGATCATAAAACACTAGTACATAATATTAGTAAGTGTCAATTCCCACAAGGGGTTTTTACCTATTTGGGTTTCCCTATAACCAAAATATTGTTTTGTGTTCAAGTGTTCTCTCATTGTGTTTATGCTTTATGTTTAAGTATACTTAATTGGATAAAGAATTGAAACTTTTAGATAACTGATTCATCCCCCCCCTCTCTTAGTTATCTCTTGGGACTATTCCTAACAAGCCCAACCCCATTGACATACACAAGTCAGAAAGAGGCACATAAAAAAAAGCCTAAAATAGAAACAATACAAATTGTAGGAAACTGACGTAGAGAAAAGACAACCAAGATAATTTTTGGTTACATTATAATGCCTTCTATTTATCTTGGACTCCCTAGAGGAATTAGCCTGCATGCTACAATTGTATAGACTTGTTTTGGAAACCATAGTTAAGTTTTAACTATATAGTATATAAATGTATGTCCCACTGAAACAAGGTAAACAAATTCATAAGTATTTCAAACTATATTTCAATGATTATCTTACTATAAATGATGTTTTCCAAATTTATAGTAACAGGAATTGAATGATCAGTCAATTTTGATAGGCGTTGGGTTTTTCCTTTAATTCTAAATTATGTTGTTTGGATTTTAAAAAACATAATTACTTAAACTGTCTTAAATGATTCAAATAATGTAGGAAACAAAAGACTTGGATTATGCTTATATTATGTTTTAATTTATTAATAAAAGATCATGAAACAATTGTCATCATAACATAACATTAATCTAAAGACATAAAGATTGATGCCATCTATAACAAACTATTAATTGAATACCCTTAACAATGTGTTCCCTCAAATCAAACTTGGATTAGATGGGGTCTTTCATCCTTGCCCATGAACACAATACACCCCTACACTCTAAGATTAATGCTAAAAAAAATTTAAATAAATGAGATTATGCATTGTAAGTTATAGGTAGTTGTAAACAATTAGACAAACGGTTCTAATTAGGCACCAACAAATTGTTAAGTGCCTACAAACCTGGTTAGTTTTTGACATGGTATGGAGTACTTAAAAAAGCAAAACTCTTTGTTCAAATTATTAAACCATTTGAAAGGAACTATATGATACCATTGAATGTTCCACTGAATAGTATAGGTCTTCTTGCTTATCAAGATTTCAGAGTGCTTAGAACTTAAAAGATATTTTCCACTCAATATTTTTGTCCGTTTAGCCTAAAATGTTATAATCATAGGTATTAGGGAGTAACCTCTGAGGAAATGATATTCAATTTTACACATGTATGATTCTTGTTGGTTTTTTTCTTTCAATCCATAATTGACCTTAGTTTTTAATGATTCAATTTGAGAGAAGATGATAAATTATAGGTTGTTCAATTTGATGTCATCTCCTTGCATATCTTTATCCAAGCCTAGTAGGATATCATTTTCCAGGTTCAAGGCCACTTCTTCAATTTAAGGGGCTGAAGAAGGGATGGAACCTAAATTTGGCTGACTGCCTAAATGATTAGGAGTTCCAAATCAGAAGTAGAGTGGACGACATATTTAATTTATGATTCTAAGATAAGAGAATAAATATTATTCAACTCCAGTGATATAGATAGCAAAAAAACACAGTGGGTTCAGACCATTTTTCTAGATTTTCAGGCATTAATTGATCATTTTTCTAGATTTTAAGGCATCAATTGATCATTTCTCTTTATGAAATTGGAAAAAATTTTGTTCAATTTTTTCCTTGGATTTCATTATACCTGATGATGTTAATTTTTCCTCAAAACAATACTCATCAAAAAAACCTCCATTGTTAGCATAGCATGGGGGAACATTATAGGACCAAACCAAGGGTGACATGATAGGGTTTTGGAAAGAATGTCTACTACTTAGCATCATCACCAGGTATCTTAAATAAAATTGACATAATTTTGAGAAAGCACAACATATAATCTATCTTCATGCTATGAACTTAAACTACAATAAGGGGCATGCTTAGGTCAACTTGATCCAAAGTTGAGTGGTGAGTTTATTGCATTGATTGTGTTTATGGGAATCCTTCTATAGGTGATGCATGTGAGCCTTTTCAGAGAAGAATACAAGAACACTGTGTTAGTTTAGATTTTTACCCTTCAAAATAACCACTAAAAATGACTCCTTGAAAGAAAAAATGAACTGACAGTTGGAAGGATTTATATTGAATGGATAAGCCTCCTCTAAAAATTTCCCTTTTTCATTTACATTTACTATTAAATTCATCAATGGAGAATTCTTATCATGTTAAAAATGTTGTCGCTGGTAACCATTTATGGACAACGTGAGAGGTGTTTATGTGAATGGTTGCAACCCTTCCATTCATATTTTTTCCTATTTTCAGATTATGGATGATTGATAGACTTTTATTTTTGTCTTGGAAGTGGATTAACTACCTCTAACTACACGGAGATGAATGAATTGTATGCAAAGTACAAGGATCAAGGTGATTCTCCATGAATATTCTTTAACCTTTTTTCTACATTAGCTATAAGGTTTTTGTGTACTTTTCAATGTGTGACAAACTTTGAGGTGATTGTGTCATAAAATTAGATAATATTCAAGATGTTGTGACAGAATACTTACTCTATAGGGTCCATTATTTAGGATCTTATGGGATATTTTTCCCCTTTTTCTTTTAAATGCTTACATTCTGAATTTTTATCTTATCAACTAGAGTCTAAAGTGTAGTTATAGGGACATCATTTTGAAATAGAGAATATGAATATATTAACAATCTTATGCTATACAGTTATTTAGATATAGTTATTGGGAGATATGGGAAGGGAATATGGGAATTGAATGAGTGAGGCTAAACTATTTTCCATGTTTAGTACTAAATGAATATTTAGCTATCCTGGGAGAATGCTTGCAGTTTGAACTTGGTCCTCTCCATATCCAACGATCCTAGTCAATACATTTCTATGTGACTCCACAAAATACTTCTGATCTAGAAGTTTGATCTAATACAAATTTTCATTTATGGGTCTCGATACGATCTTCCCATTTAGTGACACTTTTGTGAGAGGGCTGATTTATGTGGAGTTTTAGCATTCTTTTTCCTTAGGCCTCAATACTCCTTCCAGTAACTTAAGGATGACAATTGTATCCTTTGTAGTACAAACATCGAGCTAGCCTGTGGAAACATCATTGAATGGTCTATTTAATAAGTGATGTTTGATAACTCAGTGTTTCTCATAAATTGATCAAACACAGATAGATTGATAAATAGTAGATTCTAAGAGAATAACCTACACATTTCTTTTCCAAAGATTAATTTGATGCGTATAGATTATCAATAATTCAAAATGTATTGACAAAATAATCCCAAAAAAATCACTGGTACCCTTCATCTTAGTGCTCATATGTCCTTAGTAGGCTCTTTAAGACCATTTGAAATCAGTCATTTGAGGTGCTCTAGTCTTCAATGTTTCAATTTAAGACATCACAATCTCTTGAGAACTAGATCATTGAATTAAGGATAGGAAATGTGAAGCCATTGGAAACATGGAATGCTTTATTTTTCCTTAGAAATGAATTTTGATGGATAATATTTAACCTGTAGAAGAAAATGGAATTTGTTTGTCTTGAGAACATAAGCAGTAACTTAATAGAATATTCTTACATTTGATTGATATCATACTTTTATTTCTCATCTTTATACTGTGTAACAAGTAACATCTAGATGATGCTAATTGGATATTAGCTGTGGTTATTAGACTAATTCTACATATGAGTAGGTCTTCAGAATCTGTTATCTTTTCTTGCATTCCTCGGGAATGGATAAGAGTAGTGGATTGCTTGGCTAAATGGACATATGAAATAAATTCATAGTTGAATTGTTGCTGGTGGGGGAAGTTTTCCTTTTGGATCTATCTCATATATTAGAGAAATTAGTTGTGGTTGGATTGTTGCTGGTAGGGGAAGTTTTTCTTTGGATCTATCTCATATATTAGAGCAATTAATTATGGCTAGATTGTTGTTGGTAGCAGAAGTTTGTCTTTAGATCTATCTCATATATTGGAGCAATTAGTTGTGGAAGATAGGAATGTATAATTGGGTGTTCTTTGTTGGGCCTTTGGTCATTCTTTCTTTGTAGCTTTCTTGTGATAAATAAAATTTTATCCCCCTTTTTGGAAACACTATATGGTTTTTTGGTCAATTTTTTTGCAAGAATGGAAATACTGGCCTTTCCATGCAACCAGTTTGTTGGAGAGGAACCAGGTGACAATGAGAAAATCGTAGAAGTGGCATGTACTCATTTTAAAGCAGAATTTCCAGTATTTGAGAAGGTAAGCACACACTCCTATTTTTTTATTTCCTTACTATTTTGTTTTTCTATTTATGTGCATTGTGAATTCATTTGTCATAAGAGAAACAATCTTATAATTGCAGAAGATTGTATAAAACCATAAAAGATGCGACAAAAATATAATGCAGGAATTTCTTCAAGAAATGTGTAATAATCTATAGATAGAATGGAAAGAGTTGTAGATGAATTGAACTTAACAAAATTTTCTCGCACAAAGATCAGAGAATAGTGAGGTACCTCTTATTTTAACCACTAGGGTTATCCATCAGATTGTTTGACATTTTTTTATAAACATAGTTAAGAAATCAACTTCGGGTATAAGAAGATGTGATACATTGGTCAAGACAGATCCATGTTATTGGTCACATCATTTCTCCAGTCCCATGTTCTACAAAATTACCATTTGAACATAGCCACTACTACTTGCACAATCAAATACAATAGTAATGCAAGATATATTTCTTTTTCACAAGCAATGTCCTCAAGCTTTTGCAAAATCAAACTTCTAGAGGTGCTCTCTAGCTAAGGCATCTCAAACATAGAGAACGTTCATATTTGATATATCATAGAGATCATATCAGTGGTGCAAAATTTAAAGTATGCAACAAATGTAAATAGATTTTATATGAAATGCAAATTATTTATTTTCCAATCCTACTATTTATTTACTAGTTCTTTTAAAACTATAATACGTATTTCAAGAAAAATGATATGATATAGCTACATAATATATCTTCATATATAGTCATATGGGATATATGATACATAAGCTTCAACCTACAAAGTAGATTTTAGTGTATTTAAAGTAAAGGTTTTTATTTTGAAATCTCATTGTTTATTTACAAGTAGAGACCTATTCATTTGAAAGTGTAATTCTTATTTCAAGAGAAATGATATGATATAGCTACATGATATATCTTCATATATATGCATATGATATACAGATAGATAAGCTTCAATTTGCAAAGCAGATTTCAATGGACTTAAAGTAAAGCTTCTACTTAAAATCATATTTCAGTGCCAAAATTTCTTGGCCACAAGTCAATACTATAGTTGTAGCTTATTATATACCCTTGAAGATTCTATGTTTTGTTGGAGACTTGGACATCCTCAAAATGATGCACAAACAATTTGGGATCTCTATTTTGTTGGAGACTCAGACATTCTCAAAGTGATGCACAAACAAAAAATTGCTGCTACCATATTTATATGGGCATCAATTCCATTCATGGAAACACAACAAAATGTATTATATTGGAGAAAATGGGATGTTCCCATTTAAGTAATCCAATTGCATCGACAACTTGAACAGGTAACCGAAATGTATTTTTTTACTCCCTATAGGATATAATAGCCCGACACAACAAATTTGACTCTATGTAGGTTTCATGTTTTTGAAGAGTAGAAGTTTGGTCTATTTTTTGCAAACCCCTACAAAATGAAATGAGAGGAAACACATTTTTTTTGTAATAGAAGGAAGATTCAATATGCACACACCTTTATGAACACAAAACAACTGCCCAGTTAGATTCATAATATTGGCAACCACTACCACTTGTCTCTGGCGGTTTTTTGTGAAGCTTTTTTCTATGAGGGCAAGGACACCATGCTATTGCTAGAGCATAATTGCATAACCTATGAGACCTGCCCATGTCTTCCAAAAGACTCCTTGATGGCTGTGGGCTTTCAGAACAAAACATACAAACTCCTCGATGGTTGTGGGCTTTTGGTGCCAAGATTCTTGCTGGCTCTGGTATGTTGGTGCAAACTCTGGCCGATATGGGAAGAGAGATTTCAGTCAGTGAAAGAAGGCATCTAGGGGAGCTGGATGAAAATTTTCATGATCAAAATACTTCACGCCATTCCTCTTCCCTTGGCAGCTAAAATGTAGGTCTTTCCTTGCCCTTCACGGCTAAAATGCATAGCTTTTTAGCATTTCCTTTTGTCTTAGTTTTTTTTTTTTTAAAGTGAAAGTGGGAAAGCCACCATAATTATATTATAATATATTGATTCAAGGACTTGTCTGTGGAAGAACCAGGAAGAAACCCCAGAGTCATTATCATATACAAGTACAAAATTATAGCCTGATGATTTTGATAATCAAATAGAAAACCAAGTATAATCCTATAAGCTAAAGATTGGACAATTTGATTTTCCACATGAAAATCAAAAAACCCCTATGAAAAAAAAAATTCAGCTTGATTACAAACAAGGGAATCGAGTACAAAAAACTTCACAAAAAAACTGATGCCCCTGCAAATCCATACTATTACTCCTCCATGGCCGTGGGAGGTGAAGCACCTCTAGATAGGTCAAAAGCACGATCCAACCCAACAGGAGGAACCTTTGGGAAATTTGACACCCAACCATCGAGTTCCTCAGCAGACCAATTTGAAGTCATTTCATTCACCCGTTCTAGTGATAACATAATTGGTGAAGAGGGTAGATTTAAATCCGGAACCAGCTTGACTGAGGTAGAAGAAACACTTGTGGGTGATGGTGGCAGAGAATGCATCAGAGGAGGAGGCTGATTCGGTAGACTTAACAAGTCTAGCACAACATTGGTGGACTTAGGAATGTTATCAACCAATTCTTTATCAAGCACCCTACCCACAATTTGTAGATTATTGGAGATGGTACAAAAGCTCTTGCACTCCATGGCCCATTTAAAGCAGTCATAGGCCATAAAATGTTCATGACTAGTCATCAATTTGCAATGAGAGAAGAGGCCCCCAACCAAAGCCTTACTAGACCAGAGGTCATACTTTTGCAGTGCGGCAACAAGAATATTATCCACAATGAATTGAGGATGGACCACCTTGACCGCAATGAAATTGATAAGTTCTACTGACTGTAATAGGTCCATAAGATTAGACAAGAAATCTAACACCAGCTGTGAAGGGAAAATAACAATTTTTGTTCTGGGCAATAGGATATGCTCACCAATTAACCAGCAGATAGCTCTGTAAATTAGCTGGGAATGACATTTGAAGACATTATCCAACTTAAACCCATTAGTTCTACCTAGAATAGGGAGCTCATTTGCAGATGGTGGAATATAAAACCTTTGGTTCCTGGGCATTAACTCATCGTGAAGCCCACATGTCGAGCATCTTGGGAGCTCCATCTTAAACAACACATATCAAACACCAGAGGAAGTAGTATCTTAGCCAATAACACTGAAATAGTGAGGAGTGAACAATATAATAAATAGAGAATCGAACCTGCAACTACATCATGTCGCACATTTGGGGAATGCATTGAAGCCATCCATCATTTTGAATTAATCCCGGGTACTTCATAGGCAAACATGGCAGTGCAAAGCATCAAAAATTGTGAGAAAGCACGTGAAAATCAAGTGCAAAGATTGGAAAAATTTGCAACATTAACCACTTCATCAGATAATACTGTACAACAAAGAGTTAGTTCATGTGAATTAAATGACGCTGAGGATTTGAAAAGTACATGAACTATGATAAAAACCACTTGCAAAACTGGGATGTCATTGAAATGATTATGTGTACCATCAAACATTTAAGATGAGGTGGATGAAGCTGACGCAATATTGTTGGCATCTTGAATCAAAACTCTGTGAAAATCCCTGTTGGATTTTATGAAAGCCTCTAGTTTAAAATCCTCAATGTCAATCCCATCATAGCCTATGTTAGCTAGAAAATCTGCCACAAGATTCCCCTCATGAAGGGTATGGGAGATATGTACAATTTTGAATGAGTCAAGAAGGGACCAAATTTGTTGCAGAAAATAGGAGAGCTGCCAATTATGGGATTCCCATTTGATACAGGCATTAATGATTACCATGGAGTCACCTTCAATATGGATTAACTGATAACCACCTTTTCTAGCTAAAATTAAGCCTTCAAAGAGAGCAAGGGCCTCAACCCTATTGTTAGTACCAGGGGGAATTGGGGATGCTTTGATAGCCAGAGCTACACCCTTAAAATCTCTAATACAAATACCAATCCCTGATTGCCCCAGATTGCCACAGGATGCACCATCAAAGTTGATTTTGACTGAATCACATGTAGGAGGAATCCATTTTATCGTGTTCCTAATACTTGGAGATGAAGAGTGGTTGTGATGAAGCCAACCTAAAGGAATATGAATTCCTTTCCACTCTCTAATAACCATGTTGTCCTAGCTTGATAGAATTGGGTTACATTTAACTCTATAATGGCTTGCATTCACCACTTCTGAAATGGACTATTCTATACCATCAGTAGCCAAATTGATTGGTGAAGAGATCTTGAGAAAGATTATCTTGTTGTGTTCCCACCAAATCGCCCATACTACAATTGCAGGAATGCATTTCCACAAACAAGAAAAGAGTGAAGAAGAATATAAAACTGGCCAAGCCTAGAAAAGATCCCAAAGTGTGTTTGGAAGGGGAGATGAGTAGTGAAGTTTGTGAAACACAAACATCCAACAATTTTGAGCAAATGTGCGGCTCAAAAATAGGTGATCAACATCTTCTACCTGTAGGTCACACATGCAGCAGTTGAAAGGTTAAACAATGTTAAGTTTAGCAAGCCTAGTTTTTAATTTAAGACATTTTAAATAATTTCTAATTTTTAATATAAAATAATTTATATATTTAAGACAAGATCTTAATTTTGTCTTTAAAAAATTTCTTAAAATGTCATCATGTGTAGTAGTGATATATATATTTATTATTACTACTTGTTTAATATTACTACTTATGTTTTACTTATTTTATCAATGATTTTATTATTTATTTTATTTATATTTATTTAATTACTTATTATGTAAATTACTTCAATATATTTATTTAATTACTTATTATGTCTAATAATTATATTATTAATAATTATTTCATTGTCTATTTTTAAATTAGTAATTAATTATATTTAGTTAACACTACAAAATAATTCAACTCGAATTAATTATTTAATAAACATCATCTAAAGAATTAATAAAATCATACTAATCAAAATATTGCATAATGACAACACAAAAATCTCTTTCTCCGATGCCTTCTTAATGGAATCTGCAACACTGAGTAGTGCACACAATCCATAAGATGCTATCTCTACACACTCAAACAAATAATATATTAAAATACAAAAATTATAAAGGTTAGTCTAAGAGAGTCGTGACAAATAGATAAGACATATGTAAGTCCTAGGTAAATTTATGAAATAATTGAATCTATGCCAAAGGAAACCCAAAATAGAAATAATAAATTGAACACAAATTTTGAAATTCCAAACTAGAAAGGAACAAATGACATGGAATGATAGCTCAATACCATATGCACTTGAAAATCTAAGGAAAAAAATCAAATCAAAGCTACACAATTTTAGTTGTAAATTGAAGTACCCTGGAGAGCTTTAAATGCTTCCCCTCTTGATAGCTACCACAATATAGTAACCAATCTACTACCAAAAATAACACTTTAAAAAACCTTGATAATTTCTATGAATTATATGCACCTAATCTATATAAATTCTAATTGCAAAATGCTTAGATGAATTTTAAATATAGTTACCATTTAGAGATATTGGCAAATAGTGTCTGAAATAATGTTCGCATAATAAGTCTATTGGCGAACACACATTATTGGTGAAATACAACTTTTAATAATATAAGTATATGATATTATCAAATCTTAATGTGTAAAGGAGTATTAATTATTCATTTAGTTATTTTTATTAGGGTAACTAAATATTTAGTCATTTATTTAGTCATTTTAGTTGTGATTTTACCCGATGACCAAATTGGTCATTTATTTAGTCATTTATATTTGTAGAACATGATCAGTTTTAGTCACGTGACTAAAATTTTTAGTCACATGACTAAAAAAATGGTAGAACATGATCAGTTTTAGTCACGCGACTAAAATTTTTAGTCACATGACTAAAAAAATGGTAGAACATGATTAGTTTTAGTCACGTGACTAAAATGTTTAGTCACCTGATCATTTATTTGCCCAAATTCTACTAGTGAGAGGGGGGTGAATTAGTAATCCCTAATTCTAAATACCTATAAATCTTTTCTCTAATTAACTCGGTGACAACTCTATTAAACACACTTCACTATTTACCAATAACAGTAAATAAATTTTAACAAACAATAAATCAATTGCATAAACCATTCATCACGTGTAACACGAGTATTTAATGTGGAAACCCAACTTTGGAAAAAACCACTATGAGAATTTTCACCCACTAAGAAAATACTCTTCTGAAGTATGCCATATTAAGAGCTAATATGGTTAAAGATTACAATACAAACTGTTAGGTGTAACTCGGTCAAGGGATTTACCTTAGATCTATTAGGATCTTCACCCTGTTAGGACCAACCTGGTTAAAGGGCTTCAAACACTCTTTATAATTTTACCTTTTTCAAGAATTTTATAATAAGACTGTTAAGTTTACTCTGTTAAGGGATTTCTCTGTTACAAATACTAATAAAAAATTGTAAATATATATTGACCTGTAAACATGTAACTATCTTTGCATAACCAGATTCATTGTGCGCTCTTATATCTTCACTTCAATTCTTCACTTTCCACTGGCTTCAACACTTCATCAGATCATGGTTTCTCACTTAGAATCTCTATGTTCCTTCTTCACTGCATCAATCGGCGACTCTTCCTTTTGTTCAATTTTCCATCTATTTGTTCATACAAATCCATCCTTTATATAGATAATTGTTTCCGCTTAATCTCCTCTATTACATTTTTCTTTTTTCAATGTTAGTTGTCCAATTCATTATACCTTGAATCCAGATCTCGATAACACATTTTACTTTCACCTAGGAACTTGAACTTTCTTGAAACTTGTTCCTTTTTCTTTAATCGTTTAGATCTAGTCTTTAGATCATCACCTTGAATTTTCATAACCATAGATCTTTGTAACTAACTCTCCATGTCATCATAACCATCCAGCTCATCATAGCTAATCATTAAATGTCATTCCAATTCTTATATTTAATTAATGTTCCTTGCCTGGTGTCCTCCATCTATATTTCGGTTAACTTCTCTGGGTGCCTAAAAATTTTCTTTTTTGTTTGGTGCCTTTGGTTTCTTTTCCTTTACCAAGTGACATACTTCCTTTTACCTTTTACCTTTACCGAGTGACATACTTTCTTTTACATTTTACCTTTACCGAGTGACTTTTCCCGCTCAATAGCCAAAATAGTTTAATGTAGTCACTTAACAAATCTTCATTACCATACTTTACTGATGTAACATAATCATATGATAGGCATAGAAAATAATTTTATCAACATAATCTAATCATTTTTTGATATTTATCTGTTGCCCATTTAAGTTCTTCACCTTCACAAAATCTCATTTCTTCTTCTCCTTAACTCATTCAACTTATATCATATACTGAATGATATGGCAACATAATATAAACTAGAAATCAAGTGATTGACATCAATGACAAGACAATAACTGATCTAACCTTTCTACTATCTTGTATTCCTCTGATCTTGATCAATTTTCATCATCATCACCATCAGATAATCAATCTTCAACATTACTATCAGTTATAGCAACAAGAAGAAGCATCAGGATACAAAGAACTATCCTCAACAACCCCCCAAATAAAATCCACACTAGCCTGAGAAGAACCATAGGATGTAGAGTGTAGCCAACAAAAATCCCGCCAACAGAGCTAGCTCAAGGAGAAGCTCAAGACCCAAAGAGTCTTTCAACACCACCTATGAGAAAACCTTTGAGTTTAATTTTGATCACCATTGTATAATGGTCACTAGTCGCACCATTCCACCAACAAGCACAAACCTTCTTCTTCTTCTTCAAACCACATTGAGAAGTTGCATGACCAGTTTTAAAGAGTCTACTACACTTGAAGGGAATTCCTTCATAGTCTAGTATTTGAACCCAGCTACCCATAGAAGACTTGAGAAAGATCTTAGCAGGTAGCCCCTTAGACACATCCATCTCCACCAAAATACATGTGAATTTGGATTGATAGATATCTGAAGATTCATTATCCACCATCAGGAAGTCTCTAAGAGAATTTCCCACTTCCTCTAAGAGAGAGTCCACCCAAAGATTGAGGGGGAGATAAGGAAGATGAACCTATATCAAAATTTTATTAAATATCTCAAAAGATGGATTGAAATCAACATGCCATGGTTTAATCATTAGCATAAATTTTTCCTCCCAACTAAAGAAATGACTGCACAACATATTATTTCTATCTTTAGCAACATCAAAATTTGCAATGAAAAAACCTCTTTCCATAGGGAAATTATGTACCATACCAGAGAGGAGAGGTTCCCAATGTAGAGAGATCTATGCATGCAATTCAAGGAGCCTAGGCAAGAATCCCCTAAACTAATAAATCATACCATGAGAGAAGAGGACATAAATATTATGTTCTATTTCCTCCTCCGTATCCATATCCATATTAATATAAATAAATTTCACACCCGGAATAACCCCAACATCATTAGAGTATTGCTTCACCCTATTTGGATCCTGAGCAATAACACTAGGAAGCACAATAGTGCCCTCCTAGAGGAAACCCTAACATATGGAAAACCCGAAGTGATAGTATATGACTAAACATGTATAATACCCACTTCTTTTCCTATAAAAACTATAGGTTGAGGAAAAGAACTTCCCTAGACAATATTTCCTAACAAACCAACCTCTGAAACCCCACCCACCATATCTCAGCATGAAGAAGGGACTAGAAAAACCTGACAGATCATAGAAGGTCCAAATACTACAAAGGAATTCAACATAGAGGAAGCCCTAATAGGAGAGAGAGGAAATTTCATCGCAATAACAAAGATAGCCTGTGTGGAGCCACCAATGATAGCAAGGCCATAAGTGCACAACTCAAGAGGAAGACAACACATCATCACCCCAACATGAGCACCCTTGATAAGAGGGGCCATATCATAACCGGCATTTGAATTTTTCACTGAGTAGGAATGGTTGTTGGAAGGGTTCAAAGGAAGAGCCATGACAATGAACTATAACATGACCAAACTAAAATTATAGCTTATCTAAATGTAGGTTAGGGGAAGTTCTTTCCCAAGGTTCAATGAAGATTCTATCATGGAATGTTAGGGGACTCAATGCCCCTAACAAGCAATGGATTGTGAAACGTTGCATATTAACATCCAAAGCTGAGGTTGTTTTACTCCAAGAAACTAAAATGAGCAAGGAGCAGTTATCCAATTTTATGCTGACACTTGGTGATTGACGAGCTTCAGGGGTCGAGGCAATTGGGTCTTTAGGGGGTTTTACCATCTTATGGAATCCTTGATTTTCTTCTTTCTCTTAGTTAGATAGCAAGTCGAATTGAATGGGGGGTAAATTTGTTAGCACTCAATCAAATCTGAATACATACATTGTGAATGTTTATGGACCTATTTTGAGTAGAAAAAAGTGGAGGTTTGGGAAGAGATCAATAGATGTTTTGTAGCCTGGCCGGAAGGCAATTTCATACTGGGTGGTGACTTTAATGCTATCATTCATATATCAGAGAAAAAGGGTGGTTCTCTCAGAGTCTCCCAATCTGAAACAGATTTCATAGACTGGTTACAAAGAGAAAATTTAATGGAAATTGAGCCTAATAATGGATCTTTTACATGGTCCAATAGAAGGATGGGGTATAATAACATATCAGAAAAATTGGATAGATTTCTTTTTAGGGGAGATCTTACAAAATTTCCTCTTTACTTAAAAGCTTTCATCTCTCCCTCCTCAAGCTCTGATAATTTTCCCATCCAGTTGAATATTCTAGAGGAAGACAAACCTCATTGTTATTCTTTTAAATTTTAAAATATGTGGCTCAAAGAGGAGAATTTTGTTGACATGATAGAAGATTGGTGGGCAGAGGTTAAAGTAAAAGGATCCAATATTTTCTGCTTTGTGTCTAGATGAAAATTTATTAAGTAGAATTTACTTATTTGGAACATAACTCATTTTAAGAATATTTTCTCCGTAAAAGAAGATTTAGAACAAAATCTCGAGGCATTGAATGAAACTATTATACAATCTGCGATGGATCGGGACCTTTTTGTTCCTAAAAATACTTATTAAAAGATTTAGAAGATATTCTAAGTAAAGAGGAAATATTTTGGAAACAAAAATCAAGAGAAAATTAGTTGGCTACAGGAGACAAAAACACTAAAATTTTCCACTCCAGCACCAAACACCGTAGGAATGTCAACATGATTATGCAAATTATCAATTCAGAGGGGGCTCTTTTGCAAGACCAGAAAGAGATACATAAGGAAATAGTTAGTTTTTACTCAAAGTTATTGAATCATTTAGACTGCTCACCTCTTAAGATTTGGCAGGATTTATTGATTAATATCCCTTAAATCATAATTGATGTTGATAATAAATGCTGACAAGGGAGTTCTTCGAAGATGAAATTTTGCAAACATTATCACAAATGGCTCTAGACAAAGCTCTTGGTTCGGATGGATTCCCTCTCAACTTCTTCTTGCATTGTTGGAGTTTCTTGGGGAAAGAACTCACTGCAGCATTGGAGTCAGCTAGATCTTTAGGTAGATTCTTATCTGAAATCAATAATACTTTCATTTGTCTTATCCCCAAAAAAGAAAAGGCTAATTGTATGGATGAATTTAGACCTATTTCTTTATGTAATACTATTTAGAAGATATTGTTAAAGTCTTTAGCAAATAGATTAAAATCAGTTCTTGGAAAGATTATTGGGGAAGAACAGACAAGCTTTGTGCCTGGTAGATCAATTTTAGATGGTGTTATCATTGCTCAAGAAGCCATCCATTCCATACATTATAAAAAACAACCTAGCATGATCATCAAATTAGACATTAAAAAAGCTTATGACAAAGTCAATTGGAGATTCTTAGCCAAGTGTATGGAAATTTTTGGCTTCTTTAAGGCCTAGATAAAATTGATTTTCTATTGCATATCTACCCCAAAATTTTCTATTCTTGTAAATGGATCTCCTCAAGGTTTTTTTGAAGGCTCAAAAGGAATCAGACAAGGAGATCCCCTATCTCCCTTTATCTTCATCATTATGGCAGAAGCTTTAGGCCAAAGTTTAATCAACCTTCAAGACCAAGGAAATATTAAAGGGATTGAAATCACTTCCTCAGTAAGAGTAGTCACACATTAACAATTTGCAGATGATATTCTTATTTTTGGTCAAGGCACTATCAGGGAAGCTTTTCAGATTAGTTTAGTTTGGGATAATTATGGTAAGGCCTCTGGACAATTAGTGAATAAGGATAAATCAGTGATATTTTTCTTCCACACTAAAAAGAAAGTCCAACAAAAATTAGAAACAATTTTGGCCTTCAAATCAGACTCCCTCTCATGCTCCTACTTGGGAATCCCCATTGAAAAATATTTAAGAACTACGTGGTTTGGAAACCTATTAATGAAAGAATGGATCGTAAGATGGACAATTGTAAATCAAAGTGGCTTTCTTGGGTGGGAAGAATTGTAATCATAAAAGCTACAATGGCTGCAATCCCATTTACCTTATGTCTTGCATCTCTTTATCAATGAGTAGGTATATGGATATTGTGAAGAAGTTAAGGAATTTCTTCTGGTAGGGAACAAACTCTAACATGAAATTCAAACTTATATCCTGGGATAAGATTTGTAAACCAATATCTACAAGGGGACAGTCATTAAAAATCATTTGTGGAAGAATCAAGCTCTAGGAGCTAAATTATATTGGAAAATCATGAAGAACCACAATTATAAATGGGTCACAATTTTAAGGGGTAAATATCTTGGCAATGGTTCAATTAAAGAGGCCTTTCGAATAAGATATTTTCCTAGAGGTTCCAGAATTTGGAATTTCATTTCCAAATCAAGACACATTATGGACAACAACATTACATGGAATATCAGAGAAGGAAATTTAGCTAGATTTTGGGAGGATTCTTGGGGAGGATTCCCAAGCATCAATTTCTCATTGGGTCAAAATCAAATCAATCAGATTTTCTCGGCTACATGGTGTCCCTTTGTAAAAGATTATATCATTCCTTCTTCATCCTCCTCAGTGGATGGCTCTTGGAAATGGAAAGACTTTTCAGATCTCATATTAGATCCACTGGAACTATGTAGTTTTAAAAGGCTTCTTAATGACAGATCCTTTTTCCTTAAGTAGGGGAGTGATGAAATTATTTGGAATGGGGATAAATCAGGTATCTACAATGCTATGGATGGCTACAAAATTCTGTTAGGGCCTTTTCAAACAAAGACATATACAATCCCAATCCAATAATGCTGGTATAAGGTTTTTCTTCCAAACGTAGGAATATTCACATGGGCAGTTTTTGAGGGCATAATCTTACTTGCAGAAAGGTTTCTAAAAATGGGATATTTCGGCCCATCTAGATGTTCTCTATGCCACAAATGTGAAGAGGATAATAATCATTTGTTGTTATCATGCCCTTTCACCAATAAATGTTAGAACTGGTTGTGATAAAAAATAGATTGGTCCTCTTCTTTCCCCCAAGAAATCCTTCCTCGTCTATTATCTTGGCCTAAGATCTTTGAAGAAAGCTTATGTGGAAATTTATGGATCATATCACCATCCATTTTAATATGGAAGATATGGAAAGAGATCTAAACATGAGACTTTTAAAGATAAATCAATGGAAATTGATTCCATTCTCAATAAAATTGAATCTGTGATAGTAGAGGTTATGAAATCCTGCATCCAAGCTCAATTAGCTAAACATAAGTTCTACACTAGCTAGGATGATCAAATGATTAAAATATGGTATGGCCTCAAAACCCCAACCACTATAGGTAGAGGATGTAAAGATAATTAATTTCAAAGGGCTTCTTATGTGTGGAAGTCTTCATCTCTGGGGTGGTTTAAGCTCAACTTTGATGGAGCATCAAAAGGGAATCCAGGTCCATTAGGGGCTGGTTGCATTATCCATTCCTCAGACGACAGGGTCATAGCAAAATTGGCTAAACCATTGGAAATAGATACCAATAACATGACATAATTCAAAGCTTTATTACATGGTCTAGCTCTTGCTTATGAAATAGGGTTGAGTAAAGTGGAAATTGAAGGAGACTCCATGATAACAATAAATGCAGTAAGAACAGGGGAGACATCAAATTGGCGGTTGCAAGCTTCTTTGGAAATCATATTAAAGTTGAAAAGAAAATTTGAATCTATAATGGTTAACCACATTTTTCGTGAGGGAAACGCCAAGGCTAATGAATTAGCTAACATTGTAGCTAGTGGTTCATTTATGAAGACAATATCATTGGAGGACTAGTCAAATCTTTCATAACTTCAAATTTCACCTATTTCTAGCAATGGTCGACAGTTTTAAAAATTGGTATAAAGATTACAGATTTTTGACAAGTTGATCCAATAAGAGAAGCATCAGATCAAGTCAATTTGTCACTTCACCTGCACTGCCAACCTTTTTGAGCTCATAGAAATCCATTTTTCTAGTTTACATAGAGCAATAAGTGTTCAGTAAAGGACACAAGGCACATGCAAAGATTTCTTGGGAGTCGCAGGATCATTCTTCGAAAGCATTGTGGATATGATATCTCGTCTACTAAGAAAGGATGAGTCGGTTTCTTGATTCAATTGATGGAAGTTTGTATATCATCCTGATCACTTGACCAGCTAGTTTTACACCTTCTCTATAACTTTATCTCCTTTCTAGAAATATTTTTGTTGTTGCATTTCTTATCAGTATTTTATCAAATTACTATTTTTAGCCAATTTTTTGAAGGAAAATAATGGTCTAATCATGATAGGTGGGAGAGGTTAATATCAACACAATATTCAATGACAGTCTGGAGCCATTTATGGACGAATGCATAGATAGCTAGAACTTTAGCTTCAACAAAAGTGTGTATCTTGGGGAGTGGGATTCATTCTAGCAAGTCAGTCTAGTTTTCTTTAGCAAGTTTTCTCCTGTCTTTGATGGATTCCCCAATCAAATTAAACGTGAGTGTAGAGAAAACCACCTTTGATTCTCCCATTTACTCAGAGAAATTAAAGGAAGTTTGTTTATTCCATCAAAGAGTGGTCCTCCATGTAGTCAAAGAAATTCTAGGAACAAAATTCTTGCTCACCAACCATAGATTCAGAGTAAATATGAACATTTGTTCCAACTTCTTGGCTAGCATTCTAGTGGCAGGAACACACAAAAAACATGCAGAGGAAATATGCTTTCAACTCTTCGATGACAGATATCTCGATGGCCTCCATAATGTAATTTTAGGGATCGATGATGATTTGTTCACCTCTTTCCCATGGGATCTCCCCATTGTTATGATAGTGGGTTCTCTTTTTCCTGGGCTGAGCAATAACCCTCATAGGAATTTTCATGGAGGTCCCCTAGATGGTTTTTCATCCTCTAGGGTTGGGAATGGGAATACCAACCATTGAGGCTATCGTCAATGAAAAAGGCAATGAACTTCCTATCCAGATTTCTTGGAATAGAAGAGGGCATGGAATCTCCATATGAAGATGATTTGGATGAAAACTTGGACTAGGTATACCAGTACAGATATGTTGAACTAATGGATGTTCTTGGGAGCCCGAATTCTTTAGATCTGGGTGAAGAGGAGGAGGATGAGTTTGATGAAGTCGAGGAAGAGGCGGCTGACTATGAGGTCGAAGGAGATAATGAGGATGATGAAGCTGATGAAGATGAAGCTGAGGATGAGGATGAGTACGAGGAAGAAGCAGATCTCATGGACCAAGGATTCCTTGGCAAAGACCAAGATTCAACTTCTTCTTCAGATTAATTCTAGTGCAATATTCCTCCTCAGAAATTTCCAACTTTTTTAGTTCTTAGCTATTACTTATAGTATTTATTTCATAGTATAAGCTGGAATCTCACCATATTTTTGAGCAGTTTGAGGAGGTATTGAGCTATGTTTTTGTCCTTTTGTTGTACCTCGAATATGATATGGACATATTTGGCATTAAGCTTCAAAATTAAAAATTATTCTATGTTATGATATTTTAAATATATTAAAAGAAATCCTTTGGCTTCGGCCCCTTATTGATAAAAAAAAAAAAACTATAAAAAGATTTTAATTTGTTACAAAATAATCCTTTATCCATTTAAGTCAAGAAAAAAAAAGGGCTAGAAAATCTAGAAAGTGTTGAACAAGAACCAACAACAATAGGGTGAATCTTAATAGGTCACAACTGTATGAAGGGTCACTTGAGGTTGAGCTCTAACTCATTTTGGTTTGTTACAAAAGAATCCTTCATCAATTTGAATCGAGAAAAAGAAAAGGCCTCCAAAAATCTATAAAGTGTAGAACCAAAACCAACAACAATAGGGTGAACCTGAACAACTCACAACCAACCAATCATGTCATCCACAATGATCTTCTCCAAATATTTAGCAAACTATAGAGGTAATTGACTCCATTCTGTAATATTCCAAACCTTGAATTTCTTAGGCTCCCACTTAGGTAAATAGTCCCAGAGAACATAACAAAAATAAATAGAATCCAAAGATTCTCAGAAACTGAGAATCTATCTACCCACCAAAGCTAGATTCCACTAAATATAATCTATTTTCTACTTATTCAACATATCCTTAACAACTTAGAAATCAGATTCACAAATAATCTTTCTTATTCCAAGAGCACATCCTCTTTCTAGAAATAAGAGAACAACAAGTACTTTCCATATAATGATTGGTATGTTTCCCATGTACTTAGAAAAGAAGAACATCACATTTCCCAAACCATCTCTACCAAATCTTCCAATTCTTGCATGCTTTGGGTTTCCTCTAGAAGAACCATGAGCATTGATCTTAAGGATCCCTAGAGGTAGAGGAGACCACTTACCATTCCGGTTGAGCCTTTCTCATAGCATGTCTACAATTAGCCTATCATCTCCTAAAAAAGAAATCTCTATATAATCTTCACCAAATATATTCAAGTTTTGAACAATATGAGAAAGATCATCAGGATCCATATCCATAGAAAGATCATGCTTATCCATCAAATTTTCTTGAATCATGTTAGTAACCCATAACCACACTTGTTGCACCAACATCTTTTTACCCTAAAAAATTTATAGTTTCTTTGTAACCAAAATTGCTAAAAAATTAAATGGGGCCCAATATCCCATGCAACATGAAGAAAGAAGGTCTTAGTAGGGGGTTTGTCGAGATTGTTCCAGAATTCAACCTTGAAACAATTGGCATAAATGTAAGCACGCCTCCAAAATACCCACCTCAAATGCCAAATTTACTTAATGGGTGACCCAACAATAGTGGGTTACACTTTTTTAGACATGCTAATTTTTGCTGAAATAACATATTTTTAATAAAATATGATGATTTAAGCCTTGAGAGGTTCCATTTTAAGGAATTAGTTACAAATGGTTATCTCAAAGCCTCTTAGATAAAAAAAATATTGATATAACATCTATACTCCTCTTTCATACCTACAATGGAGTCTCCTTCACACCTATTAAAACGATGACAAAAAATCACCTTGACTTTATCTTTAGGTAGATCAAATGAATCCATTTGAAAAACCTATCTATGTAGTAAGATACTATTGAGAAAAATCTTTCCAATCATTATAATGTTAATATATATTAAGTTTATTATGACTTTGTATTTTTAGTTTTACTAAACATAGATATTTTACCGTATGTCTACCTATATGTTTGACACTTATGAAAAAATAGTAAATGAGAGAAAAAAAATCTAAAAAATATATATGCCCTAGGTATTGAAGTTCTCTTTCTATAAAAAAAAATAAAAATGAAATTGGACAAATACACGACAAGTTATAAGCTATGTAGTCAAGGTATGTCAAAGTTATGTTTTAGTTAACTTCAAATGTTAATAAAATATGAAATAATCATGATAATATTGTCAAACAAATTGCATTCCCTCCATATGGATGTTAAAAAACTAAATTCAAAAGAATCACATTGATATCTATTTTAGAAAAAAAGTTATGCTCTATGAAAACAATGTAACTCTTTGAAAATGACGTTTTTAACAACATACACATTTTCATGGGAGAAAGAAAAAACCATTCAAATCAATTCAAAAATAAAAATAAAAAATATATTTGGAATCTAGATATAAAAGACTAAAAGACTCTAATTTACTTCATCTTCTGATTTGATGAAGGGTGCTCCCCTTAATACCACAAACGCATAACAGAAATAGAGAAACAACAACAATATGCAAGAACAGAAAATTGGCTTCTTATTATCTCCACAAATGTGGAATTACAAACTTTCAGAATTACAATATGCAAAGCCACATGGGCATTCCCTTACAATATTCTGTAGGACAAAGCCTCGAACTATTACCCAGAACTATTCTGAACTGCCTAAGACAATAATACAGCCTTCCTTATATAGGCAATTTCCACCACCCGAGAAGGTTCCAGAAATTTAGCCCTAAGGGCCGACCAAACTTAGAATTATTTTATTTTTCAATTTATTACATCAAAGTCGGCTCAAAATAACTTTTGAAACCCGAACAGAAATTTTGAAGGAAAATTATTTTCTGCCATTTCAGGTGACCCGACTTCCGAAGATCATAAGTCATCACCAGTTGACCCGATTGACTATTATAACCCCATTTCAGAAACGCCACGAAGCGCTCTACAAGCTTGACTTGCGCAAGCACCTGCACCCAAATTTTTGACCTCATCCGGGGCCTCTAAAGCCTTCAAAACTGAGTTCAAAGTTTCTGTACCCTGCTGCCAATACCAAAAATCTTCAATATCTTCCAATATACACTTGATCTGGCAATGAAACTTTACTGGTAGACTTATATGACCAAAATGAACCTCCAAGAAAGAAATCAGATCATTCTGAGCACATACGAAAAATTACCCAAAATAGTAACTTTCCATAAATAGTAGCTCTGCACAAAATAGCCCTTATTGAATATAAAAATAGAAATATTTTTGGGTGATGCAAGATTGCTCTTACACCCAGGATGCCCCTGCATTAGACACCCGGGGTAATTTGAGAAGTGACCCTGTCATGACTCAGGTGTGCAGAGGAAAACCAAGACGGTTAACCTCCTCCTCTGTTAGCCATGATGAATCTTCAACGGGTCGTCCTTTCCACTTGACCAGATATTCTTCATATGTCCTGTTCCTTGTGCTTCTGCCAACACGACTATCCAGTATGTCTTCAATCTCCTTGATATCTGAACTAGTTGCTGGAATACTCCACTGTGCTGCTGTGATCTCATCTTCAACACCTCCTTCATGATACTCTGTCAAATCTGAAATGTTAAACACTGGTGAAATATTTAGCTCAGTAGGCAATTCTACCTCATATGCGTTTCCTGAATCATGTTTCTTCAGTATCTTACATGGTCCAAACTTCTTCATTTTCAGCTTGTTATATGTACCAACTGGAAACCGCTCCTTCCGCAAATGAACCATGACTTCATCACCAATCTGAAATTCCTTATACCTCCTTTTCTCATCTGCCTTAGCCTTATACTGTGCGTTCATCTTGGTAATATGCTTCCTCACCTCCCCATGGATGTTCTTCAAGTGTTCTGCAAAATCCTCAGCTTCAGCACTACTTATTTCTCCTTTATCTATCTTCCTCAATTTAGATGCATTTCTTGGACTACTTCCATATACAATCTGGAATGGTGATTTACCAGTGCTCCTGTTGACAGAATTATTGTATGCAAATTCTGCCTGTGGTAAAATCAAATCCCATCCTGCTGGCTTATCTCCAACCAAACATCTCAGCAAATTTCCCAAACTTCTATTCACCACCTCTGTCTGTCCATCAGTCTGTGGATGATGTGATTAACTAAACTTCAAATATATCTTCAACTTCTTCCACAATGTACGCCAGAAATATCCAACAAACTTAGTGTCCCGATCTGAAACTATGGTCCTTGGCAAACCATGAAGTCTCACTACTTCTTTGAAAAACAATTCTGCTACATGAACATCATCATTAGTCTTCATGCAGGGAATGAAATGTGCCATCTTTGAAAATCTGTCAACCACCACAAAAATTGAATCGTGTCCCCGCTGTGTCCTCGGTAAACCAAGAACAAAGTCCATGCTGATATCCTCCCAAGGCTTCTCTGGTATGGGTAATGGCTGATACAATCCTGTATTCTGCTTCACTCCTTTCGCCATCTGACATACTCTGCAACTCTGTACAAACTTCTTCACATCTTGCTGCAACTGTGGCCAATAATAATTCTCACTAACCAAACCAAGGGTTTTATCACGACCAAAATGTCCAGCCAATCCTCCGCTATGCTTCTCCTTGATGAGATTCTCCCTCATAGAACTTCGTGGAATGCACAACTGACTCCCTCTGAATAGCATATCATCCTGGATGATGAAATCCAACCATTTCGTCCTGTCTAGAGTAACAGGTTCTGTACAAGCTTTCCAAGCTTCACCAAAATCAGGATCCTCTGGATACAAATTCTTGAGTTCCTTGAACCCAACCACTCCAATCTGCATTTCTGTCAGCAATAGTTGCCTTCTGCTAAGAGCATCTGCAACCCTATTAGACTTTCCACTCCTGTGTTTCAAAACAAATGTATAACTCTGCAAAAACTCAACCCATTTCAAATGCCTTTGATTCAATTTTCCTTGACTATTCAAATATTGCAAAGCTTGATGATCAGTATACAAAACAAACTCCTTAGGAAGTAGATAATGTCTCCACTTCTTTAATGCTTGAACTATAGCATAAAATTCCTGATCATAAACAGAATACTTCCTCTTGGCATCATTTAACTTCTCACTGAAATAAGCAATAGGTTTACCTTCTTGGCTCATAACAGCTCCTATTGCAGTACCACTAGCATCACAATCTACTTGAAACACCTTATTAAAATCCGGAAGTGCTAAAACAGGTTGTTCTGTAACTTTTTGTTTCAATAATTGAAAACTCTTTTCCGCCCCATTAGTCCACTTGAACTCTTTTCTATCCCCTCTCATTGTTTCAGTCAAGGGTCCACAAATACGGCTAAAATTTCTGATAAACTTTCTGTAAAAGCTAGCTAAACCATGAAAAGATCTTACCTCAGTAGCACTCCTTGGAGTAGGCCATTCAAGGATAGCCTGTACCTTCTCTGGGTCCATTTTTAGACCTTCTGCTGAAACTACAAATCCCAAATACACTAACTCTTTCTTCACAAAACTGCACTTCTTCAAATTAATCAACAATTTCTCTTCTCTCAACTTCTCAAACACCATGCGAATATGCATCATATGTTCCTCCAATGTCTTGCTAAAAATCAAAATATCATCTAGGTAAACAATGACAAACTTACCTAGAAATTCTTTCAGAACCTCGTTCATGAGCCGCATGAAAGTGCTCGGTGCATTGGTTAGCCCAAAAGGCATGACTAACCACTCATATAGTCCTTCCTTTATCTTGAATGCAGTCTTCCATTCATCTCCTTCTCTGATCCGAATCTGATGATATCCACTCTTCAGATCTATCTTTGAAAAATACACAGCTCCACTCAAACAGTCCATAATATCATCCATTCGTGGCAATGGAAACCTATACTTGATCGTGATCTTGTTTATTGCCCTAGAATCTGTACACATCCTCCATTCTCCATTCTTCTTTGGTGCTAATACCGCTGGTACAGCATAGGGACTCAGACTCTCTCGAATCAATCCTTTCTGTAACAGTTCATGCACTTGTCTGTTCAACTCCTCACTTTCTGTAGGTGTCATCCTGTGTGCTGCCTTATTCGGCAAACTCGCTCCTGGGATTAAGTCCATCTGATGACTGATCTTCCTGACTGGTGGTAATCCATCAGGCACGTTATCGGATACAATATCCTGAAACTCATTCAACAAATCTGCAACCTCTACATGTACATCCTCTGCTTCTTCTTTACCAACTTTTGGAATTAAAGCAAAACACACATGCTCATGCCTCATACCATCTAGGAATTTCCTTCCATCAACAAATGTTATTCTTGCATTACCACATACCTTTTCTTCGGTCTCCTTCAATGGCTTTAGCTTATGTCGCACTCCATCCTTTGTCAGGGAATAGGTATTCGCACGACCATCGTGTACAGCACATCTGTCAAACTGCCACGGTCTACCCAATAACATATGACATGCATCCATAGAGATGATATCACATAATACCTCATCTTGGTATCCGCCAATCTTGAACTTCACCAGGCATTGTTCATTGACCATGACCTTGTGGTCATCCTGTACCCAGGCAATCCGATATGGATGTGGGTGTTTCTGTCTCTTGAGCTTCAACTTTGTCACCATCTCTTCTGACACCAAATTGTCAGTGCTTCCACTATCAATAATCACATCACAACATTTACCTTCACACTTGCACCTGGTGCGAAACAGGCTCCTCTTTTGCTCAGGTTCATTCTCACCACTCAACAGGACTCTTCTGTTAATCAATGTTTCTCCTCTTTCAGCATCTTCAGAATTTGATGATCTGACATCTTCATCTACATGTGCAACTCTGGCCTGGCCTTCATTTCTCCTGTCTGTTCTGCCTTGGCACTGAGGACATTCAAATGCCCTATGACCTTCTTCTCCACAGTGAAAACATGTTTCACGGAAACCACCTCTTCCAGATCCTTGTCCTCTTCCTCTTCCTCTTTGATCTCTATTATTCTGATCTTGGAAGTGATTGGAATTATTTCCTCGCTGATTCTGACTACTACTGGCCTCATCCTTCTTTTTCAGATCTTCATTTCGACCACCATATGATCGTCCACCGCGACCTCTTCCGTTTTGTCTGCTCTCAAACTTCTTGTTCAGCTTTTCCTCTACTTTTAGGGCAAATTGGTATGCCTCTTCAATACTGTTCATTCAAACCAGATTCAGCTCCTCCTGAATGCTCAGCCTTAACCCATTAAGGTATCGGGCAACTTTCTCCTTATCAGCTTCTGCATGGCCTGTTGTGATGAGAAGTCGATAGAACTCCTCTGTATACTCCTGAACAGATCTTCCTGCTTGCTTCAAACTCTGCATTTTCTTCAGTAGGTCAAGCTCATAATCAACAGGAATGAACTGTCGCTTTAATTTATCCACCATCCGATCCCATCTTGTGATTTTATCTTTCCCTCTTCTATTTCGCTCCAATTGAATTTCTTGCCACCAGATCTTCGCATGACCTTTCAGTCTGGCCTTCGCAAATTTGACTCTATTAGGATCGTCAACATCTTCATACTCAAAATATTCCTCACATTCATTGATCCAGTCAATCAATTCCTCTGGGTTAAGATTTCTAGAAAATGTAGGAACCTCAATCTTAGGTCTTTTCCCAATCTTGGAAATCGCCCGAAAAAGTCTTTCTTCCTCCTGGTTCACAATTTCAGCTTCTCCTTCTTGATATTCTTCTTCGGCTTCATCCTCGCTTTCATCTCTGACATTAAGATTCATTCCTCTGCGAATCTCTTCTTGCAATGCTCGCACTTGTCTCTGCAGCTCTCTAACCTCAGGTGTTACAACACCAGCTCTTCCGCCACGTTCCCTTCGTGGAGGCATTTTCGCGATGCGCGCTGAAACCCTAGCCACGGTCCTAGTGCAAACTGCCTCACAGTCGGCGATCTGTTTACACACTCAAGAAAACCTGGCTCATCTTCTGATTTGATGAAGGGTGCTCCCCTTAATACCACAAACGCATAACAGAAATAGAGAAACAACAACAATATGCAAGAACAGAAAATTGGCTTCTTATTATCTCCACAAATGTGGAATTACAAACTTTCAGAATTACAATATGCAAAGCCACATGGGCATTCCCTTACAATATTCTGTAGGACAAAGCCTCGAACTATTACCCAGAACTATTTTGAACTGCCTAAGACAATAATACAGCCTTCCTTATATAGGCAATTTCCACCGCCCGAGAAGGTTCCAGAAATTTAGCCCTAAGGGCCGACCAAACTTAGAATTATTTTATTTTTCAATTTATTACATCAAAGTCGGCTCAAAATAACTTTTGAAACCCGAACAAAAATTTTGAAGGAAAATTATTTTCCGCCATTTCAGGTGACCCGACTTCCGAAGATCATAAGTCATCACCAGTTGACCCGATTGACTATTATGACCCCATTTCGGAAATGCCACGAAGCGCTCTACAGGCTTGACCCGCGCAAGCGCCCGTCACCCAAATTTTTGACCTCATCCAGGGCCTCTAAAGCCTTCAAAACTGAGTTCAAAGTTTTTGTACCCTGCTGCCAATACCGAAAATCTTCAATATCTTCCAATATACACTTGATCTGGTAATGAAACTTTACTGGCAGACTTATATGACCAAAATGAACCTCCAAGAAAGAAATCAGATCATTCTGAGCACATACGAAAAATTACCAAAAATAGTAACTTTCCATAAATAGTAGCTCTGCACAAAATAGCCCTTATTGAATATAAAAATAGAAATATTTTTGGGTGATGCAAGATTGCTCTTACACCTAGGATGCTCCTGCATCATGATTTCAAATGGTTTAATCACAATATGCATTTGAATCTGAATTATTTTTTTAAAATGTAGAGTTCAGTGTCCGTTCAAGCAAAAAAGTATAACCCACTATTGTGGGTTCACCCTAACATAAGAATATTACAAGAAGAGATGTGAAGTATCCTCATTATTATTACAGAGAACATAAACATAAGGCCCCTAAAACCATCTCTTTTGAAGATTTTCCAAAGTAAGGCTTCTATTCTACAGACCCAACCACAAGAATAAATTTCACTTGGGCTAAGCCAATCCATTTTTTGAGCTTCAAATTTTACATGTTTCAATATTGGATGGCTCTAACATATATTAATGAATTATCTTCTATATCTATGAATTTATGATTTTCTTGTTCACATAACTTTAGTCCTTTGAATAGAGCTACAAATTTATCTTTGTTGTTTACTCCCTTTGGAATTATTTTAAACAAATCCAAAAAGAAAAATCTCTCTCATCCCTAATTATGCTCACTATAAGTGCTTCTCTAGGATTGCCTAAAGAGGCCCCATCAAAGTTCAATTTTACTCTTCTTCTAGAGGGCATACAAAATCAACATTTTAGTCATGCAAGTTCATGGGTGGTTATGGAATTATAGATTTAGTGATACATACATGTGGAATAATTAATTTTCTTTTGGAAATTGATTTCATTTTAGGAGAGGAGAGGTACACTTAGAGCATTACATAAGCCATTGAGTGTAAAATCATAATAAATACGGTTAATTCATTTACATGAAACTTAGCATCCTTGATAATGGAATTATGAACTAGTGATTAATCATGGATAAAATGTCATGAAATAATAATTTAGACCTTCTAGGAATAATTATTTTCTATTTGGATATAGATTTTATTTTATGAAAGGTGAGGTGCACTTAGTACTTTACCTCAGTTTGTGAGTTTGTTAAATCACCTATGAATGGGATTCATTAGTTTGCATGTACCTTAGTATCCATCTAATGGGAGTATTTATGATCATAAATATTTTTGAGTTCTCAATTATTTATAAATACATAATAATTTAAGATTCACATGCACCTCAAAGTGAAGGAAAAATGAAATATTAAAATCTCCTTGTCCATGCTCATTCACATTTGATTTTAGATCCGTTTAAAGAGATTATCTTAATATAATTATATAATGACATGTGGTACACTTTTGTGCTCATTTAAAATCCTTTAATAATAGTTAATTGCTCTAATTTATTCTTTCTATCTATGGATTTATAAATGTACATATTCTTATCCCTATTCTACCTAAATTTGTTCATAGAAATTCTAATCAATTATTAGCCTAGGTTTTCATAGGAATACATATTTGGTCTCTAGATTTGAAATAATATTGGTCCCAAGTCATTTTTGAGGAGCACAAATTATATTTTGTGTAACAAAATGGACTTGGAAACTAAAATTTTAAAATTCAAATTGTTACCTTTCACACTTTGTCTATCACCTTTTTATACTGATTTGGCACATGTTTGTATAGAAAATTATGTCCTTGAATTTAAGTATATTCATTTGAGTGATAATTCATCATTTAATCATCAATTAAAATGGTGAAGTTTTTTGGAGCATTCACTTAGAAACAATTTGATATAGAGTAGTAAAAGAAATCAACATATCACATTAGAATCAATATCTATATCACTTGCATGATTTTCTTTTAGACATGTTAATTGTTTCATGGCTATTAAGCTAGTCTTGAAGAACTTGATTTCCTCCATCCAACCATTTTTCCATGGTACTTTCAAATATTGCGAGTCCTTGATTCATACGTGCAATGGAGTCTCCTTCACGCCTATTAAAATGCTGACAAAAAATCACTTTGACTTTAGCTTTTGGGAGATCAAATGAATCCATTTGATAAACCTATCTATGTAGTAGGGTACTACTAAGAAAAATCTTACCAATGATTATAATATTAATATATATTAAGTTTATTATGACTTTGTATTTTTAGTTTTACTAAACATAGACATTTCACTGTATGTCTACCTCTATGTTTGACGCTTATGGAAAAATAGTAAATGAGAGAAAATAATTTCTATAAAATATCTATTCCCTAGGTATTTAAATTCTCTTTCTATAAAAACTAAAATGAAATTGGACAATTACACGACAAGTTATAAGTTATGTAGTCAAGGTATGTCAAAATTATGGTTTAGTCAACTTCAAACATTAATAAAATATGAAATAATAGTGATAATGTCCTCAAAAAAATTGCATGCCCTCCGTATGGATGTTACAAAACTAATTTTGAAAGAATCACATTGATATCTATTTTAGAAAAAAGGTTATGCTCTATGAAAACAATGTAACTCTTTGAAAATGATGTTTTCAGAAACATACAAGTTTTCATAGGCGAAAGAAAAAAACATTCAAATCAATTCAAAAATTAAAATAAAAAATATATTTAGAATCTAGACAGAAAATCTTAAAAGACTCTAATTTACTTCATCTTCTGATTTCAAATGGTTTAACAATAATATGTATTTGAATCTGAAAGTTTTTTTCAAAATGTAGAGTTCTGTGTCCGTTCAGGCAAAAAAGTGTAACCCATTATTGTGGATTCACCCCTCTACTAGATAGAAATTATCTCACCAATTAAGGTTTGACATTAATGACAATATAACAATTGTTTCAATTGTAGCTTCCAACAGGTCTCAGGCGGGTTAGGGTTCTGGGGAGGCACAACTGGGAAGGGTTATGAATAGGTTTAGAAGGCTCAATGGGAGGAACAATAGGGGAATTGCTAGTTTTTTCACCTTGTGATTTAGGGTTATAGTTTCTCTTTTGAATAATAGGGCATAAAGATTGCATATGTCCCTCCTTCCTACAAAGGAAGCAAGAGTTTATTCCACCCAAAAATGTAATAGGGTGCATGTATAGAGATGGTTGTCAAGATCAAACCTAATTTCTTTTGATAAGTCAAGACCAGGTTTAAGAGAGACAAGTACCCTCACATCTGTATGTGGAAGGAGGACATCCATTTTATCTATACTGAATACACTATATATTGACTTGAGAGCCCAAGGGACCAGATTCCATAGGAAAGGTGGGAGATTTCCTATATTCAACCACCTAGGGAAAGATAAAGCGAGAACTTCTTCGTCAACTATGTCAGAATACCAAGAGAAAGTTCTGTTCAATTACAGAAACCTATCTTCCAAAATTTAATTGAAACCTATCTTCCAAAATTTTCTCCTAATAACTTCCTTTTGGCTACTAGGGTTGGTGAAAAAAATTAGAAACAAATCCTTTTGAATCATTCTCAAAAGGAAAAATGAAACCCTAAACACTTACTCCAAATTTTTTGAATCAAATCATTTAGCAAACTTCTTGAAGACAGCCTAGTAAGTTCTTGGGCTGCTAAGAATACTACAAAATTCGTAAGCTTATTCTTTTCAAAATCAATAACCATGACCATTTGAAGATTAGGTTTAAGAGTGAAGACATCGGTAGGAGAAATCTTACCATTACCTCCCTTTTCAATCTTGTGGTTGTGAACTTTGAGAGGATTTTGGATGAATCGGGCTCCATCCGGAGTTCATACTTTTTCTTGGACGATATCCTTGTATGATCGTACCCTAGAAACCTCCTCCAATGGTTCTGATGGCATTTTTAAATTCCTTTGTCGGGGATAATGTCCCCATAAAATGATGGGTCAAAGAGCAGTAACAGGTAAAGTTTCTAGTTTATAAAGGATGGTCTTCCACCATGGGTAAGGCCTCCTCGATTTCCTCGCTTATGCAAGTTGTAGAGTTCTATTCTTTCTCTTCCTCATTTTAATATATTTATATTATATTATAATTAATATTGAAGTGTAGTGCTATGATAAAGTTGTTTTATTTGCATTATTCAATTTATTTAAGATTAAAGAAGAGGGAAGATTTATTTTTCTTTTACAATCACATATAAGACTAATGGAAACAAGTGACACATAGTGACAGTACTCGCTTTTTAGTGTTGTAATAATAGTGTACTCGCTTTTTAGTGTTGTAATAATAGTATTTGTTAGCTAGTAAATAGAAGAGTTAAAATATAAAATTGACAGAAGAGTATTTATTATATAATAAACTAAAATATAAAATATTATAACTAAATATAATATCTATCATGGATTATTATTAGAAGTCATGGACTATATTATAAAATAAAGTCTAATAATTTTTTTTTATATGATTATAAATGAATGACCTCAAATTAATAGGATCTTGGATTTAGTATTATTTTTCTTCAATTTCATTTTTTAAGATGGAGAGGATGCTTCTATTTAATTTTTAGATAAATCAATATATTTAATTTAGCTAATTTATTGTATTTAAATATAATTGTTACTTTTGAGTAAGTAAATGATGTGAAAACATTAATATTTTAATATTAAAAGAGTAAAATCAGGATCCTATTAAAAAATATTTGAGAGCTATCTAAAATAGATTTGAAAACTATTATAAATATTTTAACATGTAGAAAGTTTTAATATTTAATGTCTACTGTGTATTCATGAATGAGGAAGCAATTTTTGCCTCCCAAAAAAACGTTCCTTTAACACAAATTTGTTGAACCAATGATATCGTAAATAAATTATTTTTTTATTTTAGAAAATAAAAAAATATAAATTGTAGCATTAGAAAAATTATGGTTATTTTGAAAACTAAAATTATGGTTATTGGTGGAAATTAATTGACTAATTGGACCCAACAACAAGCAAATAATGAAGTTGTTGAATGTTTAAAAGATTACCAAATAAAAAGAACATAAATAATTAAAAACATTGATTTGAAGACCTAAAACACAAACTTTCACCTCAACATAACAACCCATTTTTATTTTATGCACATAGATGTCCAAGAGATAAATTGATAATACAATCAGTCGAAACCACCCACATTCATAATGTAAAAAATTGAAAACTAAAAGTCAACAATTTTTAACCAATGCAATGATGAAGAATGCAATCAATGAAATAACTTTGTATCACTGCCAATAATATTTGGTTCGATTTAAAAATTTGGAATTTTTCGTTCTGATTAAGACATAGATGAACAAGCTCAAAACATACGCAGAGTTTCTTTAGATTTTTTTGAGATTTTTCTACCACAGAATTCTGGAGATCTAGAGTTTCACACTGCAATACCTAACTAACTTAACTGTGTTGCCATATCACCGACGCCAACAGTAGACATTAGACAATCCAATAATATTACTCAATACTGCGTGAGCTGTATTGAAGGGTTGAATATACTGAAATTCAAAGGTACCCATCGAAAAAATCTTCAACTGTAGTATAAAGAATCTCTGGATAAAGCTCACAAACTTCCAAGTCTTTGGGCTCTTCCATTTTAAAATTGTATTGACACCCATTGATGAAGATGTCATGTGTCAGGGAAGCCACTATGCTTTCTGGAATATTATTGGCTGCACAGAGAAACACAAAAAATGAATGAATCCATTATAGATTATGAAAGAAATGTCCAATCCAAGCTGGCTGTTGATGAGCCTTTTCTTTTTGTATACCTAATCTGATATCTAAATTCTTTCTTTCTATAGCATTAATGAGCTCATCGCATAAAGGAAACAAGGGCTGCGCGCAGCTGGAGTCCCTGCCTAAGGTAGGGGAGTAGCAGGGAAGTGTTCATTTGGCTTAGTGTTGCACAAAACAATTTAAAGGACCAGTTGCAGAGATACTTTCAGAAACAGGAAGAAAGTTGAAGGAAAAATCTTTAGATGCTAATAAAAGGCCATCTATTCATGGAAGTCCACTACCATGGCTGAAGCATGTAGTGCAAACACAGACCTAACTTCCAGCTTTCTTTGAAGACTTCAAATTTAGATATTTTATTGGTAACAGTTACAAAATTGTCAAGGTTGATGGAAAATCTGATATTTCTATAGCAAGATCTGAGGGTTCTATTTTGACACATCCATTTCAAGATTTTGGCTAGGATTGGGGATTTCAAAGTGCTATTCTTGGCATTCAATCTATTTGTTTAGCATGAGGAAAAGATCAGTAAGTTTTTGGTCCCTCACAGAGAAGCCATGGAACAATCTTGGGTTGCAGGGGACCCAATGCTTACGTTTTCTCAATTGGAACTGGTCTCATCTGGAAAGCTCTTCAATGTATTCTTTGTTTTGATGAACACGAGTTATAAGCAGAAGCAGAAAGTATGACAAGCTACAAACTCTAATACAACAACAAATTGTCAGTGCCTCCCAAAGCACCCCAGTTTGGTATTTTGTTATTCATTTACATTCACGAGTAGATCGTTCCCTGCTCATCTTTCTTCATTGTTTAGTGACTAATTTCAACTTTCCAACTGTCATTTCTATTTGCAAAAATTAAAACAAAACCCAAAACATTTTGGAACCACGAAACGTACTACCAATGCTATGGGGCGTCGAAACACTAACCAGCACTATCTGCTGTGTCTGCGTCCGTGATAAGGAAGGGAAATCCGTAAATATAGTAAGGCCACAAAATCTAACATCCTTTTATCAATTGTTTTTATCCAGTATTTAGGTCAATTTAGTGACTGCCTTGAATGATCTATATTCAAATTTCTACAGAATCTTTCACTCGCACAGGCACTCTGTGAAACTACTAAAATTTGTCTGTGTATAACACGGATTTAAATCTGAGACTGTTAAAATAGAAAATTTAAAGACACGATTGAACCAGGAACATTAAGCAAAAGGGGTTTAAAGGATTTGAACCTTGGCAAGCCCAACTTCTAAGTTTGTAGTATCGGCTTGAGATTTCACAGAATTTGGAGCAGAAACTCCGTGACTGTGTCATGGTCAAACGAATAATTTGGCTTCTAATGAACTAGGATTTCCGAAACTAGTCTCTATGCAGCGGTGTCCAAGATAAACTCAAAAAGATATATATAAAGGGAGGCTTGTGGGGACCTAAGACCATGCCATCTGCCTTCTGCAGCTGTTGCCGAGTTACAGGCACATGGAGATACGTGTCCTACCGTAAACCCATGAAGGAAAATGTCCAAAATCATTCTTACACGTCAAAGCAGACATGTCGAACGATGCCATAAATTAGGACTATTTTTCTCAAAGGAAATAGAAAAGACTACCCGGAAAAATCGAAATGAGCAATGGAAAAACTGGAATTAGTTGTGGAAAAATGCAGTTTTATAGAGCTACTCTGAACTCCCTAATCTTCTATTTGTATGGAGCTCCCTGCAGCTGCATTGAGCTCTTTTATATCCTCTCCTTCTGTTGCACATTTCCTTCTGCGCTCAGAACTGCTGTTTTCAGTTTTCACACAAAAAACATTCTGTCTGTCAATTGCATCTAACACTTCTATTTGTATTTTGCAGTCAAAATTCACTTTCACATTCAAATTTCAAACTTACCAACCTGCATTTACTTCATTGACAAAAACATTAGCTACTGCTGCTATGGCAGAGGGGGTAAGAGGGATATGGATCCCAAGATCTTCACAACAGTCTCTAATAGGTAGGTGCAGACATATAATGTTCAGTGAACCGATCAGTATCTCCACTTCCAGGTCATGTATGTGCATATCCTTCCGAATGAACAGAACAGCCCCGCTCATCACTCCATTATCCTGCAAACCACAGTTTCAAGAAAAGTGACAACATAGGCGTGTATGCAAAATGCGGCAACATAGGCATACCACGTGAACTGCTTGCAGAATGCCAACTATTTCTGCATGCAAACCACCTGTCAAATAACAAAAAAGACAGTTGTTAACCGTCACACCATAAAATGTTATTAATTGGATTCAGCACCCTGCTTCATTTTCTTATGAATTTTTCAATCAAAAAAGAAAAAGAGTACCAGCAAAAATGCCGATAGCCAATGGATAAAAAGAAACAAATGTCATTTTAGTACCGAAATTTTTGAAGACTATAGGTTAAACGGATGTTGCACCATTTTCGAGAATCAAAATAATGCTGAAATTGCGAGTGAAAAATTTAGTCTCCTGCCTACGGCAGGGACTAATAAGATGGACTATATGGCATGGCAATATACCTTTAGCTAAATCCAATAGATCTTGCTCTGAGATACAAACCCGGGGAAGATTTTTTCCAATCTTCTTCTCCCAAATTACCGCGAGCTCATTGAGTGTGAGAAAATTCTTGGGTGGTCTGAAATGCACACTTCTGTTAATAGTTCGGACATCCTCCAAAGTCTTTCTGGTGTACATGCCAATGTCTTCCCCGGTCACAAAGTATGCTGTCATTAACAACTTAGAAATTTATAGGTACGCTATATTTTTTTAATAGTAAGTCAAATATCAAAATTCAATTGTCTTGTTTTGAGATAAATTCATTGACCTATATTTCATGATTATTAGTTTATAAGAATCTATTATTGACCTATATTTCATGATTAGTGATTTATAAGAATCTATTTCTCATGTAAATGAATGGTACACTTTGTACTGATTGCATCTAGGTGATGTTCGTAGAGGTGAAGCATTGGGCCTTTACGTGAGGTCACTCATCCCAGTACTACTCCAATTCAACTGTGCTTAACCATAGAATTTCCTCTAAGATTAAGTCTACTTGACTTGCTACTCCATTTACAGAACCTTCAGCAACTATTGCCTTATAAACCATTCATTAGAAAATTTCTTTAGCTAATCAATTAATAAATAAGTAAATAGAAGTATTAGATTTTCATATTCTATATAAACAGATTCAACAATTTTTATGTCAACTAATGAAATCAGACTCTGCTATCTAGATTACTGAAGATAAAAATATGATGTTATTCTGTATCCATGTTTACATTTCATCATTTTCTAATATGAGATTATGTAACATCTTACCCTCGATGTTTCCATCTCCATAGATTTCAAATTGGTCTTGGGGAGGAGGAAGCTCAGAGGGATGGGTATGATAAAAGTAAGGCCACCCAGCAATGGAATTGCAGCAGATGTAAGTGTATGGAATGTTGGCTGCCTCAATTGCCCTCCTAACAACTCTCTTCTCTTTGTAAAAGCTTAGTCCTGGCTCCACTGGATTGGCTCTGTCTATATCATGCCCAAATTCTGAAGGAAGAAACCTCTGCATCAAAGTTAAACAATTCTTTAAGTCTATTACAGCTAATAAGCATTCATAATAATAATATTTGTGTCCCAAGTCCTGACCTTAACTGTCCCAATTTCTTTAATGGCATCGACAATCTGGAGCTGATCTGTAAGCTGACCACCGCCCACAATTGAAATAACAACATCAATGCCTTGCCTGACCTTTACCATCGACTTATGATCACTTAAATCTCCCTGCAGAACACCCATTATAATACACATGCACATTAATAAGACCAATTACAAATTGCATAAGACCCATTACAGAACACAGAGACATTAATAAAACCCATTACAACACGGACTTTTACAATTATAATATAGGTTCTGATCCCAACCAAATTAGACCCATTGATATTCAGACTGACTGAACAAACCTTCTTCACATAATTTCTAAATACCCAAGTTCACAACAAGACAGTCAAACATGATTAATTGTAAACTGGCCGCTACCTAACAAACAAGAAAAGCTTATTTATTCATTCTAAATCTATATAACCAATCAAAACAATCTACACTCTCTGTAAAATTAATATTCTAAACAAGTACACATACTTTACAACTGTGTCATACATGTCACTCTGGCCAAGACTACATTAATCTTAGTTACGATCAGAATTAGTGACATACATAGAATATGTTAACACCAGAATCTCTCAATTCATGAAGGCACTTTTCTTTGGCAGAATGAGAGGCAGTGATGGGTCTAATGAGAGCATAAGTAGGATGGCCTGCATTTACAGCTGCAAGAGCAACAAAGCGACCAATATAACCAGTGGCTCCAATCACTAGTATTTTACTTTTCTCTTCCTCAAAAATGTGATCATATGAAGGAATCTCACAAATGGAGGCCATGGTTGAGACTGAATTTTCCTCCAATGTTTGAGTCTGAAGGCAGAGATTGAAAGAATGAGGGAATGCAGCAGCACTTGCAGCCATTTTTATTTCCAAAGAGCTGAACAACTCTTACCCAACTTAAGAATTTGGAGGAAATATGTTGGTGTGGGCAAATCATGCAAACACGCAACATTTATATAGTAGATTGCTCCAGGTGAACGTCTCAATTTTCCTCCTATAATATTCTAATGCACATGGATGATTTGCTGTTGATTGGCAGGTAGACTCCACGTTTTTCACAAAAAAGCAAAATATAAGTTGAGTATTACATGTTTTCAGCACTACCCATTAGATCAGAATTTAAACTTTTTAATTTATTTTTTAGGAACTCAAATTGAGCTTGAGATGGAGGTCTCTTAGGTGTATCTTAGTTTTCCTGATTGAAATAAATTGTTTGGGTGAAATTATTATGAATGAATTCATTAAAAAAATTGATTTTTGGGTCCTTACGGTAACATGGTAACATGGAATCACGCTCAAATATATTTTGATATTTTATATTTGGTAATATGGAATTAGGTTCTAATATATTTTAATATTTAATATTATTTATATTTTTATTATTTTTTAATTGAAAATGTTTATTTTGTATTTGGTAACATGGAATTAGGTATATATATCTATATATCTATGTCTATATCTATATCTATATCTATATATATGGAATAAGTGGATTTTAGTGAGTTTACTTTACGGTTTGACTTGATTATCATGCTACTAACCTTCTAATATAAGGATTTATTAAGGTGTTGGCTTTAGAGGTATCTTAACCACATTTTAGCCACATAAGTATTTTTTAATTCAGATTCAATTATTTTTATGTAGTTCTCTATTATTGAAAATATTTATTGAACGAACACTCTAATTATTATTACTCATAAATTTTATTTATTAAATTATAATTTCAGAAAATAAAATTAATAAATATTAATTTAATTTTGAATACATATTAAAAATTAAAATATAATAAATAGTAATGCAATATAAAGATATTTAAAATATAAATAATAATTAAAAATTAATAAAATCAATAAATAATAGAAATAGTAACCTTAATATATATATGTTATGTTCATTTTTCTCAGATTCTGGTTATAGTCTTGGTTAGTCGAAGTCTCTAAGTTGAAGTTGAAGTTGAACTTTTGTTAAGTTGGTTCAAGTTCAAGTTCAACCCGTTACGCTTTTGAGTCCTAAAATGTTCATATTTGCCTTTGCCTCAAAGTGTCTGTTGGTCTCGAAGATGAACCTAAACTTGAACCTAGTCTTGAACCTCAAGTTAGTTCAAGTTCAAGTTCACGTTTGTAATATGACAACTTATGCACGGAGAATTTGACAGGATTGTTTTCTTTTCCAAAAAGAAGGTTTTGTTTTGTAGTGCTCTGAGTGTTTATTAAGTTTTGGAAATTTCCGTACAAGATGCTCTCATTCAAACTATATGGCCCGTGCATGTGAAAGATTGGAAATGATAGTTGACGGTGTGACGTAGAGGGAGCCATTAATATCCAGATATGGTGATTAGGGATTTTCCTTAGGAATTGAGTTATTCATGCCGAAATAGCTGGTGGATTAATTAAGCTCGGCTGGACATGTCCAATCAATCATTTCTCAATTAAAACATTTGTTATGGACATGCTTTGAAGATTTATTAAGGATCCCATAAGGCATTTACGAATTAATGAAGAATTATATAAGCTTTTCTGTTAAGTTATTTTGTCTGGAGAAGGAGAAGGAGTGACATAATTGGGATTGAGAAATTTGTAGAGAGCTGGTGCGTAGTATATTGGTGAGTTATCTTGCCCCTTTGCAGTTTCAGTTTTCAACAACTTTTTCTGTCTTGCAAATCTTTTCTATTCATATTTGGTAGGATGTCGTTGTTCCGCCCAAAACTTCTGAAAGAAGAGAGTAGAACCCACCTGCTAGTTTCTCTTCCAGACATAGGTGATACCTTCTTGTTGAATACAAACCTAGGAGAACTCTGTGATAGAGCCCAAATTTCTTTCGAGGGTTCTTTTTCTAGGAAATTAGCGGGAAGTGGTCTTTTAGAAGCCGCTGCATTTCCTTCGGCTCTCATTTGCTCCGAACTAGTGTTGGAGTGTGCTAACAAATATGATGCCAAGAATAGGTGTATTAAGGATGCGTCAGGAGAAATCTTGGTAAAAATCAGCGGAGAAACATTAATGGCGACCTTGAGAATTCCAGACAAGGAACCGTATGAACCATGGACCTATGAAGAGGCAAATCATGTGTATGAGGCCGATAAGAAGAAATATAGCTCCTCAATAGCCTAGGTATGGCTTGTGAAACCAGAGAAAGGAGGAAGTAGGCTACCAAAGCCATTGACAATTGAACACTTTCAAAAAGATATTGCCGATATGGTGCTTCTTCTGAATAGGGTGAAAGGAAATCCTCATGCATTTCATTGGGAAAACTATATGTACTGTTTCATCCAAAAAATCATAGAAGGAGATAAGTTTATTGATTGGGCTGACTTGATAGCTGAAAAGCTCCACAAAGAACTCTTAAATGTGACAAATTTAATTGCATTTTATATGTCTTCCTACCTCATTTATGTCTTAGCATGTTGCCGAACCTGGGAAGGATTACCTCACGAATTGTGGACAAGTGATATGAGGATATATGATTACTTCACATGCTTACAAAAGGAGAAGTTCTCCAGTGTGTTCAAAACTGTAAATGACAGGTTTTCAGTAAGGTTAGTTTTTGAGTTGAGAGGGAAAGAAAATTGAAGGCTTTCTAAGGAAGCTAAGTAGGTGATTAATATTTATGGCTGCCATTTTATACAGTTTCCAAGATTTACTTATTTGAGAGTCGGAGCATTTGATGAAGAGCCCCTACGACTTCCTAGATTTTGTTTAGATGATGTAATCCTGATGGAGCTATGTAGGCAGCTTGTGCTAGTTGAACAAAAGGCTGGGACCCCAAAGAAGTCCTTGGGTGTTCTCTTCCCTATTGAGTTAGGGTACTACAGATGCAAAAGTTTCCAAGATGTTGTGGCTGTCAAGGAAGAATTGGATGCTTTTTGTTTGCAAACTTATACTCCCAGGGTTAATTTTGATTATAGAGGCTTTGCAAGAACAAATCTTAATGTCCCAGAGATTTTTATGCACATTCCTGAGCTAGAAGATTTTTGGGTCAACTATTCTAATGAGCTAGAAGTAAGGAAAAGACTCTGGTCCCGGCTAACTTTGAAGCAGATCATCACTTTCAGGCTAGAGTTGGATACAAATAGGATAGAGGAAGACAATGAGGTTGATGTTGTAGATTCCCAATATTTGGAAAAGGTCGAAGCCCTCCCAATTCCTGAACTAGATTGGAAAGAGCCAGAAGAAGATGATTTGTATAAGAGAATGAAAAGGGTGATCGAAAGAACTGAAGCATGGTTGGTGAAGAAAAGAACCCCTGTTGCTCCTTCGCAATCAACAAAGAAACAAATAAAAACCAAGAAGAGGAGTTCAGCCAAGAGGACTTCTATTTTAACTAACTTAAGTGTTGATCCATCTTGTGTAGGGAAAACTAAACCAGAAGTCGAACCTGAACTTGAACCAATTTCTTCGCAAGTTCAAGTTCAAGTTCAAGTTCAACATAGCCTGAACCCGAAGTCCTAGTGACCAGATCAAGCCAAAGAGTAAAAGAAAAGGTTCAGAGGCAGAGAATTACTCCTAGTGTCATCATGGATTTAGATTCATCAGACCCTGATCCGAAGGAAGTTTCAGTGGAAGACCACAGGGTATTTGGGATGGCCGATGATCAATAGATGCAAGAGGAAATAGGAGGTACTCCGAAAGACTCGTTAGCTCTCCTGAGTGACTGTGACACCCAAAAGAAGACCTCTACCGCTCCACCATGGTTAGAGACCCCAGTAGCCAAGAAAAGGAATATGGTTCCTTTATCAGTACCTATTGATGATGTAGTAAGCAGGTATCTGGGAAAATCTTTTAAGGTCAAGAAAATGAAGATGGAATCTAGAATTGGTTTCGATGAGAGCAGCGGCCACTAGATGGATGAGATTGCAAAACCTAAAGAAGACCGATCCGAAGGAGAAGTTTCAGTCTAGGATTTTCAAGTATCCAAGGTGGACTTAGGGAGAGACACCAGAGCTGCCGATATGAGGTTTTTTGAGGTGTCAAACAAGAAAATTGCTAGCAGAGTATGGAAGGATGCCAAAGATAAATAGGAAATGAAAGAGGCAATGAAGAGTATGGCTCAACATATTAATGCCATTCAACATCCTGAACCTTTCCCTCTGAGCGAGATGCCAGCTTCCATTGACATGAGATCCCCTGATAATCAAAATTTTCTTGACCAGGTTCAAAGAAGCAGGGCAGTGAGCAAGGCATTTGATGATTGGGTGGAGCATGTAAAAGAAGAGGTTGTGTAGCAGCTAAGTAAATTGGATCAAACTCATAGTGAAGGAAACCACCTGGTTAAGGAAGTAGAAGCCAACATTGAAGAATGGGAGCTAGAAAGACTACTTGGACCAAAGAACTCCACTGGATTGAAGAAGTTGAAGAGTATGGCTTGCAGAAGTTCCTTATGGAAAAACCAATACCAGGACTGAATGACACAGTTCTTTATGTTATAAAAGAATGCATAGATTGGAGGAATGAAGTAGTGGCTCTGAGAATCTCTGAGGTAAAAGATCTCATGAAGGGGCTGAAAACGATCAAAGAAATCATTTCTAATGATATAAAGTGGATTGCTGAGCGGGTCTAGGAAGCTCAAGAGGCGTTAGATAAAATGGTTGAATAGGTAATCAAAGAGGTAAACACTTGGTTCAATGAGCTCAAAAGGATGAAGAGACCTACATATGACCATTTCACGAAGATTACCCGGATGGAGTTGATGATGATCCTTCAGCAAGATCATTTTGTTATGCACTCAGGAAAGATAGCTGAGGTTAAAAAGGAGAAGGAGGTCTGGAAGCAGAGGATTGATTCTATCAGTTTTCCACATCAACCAGTCATCTCCATGTTCAATGCCACATTTGAAGATTGGAAGGCAACGCGTCTTGCAGCGACCTCAACTCCTTAACCGCTCGAGACACTTGGCAATTTTTGGAAGGCATTTTTGCTCTAGTCCAGTTTTTATGCTTAATGCTTAGGACAGTTATTAGAAGTTATTAGAATTGACTTTCAAGTAAGATAATTTTACGAAGTTAGTTGTTGAAGCCCTATGTGGCTATTTATGCAAAAACTTAAAACTGTTTATGGGTTCGGCTCTTTGAGTTTGAGAGAAATTATTTTCTAAAAACTTTACTTCAAATTTTCAGGATGCTGATATTACAGAATGTATGGAATATCTTGTGGTGTTACATATATGTCTAAGCTTTTAAAATGATGAATATTATTGTTTATCTGATGTGATTTATTTTCTTGTGGAAGTAAATTGTGTTGAATGAAGCTTAGCTGTGATATGAATGAATTCTAGGCTTAGAGGTGATAGAGAGATTTGTGATTAAAGTTTAAATTTAACAAATTTGAAGTTTGAAACTGTGATAGAAGTAGACATTTACTCTAAAATTTGCACATTCTTTTTCATGTTGACGGACTGAATGTTTCTCCTTAAGTGTTTTCTGGTGAAAAGCACACATGACGTTATTTTTCTATGCTTGATAAGAATGTGTTGAAAATATTTCTAGAAGGTAACTGCACCTTGTAATTTGCAGAGAGTTGGCATTTAGCAACTCATTTGTTAGTGTTAAGATTCTTCTCTTTTCATTCTTTAAGGTGGTTTGAAATTGATTTAAAGGAAAGGGAAAAACTGTATGCTAACAATATAATAGATTTATCAAGTAAATCAATAATTAGATAAAACTAATACTATTTTTTATTTTAGTAAACATTAGTCTATGTGACATTGATTTTGGGGTCTTTCTAGTGATTCATACTCACAAGTGTGCCTACTCTCCTTTAGCAACATTCTTTGGAGAGGAAATAAAGTAAGAAGTTGTTGAAAATGAAAAAAAAATTTCAAACGTGATTTGACTCGTAGGTTCTCAAGGGTTTGGTTGAGCCTAACTAGCTACAAGTAGAAAATTTATCACTTCAAAATAGCATGTCATGGCTTAATCAAAATCTTCCTTAAGGTAATCTTTATATTTGTCATGAATTAGCCCTTGACGTGACATGAAACTGAATTGATTTGAATGTAAACCCTAAATAAAAATTTGCAAGATTTTCCTGTATTTTTATAAGTATAAAATACTTTTTGAAGGGACTAGAAACCCTTAACAAGATGGTCACATAAGATATTCCATGAAAGACGAAAATATCAAATGGGACAAGACCATGATGAAGGTTTTATCAATAGGCTCCCTCAACCTAAGACAAACACTACACAAAAGTACCAACATGTAGCCTAAAAGTAAAGAGGGGCCTAGAGAAAACTCTAGCCCCAACAATGACAAACCATTCAGATTTACCTTTTTTCATGCCCTTATAGGAGCAAGGGGTCATGTCAAAGAGGGCATAGACATATTGGATTTTTTGCATTTCACCGTAATCCAACCCTCTTCCACCTTAGAAGATACATCTTGCCAAGCCAATGAATCCTATGATGTATTCCCAACACCTAGATAGGAAAGACCAACAACACCAATAGAAGAACCAATAGTGGAACTAGAAATAGCCCGAAAGACAAGGCCAACAACAGCCAAAGAGGTAGTGCCAAAAAAACTCTCAATGCAAGTAAAGAACAACCTCCAACAACAACCCTATCATAGGCATCAAAATTCTGAGACATGACAAGTGAAGAGACAATAACATCAATCATCCTAGAGGCACCAGAAACTATCTATACAAAGAAGTTTTGGATAACGGAGGGGGGGTGAATCAGTAATCCCTAATTTTAAATACCTATAAATCTTTTCTCTAATTAACTTGGTGACAACTCTATTAAACACACTTCACTATTTACCGATAACAGTAAATAAACTTTAACAAACAATGAATCAATCACATAAACCATTCATCACGTGTAACACTAGTATTTAATGTGGAAACCCAACTTTGGGAAAAACCACTGTGAGAATTTTCACCCACTAAGAAAATACTCTTCTGAAGTATGCCATATTAAGATCCGATCTGGTTAAAGATTACAATACAAACTGTTAGGTGTGACCCGGTCAAGGGATTTACCTCAGATCTATTAGGATATTCATCCTGTTAGGAGTGGCCTGGTTAAAGGGCTTCAAACACTCTTTATAATGTTACCTTTTTCTATAATTTTATAATAAGACTATTAATTCTACTCTGTTAAGAGATTTCTCTATTACAAATGCTAATAAAAAATTGTAAATATATTGACTTGTAAACTTGCAACTATCTTTGCGTAACCAGATTCATTATGTGTTCTTATATCTTCACTTCAATTCTTCACTTTCTACTAGCTTCAACACTTCATCAGATCGTGGTTTCTCACTTAGAATCTCTTTATTCCTTCTTCACTAAATCAATTGGTGACTCTTCCTTTTGTTAAATTTTCCATCCATTTGTTCATACAAATCCATCCTTTATATAGATAACTTTTAATGATTAATCTCCTCTATTACATTTTTCTTTATTCAATCTCAGCTATGCAATTCATTATACCTTGAATCTCAATCTTGATAACACGTTTTAATTTAACCTAGGAACTTGAACTTTCTTGAAACTTGTTCCTTCTGCTTTAACTGTTTAGATGTAGTCTCTAGATCATCACCTTGAATTTTCATAACTGTAGATCTTTGTAACTAACTTTGCTTGTCATCATAACCATCCAGCTCATCATAGCTAATCATTAACTGTCATTCCAATCCTTATATTTAATTAATGTTCCTTGCTCAGTGTCCTCCATCTATATTTTGGTTAACTTCTTTGGGTGCCTAAAAATTTTCTTTTTTGTTTGGTGCCTTTGGTTTATTTTCCTTTACCGAGTGACATACTTCATTTTACCTTTTAGCTTTACCGAGTGACATACTTCCTTTTACCTTTTATCTTTACTGAGTGACTTTTCCTACTTGATAGCCAAAATAGTTTAATATACTAACTTAACAAATCTTCATTACCATACTTTATCGACTTAACATAATCATATGTTAGGTGGAAACTAATTATATCAACATAATCTAATCATTGTTTGATCTGTGTCAGTTGCCCATTTAAGTTCTTCACCTTCACAACATTTCATTTCTTCTTCTCCTTAACTCATTCAACTTATATCATATATCTAATGATATGGAAACATAATATAAACTAGAAATCATGTGATTGACATCAATGACAAGACAATAAATGATCTAACCTTTCTACTATCTTGTATTCCTATAATCTTGATCAGTCTTCATCATCATCACCATCAGATAATCAATCTTCAACATTACTGTCAGTTATAGCAACAAGAAGAAGCATCAAGATACAAAAAACTATCCTCAACAACCCCCCCAACAAAATCCACACTAGCCTGAGAAGAACTAGATGATGTAGAGTGCAGCCAATAGAAATCCCGCCAATAGAGCCGACCCGAGGAGAAGCTCAAGTCCCAAAGAGTCTTTCACCACCACCTATGAGAAACTCCCTTGAGTTTTAATTTTAATCACCATTGTATAATGCTCACTAGTGGCACCATTCCACCATCAATCACACAACTTCTTCTTCTCCAAACCACATTGAGAAGTTGCACGACCAGTTTTAAAGCATCTACTACACTTGAATGGAATTCCTTCATAGTCTAGTAATTGAACCTAACTACCCATAGAAGACCTGAGAAAGATCTTAGTAGGTAGCTCCTTAGACACATCCATCTCCACCAGAATACATGTGAATCTGGATTGATAGATATCTGAAGATTTATTATCCACCATCAAGAAGTCTCTAAGAGAATTTCTCACTTAGAGAGTCCACCCAATGATTGAGGGTCAGATAAGGACGATGAACCTATATCAAAATTTTATTAAACTTATCAAAATATGGATTGAATTCAACATGCCATGGTTTAATCATTAGCATAAATTTATCCTCCCAACTAAAGAAATGACTGCACAAAATCTTATTTCTGTCTTTAGCAACATCAAAATTTTCAATGAAAAAATGCCTTTCCATAGCAAAAATATGTACCATACTAGAGAGGAGAGGTTCCCAAAGTAGACAGATCCATGCATGCAATTCAAGGAGCCTAGGCAAGAATCCACTAAACTAATAAATCACACCATGAGAGCAGAGGACATAAATATTATGTTCTATTTCCTCCTCCATATCCATATCCATAATAATATAAATACCTTTCACAATAGGAATAACCCCAGCATCAGTAGAGTGTTTCTTCACCCTATTTGGATCCTGAGCAATAACACTAGGAACCACGATAGTTCCCTCCTAGAGGAAACCCTGACAGATGGAAAACCGGAAGTGATAATATATGATTGAACATGTATAATAATTGCTTCTTTTCCTATAAAAACTGTAGGTTGAGGAAAAGAACCACCATGGACAACATTTCCTGAAAAACCAACCTTTGAAATGCCACCCACCACATCTCAGCATGCAGAAGGGACTAGAAAAACCTGAAAGATCATAGAAGGTCCAGAGACTACAAAGGAATTAAACATAGAGCAAGCCCTGAGAGGAGAGAGAGGAAATTTCATCGCAACAACAAAGATAGCCTGTGTGGAGTCACCAATGATACAAAGGCCATAAGTGCACAACCCAAGCAGAAGACAACACATCATTGTCCCAACAAGAGCACCCTCAACAAGAGGGGCCATATCATAACCGACATTTGAATTTTTCACTGAGTAGGAATGGTTGTTGGAAGCATTCAAAGGAAGAGCCATGACAATGAACTATAACAAGATTTTTCTTTGTTATAAAATAATCCTTTATCCGTTTAAATCAAGAAAAAGAAAAAGGGCTAGAAAATCTAGAAAGTGTTGAACAAGAACCAACAACAATAGGGTGAACCTTAATAGGTCACAACTGGATGGAGGGTAACTTGAGGTCAAGCTCTAACTCATTTTGGTTTGTTACAAAAGAATCCCTCATCAATTTGAATTGGGAAAAAGAAAAGAGCTCCGAAAATCTATGAAGTGTAGAACCAAAACTAACAACAATAGGGTGAACCTGAATAGATCACAACCAACCAATGATGTCATCCACAATGATCTTCTCCAAATATTTAGCAAACTACAAAGGTATTTGACCTCATTCTATAATATTCCAAACCTTGAATTTCTTAGTGACGTAGTCAAGGATGGTGGATCCAATGAAGGACAGTCCAACCTTGCAGCGTACAATCAACACAACGGAATAACAAAACACAAGATATGTTCAATATCATATTTCCATTAACATGCCTGATTGTAAGGCCTTCCAGGTTAGGGCCAATTACAAACAATAGTAATTCAACAAGATCGACAAGATCCAGTCCAACACTAGCTAGTCCAGTTCTGAAAAAAATCAGCAACTAATGGAAACCCTAAGGTAGATCTGAACTTGTGCTCCAAGCCACCAAGAAATCTCCTTGTCTCCAAGTATGCAAACCACTAACTCTACTATTACAAATTATTAGATAACAATCTGATCTACAAGATCTCACAGGATCTTTTCCACAACTTCACTTATCTGGTTCTCCCAAATCTAATTTTTAGAACCCCAATCTCATGCCTAAAACATCTACCCAAACATCCTATAAATACTAATCATAAGCTACAGTTGGCTAGATGACACAATTAACTCTTATAGACAAATATTAAATGCAATACAAGTCATCTCTCAAATAGCCTTACAATTATTAAATTCAACATGTCAGCTTCCAGATCCACATAGGAGAATCCGATAAAAGATACAAACAATAAATGCACCATGTCGGCCAATAAAATCTTCAAGAACTCTAGTTGAAAAGACCAACTACCGAGCACCAGAGAAGTAATCGAGCATGCCAAGCATCACCAAGCACTATGTCGACCAAGCACCATAGGCATCACCGAGTACCAGTTTCACCAAGCACCAGAGATTTCTGAGTTCCTTCAACGACCAAGCTTCCTTCATTAACTGAGACCACTGGTTAAAGCTGCAACCGAGTTCCACAGAACCAAAACAACACACCTCCATGCAGATTCACCGAGTACCCTAGAATGCCCCTGCGTCAGACACCCTAGATTTGAAAAGATGTTCATAGGTGGGAAGAACATCTTCCGGGATTCAGCACATAAACCCCGAACTGGTTCTTCGCATACATGTCCTCCAAATTTTTAGCTTGCATACTCTTCCACTTCCCCTTCGGCTTCCTCTATCTCTTCAAGTATTTCCTTGATATCACACAAGTATGTTCTACACACTGATCATCCATACCTTTCGGATCTACCAAATCAACTTAGCTACCAATACTCAGACTCCTACCAAGTGTTGTATCCAGAAAAGGCATCAAGGAAAACTTCCTATCATCCTTCTAAATAGTAAACACATTCTTTACACAATCATACATATCTCTGCAATCATATTGCCAAGGTCTACCGTGCAATATATCACAACTATTCATCCCCACAATATCACATAACACAAGATCGTTATACTGGCCAATCTGAACATCAACAAGGCATGATCATCTTACTTCCAGAGCATGATCATCTTGCAACTAGCCAATCCTATAAGGATGTGGATGTCTCATTCTATTCAAACCAAGTTTCTGAACCATGTCCTCAGCAACAAGGTTGTCAGTACTACCAGTGTCCACAATAACATCACAGAGTTTACCTCTAGACTTGCACTGAGTCCTGAACAAGTTACTCCTCTTACAAGGTTCCTCCTTTGTACTGAGCAATGTTCACCAAACCAACAAGTTCTCAGTTATAGGTTCATTCTCAACATTTTCTTTCACCACAATAGTTTGTCGGTCACCAAGCTTCTTCTGTGTACACTCAAAATAATGGTTTCCTTCTCCATAGTTGTAACAATTTCCTTTAAAGATAACTCTACCTATCTCCTTCTTCGGTTCTACAAGTTTCTATTCATCTTCTACAGTCAGTTTATCCTTCACCAAGTGATCAATCTTTTCCTTTCCTTGGGGATTACCATGTTGTTTCCTCCTCAACTTATCTTCTGCCTTTAGAGCATGCTGATAAGCATCTTCAACAGAATCAATCTTCAGCATACCAAGCTCATCCTGAATATTGAATCTCAAACCATTCACATACCGAGCTACCATTTCCTTACCAAGTTCTCTATGTCCAGACCGAATAGTAAGTTTTTAGAACTCCTCAGTATATAATCTTCAACAGTAAAATATTTCTATTTTAGATTCTGCAACTTCTTAAACAAGTCAAGCTCATAGTCAGTAGGTATGAACTTAGCTTTCAACTTAGTCACCATCAACTTCCACCAATTGATCTTCGTTTCACCTTCATCTTCTCTATCTCTTTGTAATTCTTTCCACCAAAGAGTAGCATGTCCTTTAAATTTTGTTTGTGCCAACCTCACTCGAAGAGGATCTTCAATTTCTTCCAGCTCAAATAAATCTTCAAGTTCACCAATCTAGTCAATCAAGTTCTCAGGCTTCAAAGTACCAGAGAAAGTAGAAAATTCCATTCGGTAACTACTACTTAACCGAGCTCCAGATCTATGCAATTGATCAGTTCTGTCTTCACTAGATCTATCCCTCCAGTCATCACCACTAGATCCAGTAGCCTCAAAGTCTTTAGCAACTTCCTCATAACCATCCTCAGTACCAACATTGTGAGGTACACCAGTCATAGCTCTCATGACCTTAGCAATCATGTCATTCTTCATTAACTCCATCTCAGATCTAAAATCCAATTTCACCTTCTCTATAATCTTTGATTCCACAGCATCACAGAGATCTATAATCGCTCTAGGGTCCAATCTTCTTGGAGGCATCCTTAAAGATAAGAGAAACCCTCTGTAACAAAACCTACACCGACCACCTTGTGACAACCTCCAAGTTGCATGCAAGTTAGATCACGACTTGCCACCTTGCACAAACAACTAGGCCGAGATTCCACAAGTTTAGTGCTACGGATCTGCTATCCAAATCATATGATCTCTTCGCCCACAAGATCAACTTCACAAGATTAGCCTTGCTAGGTTAACCTTCGCTCAACAAGATCAATTAAGCTCAAGATCAACCTTCACTCTGATAGCACCTGACACAGTCAAGGATGGTAGATCCAATAAAGGACAGTCCAACCTTGCAGCATATAATCAATACATCGGAATAACACAACACAAGATATGTTCAATATTAGATTTCCATTAACATGCCCGACTATAAGGCCTTCCAAGTTAGGGCCAATTACAAACAATAGTAATTTAGTAAGATCGACAAGATCCAGTCCAACACCAGCTAGTTCAAGTTCCAAAACAAATCAGCAACTGATGGAAACCCTAAGGTAGATCTGAACTTGTGCTTGCAAGCCACCAATTAATCTCCTTGTCTCCAAGTATGCAAACCACTAGCTTTGTTGTTATAAATTATTAGATAACAATCTAATCTATAGGATCTTTTCCACAACTTCACTTATCTAGTTCTCCCAAATCTTCTTTTCAGAACCCCCATCTCATGCCTAAAACATCTACCCAAATATCCTATAAATACTAATCATCAGCCACAAGTTGGCTGGATGACACAATTAACTCCTACAAACAAATATTAAATGCAATACAAGTCAGATCTCAAATAGCCTTACAATTATTAAATTAAACATGTCAACTTCTAGATCCACATAGAAGAATCCAACAAAAGATACCAACAATAAATGCACCACGTCGGCCAAGAGAATATTCAAGAACTCCAGTCAGCAAGACCAACTATTGAGCACCAAAGAAGTAACTGAGCACGCCAACCATTGTCGAGCACTATGTTGACCAAGCACCACAGGCATCGCTGAGTACCAGTTTCACCGAGCGCTAGAGATTTTTGAGTTCCTTCAGCGACCGAGCTTCCTTCCTTAACCGAGACCACCGGTTAAAGCTGTAACCAAGTTCCATAGAACCAAAACAACACACCTCCATGCAAATTCACCAAGTACCCTAGAATGCCCCTGCATCACTTAGATTCCCACTTAGGTAAATAGTCCCAGAGAACATAACAAAATGAAATAGAATCCAAAGATTCTCAGAAACTAAGAATCTATCTACCAACCAAAGCTAGATTCCACTAAATATAATCTATTTTTTGCTTATTCAACATATCCTTAACAACAACTTAGAAATCAGATTCACAAATAATATTTCTTAATCCAAGAGCACATCCTCTTTCTAGAAATAAGAGAACAACAAGTACTTTTCATATAATGATTGGTATGTTTCCCATGTACCTAGAAAAGAAGAACATCACATTTCCCAAACTATCTCTACCAACTCTTCCAATTCTTGCATGCTTTGGGTTTCCTCTAGAAGAACCATGAGCATTGATCTTAAGGATCCCTAGAGGTAGAGGAGACCACTTACCATTCCAGTTGAGCCTTTCTCTTATCATGTCTACAACTAGCCTATCATCTCCTAAAAAAGAAATCTCTATATAATCTTCACCAAATATATTCAAGTTTTGAACAATATGAGAAAGATCATCAGGATCCATATCCACAGAAAAATCACGCTTATCCATCAAATTTTCTTGAATCATGTTAGTAACCCATAACCACACTTGTTGCACCAACATCTTTTTACCCTAAAAAATCATGTAGTTTCTTTGTAACCACAATTGCCAAATAATTAAATAGGGCCCAATATCCCATGCAACATGAAGAAAGGAGGTCTTAGTAGGGGGTTTGTCGAGATTGTTCCATAATTCAACCAAACAATTGGCATAAATGTAAGAACGCCTCCAAAATAACCACCTCAAATGCCAAATCTACCTAGCAGAAGAATATTAGAAGAAGAGATGTGAAGTATCCTCATTTTTATTATACAGAACATAAACATAAGGCCCCTAAAACCATCTCTTTTGAAGATTTTCCAAAGTAAGGCTTCTATTCTACACAACCAACCACAAGAATAAATTTCACTTGGGCTAAGCCAATCTATTTTTTGAGCTTCCAATTTTACATGTTTCAATATTGGATGACTCTAACATATATTTATGAATTATCTTCTATATCTACGAATTTTATGCTTTTCTTGTTCACATAACTTTAGTCCTTTGTATAGAGCTACAAATTTAGCTTTGTTGTTTACTCTTTGGAATTATTTAAAAAAAATCCCAAAAGAAGAATCACATATCATCCCTAATGATGCTCACTACAATTGCTTCTCTAGGATTGCCTCAAGAGGCCCCATCAAAGTTCAATTTTACTCTTCTTCTAGAGGGCATACAAAATCAACATTTTAGTCATGCAAGTTTATGGGTGGTTATGGAATTATAGATTTAGTGATACAGACATGTTGAATAATTAATTTTCTTTAAGAGATTAATTTCATTTTAGGAGAGGTGAGGTACACTTAGTGCTTTACATAAGTTGTTGAGTGTAAAATCACAATAAATAGGGTTAATTCATTTACACAAAACTTAGCATCCTTGATAATGGAATTATGACCTAGTGATTAATCATGGATAAAATGTCATGAAATAATAATTTAGACCTTAGGAATAATTATTTTCTATTTGGATATACATTTTATTTTATGAAAGGTGAGGTGCACTTAGTACTTTACCGTAGTTTGTGAGTTTGTTAAATCACCTATGAATGGGATTCATTAGTTTGCATGTACCTTAGTATCCATCTAATGAGAGCATTTATGTTCATAAATATTTTTGAGTGCTCAATTATTTATAGATACATAATAATTTAAGATTCACATGCACCTCAAAGTGAAGGCAAAATAAAATATTAAAATCTCCTTGTCCATGCTCATTCACATTTGATTTTAGATCCGTTTAAAGAGATTATCTTGATATAATTATATAATGACATGTGGTACACTTTTGTGCTCATTTAAAATCCTTTAATAATAGTTAATTGCCCTAATTTATCCTTCCTATCTATAGATTCATAAATGTACCTATTCTTATCCCTATTCTACCTAAATTTCTTCATAGAAATTCTAATCAATTATTAGCCTAGATTTTCATAGGAATACATCTTTGGTCTCTAGATTTGAAATAAAATTGGTCACAAGTCATTTTTGTGGAGCACAAATTATATTTTGTGTAACAAAATGGACTTGGAAAGTAAAATTTTAAAATTCAAATTGTCACCTTTCACACTTTGTTTATTGCCTTTTTAGACTGATTTGGCACATGTTTGTATAGAAAATTATGTCCTTGAATTTAAGTATATTCATTTGAGCGATAATTCATCATTTAATCATCAATTAAAATGGTGAAGTTTTTTGGAGCATTCACTTAGAAACAATTTGATATAGAGTAGTAAAAGAAATCAAAATATCACATTAGAATCAATATCTATATCACTTGCATGATTTTCTATAAGACATGTTAATTGTTTTATGGCTATTAAGCTAGTCTTCAAGAACTTGATTTCCTCCATCCAACCATTTTTCCATGGTACTTTAAAATATTGCCAGTCCTTAATAATTAATATGAGAAGACTCAGGATAACACTATATCTCAATTGATAAATATCATATGAAATTAAAAAATAAAATAAAAATATTATATATTTGTTTGTTTTAATATATTAATAATATATTATAACTAATATTGAAGCATAGTGCTATGGCAAAGTCATTTTGTTTGCATTATTTAATTTGTTTAAGATTAAATGAAACGTGAAGAATGCCTAGAAAGTTGACTTCAAGACATAAAACACAAATTTTCTCAACTTTGACCGTGAGGATGATCCCAATTTTTATTTTATGCACATAGATGTCTAAGGTGTAAAATAATAATAAAATCACAAGAAATCATCCCACATTAATAATTTAAAAAATTGAAAAATAAAGTCAAGAATTTTTAATCAATGCATGATCAAGAATGAAGTCAATGAAATATTTTTTATCATTGCCAATAATATTTGGTTCGATCTACAAATTTGAAAATTTCATTATGATCAAGACATAGATGAACAAGCTCAAAAAGTAGGCAGAATTTCTTCAGATTTTTTGAGATTTTCCAGCCAGAGAATTCTGGAGATCTAGGGTTTCACACTTCAATACCAAACTACCTAGCTGTATTGCCATATCACCGACGCCAACAGCAGACTTTAGACATTCCAATAATATTATTCAATACTGCGTGAGCTGTATTGAAAGGTTGAATCTACTGAATTTCGAAGGTACCCATCGAAAAAATCTTCAACTGTAGTGTAAAGAATCTCCGGATAAAGCTCACAAATTTCCACTTCTTTGGGCTCTTCCATTTTAAAATTGTATTGACACCCATTGATGAAGATGTCATGTGTCAGGGAAGCCACTATGCTCTCTGGAATATTATTGGCTGCACAGAGAAAACCCAAAAAGTAAATGAATGCATAATAGATTATGAAAAAAATGTCCAATCCAAGCTGGCTGTTAATGAGCTTTTATCTTTTCGTATACCTAATCTGATATCTATATTCATTCTTTGTGTAGTATTAATGAGCCCATAACATAAAGGAACTAATATGGACTACATGGCATGGTAATATACCTTTAGCTAAATCCAAGAGATCTTGTTCTGAGATACAAACCCGGGGAAAAGTTTTTCCAATCTTCTTCTCCCAAATTTCTGCGAGCTCCTTGAGTGTGAGAAAATTCATGGGTGGTCTGAAATGCACACTTTTGTTAACAGTTCGGACATCCTCCACAGTCTTTATGGTGTAAATGCCAATGTCTTCCCCAGTCACAAAGTATGCTGTCATTAACAATTTAGAAATTCGTTAGTCGAGATAAGTTAAATTATGATATTATTTTCAAGATTCAGTTGTGTAGTTTTAAGATGATTTTATTAATCTATATTTTACACGTAGTGGATTATAAGAATCTATCTTTTATGAAAATGAATGCTACATTTTAACTGATTGCATCTAGTTGATGTTCACAGATGTGAAGTATTGTGCCTTCCCATGAAGTTATCTATCTCAGTACTACTTCAATTTAATTGTTCCTAAGCATGGAGTTTCCTCCAAGATTAAGCCTACTTGATTTGCTATGCAATTCACAAAACCTTCAACAAATGTTATGTCTTATAAACCATTAGTTATAGAATATAAAGCTCTTTTAGTTCATGAATTGATAAGTAGGAGAATAAAAGAGAATAACAGTATTAAATTTTCATACTCTATATAAACAGACTCAACAATTTTTATATCAACAATTGAAATCGTACTCTGCAATCTAGATTAGTGAAAATAAAAATATAATATTATTCTGTATCCATGTCCACATTCTATCATTTTCCAATATGATATTATTTAACATCTCACCCTTGATGTTTCCATCTCCATAGATTTCAAATTGGTCTTGGGGAGGAGGAAGCTCAGAAGGATGGGTATGATAAAAGTAAGGCCACCCAGCAATGGAATTGCAGCAGATATAAGTGTATGGAATGTTGGCTGCCTCAATTGCCATCCTAACAACTCTCTTTTCTTTGTAAAAGCTTAGCCCTGGCTCCACTGGATTGGCTCTGACTATATCATGCCCAAATTCTGAAGGAAGAAACCTCTGCATCAAAGTTAAACAATTCTTAAGTCTATTACAGCTAATAAGCATTGAAAGAAATAATGTTCGGGTCCTAAGTCCTGACCTTAACTGTCCCAATTTCTTTAATGGCATCTACAATCATGAGCTGATCTGTAAGTTGCCCACCGCTCACAATTGAAATAACAACATCAATGCCTTGCATGGCCTTTACCATCGACTTATGATCACTTAAATCTCCCTGCAGAACACGCATTATAATACACATGCACATTAATAAGATCAAAAAAAAATATTGCATAAGATCCATTACAGAACATAGAGACATTAATAAAACTCATTAGAATTATAAGACAGCTCTTGATCCCAACGAAAATAGACCCATTAATATGGAGACTGACTGAACAAACCTTCTTAACATAATTTCTAAATACCCAACTTCGAAACAAGACTGTCAAACATAATAAATTGTTAACTGGCCGCTATCTAACAATATAGCAAACACTTGCAATAGAAATTACCGTGAACAAATAAACAAAGCTTAAATATATATTCTGATCAAATCAAAACAATCTACACTCTCTGTAAAATCAATATTCTAAACAAGTACACACACTTTACAACTGTGTCCAAGACTAATTATATATCACTCTGGCCAAGACTACAAAAATCTTAGTTTATGAACAGAACTAGTGACATACAAAGACAATGTTAACATCAGAATCTTTCAATTCATGGAGGCACTTTTCTTTGGCAGAATGAGAGGCAGTGATGGGTCTTATGAGAGCATAAGTAGGATGGCCTGCATTTACAGCTGCAAGAGCAACAAAGCGACCAATATAACCAGTGGCTCCAATCACTAGTATTTTGCTTTTCTCTTCCTTCAAAATGTGATCATATGAAGGAATCTCACAAATGGAGCCCGCCATGGTTGAGACTGAATTTTCCTCCAATATTTGAGTCTGAAGGCAGAGATTGAAAGAATGAGGGAATGCAGCAGCACTTGCAGCCATTTTAATTTCCAAAGAGCTGAACAACTCTTACCCAACTTAAGAATTTGGAGGAAATATGTTGGTGTGGGCAAAGCATGCAAACAGGCAGCGTTTATATATAGAAGATTGCTCCAAGAAAACTGCTCAATATTTCTCCTATCATATTGTAATGCACATGAATGATTTGCTGTTGATTGGCAGGTACACCACGTTTTTCATACACCCAAAAAAATATAAGTTGAGTATTAAATGTTTTCACTTTTCAGCACTGCCCGTTAGATCAGGCTGTAAACTTTTAAATTGTTTTTAGGAACATAATTGAGCTCAGATGGAGGTCTCTTAGTGTATCTTAGTTTTCCTTGATTGAACTAAATTTTTTGGGTGACATTATTATGAATGAATTCATTAAATAAATGCTTCTTGCGTATCTACTGTAACATGGTAACATGGAATCAGGCTCAAACATATTATAATATTTAATATTTGATAACATGGAATTAGGTTGTAATATATTTTAATATTTTTTTATTAATTGAAGAAGTTTATTTTGTATTTGGTATCATGGAGTTAAGTTCAAATATATTTTAATATTTTATATTTTTTTAAAGATTCTATAATTGATAATGTTTATTGAGCTATTATTATAATTTGTATTTTTAATTATAAGTTCAAATATTTTTAATATTTTATGTAGTTTTCTATTATTAAAGATGTCTACTCAGCTATCACTCTAGTTAGCATTTCTAGTTTCTATTATTAAAAATGTGTATTGAACTTTCATTATAGGTAGTATTTTTTAATTTAGATTCAAATATATATTTTTATTTAGTTATCCATTATTGAAAATATTTATTGAACTATTATTGTAATTAGTATTTCTAATAATTTTATTTATTATTATAATTTCCAAAAATAAAATAAAATATTAATTTAATTTTGAATATATATTAAAATAAAAATACAATAAGCAATAATACAAAATTAAGATATATAAAATCTAAAATATTAATTCAAATAATAATAAAAAATAAATAATAGAAATAGTAACCTTAATATATAGTAGATTTATCAAGTTAATAAATAATTAGATAAAACTAATTAATACTAATTTTCATTTTAGTAACTATTAGCCCATGTGGCATTGATTTTGGGGTCTTTCGAGTGACTCATACTCACAAGTTTGTGCACTCTCCTCTAGTAGTGTTCTTTCGAGTGGAAATAAAGAAAGAAATTGTTGAAAATGAAAAAAACTTGCCAAACGTGATTTTATTCATAGGTTCTTAGGACGTTGGTTTAGCCTTTCTAGCTACGAGTAGAAAATTTATCGCTTCAAAATAGCATCTCGTGGCTTAATCAAACTCTACCTTAAGGTAATCTGTATCTTTGTCATCAATTAGCCCTTTTATGTGACATGAAACTAAATTGAGTTGAATGTAAACTCTTAATAAAAAATTTCAAGATTTTACTTTGTTACAAAAGAATCCTTTATCCATTTGAATTGGAAAAAAGTAAAGGGATAGAAAATCCAAAAAGAAAAACTAGAACCAACAACAATAGGGTGAACTTTAACAAGTCACAACTAACCAATGATGTCATCCATAACGATCTTCTCGAAATATTTAGCAAACTAAAGAGGTAATTGACCCCATTCTAAAATATTCCAAACATTGAATTGCTAGAGTCCCACTTAGGTAAATAGTCCCAGGGAACATAAAAAAATGAAATAAAATCCAAAGATTCTCTCAAACAGAACAGAGCAAATTTTATCTATCGAGTCTCGCTCTGCAACTTGGGTGATTTTTTCAAGGAGGCCTTCCTGTTGTCAAAAGTTTGTCCTCCATTTGCATTTAATTCTCCCTACTTCCTCACTCAAAATCCTTTATGGGCTCTTCAACCCCTGGCAATGACATTAGTTCATCTGGGATCTCAAAATCAACTGAGGAAGGTGCTAGGGATAGGATGTTTCGTGAAGCCTTGGAGGACAAATTTGTGGTGCTTGATGGAGTGTGTTTCTTCCAGCAACCAACTAGAGAATTGAACTAAGTCACAAAGAAATACGAATGAGGTAAGGTTTATTAGACCATTGCATTCTTTATCAAACCAAATTTGACAATGACCATTGCTATCGATACTGAAAAAAATAGACTTCAGAATATTGTTGTTGTAATACCCCTCACATAGGTTACTTTTCAATTTTATTGCCAAACTCTTTTAGGCCATTTTCATGTGTGCGTTATTTATTTCAGAGATATTTAAGGTATGAATGTATGACATTATATTGGATAAATATGAAATAGACATTTTTTATTATTTTCTTGTTGATTTAATGCAAATGTTATGCAATATTTATATGTTATGGTTATTTCTTGATGATGATTTATATGTTAGGATATCATTGATTCTTATGGTTTTATTGACCCCATACTTTCATGTGTATGGTTGGCGTGTATGTTTTATATTTTTGTTTGATGTTGTCATGTCCAAAAAATTGAGCAAAACACACCAATAATTTTTTTTTCATCTAACACTAAAGTTGTCTAGTTTAACTAATCAGTAGCAGTTAATAGTTTAAGGGTGAAGACCTTGAATGGGTCTAAGGAGTATCATGACCAACATTGACTTGGTCAACCTCCCTCTAAGATTAAAGTCACAAATTTAATTTTCTAATCGATTTATCATAGGAACACCAAGATAGAAAGTTTGACTAAGTGTTACTATATTTTGACTATAGTTGACTAAAATTAACCATCTAGTTATAAACACATTATTTGATTTCAATACAGAATACTAATTAAGTTCTCCTTTTATTAATTTCCTAATTAAAAATAGGAATTGATCTAGGATTAAAAAAATCATGAATATTTATTATATAAAATACACTAATACAACCAACTACAATAATAAACATTAACAAATATAAGAGGTGCAAGAAACATGACATAGTTACATATCTTCATATGCAAGAGAAAGTCTTACAAAACCTCAAAGATTCACAAGCACACTATTAAGGTTCATGAGATGGTTACACGCGTCCACTAGTTTTCTATTATTTAAGTGATTAACAAGTAAATTTCATCCAACTTACTATGTTATTTATTTCATAACAATATTCCTTTTAAACCCAAAGTATAATTTCTACCATGATTAGTCATACAAGTTCATTTACCGATTTATCCCCATAGACCACATTGATCTCTTTTACTTTTTTTTTTATACCAAAGTGATCATTAGTCGATCTATTTTGACTTGGGAAGATATATCTCCCAAAAATGATACTCAAAGATAGAAAGATCTAACTTAACACACATGTGGAAATGCTCGCTGTCTAGGTAATGAATAACTAGATGGGACATTCTCTAAACAAAAACAAGAAGGGAAAAATAAACCTCCACACCGGGGAGTGCCAAAAACATGTATATCAAGGACGTAGGTACTCAAATATATTAAAAACATAAAATATATGTAATTCAACATCTATATCATCTAACCTTTTAGATACATATTATGATCATCATAAGAAGAATAATAACGTAAAAAGCATAAACATTCATCATCAAGAGTAAACACGATCAAAGGTAAATATACTTAGATATACAATGCAATAGGAGAAATGAGCTCTCAAGCTCTAAGTGCTAAAGTTGGAGGAAGTCCATCTCTGTACACTGGTCCCCTATAGTGGTATAGTTAGCAACACCTCCCAACCATATGGTACCCGTAGGCCCAACCCCCGTGCTCATGGAGATAGTAGTCCGGCCACAAACATAAGACAAACACGCAAACAAGGAGGTGGCTAACACACACGCCAAACAATGCATAATTCATAGGATAGTACCATGACCCAACACTATATACATAAGTGCAAATACATCACAACATGGAGAACACTCAACATGTGGACCAACATCCAAGGTGCATACTAAGCACATCCATAGAGCAATAGGGTCACTACTCAGTACTAAAAATGCCATCTCATCACAATGATGAAGCACATAAAAAAAAAATGCAACAAGGAATAAATCAAAAGGACTCAAAAAGTCATAAATATCATAAGGATTAAGTGAATTTAATTGGTCTCAATACCAAGGGTACGGGTCCCTCAAAACTTGGCATAAGAGAATAACTCAACTATATCTTGGATGTGGTCTCAACACCCTACATCCACATACCACATGAGAGTTCATTTTCAAGCATGAGGTGTACCACCACAAGGGAAAAAGCAAAAATAATAACAAAGGAAAAATTACACCGACATAAAAAAAACACTTGAAGCAAGAAGATTACATACCATGCGCTCTATTGGCCACATCGGCAAGAGCACGAATCTCAATATGATCTGATAAATAACCATGTGGTATAAACATTTTTACATGTTTCATGACATTTTGGTATTAGAGCACATGTTCATGCATTGGGCCTCTGTGTTATGCTCTCATTGTGTTTGGTGTTAGTGATGTGTTGATGATATATCCTATGATGGTTATCTTTTTTTTTTCTTTTATGCCTTAACGTGGTGATAGATAGTTGGAATGACCAATCCTTACTACTAATTTATAGAGTGGATTGTCTGTTAGATCTTTTCCCTTATCTTCTCAATTAGAAAGTGAGACACCAATGAGAATCTCATGTTGTTGGATATGTTTGTCCCCTTATGTCCTTGGTGGTAGATGGGCTTGAGTATTCCATAGTGTACTTGTTAGAATTTATGATGAGGTTGGAGATAGCCAAGATATGTCTATTTTGTGCATTCTTTTTCTAGGTGAAAGATGATATTTAAATTGAGCTTTTGTTCACTTGCTTTATGTGCTATACATTGATATTGCATATAATTGTTGATTGATATCATGTGGATTTGGATTATGTTTAAATCATATTACTTAATGGATGCATGGGGCAAACATTGAATATATTTTGTTCATGCAAATTGTTTAAATATAATTTTTTCATGTCTAATGTTATGAATAATCCATGTTTATTAATGGTTACATGAATTTCAACTATCTCTTCTCCTTTTTCGCTATTATTGATATGTAATTACAAAGATATTTTTTTTAATGATGAAAATATTAGACGTATGATAATAGTTGATGCATTATATGATTGGTACTTATTTTTCTTTTTATTCTTCTAAGTGGAAGTTTTGAATTCCGAAAATTGATAAATTTACTATCTTTCCCTTGATTAGGATGTATATAAATGTGTACTCATTTTATGAGTGTTGATATGATATGTTGTTACTAATGCACCTTCTTCATATTCTATTGAAATCACATTTTCAATGAAATGTTATTTCTTTATGTTTGTAAATGGATAAATATTGACAAGTATGTGTCATGAAATAAGATGTTGCCACTTGAAGTAGAGATATTATACCATTGATAATCAGATTTGTGTTATGTTGAATCAAGTGAATTGGAAAGAATGAAATGATAAAATATGAATGTTGAGTAATGTTACCCAGTAATAAAATTTTGATAGATATTAGGGAGTACTTGAATTTGATATATGATGTTTATGTTGTTTAGTTTTCAAAAGTAATGAAATTTATGTTGTATTAATTTAATTCTTGGTTTAGAAATGTACTCCTTGTGCATGTGAATATCCAGTACCGGCGATAGGTTGTGTGTTGTGTATAACCAGTACTTGCTTTGTGTGCCCATGAGGTGGTGAGTATATGTGTACCCATCCATGGAGGCTATATTTGCATTTGGGTATGGAAGAACCATTCCATCATTTTTTTGCATATGTTGACCCTAGTGAGTGCCAACCTATGGGTTGTTGATAAGTCAGTACGTGTAGGAGTAGTAGCATATCTTGTTTTCCTCGAGTGGACATCATGGCGTACGAATAATGGCGGTGTGAAGTGACCTTAGCTTCCACCTCTTGAGGAAAAGATAATTAATGCTTCCCCTATAATGAACCCGAGTACAAGGTTCACCTATGTTATCCCTTATCCCCATAGTTCTTGAGGATAATATCAGTATTTTATGTGAGATTTTATGGATATATTGATTATCACTATTGATTCATGCATTTGTATATATACTTTTGTGATCCAACATGAGGATGGAGATTTTTGGCCCATGATGTGATGTATTCCATATTGTACATGTTCTGACATGATGCATGAGATACGATGCCACACTCATTGGTGTTCTGACATAGTGTTAGTGATGATGTCATGTTGTCGATGGTAGCGAGTTGGGCTCAGGAACATGATGTCACATACCTAGATATGTGTAGACACGCAGTATGTATATGTATTTTATTCCTACTAGATGCAGAGTGATAGGTAGGAACTTGCATACTTGTAGAGGGGGCCCCATGGTTGCTCGGTTGTTGAGGACCGGTAGGCATATGAAAGTACCCTAGCTAGGTATACCTTTGGCTATGACAATAACCTATTGAGGGGTATTTCTATGTGGGGTGTGACCTACACGTGTTTTCTCCATGAGGTACACTTCCATGCGACATACGACCATTGTGTATTTTTTTCACTTGGTATATGGTCATGCTAGGTGAGATGATGTATTTTATCTATCTACCTAATGCGGGGGAGAGTGCCGAGGTTGCCACCCCATGCCATGTGATCTGTAGGGTCTTTTCAGGATACATGAAGGGCTATCGTGATAGCCAGACGATTATTCCCTCCCTCATTGGGTGACTAGATGTAGTCACATAGTGATGCAATGTGAACTTTTTGATATTTTTTTGTATTTTTTTCTCGTGTGGACCAACGATTTATTTATGTTATTTGTAATGGTTTAACCACAAATTGTGAGATTTTATTGCATGTCGCTCTTGGGGTTACATTTGATTTATTATTGCAATTCCATGGATTTTCTTACTTTAATATTGAAATTGAAGATTTAATTTCTTTTATTTGTGGATTTTGTTGGCTAAGCTATTTATCCTTATTGTTTTTAGAGTTGGTCTTGTATTGTAATGTGATTCCTCTCCAAGACTGGAGGAGACAGTTTTAGAGAGTGTATACGAGGAAGTAGACACAGGGAACCCCCATAATATGGAGGTATGTGAGGTTGTTATGCAGCCATGACCATTACCTACCTTAGAGTGGTGACTCTCCCTTGGAGGCTAAACACCTTACTCCAAACAAGAGATACTAGTCACGTGGTCTTGTATGGAAGGTTTCACCGTATGGTGAGTAACCCATCCCCATCAAGCCACTAAGTGAGATATGGATTCAGATGAGATCTTACCCAGAGCACATATACATGCCTGATCTTGAGCCTTGTGTTGTTGTAAATGCATGAGTATTGTTGTATATTATAATAGAAATATATATTTATGTTGTTATGTTCATATATCATCATGTTTTATGAGTTGTGGTGCTAACTATTTTATGAATTTTTTGAAATTGAAAATATATCATGAAAAAGTGTCTTTTGAAATTATTAACGATCTTAAAATGATTAGTTTAAATATATATTTTTCTCGAAAAGAAGATAAATGATAGCAATTTGATTAGTATTGCATAATTTGGCATGCTTACTAAACGAGAAATGGTGGAAAATAATGTATTTGATTGATTGTTTTAAATCATGTATGAATTATATATGGAAAACTTAAATTAGACTTATGATGGGGTTGAAATGTGTATAGTAATGATAAACTTACAAAAAAAATTATGGCATTGATAGCTAAACTCTTCATGATTAATTCATCTACGTTGATGTTGATATACAAATATATATTGTATGTAACCATATTAATGAGAATTATTTTATGCCATTGCTTGGATCTAACGAACATCTATATTATTAGTATTGGGTAAAAGATATTTTAGGACTAATGTGTGGTATGTTTCCATCTTATCCTTTATGACTTCTAGGAGTAAGTCAAGTTTTAGGGGAGGAGAATATAGTGCCTCTCCAACTCTGTCATTGTAAAGGGCTAATAGAGCCTCATACCTTGGATTACGAGTACAATGAGGTAAGTATACTTGATTTTAAATACTATTTGATCTAACTAAGAATATGTTGCAGTAAATGAAATACTATGATGTTATATCATGTTGTTATTTACCTTTTTGAATAGTACATTCATGATGGTACTATATTGATTGAATATATTAGTTATTTATGTTCAAAAGATTAAATTAGTAGGTTAAGATGATTGTCACTAATTCTTAGATATTGTGCCTTATATGTTGCTGAGAACTTTAGGATGATTTAAATTGACATGTTCTCATATTGTTAGAAATGATTTAATTAACGCTTCAAATTAATGAAATATTATATGGTTATATATTGTGAATGATGTACCACATCTTGCTATTCATTTTACCCATTGGTGCTGGTACGAAGTGAGACAGAGCCATAGTCACTTGCTTGTGAGATCCACACGGTGTCCTGTTATCCTTCATTATGATTATCTGTGTTATATGTGCTTCAATTATTTATATATTATGAACAGTTGCACTTGATGTTTGCATGTTACTGAATAGGTACTAAACACATTCACCCTCAGCTGTAGGGATTGAGTATGTGTCTATGTTCCTGGCAGTGGCACAGGAGATAGTAGTTCTGACCTTTCATACTAAGCCAATACCGTCCTTGTTTAGACAATACATCCATAATTTATTATTATATTACCCCCTCCGATACAAGTTGGTAAATCCGAAATTCATATTACATATTGTGAAGGACTAGTTGTGTGCTTGTACTTTAGAGTCCTGCAATTGTCACAGAAGATGATTTAATTAATAATGCTATTTTTAATTAATTTTATAAATTATTTTATATTTTTAAAAAATTTTATCATAGTGCTATTCTATTTACTTAAAATTGGATAAACTAATCCAAGTTGAGTTCGGGGTGAATTTGAGGTTCTAATTTGTTTTAATTTAAGTTATTGTGTTATCCTTTTTTGGTTTTAAGTGGAAAAAGTGACTTATAATGAGAAATTATAACTCATTTAAACACTTTTTCATTTTTAGAGAACAAAATTGCTCAAACCCTCTTGTAAGCAATTTGGGGATTTTTTTGTTGGGAGCAATCCATTTGTTGGATTTGAGCATGAAGCGGCTCATTGGAATTATGGCGGGATTTCTACACTATGCCAAAATTTTCATCTTCTTTCATGCCGTATTTATTTATTCCATTTCATTTTGGATTTCTCTTCTTCCTGCGAGATAGGGCTTTCTATATCTTTTGTTTAAGTCCATCTTTTTTCCTGAAGTAAATTGGAGTAGTTTAGTGGAGTGAAACTAAACATTTTCCTATGATTTCATGTATTTTTTTCACCCGGTTGGGTTTGTATGAATTTGTGTATGCTTGCATTTTGGAGAAATGAAGTAAATTGTGTTATGTTGCCCAAATTTTTAGAAATAATAAAAATGTGAATTTTATGTTAAAAGATGGGTGTTGAGCACTTTTAGAACCAAAGGGTATATTTAGAATTTTAATTTTTGAAAGTTGAAAATTGAAGCTATTTTAATGGAGTTTATGAGAGTTTATGGTTTTGCTTGAAAAATGGAAGAAATGTAAAAAATAAAATTTGGGTGTTTTGAATTCATATTATGTTGTGAAATGATAGAATTATATAATATAATTTCTTATTTGATTCAATTTGAGTTCAATCTCATATAGTTATGGTTATTTGAAGATTGCATGTGAATAGTGATATAAAAATGCAAATGTGATAATTTATGTGAATAACAGAACTTCATTGTGAATCCAAAATTAGAATTTTATTTGAAAAGTGTGTTGTTGGGTAGATTTAGACCAATGGATTTTAATTTTGTAGCCTAAATCCAAATTTGATTTTTGGACTTTTTATTCATCACACTATTTTGTGTGCTATCCAGAACCCATCATTCGTTGTGTTGTGGATGAATTATATTTTAATATAAGTTATCTTTGCTACAAAGAATATGATGGACAAATCAGGATGGTTATATGACATTCTAGGTATTTTTATATTTTGACCCGAAAGTGACATTTCAAGTTAAAATGCTGATTTTTAGAAACCTTATCGAATTTTGCTAGAAATTGGTATTTTTATGTTTTGAGCTCTTTGCTCAAAATTTGGGTAATAGATATGTCATGAAACATGTAAAATTTTTTATACCACATGTTTATTTATCAGATCATCTTGAGATCCATGCTCTTGGTGATGTGGCCAATAGAGCACGTGGTATGTAATCTTCTTGCTTCAAGTGTTTTTTTTTTTATGTCGGTGTAATTTTACCTTCGTTATTGTTTTTGCTTCTACCCTTGCGATGATACACCCCATTCTTGAAAATGAACTCTCATGTGGTATGTGAATGTAGGGTGTTGAGACCGCATCCAAGATATAGTTGAGTTATGCTCTTATGTCGAGTTTTGAGGGACCCATATCCTTGGTATTTAGACCAATTAAATTTACTTAATCCTTATGATATTTATGAATTTTTGAGTCCTTTTGATTTATGCCTTGTTGCAACTTTTTTTTTTGATGTGCTTCGTCATTGTGATGAGATGACATTTTTAGTACTGAGTAGTGACCCTATTGTTGTATGGATGTACATGGTATGCACCTTGGAAGTTGGTCCACATGTTGAGTGTTCTCCATGTTGTGATGTATTTGCACTTATGTATATAGTGTTGGGTCATGGTACTCTCCTATGAGTTATGCATTGTTTGGTGTGTGTGTTAGCCACCTCCTTGTTTGCGTGTTTGTCTTATGTTTGTGGTCAGACTACTATCTCCATGAGCTTGGGGGTTGGGCCTACGGGTACCATATGGTTGGGAGGCGTTGCTAACTATACCACTACTAGAGATCGGTGTACAGAGACAGACTTCCTCCAACTTTAGCACTTAGAGCTTGAGAGCTCATTTCTCCTGTTGCATTGTATATGTAAGTATATTTACCTTTAATCTGTTTACTCTTGATGATGAATGTTTATGCTTTTTACGTTATTATTCTTCTTATGATGATCATAATATGTATCTGAAATGTTAATCATAATATGTATCTGAAATGTTAGAAGATATAGATGTTGAATTACATATATTTTATGTTTTTAATGTATTTGAGTACCTACGTCCTCGATATACATGTTTTCGGCACTCCTAGGTGTGGAGGTTTATTTTTATCTTCTTGTTTTTGTTTAGAAAATGTCGCATCTAGTTAGTCATTACCTAGACATTGAGCATTTCCACATGTGTGTTAAGTTAGATCTTTCTATCTTTGAGTATCATTTTTGAGAGATATATCTTCCCAAGTCAAAAGAGATCGACTAGTGATCACTTTGGTAAAAAAAGAGTAAAATAAATCCATGTGGTCTATGGAAATAAATCGGTAAATGAATTTGTATGACTAATCATGGTAGGAATTATACTTTGGGTTTTAAAGGAATATTGTTATGAAATAAATAACATAGTAAGTTGGATGAAACTTGCTTGTTAATCACTTAAATAATAGCAAACTAGTGGACGCGTGTAACCATCTCATGAACCTTAATAGTGTGTTTGTGAATCTTTGAGGTTTTGTAAGACTTTCACTTTTATATGAAGATATGCAACTGTGTCATGTTTCTTGCACCTCTTATATTTCTTAATGTTTATTATTGTAGTTGGTTGTATTGTTGTAATATTATTAGTGTATCTTATGAAATAAATATTCATGCTTGTTTTAATCCTAAATCAATTCCTATTTAATTAGGAAATTAATAAAAGGAGAATTTAATTAATATTCTTTATTGAAATCAAATAATATGTTTATAACTAGATGGTTAATTTTAGTCAACTGTAGTCAAAATATAGTAACACTTAGTTAAACTTTCTATCTTGGTGGTCCTATGATAAATCGATTAGAAAATTAAATTTGTGACTTTAATCTTAGAGGGAGGTTGACCAAATCAATGTTGGTCATCATACTCCTTAGACCTGTTCAAGTTCTTCACCCTTAAACTATTAACTGCTACTGATTAGTTAAACTAGACAACTTTAGTGTTAGATGGAAAAAAAATTATTGGTGTGTTTTGCTCAGCTTTTTAGGCATGACAGATGTGCCTAATGTGGTTGAGGGATGGAGTCACAGTTACTTTCTTGCGAGATCCACACGATCAGTTGATCCCCGCCATTTTTTTATATATTTATACGTGTATGTACATGCTCGTCTTTTATGCAAGTTTGCAGGTACTAGGCATCGAATTCCTTGAATTGCCAAGATGAGCGTGCCCTATTACAATATCTCAATGGTCAGAGAGGGGAGATAGCATACAAATCCAAATCCCAACCCAAGCCACTAATTGTCCTAAAATAATGGACAAGTATCTATTTTCTACCCATCTAAATTTGTTAAGGTGACATGAATTTGTGAGTCCTTCCTTGGTGTTTGTTTGATATGGAGTTAGTTGATTTTTGTCTTTTGTGAGTCAAGTAAGTTTGTTGTTTGGATTATTGGTTTTAAATAATTAAATTAGGATTAATTATGAGATTAGAATGATTATATTTTATGAATATAGAAATATTATATATAAGGAATATTTAATTAATTAAAAGTCTAAATTTAGAATAAAAGAGTTTACTTAATTATTAAATCCACATATGAAATTAAAGGCATAGTTGATTTATTTAATATTTAATTTATCAATTTGCATAGTTATTTATGTGCTCAAATATTTATTGATTAATTAAATATTTATATGCAATTTAAGTTACATATTCAATTTAATAAAATTAAATTAGACTTTTGAAGTTAAAGTTGAGTTAGGAATTGTAATAAGAAAAAGTGCATTCTTTTATTAATAAATTATAATTAATCATACAAAGTGAATTAATGAAAACTAAGTGGAGAGTTGTGTTCTATTTTTGAGGGATTGCATGTTTTAGAAAGTCTAGGAGGAATATGTCTTCTTTATGAGAGGTTTCTAGATATTATTGCAAGAATGTCTATCAGGTTTTGGAGGAGCTCTCTTGGATGAATTTAGAAGATTTCTCAAAAGCTTGGATTTTGAAGATTGAATTGGATTCTGCTTGTCTTCAAATTTTTAGGTGTTTGAGATTTTTGGAAATCTTATATTTTGAAGGTTGTGTTGGATTCTTCTTGTCTTAGAATTTTGAGGCATTGTTTGAGGTAGGGTTTTAAACCTTCTTTTTGTAAAATTATTTCCTTTGAAAAGATTGTTTACTTCATGTCTGGAATTATTTATACGAATGGGTTAGAAATTGGGTTTTTGTTTAAATCATGTTTGTTTTTGTAAAATTTTGGATTATATTGATATTAAATTAGATCTGGTATTCTATTTGGATGATTTAAAAACCTAGAAAGAAATTTTAGAAAATTGTGTGAGTTTTTTTAGTTAGGGTATTTACCTAGAAAAGATAGATAATTTGTCTCAATATTTGTGTAGAAATTTAATTGGAATTGCATGTGAAAATCATATTCAAAAAAAAGTGATAAATTAGTTTTATTAAGAGAAACCCTAGCCTCCATTAAAGAAACTATTAGAAAATTAGAGGCTCAAAATAGAGGGTTTTGATTGAAGAATATTCCTTTAGAATAAATATATATGCATTTTCTTTCGGAATAAATTCAATTTTAAAAGAAAAAGAAGCTTCGTGATTTGTTTTCAAAAAATTACTGGTAAAAAAAATAAATTTTAAAAAATAATAAATAAAATTTATTTAGTTGGGGGGATCATCCCATACCCCCCAGCGTCCAAGGACTGTTGCAATAGCCCCAATCTGCTGCTGACAACAACCGGCTACCATAGCAACTATAACTGTTGCCACAACAGTAGCAGTTGTTGTTGTACAACAATGGGCTACCTACACTTATGATTGTATTTCTTCCGCATTGTTATCATCATTGTCTGTAAACAATTTTAAGAAAAAATTATTCTGTCAACATAATAACATGTTTTAGGTTAAATTATCCTAGGCTCCCTGGTGGGGCATTACACTTGGTATCAGAGCCTAATTTTCTACACTGGGAAATTTGGGAAGTTGCATGCCCACTAGACATATAACACTTTTTATTTAAAACTATTATTCTATGACTATGCATCATGTCTTTATTATTCTTTACTGGTTTTGAGATATTATTCTTCTATTTGGATGTTGTAGGAAATATGGTCATTAAGGCTAGATCTGTTGGTAGAGGCCATAGAGGAGGTCATTGTAGAGGATGTAGAAGGAGTATACGTCACAACACTCCTGTGAGTCATAAAGCTGAGAGTTTGCTTGAGGATAGTGGTGAGAAGCATGGTGATTCGAAGGAGCCTAATGCTAGGAAGATACTTTAGAGTATTATGGAATGTCTACCTATTCATAACAAGGCTGGGAGGGAAGAGTCACACCATTCTGAGAATGAGGAGAAACAAAGCTCTAGGATTTTTAGGAGGGGGGATACTACACTTGGTCAGGGGGGTTGCTAAGGCTAACTAGATAAGAGACCTCCTTAGATAATGAGCTTCCCCCTTTAATTCTCTAGGTACTTGTTTTCAGGAAGATACATGGCTTATCGCATTGGATCATTGTTCTCTATGCAACAATTTGATACCAATGTCTAGGCGATGTGTACTATCATGCACTTTGAAGGTTTTGTAGCTACTTGGTGGAAGATTGAGGAACAAAAGTTAGAGGTTAGCATGGATATTGTCACTTGGGATTTATTTCTTGAGAACTTCTAAGAGCGTTTATTATTTGATCAGTGGAAACAACAATGTGCAGATTAGTTCCATAATCTACGATAATTATCTGAGTGTTCAGGAGTATGAGTGTAATTTATTTGAGCTCTAGCCAGATGTAGGCTATAGTGATAAGTTACCATTGCTGGTGCAACATTTCATTAGAGAGAGAGAGAGAGAGAGAGAGAGAGAGAGAGTGATAAGGGAGAGAGAGATAGTATGGGGGAGGGAGAGAGATAGAGAGAGAGCACACACACACACACACACTCTCTCTCTCTACCCATATATTTCTCTCTCCCTCTATCTCTCTATCTCTCTTCCTCTCACTTTTACTATCTCTCATCACTATATGAATCTATATCTTACATAGGGCGCACACCCTATAGGGCATGCACACTATGTAAATTTATCATAAATTTACATAGTGTGCATGCCCTATAGGGAATGCACGCTTTGTAAAGGATTTGAATTTACCAATCCTAAGACTTGGATTTTCCTTGGAGATCCAACCCAAAGGCATGGACAATTGAAATAGGCTTGAGACATGTTTTCCAGCAGACATACAAAAAAATGACATCCTTTTTTGTGTGCTCCTCGTCAGGTTTACTCATGGCTCAAGAACGTAAAAATCAGATGACGTGATATTGTAGATCTCTTTGTTAGCTATCTAAGCATATAATTTATTTTGAATTCTGATTATGTTAAGTTTTCAACTCTAATTCCTTTTGTGTGTATGTCTGTTTTTTCTAAAAAACCAACATGTAGTATTTTGGGCATAGATTTTTGCTCGTTCATCGAATTTTGCAATAAGTTACATTTTTAGAAACTAGACTCCATTCTACACACTTTATAAAAAAAATAATTTGATTTTCAATTAGTTTTAAATGATTTCTAGGGTGAGCACACATAAATTTTATGTTTTCCAGATGTGTGCACTTCGTAAATTCATCAAAAATTATAAATTCATCAAAAAATTACCAAAAAAATCTGGGATAAACTATGTGGTGTTAGCTAACTTTTCACTAGAGTGATTAAATTTTTTTTAAAAAAAAGTGAACATTTTAGGGGGAGCACACCAGACGCTATGTTATGTTTTTGGACAAAAAATAGGACCACTTTTTGTGCTCCCCCTTTTTGAGGTCCTTAATCTGCACCATTTTCAAAATAAGTTAGTAGTTTAGGAACTAGATTCAGAGTATTACAACTCTTGTTGTTGTCGCATCTTAAAATTTTGAGTCTAACTATCGTCAATTTCTTGTTGAAGTTTAGAGTTTGCTGATTTCAGGAAAAAGGTGGCATCTTATACCCCCTTTTTGGTACCACATCTTTCTGCACTTACCGGTATACTGAGATACAGTAAATGAACCGGACAACAAAGAGTTACATGGCTACTACAGAGCTGTATGTTTATGATTTTTCTTTGTCATTATTGTCAAAGGGAGAGATAAACAATATTATAACCAAGGAGAATACTGGAAAATCTATCTAAGGGAGAGACAATTTGAGAAGATAAAGGGAGAGATAAACAGAAGGAACCTGAGAGCTACAAAGATCATATCTACAGAAGATAGTCTACACTTGCAATGTTGTTAACGTAGTGATTAAACATATTAAGCTAGGGAGAGCTTACCGAGCTACAACATTTTCTTACAGAGTTGTAGAATACATGTTTGGTATGGGTATGGTATACTTCATGTTGATTGAGTTGCCATCAATGCCAAAGGGAGAGATTGATTACCTACAATTGATTGAGAACATGATTGAAGAACTACAAGTGATTAGAGATCACCGAGCACTGAACTATTATGTAAGATAATTGAATCAATTTTATGTTGTCATTGATGTCAACTAGTTTTGACAGTACTTATCATGGAGTTGCAAATATCTAACACATTTGTAGAAGAGAAGAGAAAGATGAAGAACTGAGATATCTACATTGAGGAAGATGGTTATGACAGATGAGGATAAGGAATACCTTTGGTGACTTATTGATGAGTCTATGACTTCGTATTGTTGACTTGATTATGTTGCATTAATCTATTATGAAGTTGGGAGAAAAATGTTACAAAGTAGTGTGGTTGGTTAATGAAGCATTCCCGTATACACCGAGTAGTGTAGTGTATACCGAGCACACTATAAACTGAGCTTGTGTTTAGCATTTCTTTGTTAACCGAGTATGGACAAAAGAACTAAATGATTAGTTTAACTGACAAAAGTTGATGAGATGGAAAGTACCTCGTGATTGGAGTGGAAAGATAAAGTTTTTTATAAGATCAATGGCTAGCAAAATTCAAGGAAGATCTAAAGGATAGAATTGAAATGTGTTACTGACACATCAACCGAGGAAGGTTTAAGAGGAAAAACCAGTGAAGGAGGTTAAGCAGCAAAATCTGATGGATGAAAAGAAAATGGTTTACTTGTCTATTTAAGAGACTAGGGTTTCATTATGAAACTTATGCCAAAGGAAAGAATACTACAGAGATATCACGTGAACAAGCTTCATGCATGCCTAATCAAACTGGTTAAGTAGAACTAAACTACATAGATTACCAAGCGTCAGAAAGCTATAACCGAGAGATAGTAAGTTATTGAATATTGTTGAACATAATTGATATATTGATCAGAGGATTTGAATGAGCATAATTATATAGATCTGTACATCTACAAATCAAGTTGTATTGTAATCAGATCACCTACTGTTACAGTTTAACCATTGTAATCACATAGATCTCTTAACCGAGTAGACTAGAAAGTCTTGTAATGTCATTCATAGAATGCACATTTGTTATCCTGTCAACCCCATAGTGAATGCTGGTTGGATGATAACGGTTATGTTAAATCCTCTAAAAAGGTCACACTTTACAGTGTGTTTTGTAACCTTTAACAAGCTTGGCTCTTCACCAAGCTCACTTTAGAAGAGTGAACAATTTTTGGTTACCGGTCCCAGGTGGTTTTTCCTTTATAGGGTTTTGATGATAAATCTCTTATATTATGTGTTTATTGTGATGATTGTTGGATATCATACTTTACATGTTTCATATTTGATTTGATCAGTAGTTACTATAAGCTATTAACAGGTAATCGGTAAAAGCACAGACAGTTTACTATTTTATGTTACCGAGATGCATAAATTTGTTTAAATTATTTTTGGATATACATTTTGTATTTGGGACTATGGATAACTAATTCACCCCCCTCTCAGTTATTCTAACAGACTTACCATACATTTGAGGTGACATAGGGTTTAATTTATGTATATGAGAATTCCATCATAATTTGTGAGATTTTTTTATTTCATTTTAAGCCTTAGATCTGTACTTATATAATGACTTTTTGCCCATTTTCTTTAGTTTGTAATACTTTTGGTCAATTCTATTGTTCATTTGGTTTATCTTTCCATGCCTTTGGTCTATTCTTTGATGCACTTGATTTACTCTACTATGTGTTTGGTTAATCTAGTTGTGCATCTAGCTTAGTCTATTGCTCTTTTGGTTTTAATCTAGTTGCACATCTAGGTTGTGGATAGTTAGAGATTAAGAATTTTTTTTGGTGGATTTTCAATTCATAAATATACATATTGCTCATATTTTTGATAGATATGGACATTGTTGATTTGTACCAAAATTTGTAACCTTTTCTATTGTCACATTTTAGAGTTTTCTTGGTATTATGTCATGAATAATATATCCCAACTTCTCCCTTTCAGAGTTTCTCCCCCTTTCTTTGTTCTAGTTTTGTCAAATTTATTTCTTTTTTTTAGTGTTTCCATTTTGTTTCTCTTTGTGTTCCTTCCTTTTCCTTCTTGTTTTGATTTTCCTTTATTTTTTATTTTTTATTTTGTGTGTGTGTGTGTGTGTGTGTGTGTGTCTGAGAGAGAGAGAGAGAGAGAGAGAGAGAGAGAGAGAGAGAGAGAGAGAGTCTTCTATATATCTATATCTCTCTCCCCTCTCTATATTTTCTCATATCTCTATCTTTCTATCACTCTATTCATAAGTACACAAATTTATGAAAAAAGTAGACCAAAATTTTACAAAATGATCTTCCATGCCTCTTCGATGTACCCATTACACACCACGAGACACCTCTTCTATCTACCCTTAATACAAATTTGAGATAGTTACAAAATTAATAGCTATAATAATAGCTCAATAAACATCTCCAATAATAAAGAAGTATACAAAATGTTAAAAAATATATTTGAACCTACTAAAATGATCCAATAATAATAAAAAGTATATAAAATATTTAAATATAATTGAGCCTACTATATTAAAATATATATTTGAAACTACTATATTAATATATTAAAATATATTAGTAGATCTCCATCACGTTCTCAATTTCTACTATGAGCAAAAAAAAAGGTTTAAAAATTTGAATTCCATGATACATTGGCTAGCACTGAAAACTCCATGAACATTTAGTACTCACTTGTATTTTGTTTTTGTTAAAAAATGTGAAGTCTCCCTGCCAAGCAAAAACAAATCATCCAAGTTGTCTAAATCATGATAGGAAAAATATTAACTAGTTATCTTGGAGCAATATCTTATATATAAGTATTGTGTGTTTTCTTTCTTTGTCCACACCAACATATTTCCTCCAAGTTCTTAAGTTGGGTAAGAATTGTTATAGTTTTTGGGAAAAAAAAATTGCTGCAAGTGTTGTTGCATTCCCTCATTCTTTTGATCTCTGACTTCATACTCAAATATTGGAGAATCAAATTAGTCTCAACCATGGTCTCCATTTGTGAGATTACTTCATATATATTATGAAAGAGAAAAGTAAAATACTTATAGTTGGAGCCATTGGTTATATTGGTTACTTTGCTTCTCTTGCAATTGTAAAAGCAGACCAACCTACTTATGCTCTTATAATACCCATCACTACCTTTAATTATGCCAAAGAAGAGTGCCTCCAAAAATTTAAATATTTTGGTGTTAACATCATCTATGTGTGTGTGTGCGAGTGGAATTTGTACCTGCAAGATGAAATCACAAACACTCAATAGATCCTTGCATGCATGGTTAGGTGATCAATAATAAAATAAGTAAAAATATTTAAAAACCATACAAATCAACCTATTACCTTCTATTTAATGTGAGTATGGTCCTCTCAGATTTTTTCAGCATATGAGTAACTATAGACAATAATTGAAATGAAATATTTAAATGAAATGCATATTAATCTCATTTTTTGGATTTTTGGTGCAAATAAGATAAGAAATTAAGCTATATTATATGAAAGAAACATGATTTTTAAGATAAATATGATATGAAAATAACAAATAAATAATAAGAATATTCAAACCCTTGAATTGACGCACAATAGCTTCAATAGAAAGTATTTACTCCAAATTGCACATATCGAATGAGAGGAAGAACCTTTCTTTTATAGGAACCCTGATAAAATCAATGGTCAAGATTCATCTGGGATGAAAAATCTAGATTTTCACAGAGCTGGGTTTAAAGAATGCAAGATGAGTTGATTGGTTTCTTTTTGAGTCTAATTAGGACTTAAAACTGATTGATGCTCAAGCTAACAACTTTTTTCCCCTTTTTTTATTTATGCAACTCCACCTTTATCTCAGTTCTTCTTTATTTCTTGTTTTTTTTTTTATCAATTTCTTCCTTGTATTTATCAATTTTGGAGATTTATCTCAAGTTTTCATTTTTAATTAAATTAAATTTAAATTAATTTCTTTTTTTATGTGTAAATCGAACAATGGGTTCAATTTAATTAATGTGAGGTAGGACATTAAATTAAATTAATTGATTTAATTACTTTTAATTTCTAGATAAGGTTGATATTTAGGAATTAATTGATTTAAATGATTTTAAAAATTTAATGACTTGATCAGATTTAATGATAGAATTGAATTGCCTTTTTGGATTAGGAATTTTATGATTATGATCAATAATTGAGATTAAGGGTCCATGGTTTAGGAGACCAATTTTGGGTGATTACATTTTCCCCTCTTTGAATTGACATGTAAGAAGTGCATTAATTCAAAGATTATCTAATTTCAAATCATAGAATAGTTTGATATGAAGCGATGAAACTATTCCTATGAAGGAGAAACTGATTCCGAGCTTGATTGAATGAAGATCGATTGAAGCTAGACCAGAATATTTAGTTTGATGTGAAGAAATGAAACGAAACATTTTTCCAATGATAGCTAAAAATAATCTATTCGATATGGATTTTGATGAAATTGATTAATGTCAAAAAAAAATTAAACCATAGGTTTGGTTTGAACGAATAACCATCTTGATGTGATGCAATAGAATTGATTACCATTAAGAGATGAATTGAAATAATTTACATGATATTGGTCTTGATAAAGCCAATAAAAAAATTAAGAGGATATCATATTGATATGGGCCCTGATGAACTTGATATACCCCTAGAGATTTGATCATCAATAAGACAATGCTAGATTGATATGGATCCTAATGAACCTGACATGCTCCTATAAATTCGATTGTGTTTCAACATATTGGATATCTTTTCGAGTGACTTGATGTGAAGAAATGAAAACACTCATTCAGAAGGATCGAAGAACCTCAACTTGATATGAATTTTTATGAAGTTGAGATGCCTTTAACGATGAGGTAAAAGAACCTCAAATTGATATGGATTCTAATGAAGTTGAGATGCCCCTAGCGACGAGGTCTTGTTTGATTTAATTATTTGATTTGATTGAAAACTTCATCACTAAAGAACATTTGAAAAAGTTTTCTTGGTTAGGATATTAATCTCTTAGTAATTATCATACACTAATGTTTTCTTGATCATGCGTCCTCAAGAGAGAAATCAAACTATGGTGAGGTACCATAGTGATTTCAGACAATTCGATTGATAAAAAAAACATTTAATTTTGATTACAAATGACGTAGAAAAGATTTGATCTAATTTTGATTTAGTTGCATACATTTAGGAACACATTATGTGCTTGATTGGGTTCATAAATTGACCAAGTTTGACCATGGTAGACCAAAAAATTTGAGCACATAAATTGATTGAGAAATAATTTGGAAAGATTTTGGACTGATTATGCATTGTGAATATTTATTTCTCAAGCAATCAACTACTTTTAACTAGATATTTGATTTAAGATTTTGACAATATAGATGATGCATTATTTGGATTTTGATCCCAAAAATGGAGTTAAGGTCATCAAATTAGAGGGTACAATTTTTACCAAAATTGGAGCACTTTGAAAATTAGGTCAAATTGATATAAAAGAGGTCACAAGGTTAACATCTCATGTAGGAAATGTCATGTCAATATGAAGGTACTTGATCATGTCATAGATGATAAGATCTGTAGTCAACCACTTCTGAGAAAATAATGCAAACGTCAACATGAATTTCAACTTAAGTTCCAACTCTCACAAGATTTATACAATTTAAAAAGAAATGTTATCAATGTTGAAAACACTTTAAATGCCAATCTAACATGAATGCAACCTAGGACTTTAGTCACTTATTTTTATATGCTCTTTTTCATCACAGAGAATTTCAAACATGAAATGTTGATACAACCACTAGAGAGGCAAGCATGATGATATGAATATGACATAATCGGATTAAATGTCAGAAGTGGATATAAGCATCAAGGCACAAAGAGATAGGATGACTTGAATGTCATTTCCTTTTTATATTGTAAGCATGTATAAGAATCAGGGCATATAGCACCAAGATGAATGGAATGTCTTTTGCATACAAACACACAAAACAAGATAGAGATTATTATTTTCCTATGCAATAATGACTATTTTGTCTGCAATGACCCTTTATCATTCATAACCTAGGACAAATTTTAGTGTTGTATATCTACAGTGACCCATACGTTCACATATTTGGGTAGATATTTGGATTTCAATAGTAATAAGAAATCATTCAATAATAGATAAGGAGAATCTCCAAACTCACTGTACCATGCAAATAAAGAGGGTTGAGGGTTGAGGTATATGTGGCATTCCAATTGTGATGGAGGCTCTTACCATAGAAACCTAGTTTATTTGGCATTTCTAGATCATCATAATCACACCCACAAGAAGAAAATAAAGAAAAGCATTATGCCCCCAGTCCTTGGTTATCTTAAGATAGACATACTTAAGTTGCCCAGTGGGAATAATAAGAAAAAATCTAATTTAATAGATACCATACAAGTAATATCTTAACATAGTTCAAGCAGTTTCAGTGATTATTTTCATGTCATAGATATGATTGTCTGTGTTGTCTTGTGTATTTACGATATCCGTAGCAAAACCATTTAGTGGTTAGGAGGCAAGAAACTAACTTAGATTAAATGAATAGTAATTGAAAGAAGGATTACTTTTCTAAATGGTTAGGAAATTTCCCCCTATTATGGTTTGATTTCCCCAAGCCTTAGACAATGATCGGTTTCAAGCCATAAAGATTCAAGGAAGAACTAAAGGTATCACAAAAGTGACTCAAAGATATATACAAACTAAAGCTTATGAAAGTAGGAAATTCCAAGAAATCTATTAATAGATGGAGTGCTAAAGTACAAGATGCACCTCTTCACCAAGTTTTCACCACTTGGAAAAGATTCTATTTTTTCTATCGAGATGTCTGTTTACTAGGTTTTCATCAGGGCACTTTTTTCTTATTTTTCAATTTTTTTGTTCTTTTGTTCTTCTTTTCTATTTGAGATTTCTATTTTTTTTTCAATCCATCAAGGTTCTTGTTCATCAGGTTTTCACTAGGATGGTTATTTTTTTAGTTATTTTTATAATTTTTAGGATTTTTTTAGGACTTTTTCGGTTGTATAAGATTTTTTGAGATTACTTGAACTCAAGAAGGATCACATTGGTTTTCACCCAATGTCTAGAAAGGGGTAGAGTAACATGGATGAATGTGCAAGATGGTGGAGCATAAGTGGATAGGAAATGCTAGATAAAACAAGGAATGTGACCCTCAAGGAAAATCTCCTTAAGATTACCCAAGATAGGGAAAATGATATAGCAAAGTAAGCCAACGGTGCAATGCCAGATATCATATAGGATAATGACCCGATGTCATGAAAGAATGTGTGGTGCAAAAGAGTGGATATGTCAAGATATTTATGATAACCTATTCTTCAATTTTCATTCTTCATTGTGATCAATATGAAGGGGTCAATTTTGATAAGATATAGATAGGATAACACAATTATAATAAGGGTTGATGAAAGCTATGAGTGAATAGTTTTGGGATTACGAAAAGGATTATTAGGAGTAGTGAGGATTTTCTTGATATAAGAAAGATCATGATAGGGTACCATGGATGAGAGAATATGAATAAGATGATGGAAATGATGGTGGATATTAGTATGCGTGATTCTCATGGATCTTCTTAGCCTTGTCAAGATCAAATGGAAAGAGGGAATATGGATGTATCTGGGATAGATGGTAAGGAATGGATGGATAATGTGATGGATGAAGTAGTATGGATGAGACTTGACTCCAAGTGTAGAGTGCAAGAGGAAGAATTGCTCACGATACTTGTTTACCAAGTTTTTGTTATGGTACTTGTCCAAGGTGCCACAAGAAGTAGTTTTCACCATAGGAAAAAAACATTTCTCTTTAATTTTTCTACCAAGATGCTTGTTTCCAGGTTTTCACCAAGGTACTTTTCTCTCTTTTGTTTTCCTTTTTTTGAATTTTCTAACTTATGGAGGAGCTCAAGCCTAATTTTCTTTTTAAATAATTCTCCTTTGGAAAGATATTCTTTGATGGGCTAAGGATGATGAAAGGTATGCTCAAGGATGCTAATATGGTGATGGAAGGGAAATGATATGGAGGGTAAAGATAGTTAATGACCAAGGATTTATGTGATGGATTGGATGGAGGGGATGAAAGGATAATGAAAGGGAGGATAAGAATCATACATAGTTGTTGGATAAGGGATATGTTATTGAAATATTTGTGTAGGATTATGTGCAAAGGGTGACAAGATCAACATTGAAATAGACCTTGAAGGGTAGTGGGATAATAGAGGAAAATTAGAGGGAACAAATTGAGTCTTTGATGTAGGAGGTGATGGAAAATATTTTAAAGAAGATGGAGTGGAAGCCTTTGGAAGCTTAGATGCCAGCATTGATTTTTTATTTTGTCTCCAAGTCCTTGAAGAGAGACTTGGGAATCCACATAGATTTTGATTTGTCTTTTCTTTTGAATGCTTTAGGATGCACTTGTTTGATGAGGGATTTAGGAACCCACATTTTCTTTGATTTCTTTCTTTTTTGCTTGATGGAATTTTGTGGTCTTTTTAATAGCTCTTTTTCCTTTGTAGTCACATGTTGGTTAGATAGTACATAGTGATCTTCATATACAAGTGGAATCTTATATTTCTGATTTTTTTGTTTAACATGCAAATTGCTTCCAAAAGACTTGGGAATTATGGATGAATAAGGTTGATATGGATGGTTCATATGGACAAGTTGATATGAAGGGTTCAATGATGCATGCATTTTTTGATCTTGATAGGAGATAGGGTATGTGGATGACAAGATAGGAGTGATAGGAATGGTGGATGGTGGAATATAATGACCCAATATATATGGAAGGTTTGAGTGTTTTGGATTTGGGATATAGGGACCAATGATAGATTTGGAGAATACAAAAGGGTAATGGATAGGGATATAATCATTTTTAGAGTGAGATGTGTAGCCAAGGATCTCATCTTTATGATTCATCTTTACACTAATACGCTCGTGAGTAGCTTTTATAGTAGCAATTTTGACAGGAGCATCTGAAGCTTGAGGGGATTTCTTCTTATGCAAAGGATTTGGAAGGATAGGATATTTTTTAGGTGTATATGGAGGAGTATAAAAAGAGGATGAGGAGATACTTTGATCTTAACAATGATCTTTGGATAGCATAGGAAGAGTGTTGTGCGCTTGATTTTTATTAGGAAGTGGAGGGCTATGTGGCTCTTAAGATAGAGGGATATCTTCTTGAAAGAAGGTAAAGGGTATGATTGGGTTATCATTGGATACTTGGGATATGGTACCTTGTTCAATTATTTGACGAAGATGGATGTCTTGATTTTGATCTTCATTAAGACTCATTTCTTCACCTTTTGGATTATCCTCTTTACATGGAGCCACTTCCAAGGATGAGGTAGGATTTTGGATATGGTTGAGAGATGTTTGAAGGGTTGATGAAGATTCATTTAGAAAAACTTTGATAGGTGTTGAAGCACGTGGAATCTTGGGGTCAATTCTCTTTGAGCTATGGAAAAGACTTGCAGCAAGAGGTAAGTTAGCTTGGATCTCTTTTAAAGGCAGCCCTTGAGGGTAGACATAGTCAACATGAAAATCATTAGGTTCTTTGTTCAATGGAGGAATTTTGGATAGCTTAGATGCTTTAGAAAGTGACTTCATGTTGGAAGAAGTAGAAGTTGATGAAGATTGAGAGTAGTATCTTCATTAGATGATTCATTAATATTTTTAATTTTAATTATTCCATCATTAATTAGATCTTAGATTTTATGCTTCAAATCCATGCAATTTGAAGTTTTATGCTCATTATTTCTATGATACAAATAATAGGTACTCACAAATGAAATTCCACATGATGAAAATTGAGGTAGCATGATGAGATAGTTTTCAAGAGGCTCGTCCAAAGATGATTTGTAAGATTGTCCCAAAGGGGTGAATGATCTATCCACCATACTTGTAGAGATGATGGATTTAAGATCATGAGGATTTGATTTTTTTCTATCATAGGATTGATATAAAAGACTCTCAATTGAATGTGATGTACCATCATCTTTAAGATCTTGATCATATATTGGAGTAACATAAATTTGTAGAAAATATTCTTAATCAAAAGTTAGATTCTCTTGAGATTGCGAAGTATGCTCTTGATCAAAGATGAGATTGATTTGAGATTTTGAAGCAGCTTTTTTATTTGAGGAAGATGAAGATATGGATTAATCATGATCATATAAGGAAGAGAAAATTGATCTCGATAAGAACTTGATGAATGATGTATCATTTTCTTTCTTTAGGTCTTGAATTTTAGATCTGAAAGATTGGATCTATTTCCATAAGTATACAATAAGAATCTCTTCTTTTGTTGAGCTTAGAGTATAAGATTTAGACCATTTCTTTTAAGCCATTTTGAGATTATCTTTCTTGTTTCTCTCTTCAGGGTATCTACGATAGCTTCTGGTTTTGACATGCATGAAATATTGATGTGATTGATAGCTTGAGAGTGATAAGGTATAAAGATAAAATCCAAGATGAGTAAGTGACTTTGTCTCAAAAGATATAAATGAATGATAAGCTTGAGGTTTGATTGTTGATAAAGCTGATAAGATCTAATGATAACTAGGTACAAGGTATCAGAGTCAACGCTAATCCACCTAAGTAGGTGACACTCATGACTCAAGTTTGGACAATAGGATTGATACAAGATTGATTTTGATTGGATGGAAGATAAGATAAGTTCACTCATAGATTAGGATAGGAATAAAAAAAACCAACAAGTATCCTATCAAATAATTATAATTGATGTATGGTAACCATGTATAAGTTGTCTAACAAAAGTATACTAAGCACATAAATAATTAGGAAATATTCACATAGGTCTAAAGATGATAAATTAGGCCAAGACTACTCTCTAGTGTAAAAAATACATAGGCCCATATAACAAAATGTAGGCTCATACAAAAAAAAGAAGTACTAAATGAAAAACTAGAAAGCTAGTACGACACAGTGCTAGCAATATCAAAATGTGCACTAACTTGTATGACCTAAAACTAGGTAGTAGATGATAATATGTAGTAAAATAGGGTCTTGTCATTGAGTTTGGACTATTTCAACCATTTTGAGTTTCCAAGTTTCTAATTCTGAAATGTTGTATTGATTTCAATTGTTTTTGGTATGTTTGTCAAGTGATTCGATAATTAAACAAGCATAGAAGACACACAACATAACGGGGAATCCAAAAAAAATATAACCTATGGAAGTTGGCGTAGGAAGAAAACCTTTGCTTGCTGACTTAGGTACACACCTAACAAATAATCAGAATATGATCATTAGAGAATACACAATGGATCTCCAATGTCATAATAGCTGACTCCAAATTCTAATGGGGGAATGATATGGAAAGTTTCTCCAGGGGAGTTACTATCTCCCTCACACTAAGATTATCAACCTTTCAGAGGTGAATATGGTAGCTTTTATTCCTAGGGTTCGTAGTAAGGGCATTTATTCGTAGCTATCCCCCATAGTCTTGCAAGTAGGATTAAGGCCTATAGCGCTATGAGTACTCAGATAATGCACTCTTGTAAATAGGATTAGGGCATCTCATCCCTACGCATATCAAAGTATATTCCACTCATAGTCTGGTAAATAGGATTGAGGCAAAAAAACCCTACAATCATTAGATCATGTAGTCATGTAAGAAGGATTTAGGCTTCTCATGCATATGCATATCAAAGCATATGGAATATAAATAACTATTTCCAGTGAGACTTTAATCTCAAAGAGACATTTGATTATAGAGGGTCGAAATGTTCGGGTTCACCTATTTCCACTTGAGTCATTCGGGCTATGAGATTTTTCCCTCAACGACAAGCTCGCTAAAAGGTACACATGCAACAAACAAATTTTTTCAAGGGTTTAGATTTTTGATTGTATACTTTCCCACCTCTACACTTTTTGAAAATACATAAGAAATGCATGTTCAATTCCCTGATCCATTTATAATGATGAATTCGATGCTTCTAGGTTTATGATTGTCTTTACAAATAAGAGCATAATCCCTTGACACCAAATTAAACACAAAAAATGAATCGATTAAGATGCCTAAGAAAAATAATTATGAAAAGATGATGTTTACTTGTATCTCCTTACGCAACCTGCAAAAACTTATTTTTTAATAGTCTTTATAAATTTATCTTGGATGAATGTTCTGCAAAAATTAGGTTATTCTATTTAAAATATTAGGAAAAATAGAGGACAAGCAAGGGTCAATGTTAGCAACAATCAAATCCAATCAAGAAATAGTGACCTGATTTATCAAAATAAACTAGTTTTCAAAAATATAATTATTTAAGCCACTATTTGTAATCCAAATTAAAATCATAGACAAAAAACCCTCATTATAATTTCAAGAGCTTTCCAAAAATGTAAATTTTTCAGACAAGAAATAGTGACCTGATTTATCAAAATAAACTAGTTTTCAAAAATATAATTATTTAAGCCATTATTGGTAATCCAAATTAAAATCATAGACAAAAAACCCTCATTATAATTTCAAGAGCTTTCCAGAAATGTAAAATTTTCAGAAAAATTCAACGATTTGCATCTAGAATTAATCTTTTTTATGAAAAATCATGTAGAAAATTATAAGTCATAGAAAAGTGATTAAAAAAATTTGAATTTTTTCAATGTAAACTCTCAATATCAACCCCAACATGAAATAAAAAATTTATTAGAATATTCCTTCATTTGTGCCCATAATTAATTTTTTAATTAAAATCATAAAAAAATTATAAATCACTAAAAAGAGATTAGAAAAATATATATTTTTTACTGTAGGCTCCTCACATTAACAATAACTTGAAAAAAAATTGATTGGACAATTCCTCGATTTGTGCCCAGAATTAACATTTTATGAAAAATAATAAAAACATTATATATCACCGAAAAGTGATTATAGAAATCTAATTTTTTTACTAAAAGCTTCTGACATCAACCCCAACCTTCAATAAAAATTTCATCATAAAATTCTTTTATTTGTTTCCAAAGTTAAGTTTTTTTTTGAAAAATCATAAACAAATTATAAATCACCAAACATTGCTTAGAAATTTTTTAATTTTGTAGTGTAGGATCTTGACGTCAACCCCAACCTCAAATAAAATTTTCATCAAAAATCCTCTTTGTTTGCAACTAGGACTTTTTTTTTAATGAAAAATCATAAAAAAATTATAAATCAATGAAAAGTGATTAGAAAAAAATGATTTTTTAAGTGTAGGCTCATGATATCAACCACAACATGTAATAAAAATTTCATTGAAAAATTACATGTCGTTTAGAAAATATAACAATTTTTTTGAAAACCTACATGTAAAACAAATCAGCGAAGAAAACTCAGTGATCTAAAAATTGAGAATTCGAGGACAAAAATCAATATTTTTCCCCATGATGGGTGCAAAAAATGTGTGCGTGAAACTTGTACCTACAAGCTACAATCTCAAAAACTCAATAGATCCTTGCATGTATGGTTAGGTGATCAATATCAAGTAAGTAAACATATTGAAAAAGCATACAAATCGACCTATTGCCTTCTATTCAATGTGAGTATGGTGCTCTCATATTTTTTGAGAATATCAATGACTAAAGACAACAATTGAAATGAAATATTTAAATGAAATGTATATTAATCTATTTTTTAGATTTTTGATGTAAATAAGATAATAAATTAAGCTATATTCTCTAAAAGAGACATGATTTTTAAGCTAAATATGATATGCAAATACAACTAAGTGATAAGAATATGAAAACCCTTGAATTCATGCACAATAGCTTTAGAAAAATGTCTTTACTCAAAATTGCTAGATGAATATCTAATAAGAGGAGGAACCTTGATAAAATCAATGATCAAGATTGATTTGGGACGAACGATCCATATTTTCTGAAAACTAAGTTTAAAGCATGCAAGATGAGTTGATTGGTTGCTTTTTGAGTGTGATTATGAGTTAAAATTGATTGATGCTCAAGTTAACAACTTTTTCCCCTTTTTTGATTTATGCAACTTCACTTTTATCTCAGTTCTTTTTTATTTCTTGTTTTTATCAATTTCTTCCTTATTTTTATCAATTTTGGAGATTTGTCTCAATTTTGCATTTTTAATTCAATTCAATTTAAATTAATTCCTTTTTTATGTGTAAATAGAAAAATGGGCTCAATTTAATTAATGTGCTAGGATATTAAATTAAATTAATTTATTTAATTGCTTTTAATTTTCAGATAATGTTGATATTAGGAATTAACTGATTTAATGATTTTGCAACTTTAATGATTAGATCTGATTTAATGATAGAATTTAATTACCTTTTTGGCTTGATTTTTATGATTATGGTCAATAATTGAGATTAGGGGTCCATGGTTTAGGAGACCATTTTTGGGTGATTACACTATGTTTGTCACAAATTCTATTATAGAGAAATGATTTTAGTAGTCTTGGCTAGAGTGATATGTAAGAGACAATAATAGAGTGTCTATTCTTTTTTTAAATATTATTTTTATAGATGGTATAGATTGTTTTGATTGGTTATATGGGTTTAGCATATATAATTAAGATTTTCTACGTTGTCCTTAATTATTATTATAGTTGTTTGCTTTAGTGTTAGATAGCGGCTAGTTCAGAATCAATCACATTTGACTATCTTGTTGTTTAGTTGGGTATTTAGAAATTATGCTAATAAGGGTTGTATAGTGAGTCTTCATATCAATGAGTTAAATTTGTTTGAGGTGAAGAGCTGTCATATAAGAGTTGTTATGGGTCTTGCACATTTTGAAATAGGTTTTGTTAATGTCTATGTCTTCTATAGCGAGTCTTAGGCAATTTGTAATGGGTTTTATTAATGTATGTGTGTGTTCTGCAAGGAGAATTAATTAAGATAAGGAGTTAGGTCCTAAACATTATTTCTTTGAATGCTTTTGAGCTATAATTACTTTGATGTAGAGATTTTTTCCTTTAGAATTTTGCCATGTTATACACAAAACCAATCCAGTGGAGCATCGACTAGGCTTTTACAAAGAAAAGAGACTTGTTTGAAAGGAAATAGAGGCAACCAACATCTCATACACTTACATCTGTTCCAATTCCAATGCTGGGTGGTCTTACTTTTATCATACCCATCCCTCTCAGCTTCCTCCTCCTCAAGACTAGTTTTAAAACTATGGAGATGGGAACAACAAGGGTAAAATGTTAAATAATATCATTTTGGAAAATGATACATATAATATCATATTTTTGTCTTTACCTTTAAAATGAATGGTTCACACCATAAAATATTTATTGGAGGTTTTGTAAATTGGGTAGCAAGTTAAGTAGGTTTAATCTTGGAGGAAACTCTATGATTAAGCATATTTGATTTGGAGTAGTATTCTAACGGGTTACCTCAACCTAGGACGGCCCAATGCTTCACCTCTACAAGTCTCACCCAGATGTGATGAGTACTAAGTGTACCATTTAGTCTTATGAGAGACAGGTTCTTGTGAACCACTACTCATTTTATGAATCAGCAAGTTTATCTCAAAACTAGATAATTGAATCTTGATTGTAATATCATAATTTGACTTACTACAATAAAAAAATATCCCCTATTTATAAATTTATAAATTTTATAAATAATTAATAACATACTTTGTAGCTCAAGAAGACATTGAGAAATGGTGTGGAAGATGTCCGGACTATTAACAAAAGTGTGCATTTCAGACCACCCAAAAATTCCCTCACACTCAAGATCGTGCAGCAATTTGGGAGAACAAGATTGGAAAAACTTTTCCCCGGGTTTGTATCTCACAACAAGATATCTTGGACTTAGCCAAAGGTATACTACTTCCTTCATGTTATGAGCTCATTAATTCTATAGAAAAGAAAGAATCCAGATATCAGATTAGGTATACCAAAAGAAAAAGCTCTTTTAACCGCCAGCTTGGATTGTACATTTATTCATTTCATAATCTATTATGTATTCATTTGAATTTTGATTTTTCTCTGTGCAGCCAGTAATATATCCCCGAGATCATAGCGACTTCCGTGACACATGACGTTTTCATCAACGGTGTGAATCAAATTTTAAAATGGAAGAGCGCAAAGACGTGGAAAGTTTGTGAACTTTATCTGGAGATTCTTTACACTAGAGTTAAAGATTTCTTTGATTGGTCCTTTTGAATTTCAGTATATTCAAACCTTCAATACAGCTCACGCAGCTTTGAATAATATTATTGGAGTGTTTAATGTCTACCTTTGGGGTTAGTTATTGCAGTGTGAAACACTAGATCTTCAGACTTCTGTGGCGGAAAAATCTCTAAAAAAATCCATTGAACCTTTGTCTCATAGTGAAAATTATCCATTGAACCTCTGTCTCATAGTGAAAATTTTAGCTGGTTCATCTAGTTTAATCAGAAGGAAATTTTTGTATTTTGGATCGAACCAATTATTATTGATAAGTGATACAAAAATATTTCATCGACTGCATTCTTCATCATTGCAGTGATTAAAAAATGTTGGACTTTATTTTCAATTTCTTAAATTATTATTATTATTATGATTAGTACTTGCGTAAGGTAATATTATTGTATTCACTTGTGTTCTATTAGTTAATTAATTTCCACCAATCATAACAATTTATTTTTATTATTTTTAAAATAAACACACTTCGACAAAGTTTAAATTTATTATTCTTTATTTTTCTATTTTAAAAAATTTATTTATCTCACATATCATTGGTTCAAGCAATTATTATTAGTACTTGCATAAGGTAATACTATTGTATTCACTTGTGTTCTATTAGTTAATTAATTCCCACCAATCATAACAATTTATTTTTATTATTTTTACAATAAACACACTTCTACCAAAGTTTAAATTTATTATTCTTTATTTTTCTATTTTAAAAAATTTATTTATCTCACATATCATTGGTTCAAATAAATATGTCCTATAGGGACGCTTTTTAAGGGATACACCAAATCTTTCCATGGAAAAGTTTTGTTTCTCGATAGAAACTTTTGATTTGGATAGTTTTTTACCTCCAATGTTTCCATTTGAAATGGATAACTATTCTGATTTATTTTTAATATATTATTTTGGAGTTTTTCCCTGTTTTATCCTCTGCATGATAGACATTGTAGGTTTTATGCCATTCTTTACAACATTATTTACTCCATGCAATTGTTTTTTCAAAGCATTATACATGGATGCAATGGTTTATCTCCTCTTGAAAACTCTGCTCCTCCCAATACATGCAAAATACTTGCAGGACTCGCATCTTGCAAGAGACACAACATGCGGTAATTTTTTTTTTTAAAGAATAGAGGCCTTTTCAATTAAAGATAATATTAAAGTACAATATTCACAAAAGAAGGGTCGAGGGAAAAGTTCACCCTGAGAGAGTCACACGACACCTAGGCCGAAATCAAACAACTATTCATAAAAACATATATATAAAGAGAAACCCTCAAGCTGTGAGGGCAGTTGCAAAGGAGGGATGAGGATCTCTATCATCAGGATTGCCCCAAACATTGGGCCTCAGGATCTGGTCGAGAACCGACTAGCCATCCTCATCTTTCTCTTCTTTCTCCAATTCTCCTTCCTCCCACTTAGGAGAAATAGCAAGTGATAGGTGGGGGACTTTGTCAAAAGTGGCAGGAGGCCATGCAAGAACACTAGCCGAGGGCTGAGCAGAGGAAACGATAGTAGAAATAAGCAGGGGAGACCAGCCAACACCTACATCCCTCTAAGGAGGAGGAGAGGCAGAGTGACAATGCCACTGGTGCGGAGTCTTGGAGTGCCTGGCAGAGGAACTCTGGCTACAATGTCGGCCCCTGGGTGGCGTACAGTCAACCAAGAGAGAGTCTGAAGGTACCTTAGCAACAGTATAAGGGGCATTACCCCAGTGCTGCAACAACTCTTGTAAATGGGCAACCTCCAAGGCCACCTTGTCTGCTTGCACCTGAATCTACATCATGACATTGTTACAAAGACATGCCTTAGCATAAAGAGAGATGAATACCCAGAGAACTGTGAGAGAAAAGAACAACATTTTGTTCTTTCCATAAAGTAAACAAGATCTCCATCCTGAAAGCATGCAATATCTGGGTGTACTGGGAGCACATTCTGGGAGAGTCACCAAGGAGTGCCATATGCTAGGAAAAAGGCTCGGGCTAGAAAAGGTGCAAAAAAGTCGTGAATCCAGATCCAATAATTATGGGCATGATGACAAAACCAAAAAATGTTCATGATAGTTTCAGAATGACCACAAAAAGGGTATTTAGGGTCAGGCACACCCAAATGCCGAAGTCGAGCTCCCAAATGTAAGCCCTGGTAAAGAAAACACTAGGAAAAATGAGCAATCTTAGGCTTAGTGATAGAATCCCAAATAGTGCGAAAACACCAGCTTTAAATCCTGTGAGAAGAGGAAAGATGCCATCTTTGGTTGAGAGAATCAATCATAGGCAAATGGGGCACAAGCCAAGAATATCCAAGCTTGGGCTTGTAACTAGTGAATGGTGTAGTAGGATACCATTTCTAGTCCTTTCACCAAGGTTTAACTAACTGAATTCCCAACTTGTGAAGGATGTGAGACGGAATGGCCAAAACCAACAAGTCAAAAGTCTGACAATCTAGGCGAATAAGCCGAAACTAAATCCAAAGGTCATCCCAAGAGTGAAGACTCATAGTGGCTCTGGAAAATAGGTCCTTCAGAGTTTGAATGCCACGTTTATGAAAATGAAGAGCACTCAAACCCTGGATTCTAGCAAGTGGGATCCCTTACCGAGAAAACAAAGGGGACCACCAAACATTCTACTGGTTAAGAGAAAGACCATCATGAAAACCATTCCTAGCCCAATGAAGCTAGGGTTTGACAGCTTCCCATGCTCTCGAGATACTTCTGGCAACAAAAGTGCCCTGGAAGTGAACAGGGTCCTTCATAACAAGAAGGGTTTGAAAGCCAATCCCCTTTAGGCAGGCTTGCGTAAAGGGTACCCTACAGAAATTGTTAGAAATAGGGAATATTGAGAGGGGGGGTGAATCAGTATTCTAAAATTTTTTACTTTTTCCCAATTATGGATATAACAGATTATCTTTACACATGCATAACATAAGAAGCTAAATAACATGCATAGCAATAAAACTAAAGAACCCATAACACATTATTTGTTCTCGAGGAAACCCTGGCCAAGGGAAAACCCCGGTGGGGATGGTACCCACAAAGATCCACTAATCAAAAGTATCTTGTTAAGGATGTTGACCCTGTTAGGAGTCTATTACATGCATATAGTGTCTCAGTCTTGATTAAGGGACTATATGCCTTGTTAGAAGCCTCAACCCTATTAGGAGTTGGCAGTACAAAAAGTGATTACCAAATGAGCCCATTGTCCAAACAAGTAATGTACAATATTTAATGATTACAAAAGTAGGTCAAGGTACATAAACTTATGCTTCTTGCATCAATATCTTTTCGCTTCTCTTTCACTATTGCTATTACATACATTCGTTCCTTCAACATTTTTAATCCTTCTTACAATTTACAATTACATTTATACAAGTTATTAAGATTAATAACTTTCCAGTCGGCTATCATATTACAAAATAACTTTATCCAAGGGTTAACATCTAGGATGTCATCCCTTTATACTGTTAAGTCATTATTTTGATTAAAAAAAAATCCCTTAACTCTTTACCAATTCTGTCTTCATATTCTATCTTGTTGGCTTAACACTGTCTTTAGAAAAACTGTCATAACTTCTTCCGTACATGTCGTACTGACTTGCACTCTGAGATGAGTCTTCAATAGTCACCATAGAGTCTATGTTCAAGTGCACAAGAACTAAAATTACTCCAGTCGACATCGCAAAAAAAAACTATCTTCAGGTTCACTGGTAAAAACACATTGTCTCATACTTAGACAATTTCGCATTGTGCTCTGACATATTAGCTCTCTGACCTGTGTGATCTTCATGTAGATCATATGTTGCCATAATGACAACATCTATGTAACGAAATCAGCCAAATTTCCAACAATCTCCCTGTTTGTCATTGGTGGCAACATATGAGAAAATTGGCTAAGTCTTACAACTTCAAAATATCAAAATTGTGGCCATAGTATAAAATAGATATACTATCCTTATAACTCTGAAAAATCTTATCTCTAATATAGTACTCCCCCTAAGAGTATCAATCCTTATCATTTTATTATCAATTTTCTGCTATATATCTCTCCCCCTTTGACAACAATGACAAAATAAAGGTAAGGAGGGTTACAAAATTGTATTAAAAAAGAAGAAGTTATACCTTAATTCAATATTGCAAAGCCGGTAGGCTTGCAACACAATCTGAAAAATCAATCTTTATAGCCTCTAACTCCTTCTCCCATGATTTCTTAATAGAATCTACCACACTGAGTAGTGCACATAATCCATAAGATGCTATCTCACATGCTTGTAGGTTCTCAAAGCTAAACTTTTGAAAAGATGTCTTAGCTGAAAGACATTCTTCCAATTGCTCTTCAATAATACTTAACTTCATAGAAGTGTGCTCTCTTAAAAGAGTGAATCTTTTCATTTTTCTATCCTTTTCATCTTGCAAAATTCTGATTTCATCATATATCTTACGAATTTTCTTCTCAACATCAGATACCTTTACATTGGGGCTTGAAAGAAAGTTAGTTTCATTCTAAATTTCTGCTTCCTTCATCTTCATCTTCTGATCTTCTTCTGTTGTCAAGGTCTCTGATTTATTACACTGGATGTATAAGGATTTCCTCTTTCCAAATTCTTTCTCAAGTCCTTTATACAGATATAAAGATTGTTGATATCATTCCTGATATTCTGGCTAATGATAAAAAGTGTTTTGGCTTCATAGGCTACTTGAGCTTTCACTTTTGCTATATCAGTTAAATTTGTGAACTCACTGTCAAAAGTGTTCATCAATTTCTTTGCTTTCTCTAGAGGGTTAGCTTCTGCAATTTGTGTAGTTACAATGCCTTGTAACTTCTCATTAAGCTCCTTCAGGCATCCTTCAAGACTTTTTATTTTCTTATTCTTTCCAATGATCTTGTTCAAGGATGTGATCACTTCCATCTGATCATCATCATCTACTTCCTTTCCCAAATTTTCAATCATAGATCCAATCTGATTCTTCTTTCTAGTCTCAGGAGTAAGAATGATATCTTCTTTAGTGGAATCAGGTACTATTTTTTCTATCACTCTAGGTTCTACAACCATGGTCTTTGTTTTCTCTTCTCCTTTGGTCGTCTCCTGCTCTTCAAAAGCTGAATTATCAACAATGTTTTCTAGATTCTTGAATACATTATCATCAGTATCCAAGGTGATCGTAGTTCCTTCTACATTCATGATTTCATCTTCAATATTTATGGCTGGTGGAGAGGGAATATCCTCTTGTTCTGTTTCACCGGCTTGCTTTGCTACAACTGATGGTTCTCCAGCATTCTTTGACATAACTTTGATGATTGCTTGCTTTGTTTTTGCATTAACTTCTTCATATCTGCCTCCCATAATCTGAATGGTTCTCTTATTGGTTCTCAAATGGGTGCTTAAAGCTTTCATAATTTGACTAAAGTGTGCTTCATCTTTTATAACACAAAGCTTTCTTACAAGCTTTTCTCTAATAGATGTGAAACTTCATTTGGTACAGATGATAAAGCTAACCTAGGATCATCTTCCAAGGGTTCTACAGGTTCCCTTTTCATCTTAGGTCTATTTTTATCTCTGACATTGTGAATTAAAGAAACATCCATGATTTCCTCTAATTCCTTTACTGATTTAAATATCTGCCAAGTAAAATACCTCAATTTCGCGATTTAGGGCTTGCGTAGATTCGACACAAAATTCTTCTCCAAATCCTTGCCAAATGCTTCCAATCACTTCTCTTTGATCTCCTTAACACTTGAATTTTCTTTGATGGTCAAATAATACTGATCATGACCTTTTATTAATTCAATCTCACTTAGATCTAACACCGCATTCAATTCTTTTGCTGCTTCTTTCCAAAAAGTTGATTCTGCTAACCTGCAAAACTTAAAACTTCTTGCGATCTCACAAAACATAATATTTTTCTTTGCACTCTTAATCATAGCATTAGAAAGTCATATAATACCTTGCATTAGTTGCGCAAGACTCAATTCATCATATATCTACTTCTACACTAATCTAAGTTCCTATTCTACTGCAATTTTCATAAATTAAGTACTTTGAGATGGGTCAGGTAAAGATTCATTCTTACCTTTTAATACTTCACCTTCCTGATTACCTTCAATGTTGAATATGTCTACTTGATTTTTGCTTTTGATAAACTTCACTTCAACTGAATTACTACAGCATCCTTTTTGACTGTTACTTGCATCTCCATTTCTTCTTGCATGATTTCTAGGGTTAGGATTGGTATGAAAAACTCTATTGTTCATTTTGCAAAACCTTGCTGTGTGTCCAATCTTGTTGCATACCTGACAAAATATTCCATTGTTCCCATATCTTGGTCCAGGTTGATTGATCTCTGATATGCAATTTCTAGCAATGTGTCCAACCTTGTTGCATCTATAACATATTACTCCATTTCTTCTATTCATATCTTCAGTAGGTTTCTTATCTGCATTGTTAGTATTCCTAAACATTCTACTACTATTATTATTCTCAATAAATTTAGGTTTCCTACATTCAATAGCTCTATGTCCAAAACCATGACAATTATAACAATAACCATTAAGAGGTTTGAATTGCTTACCTATGCAATCTCTCTTCATATGACCAATAGTATTACAAGCAAAACATCTACCTTTGAATTCTCTTTGCATACCTTTGGGTGATTCTTCTTCCTTAGGTGTATCTTCAGATTTTTTAATCTCCTCAAACTTCTTTTCATCTATGCTTTCAGATATTTTCAGATCTAGTTCCTTGCTTTCTTCATTTGCTTTAAAAGTGTTGAATCCAAGACCAGTCTTACCATAGAATGGTTTTTGATAAGATATTTGTTCATCAATATTCTCACTAGTTGAATATAGCCTTTCAAGTTGTTGTTTAGATTGAGTCAGTTCACCTTTCACAATTGCATTGTATTTCTCAAGTTCAGCATACTGCAAATTGACTTTCTCAAGTTCAGATGTTACTATACCAAGTTTAGATTTTAGTCCTTCATTTTCAATCTTTAGACTTTCATTATCAGATTTTAGATTTGCTTCATTCTTTCCATTTCCATCTTTCAAGCTAAGCTTCAGATTTTCTATCTTCAGTTCATGCTTAAGGATCTCATTTTATTTTTCTAAATTGTCATCACAATCTTCAATGAAAACTTCAGATTCCTTTTCAGATTTCAGATCTTCCAACTTGTTTTTTAGTTTCTCAATGAGGTTCTTTGCATCATCATATTTTCTTTTCAGAGTATCTCTTTCATCAGTAAGCATATCAATCTATTCAAGAGCTTCTTCAAGATTCTTCTGTAGTTGATCCATATCCATAGAGTTCTTACTCAAGCTGCTAGACTTTCCTTGAATAATTCTTTTTCGAGTAACTAAGTTATAATACCAATTGTTAGAAATAGGGAATACTGAGAGGGGGGGTGAATAAGTATTCTACAAAATTTTACTTTTACCCAATTATGGATATAACAGATTATCTTTACACATGCATAACATAAGCAGCTAAATAACATGCATAGCAATAAAACTAAAGAACTCATAACACATTATTTGTTCTCGAGGAAACCTTGGCCAAGGGAAAACCCCGGTGGGGATGGTACCCACAAAGATCCACTAATCAAAAGTATCTTGTTAAGGATGTTGATCCTATTAGGAGTCTATTACATGCATATAGTGTCTTAGTCCTGATTAAGGGACTATAGGCCTTTTTAGAAGCCTCAACCCTGTTAGGAGTTGGCAGTAAAAAAAGTGATTAACAGATGAGCCCACTGCCCAAACAAGTAATGCACAATATTTACTGGTTACAAAAGTAGTTCAAGTTACATAACCTTATGCTTCTTGCATCAATATCTTTTCTCTTCTCTTTCACTATCGCTATTACGTACATTCGTTCCTTCATCATTTTTTATCCTTCTTACAATTTACAATTACATTTATACAAGTTATTAAGATTAATAACTTTCCAGTCGGCTATCATATTACAAAATAAATTTATCCAAGGGTTAAAATCTAGGATTTTCTCCCTTTATATTGTTAAGTCATTATTTTGATAAACAAAATAATCCCTTAACTCTTTACCAATTTTGTCTTCATATTCTGTCCTGTCGACTTAACACTGTCTTTAGAAAAACTGTCATAACTTCTTCCGTACATGCCATACTGACTTGCACTCTGAGATGAGTCTTCAATAGTCACCATAGAGTCTATGTTAAAGTGTGCAAGCACTGAACTTACTCTAGTCGACATCGCAAACAAAAACTATCTTCAGGTTCACTGGTAAAAACACACTGTCTCATACTTAGACAATTTCGCATTGTGCTCTGACATACTAGCTCTCTGACTTGTGAAATCTTCATGTAGATCATATGTTTCCATAATGACAACATCTATGTAACCAACTCAGCCAAATTTCCAACAGAAATGTTGTGTCGAAGCAAAATTTTCCGGGCCTCATTGCCTATGAGACACCGCATGATCTATTTCGCACTAAGGGCTAGCCCCTATTTATGAGTATCAAGAAAACCAAGCCCAAAAAAGGTCTTGGGGAGGCAACATAAATCCCAGGAAACTCTCTGAAAACCATGATGGTCAATTCCAAAAGCCCAGAGGAAGTCACACAATAATTTCTCAAGCTTCTTGTAAGAGGCTTTTGAGGGAGGCCAGCATGAAGAATAATACACATGCGTGGCTACCAAAACCTTGGAGAAGATCTGAAACTTTCCTATGAGAGAGAGTGACTTGGTGATCCAATAGGTAAGCCTTTTTTCAATTTTAGCTAGAACTGCATTCCATAATTCCATAGGAGTAACTTGAAAAGCAAAGGGAATGCCCAGGAAGCAGAAAATTTTCCCATGCTAAATCTTGGATCATCCAAACTGAGAAAGCCAGGGTGGATCGAGAAGGTTAGACTATCTGTAACATAAGGTTTTATGTCATTGAATGGAAAAACAAGAGGCCAGACAAAAGGTTTCTAAACACTGCAAGGCTGCCTTGATATTCTCTTCATCCTCTTCAAGAGTGAGAAAGGAATCATAGACAAAATGGCCATTGACCAATTGTTGAGAAGAGTTAGGTAAGAAAATACCCTAAACACAACCCATAGAAATAGAGTGAGCAAGAAAATAACCAAATTCTTTGGCCACCAGAACATATAAGGCAAGAGCATGAAGCATAGCTAAAATGAAAGGCCATTCAATGCGGTCATAAGCTTTAGAAAAATAAATTTTAAGAAAGAGGGCTTTCTGATGAGACTTATGAGCCCATTCCATACCTTCCAAAACTAAAATGATGTTGTCAAGAATAAATCTTGACTTGATAAAGCAAGTTTTCTCCGATCGAACAATCTGAGGTAGAATTTGATAGATTTTGAGAGCTAGAGCCTTGGTAATGATATTGTAAGAGACATTGAGAAAGGTAATAAGCCACCAATTATAGATATCCTCTGAGTCCCTAGCTTTGGGAATGAACCTGATATTTCCTTGGTTAATGATGCCCCCAAAGAGATTGGGAATAAAAATCTTCAAGGTAGACCTGGTGAAGATCAAGACTAATGCCATCCAAGAGGGCTTTGTAAAACTCACAAGGCAGGACATCACATCCTGGGGCTTTATCATCATCCATAGAAAACACAATCTCTTGAAGATCCTACAAGGAAAGCTGTTGATCATAGAAAACACGTTGAGAGGGGGAAACACATTGGGGGACAACAACAATGCAGCTAGTAAGGGCTTTCTCACTGGAAAGAGAAGACCCCTGAGTGGCAAAGACTTGTTCATAGTGATGAACAAAGACTTACAGAATATCAGGAAGCTCCATGAGGAGATAGTAACCTTCTTTAACTCCGGTTATGCCCACATTGGTCTAAAGAGAACAAAGAGTAACAAATAATTCTTTAGAAGCTTGGTCTCCAACTTTTAACCAGTGCATTCAAGCTTTGATCTAGGCACCTTTGACAGTATAGTTGTCTGCAACTTTCTTTTGACGACGTATCTTGGCAAGGTGAAGTTGTAGGTCCTGATTGAAAGGATCTTGGGCTAAGGCCTTGATGGCAACACACAAAGATTTGGTGCTAACATCATAGGATCTATGATGATACTTGGCAAGTTGCCTACCATAAATGTGCAAAAACATGTCGTACGCCGGATGGCATCATTCCACCATTGAATCCAGCCCGGTGACTGAGAAGGGAAAGGCTTGAGGTTCCAAACCCGATGAATGTGGGCCACCATGGAAGGGTGGTGAAGGAGAGAAGTATTAAAGACAAATTGCGTGGCAGGAGGTTGTGCCTTAGCTGTCTGCCAAACAATATTAAATTGAATGGGGAAATGATCTGACAAGGTCACATCAACAAGAGGCATAATCGGTAAGGCTTTCTTTTCAAAAAAAGAGAAGAAATATTATGATGAGATCATAGCACGATCAAGCCTTTTATGAATTTTGTCAGATGGAGCTCTGAAATTAGACCAAGTGTGTTAGACCCCATTAGGATGGCGATGACCAACATTTAGATAAAAAGACCCTAATTTATTGCGCATGTAATACCAGGCTTCTCTCTCATCAACTGTCCATCAAAAAGGAAAAAAGCCATCCTTGTTAGAAGCCATTTCAACCATATTAAAATTACCACATTAAATCCAAGTTCCAAGTGGAAGAGAATCCAAAAGCCAACACCAAAGGTGAGATCTCTCAACAACATCATTGGGAGCATAAATTAACTATTCCAAACTAATGATTCTCAATAATGAAAATTTCCCAAATAATTCTATCCATGGGATCTGAGCCATGACTCACCAAAAAAGAATGCCAATGAGGAGAAAGGAGAGTAACAACTCCAACTCGACTAGCCTCATGCTAAGTACAGAGAGAAAGGCTCTTAGGTTAGATAACTTTGCAAGCAACATCAAGCAAGAAATCAAAAATTTTAACTTCCTAGAGGCATAAAACATCCAGATGACTAATACAATGACACACATCCCTGACAAAAAACCTTCTAGGAAAGTCTATTAGACCTTGAACATTCCATGAGATGTACTTCATGGAAAAATAGGGTCGTCCATACCATAACCTTCCCTAAGGGAAGAAAAACTATTTGATAATAAGCTGGGATAGAATCATTGCCATAAGACTCCATGAAAATATTTTTCCATTTGTTTTTAATGCCCTCAAGCCCATTCTTAGTGCTCCTAGGAGGGCTATGAGAATGGTGAAAAGGAGGAGGAGAAGAAATCATAGTGACCGCCCGAGGCGCGCAGACTAAAGAAGCGGCAATGCTGGAGTCAAAAACTTCTTTCCCCTATGAAGCAGTGTTTGAAATCAGAGCAACCTTTTCAGTCTGAACCTCAACAGCCGGAGGTGATGGTTGGGATGTGGAAGCCAAACCAGCAAGCTTGGCTTGCTTGTTTCGGTGGCCGATAGTAAACCAGTCATCTTTCTTAATGTCCTCTTTTTTTCCAATGTTAGCTGGCCGAGAACCATAATCCTTAGGAGGAGACTTGGTACGAGGCACTGCTAAAGGGCAATCCTTAATCTTGTACTTTGTAGATTGACATAGATAACATGTGTTGGGGAGGTTGAGATAGAGCACCTTCTGAGTGAAGGTGGTCTCGCCAACCGGTATCTCAACAAACTCCTTGAGGTCCCTAGAAAGGTCGACCTCAACATAGAGCCTCTTTTGAGGCCGAGGATTGAGAAAATAGTCACGCTCACTACATATAACCCTACCTAGAATTTGTGCTATGGCATGCATGAGTGGGCAATAGGGTAGAGGGAAACTGGGAAACTCGACCCACATAAGAACATTCAGTTTCTTGTCATTGGAGATGGAAAAGTCTCAAAACCAGTGTTGAAAAACTAAAAGGGAAGCCCTAAGATTCCAGGGTCCTTTGGCAAATATGGCATCCACATGGGAGGGGTTAGAGAAATGAAACAAAAAAAAGCCCTTGGTGAGGCTCTGAATGCCATCCAGGCAGATTCCATGAGTAGTCCAAGATTTTGCAACCCAATCCTTGATAACATGCTCAAGAGGGTTGCGACCAAGAAAATAGCCTAGAAGGGTATGCGTTTCAAGCCAAGTGCAGGCATCATCAAACTCATGTATGGGCAGAACAATATTAGACTAAGACATACCTCGTGAAAAACTTTGGGAACAAACTTGCGAGGTCATTTGCTTCGTCGTACCATTGCTATCCGTAACCACACCAACACCAGCATCAACTACTAGGTGAGTAGTGGTCGGATCCATATATACCAAGTTATTTCCCGCAATAACTATGGAGTGAAAGGACAAAATGATGCAGAGATGTGGCACAAAACTAAACCCTAGCAAAGTGCAGTTATTTTGGTTATAAACAATTTTGTATTTTGACAAATCTATAAATCTTCATCATTTAAAGGTTTTGGTTTGATATTTGTCTTTTTATAGTTTTTTTTAGTAGGGTTGCCAACTGTTAATCACTTGCAATGGGAAAATATGACAAACATTCAAATAGAGAAGCTATTGAAGCTAATGAAGGACCTCATAAACCAGTTTGATGCAAAACAAGCATCAATTCTCATTATTTGAGATTTTTGCCCTTTTTCTATTTAATTTTTCTATCTAATAATCCCCTTTAGAAAATGTGCACAAAATTCTTTTGTATAATGAAGAAAAAATGGGTTTTGTTTGAAGCTTTGACAATAAGTCTCAAGCATTGATTGAACTCTATAATAAATTAGGGTAACTATCGGGGGTTTACTTTGGACGGCAACTAAATTTTTCACATGAATGACACTCTTTATATTCTTAATAGAATCAGATTTTAAATGGAGGAGCACAATTGGAGCTTGCAAATTCATTTTTAAGAGGAATAATGCAAACATGCCTTTAGTGACTTTCATCCAAATGAGAATAGTATTTTCCCTTCTATATCATTTTTACTTCTGGTCGTACTTCAATTGAAATAAAATCAACTTTATTGAAGATAAATCATTTAGGTGAAATAGTTTTTACTTGATCTTTTTTAGTTCTCTTCTTACTTAAATGAAAATAATATAACTTATAAGCTATATTTCTTTAAAAACTAAAACTATATGATTACAACTTCAAATAATGAATTGGTAAAGTAACAATTAAACATCAAATACAAGGCATCATTATTCTACTATTACAGTTATAGCTAGTATTATAAGTACAATTTTAAATTACAAAATGAATAATAAGTATATATTTACAATTATAGGTACTATTGTGATTACAACTTTATTTTTTTAAAATTGATAAAGTATTATTTTTTTACTTTCACAAACTACAAGATCATTAATTTCAAACTACCACTGTCCAATTCTATAATCTACAATGGCAATTACTCATCACTACGTGACACTTATTTTTTAGTGAAATGTGTAAAGGTGCAATATATTAAATAGGACCATATTTCAAAAAATCATAAACAAAAGAGGGACACATCATTTAAACAGCCGACTGATAAGGACAACAAAAGCAGAACTACTCAAAACAACCATATGCCAAATCACGCTACAGGCAAGGACGTAGAGTGCATGAGGGAATGTACCAGAAAATTAATCTAATAGTCTTTTGAATTATTAATGTCAGCTAGTTGAAAATAATTTTTTTATTAATTTATACCTTAGACATCTATTTTTATAAAATAAAATTGGGTTTCCATGTTGAGGGACAAAGCTAGAAACGTTTGTGTTTTATGTCTTGAAATCAATAGTCTATACCTATTTGTTTGTTTGGTAACTTTCAGACATTCAATAATTTTCTTACTTCTTTGGTCTTGTAATTGTAAGGAAAAAATATTTCCCCTCATTCAATCTTAGAGGAATCGAATAATGAAAATAAATCAAACATAAATCATCTTTTAGTTGGTAATGGTAAATTAAAACAATTAAAGTACTAGTTTTTAGAATTCAAATGTTAGATTAGGTGTTTAGGTTTGAAAATGATAAAGGTAGAGTAAAATCTTATAATTTGTCACAAAACATCAATTTAGTTGATTCCATGTTGTTTAGTGTTTTTGATAGAGTTTTTACTAACTTTAGATCAATTTAGCATCGTATAGGATTTCTTTGTAAGCTAAAAATTGAATTTGATGAAAGGTATATTTTTTTTTGTCTAATTCACTCTAATAGCTACTGCTACAAATTGTTAAGGACTTCCAATAATTAAAAGTTCCTCGAGAAAAAAAATGGAGAGAAAATTAAGTTCTTGAAAGAGCATCTTAATAGCCATGAAACAAGCAACACTCACATTTCCAATATAGTCCATACCCTTTTTTCGTTCTCAGAACACATAGTCTAATAAATAGCTTTCCAAACTTTTTAGCTTCTTCGTAATGACGTCTATCTATTTTTTGAGCTTCCAATTGCTTCAATATTTGATAGCTCTAACATATATTTATGAGTTATCTTCTATAGCCATGGATTTTATGCTTGTTTTGTTTACAACTTTAGTCCTTTGCATATATCTAGAGGTAGAGACCTTTCAAATAAATAATTTTCTTTTAGAGATAGATTTTAGTTTAGGAGAGGTGAGGTACATGTAGTAATTATCCTAAGCTATTGAGTGTATCAAAATCACCACCAATAGGGTTTGTTAGTTTGCATAAAACTTGGTATCTTTAATGATGGAATTATGGCCTAGTTTTTTTAATCATGCATAAAATATCATGAATTAATAATATAGAACTGGGGTATAATTAAATTTTCTTTGGATATTGATTTTATTTTATTAAATATGAGGTGCACTTCTAGTGTTTTATCTAACTTTGTGAGTTTTTCAAATCATCTATGAATAGGGTCCATTAATTTGCTTGGAACTTAGCATCATTTTAATGATAGTATTTATTTTCATGAATATTTTTGAGTTCTCAATTAATTAGAAATACACACTCATTTAGGATTCACATGCACTTCAAGTGGAGGAAAAATGAAATAGTTAAATTTTCTTACCCATAGTAATTCCCATTTAGTTTTTTGTCCATTAAAAAAGACTACCTTGATACAATTATATAATGATATATGACACACTTTCATGCTCACTTCAAATCATTTAATAATGCCTAATTGCTCTCATTTACTCTTTTGATCCATAGATCCATAAATGTGCCTATTCTCATCCCTATTCTATCTTAATTTTTTCATAGAAATTCTCATCATTAATTAGCATAAATTTGTATAGAGCACACATTTAATCTTGTGTACAAATAGACTTGAAAAGTAAAATTTAAAATTTAAATTGTCAACTTTTACACTTTCTTTGGTCTTTTTGGACTAATTTGGAACATGTTTCTACAAAAAATATGTCCTTGAATTTGAGTTCATTCATTTGAGTAATAATTCATCATCTAATCATCATTTAAAATGGTGATGTTTTTTGGAGCATTAAATTTAAAACAATTTGATCTAGAATAGTAGAAAGGAATCAAAATATTGCATTAGAATCAACATCTAGATCACTTACATGATTTTATATTAGAAATGTTAATAGTTTCGTGACAATTAAGTTGGTCTTGAGGAACTTGACATTCTCCATCCAACCATTTTTCCACATGTTACTTTTGACTATTGTGAGTCCTTAATTGGAGTAAATATTAGAGTGAAATAGACAAAAAAATTCATACCTTTCATCAAATTAAATTTATAGATTTACAAATCAAATCTATATGAGGCCAAATTGAACTAAGTAAAAAATCATGATTTGTTATATTATTTCATAGGTTATAGTGACATTGAAGATCACCAAAGGAAGTTTGAGAAACTACTTGAGGAAGCTGTAGTAACCCATAAATACATTTGAAATTCTCTATGAGCAGGCCTAACGAAACAAAAAGTAAGACAATCAACCTTTCATACAAGGCCTTCTAGAGTTCGTCATGAAATACAATGAGAAGGACACCATAGGAGAAAGTTCTTAAGTAACCTATCAATGCTCCAAGGCTCCGAATAATAACAATTGATGATTATCTGATGTAAAAAGAAATCCAGACTCATTTTTGAGTTTGTAATGTAGTTTTGATATCGGATGTACTAGGGTGAAGCCATAATAGTGGGTTACACTTTTTCAGAGGAAGAAAAATGACCCGAAAAGCGCAATTGGGAAAAAAAACCCATCATACTTTCGATAGAAAGTAAATAGTACTTTCAATCGTAAGTGAGTAACTTTCAATCGAAAGTACAGAAAATCCATACTTTCGATTGGAAGTTACTTATGATTGAAAGTATGAAAAATCTGTACTTTCAATCAGAAGTTACTTACGATTGAAAGTACTTTTCTTACTTTCGATCGAAAGTACCTAGGTTAAAATTTTCGATCGAAAGTAAAAAATTAGGGATTTTGGTGGGGTTTTTAACCCACCGAAAGTCACTTTCACTGTCTTTTCAATTTTTATTATTTAATGTTTTTGATATATTTATTTCGTATATATACATACACACACACACACACACACACACATACATATATATATGTATATGTGTATATATATATATATATATGTATGTGTATATATATATATGTGTGTGTGTGTGTGTGTGTGTGTGTGTGTGTATATATGTATGTATATATGTATGCATGTGTATATGTGTGTATATATGCATATATATGTGTGTATATATGCATATATATGTGTGTATATATATATATATATATATGTGCATAGATATATATATAAATGCATGTATATATGTGCATATATATATATACGTATATATATGCATATGTGTGTGTATATATATGTGTATATATTTGTACATGTATATACATGTGTATATATATATACATGTATATATGTGTACACATGTATATATAAATGTACATATGTCATATATATACATATATATACACATGTATATATGTGTATACACATATATTTACATGTATATACATGTACATATGTGTGTATATATGTGTACACATATACATGTATATATGTGTACATGTTGTACACCTCAAATAGTGCACTTCTCTAAGTCATTATATCTAAGGGAATCCATGAATGGGATACCTTAGAAAGTGACCTAGAGCTCTCTATGTATGGAGTTACAAGATTATTTGATTGCTCTCAGCTAGAGCTATTAAGCTTATGACCTTGCTAGTCAACCACACAATGAGAGATTCAAATGAAGACAAGGGAAAGAATGCCAATATATCCAAGAATCAAAATGAAATGCAATGCAAAGCTATACTATGAATGAAAATTCAAGCTATGCAAGCTAAACTATGAAAGGAAATATGCAAGTATTACAAAGCCTCCTAATTAAGCTAGATGAAGTAATCTAAAGCATAAAGGAAACTAAGCTAATATGAAGCTATGAATGCCATGACAATGCAAGAAATGAAACTATGATAGCGTGTAGATGCAAAAGCCAAGAATGCTCCAAATCTTCAAAAGCTCCAAAGTGACCTAGAAAACCTGCAGCATAACATTAGCATGAAAAGATTGATTATTCAAATGAGGAAGAGAGCTCTTCTTTTATAAGAAATGAAAAGGAATGGACCATGGAGATTAAGAGACAAAAGATTTAATCAAGGGTGGAGCATCAAAGAGGAGAAATCCATGTGCACAAATATCCTCCAATGGGAAAATAAGAGTTGACTTTTGTGTCCATATAAGACAAAAAGTGCTTTTCTTCTTTTTATAAAATAAGAATAATGTTTTATTTGTGCAACTTAGGATAAGATGAAAAGGTGGGAGCTTTTTATTTAATAAAAAGGGAGGAAATATTTCTTTTAATTAAATAAAGACTTTAGGATAAAATGGTTAGCCCAAGGCAAATAATCGAAAATGATAAAATAAGATTTGATCAAGGAAATTGATATTATGTTGAAAATATTGATTTTTGAAAATCTTGATTCAAGGATTTGATAAATTTCTAAATGGGGGCCCAGAGTCTAGGTGACCATTTTAGGGTGTATACATTTTCCCCTCTTTGACTAATGTGTGATCATTCTAGGAACACATGTGGTCAAAGAAGAATTGAAATGTGAGATCGATTTGGGATCACAAAACAATCCAGACGTGTGATCATTCTGGGAACATGCCATGAGAAAAATAAACTGGCTAAAAGACAAGACCAACACCATTGCTATTAAGTGATAGTCAAGTCTCAAAGTGAAAAGACAAGATCAACACCATTATTGTTAAGTGATAATCAAGTCTAAAAATAAGAGATAAGAATCAAAAGACAAGATCAACACCGTTGCTGTTAAGTGATAATCAGGTCTCAAAATAAGAATCTCAGGCTGAACTGAATGATAAAGCTGAATTAAAGATTTGAAGCTGATAGGTACTACCCCCTCAGAATCAAAATTGAAATCAGGTTGAGGAGAAACAGTAAAATGATAAGCTTGATCAAGGCACTAGAAATCATGATCAAAGATGATAGGATAACCATTAAGAAATGAAGATATGCCCCAGTTTGACTAGGTTTGACTGAGAAAGATATAGGATAAAGATGAAGTCAAACCTCAGAGAGATGAAGTGAATGAAAATAAAATGAAAGACTAGAAGTTTGAAAGAGATGGGGGTGAAGAAAATGAAGATGCCCCAGTGAAGATTGAAGGATCAAGCCTCAAATGGTCAGCCAATTGCGCAGAAGAAGGAGAAAATTTGAAATGCAATTTTGACTATCAAGATGAACTCAAATTTTGATTTTGAGTTTGAAAATGGATTCGGGATGTCGAAATTAGCTAGGGGTTCAATTTTCATGCAATTTCAAGGTGTTTTGAAAATTAGGTCAAAAAGTCAAAATGCTATAAAGGGGTAAAAGGGTCATTTTCAAAATCATTTGTCTTTTAGCAATTTGAGAATTTTGAGAGCTTAGAGAGAGAAAATGGCCTAGCAAGAAGAAGTTCCGGTTCATAGGCATCGATTTGAGTGCTTCCGATTGCCCGGTATGTTTTCAGATAAACTTGCCCCTGGTTGAGTCATTATGAGCATTTAATGCATTTTGAACATGTTTTTAAGATTTTTAAATTTTCAAATTTTACACTTAGGTGAAAAGTCATGCAATACTTTACAAGTATCACCTCCTTTGAGAGTATCTATCACGTGATACTTCGTAGGTCCATATAGTATCGCGTGGGTATGCAAGCCAGTATCGCACGATAACTGGCAAACTATCGCGTGATCCTATGCGAAGTATCACCTGAGAAGATTTTATCACCCCGTTATTAGAGAAAGTATCACACGATACTTTAGCAAAAAATAGTATCACCCAGTGAAAATTTGACATGTTTTTAGTGTTTTTGAGAAAAATTACATGGGTTTAGACAATGTTTACTTTTTAAAGATATTTTGTATTGATTTTTTAGACACCCATCATGATATGTGCTATCATCTGGCTGGGGTTAATGGTTTGTAGGAGAACTTTCCGACGCTACACATCAAAGTGCCGAAGGTGATGGGGTTACAATTTTTCCGAGATCTAGATGATCTGGGCAAGGCAGATCTGAGGGCTATGGGCTTCGGGTACTTGCTATAGTTACCCTACATTAGAGCTGATCATGGGTTGTTGACTGCACTTGCTGAGAGATGGCATAGTGAGCACAACACCTTCCATTTTCCTACTAGAGAGGCATCGATCACACTGGAGGATGTCTATCAGATTCTTCGAGTGCCTAGCCATGGCGATCCTGTAAGTATAATCATGTTTATAAATAGTCACAAATGCAAAGTTTCCATATAATAGAAATTGACATGATTGTTTGATGTCACAGGTATACTATGATTAGGATGCTACCGAGGGATGGTGGGCCATCCAGAGCATGTTCCAAGATGTCATGATTATAGATAGACATGTCAGCTAGGACTGATTGATGGATGATTTTGGCAAGGACTTCCTAGTACCTTGCATAGTTGCTTCTATTTTTGCACAGGCCCTTATATCTAACAGGAGTCATAAGGGTTTTCCACTGGGATGGGGCAGATTGTTAGTGGATGTAGTGGCACACCCACGTTGGATGGCATGGGGCCCAGCCATACTAGCAGACATGTACCATGAGTTACATGAGATCATTTATTGTGACAACAAGACATGGGCATGTGGTGCTATCTTAGCACAGGTGTGGGCATGGGAGCACATCGCTGTGGTGCACCTCTAAGTACAATTGAGGGAGAGGAGACATCCCTTCATTTATAGGTATGCAAGATTCTTATCATAGCCTCATAGCGGGGATGTGATGTACTATAGGAGGATACTGGATGAGCTGACTTCATTCCAATGGAGGCCATACAGGGCTATGGAGGTATGGGGAGATGTAGAGGATGAGCTTAGTTACATGCTATGCAGCCGGCCACTGGTAGGTTGACATACAAAGATCATTCAGAGATTTGTCATCACTTGGGTATGGTGGCAGTTCGGGCGGCAACAACGAGTATCCACTGAGACTACTACATATGCCCGAGCTAGGGATGAGGAGGGTCACAGTTGGCTGCTGATGTTTGATTACCAGCAGGTAGTACAGGATACAACTGCGACCAGGAGAGAGCCCTAGGAGTACCTCCCAGACATGGCAAATGCAGGGGCTGATGCAGCCTATAGAGTAGAGTGGTAGAGGGTTCCATTCCCTCAATTCATAGTTCTTGATGTATAGCCAGCAGCTCAGGGGGATGATGGTAATGACGGTGGGGATGGAGGAGATGGTGGAGGGAGAGGGAGAGGGAGAGTGAGGGAGACAAGGGAGGGATCTCAATCAGGTGGCCAGAAATGGTCATGGGGATGGAGCTTTGCTGATGAGAGCAAGGATGTGGTGAGATTAGTTCATCGACAGGTAGAGGATAGGTAGGATTAGCCTGCAGGAGGAGAGGATTTGAGAGTCAGGATATAGGCTCTAGAGATAGAGATGCAGCAGCTTAGGATCACGATAGCTATTAGAGAGCAGTAGTTGAATAATCTGAGAGTGGAGAGAGATCAGTAGCTATCTGATCTTAGGGCAGAGATAGCATGCTGGGAGAGGTTAGCACAGGTGGATGCACTAGAGATCTGACGAGAGGTAGCGAGAGCTGCATACTATCATGGGCTCTATCTTCAGGCTATTCCAGAGGGTCAGAGAGAACCAACATACTCTCAAAGGGAAAGGATGTCAGATATGGTACCAGAAAGGGCAGCGGCACTACCTCCTCCTCCACCAGCTCCACATGATGGTGTTAGCGAGTCCTAGGTTTAGGGCTTAGGTTTAGATGTTTTGGACATATCATGAGACTTTGATCTAGATTTTGGGATCCCATATTGTATATTGTATCATGACATTTATATATGAGATTTACTAGATTTGCAATATATCTTGTGTGTTTGTCTCACTTGTGATGGATGTATTAGTTTTTATATTGTCTTGTCATATTGCTCAAAATGTATGTATATAAATGCTCATGTGTATTCTCTCTCATAGATGTATGTTTAATTCTCATGTGTATGATATAGATTCATGTTTCTGAAATTGATCTCTTTTTGATATAGATATGATGATAAGATTAACCCCTTGTGATGACAAGAATAGGATGTGATGTTAAAGACAAGGAGTGAAAGACATGATCGAGAATAGGAAAGGCAAGTGTAGTTGACCAACTAGTCCACGCAAGATAAAAGGAGAGCTCTCTCCATGTGCAAGATGCAAAACTAATCTAACATGAACGTACGAATGCAAGCTACTATGAAAAGTGGTTGACTTGCAAGGTTACAACGCCAATAGACATCTAATAATCATCATCGAGCTTTATTGGTAGCATCATAAGATCATACAATACACACTAGTATGACTATGGGTATATGAATATGATCTATATCAGATAGAATGTGGAAATCCCACCTAAGCATCAAAGACATATAGGTCAAGATGACTAGTGCAGGGAGATTACCTAAATTTGATATGGCAAGATTATACTTGCATCAAGACACAAGGAAAGTCAAGATGACTATAAGTATGCACTTGTGTAAACAATCAAGGATAATACCTTGTAGATCCCAATGTCAAGTGGATCAAGCATAAATGCTAATGACAATTAGGACCAACAAAATATACCCACAAGCAAAAAAAGCAATAAAACATGCCCTCATGCCCTCAGTCTTCTAGCTATGCATCATCAAAAACTATCACAGGGAGAGAACACTCATCAAAGAAATCATCATAGATAGCACACAAAGAAATAAAGTCAAACAAGTGTCAGCGAGTCAAGTGTTTAAGTGCATGTGTGTAGGTCATAGAATCAATCTTTGAGTAGTGCATCTACCGGTGAGAAATATCACATCATTCTAGACTGTAGGTAGGATATCTGATAAGTGTTGAGAAACACTTGATGCCAGGGTAGTGTTAAAAAAAACATTGTTTGGGTGGTGTTGAAAAACACCATTTGCAAGATGTCCTAAAGACTAACGCATCCTAGAGACCAAAGCTAATCACAGTTATGGCCCCTAGACAAAGACAAAGATCAATTCCAAACCAAGGCAATAAGGTCAAGGCATTGATGGAGGAAGGCTAAGTGTTGAGAACACATGTGAAAAGACAAGGGTGCAAAGGCCTCAAGTAGCACCTGTTTCCAGGTTTTCACCACTTGGAGATTTTTTCAATTTTTTCAATTTTTTTGTATTTTTGATACCAAGGCACCTGTTTCCAAGTTTTCACCAAGGCACTTTTTCTATTTTTTTGAATTTTTTGAATTTTTTGTATTTTTTCAGGACTTTATATGCTTTTTAGGGTTTTTTTTTTTTCAGCGTCATATATGAATTTTTTTTGGAATTTTTTTTAGGATCAATAAGATATGTACAAAGAATGCCCCCAGATAGAATAGGCATCATGGATAGAACTTCTTGAGGTGCAAAACATTGATAGGGTCAAGGAGCTGCTCTCCCTTTTCATCAGATAGTAAGTAAGCACCTATCCCAAAAGAAATAGTAGTAATGTATGGTCCAAGCCAATTAGGTTCAAACTTCCCTTTTTGTTCTCTATTTTGTTGGTTCTTAGGGTTTTCTCGCAAGACAAGATCCCCTACTTGAAATTCTCTAGGCTGAACCTTCTTGTTAAGTGCTTTGGACATATGATTTTGGTAAACTCTCATGTGATCAAAAGATTCTTTACGCTTTTCATCTAGAAGTTCTAGTTCCTGCAATCTCATGGCATGGTAGTCTTCATCTGTCACTAAACCTTTGAGAGAGACTCTAAGTGAAGGGATCTCTACCTCTAAAGGTGACACCGCTTTAGCACCATAAGTGAGGGAAAAAGGTGTAGCCTCTATTGGAGTACTAATACTCATTCTGTAGGCCCACAAGGCCAGATTTATCTGTAGGTGCCAATCTCTACCATTCTTGTGAACTGTTCTATGGATGATTTTGAGAATGGTCTTATTTGAAGCCTCTGCTTGTCCATTTCCTTGCAGGAACTAAATGGAGGACCAATGCTATTTTATGTTGAATTTCTTGTAGAGATGTTTAAGGTCCTTATTTTTAAACTGACCTCCATTGTCAGTGATTATTTTAGAAGGCACTCCATACCGACAGATGATATGATTCAAAATAAATAGAGAAACTATCTTGCTTGAGGCAATAGAAAGTGGGATAGCTTCTACCCATTTGGTAAAGTAATCAGTAGCAGTGATAATAAATTTGTGTCCACCTGATGAGTTGGGATGAATTTTCCCAACAAGGTCAAAGGCCTAGCACTGAAATGGCTAATGAGAAATAGAAGGAATAAGCTCCCTACCTAGAGCATGTATCAAGTTTCCATGTTTCTGACACTTTTCACAAGATTTGGCAAAAGCTACTGCATCTGTTTGCATGGTAGGCCAATAGTACCCCACCCTAAGCAACCATCGGGCCATGGCAAGACCATTAGAATGTCCCCCACAAATACCCTCATGAATGTCAACTAACGCTTGGTTGGACTCATCCTTCTCTAAACACCTAAGAAGTGTCCCATCTAAACCCCTCCTATACAAATCACTAGAGATAAGGGTGTGGTGAGAGGCATTTCAGATTAGGTTTCTTCATTTAGAATGATTGAAGGTTTTAGGAGTAGTACCATCATGGAGATACAAATAAATGGCACCATAGCGAGATGACTCATGGCTAACCAAGGTACAAATGACATGGCTTTCTGAGGAGTCAAAAATAGGGTAACGTAGCTCTTCCACTAGGAATTCATATCTGGACTCATGTTGTTCTAGCTGAAGAAGTGAAGCCAATGTAGGCATAGCATTAGCTACTTTTTTTTCTACTCTAGGGATTTGTTGAAATGTAACAAAGGTGAAGTATCGTCACAATGAATCAACCATTTTCTTATATGGTACTAGTTTTTCATCTTTGGTTTGGTATTCTTCGTTAACTTGGTTGACTATCAATTGCGAATCCCCATAGATATGCAGCTCTATAATTCCCCATTCTATAGCCATTTTTAGTCCATTGGTTAAGGCCTCATACTCAGCAATGTTATTTGTGCATGGGAACAATAGTTTGTAAGACTTGGGAATTGTGTACCCATGAGGAGAAACAAACAACACTCTTGCTCCTAAACCATTTTTCATGAAAGAGCCATCAAAGAACATCTTCCATGTTCTTGCAGTCATGTACATTATGTGGTCATCTAGAAATTCAACTTGAATTGGTGCCTTATCTCGAATTAGAAAATCAGCCAATTGGTCTGCAATGGCTTGTCCTTTTATAGCCTTACGCTCAACATACTCTATGTCAAATTCTGAAAGAATCATCATCCATTTAGCAAGTCCACCTATGAGAGAAGCCTTACCGAGCAAGTATTTTAGAGGATCAATTTTTGCAATGAGGTGTATTGTATGTGCAAGCATGTAATGTCACAACTTTTGGGAAGCAAACACCACCGCTAGGCAAGATTTTTCAATACTAGTGTAGTTAACCTCATATGACACAAGAGTTCGGCTAATGTAATAGATGGCTCTTTCTTTTCCATTATCATCAAGTTGAGCCAATAATGCCCCTAGGGAAGATTCCATTGCTAAGACATATAATATACGTGGTTTTCCTGGGATAGGAGGCATTAAGATTAGAGGATTAGCCAAGTACTGTTTGATTTGATCCATGCTTTGCTAACATTCCCTATTCTAGACACATTTAACCTGTTTATGTAAAGTCTTGTTAAAGGGTTGAGCTCTATCAGCCAATTGTGAAATAAACCTCCGTATAGACTGAAGGTGTCCTTGAAGACTCCTCATTTGATTGATGTTTGTGGGAGGTGGCATATCCATTATTGCTTGAACTTTTTCTGGGTCCACCTCTATTCCTTTAGCTGAAATGATAAATCCTAAGAGTTTGCTAGATGTAACTCCAAATGCACATTTTTTGGGATTTAATCTGAGTTAAAACTGTTCCATACGATCTAAATTGCTTCCAAATCGGCAAGGTGTGTATCCCTTTTCTTGGATTTTGCCAAGGTGTCATCCACATAGTCTTCCATATTCTTATGCATCATGTCATTGAAGATAGTAGTCATAGCTCTTTGATATGTAGCTCCAACATTTTTTAATCCAAATGGCATGACGTTCCAGCAATAGGTTCCCCATGCACAAGTGAATGCAGTTTTCTCTTGGTCTTCAGGAGCTATTTTGATTTTATTATACCCAGAAAATCCATCCATTAAAGAATAGATCTCATAGCCCGCAGTCATATCCACTATCATGTCTATGTTAGGAAGTGGAAAATCATCCTTTGGGAAAGCTTTATTAAGATCTCTAAAATCTGTGCAGACACAAATGGACTTGTCATGTTTTGAAACTAGTACAATATTGGATATCCATTCGACATAATCAATGACTCTTATAAATCTTGCACTGAGGAGTTTTTCTAGTTTAGCTTTGATGAGACGAGCTATGTGAGGATGCATTTTCCTCAATTTCTATTTTACTGGTTTGATACCTGGATCTATAGACAAGTGATGCATAATGAGACTAGTGTCCAATCCTGGCATGTCTGAATAAGTCCAAGAAAAGTTAATTTTCTTTCTTTGTAGGAATTTGGTATATGCCTCTTTTTCCTGTGTTGATAGAGATTGAGCTAAATGCACAATTTGTGGAGCCTCTGGTGTATTCAGATTAACTAGCTGTGTAGGCTCAACAAGTACTGAAGACCTGTCCTGAAAATAGCTTGGAAGATGATCAAGTACCCCATCCTTAGGCACCTCAGAGAGGTTTTCACCTTCGGATACGTCCTTTATTTTTACTTTTTTAGGTTTTGACACTGCCACATAGTGGTTTTCGCCATCAGAACTCTTATTCTTTTTTTATTTTCTTTTAATTTTGTGACTAAGGTACTTGATATCTGGTTCTGTCATACTTGTAGTTGGTTCATTGGTGGGAGAGACTATAGGTTCAAGGGCATTTAGGTAGCATGCTATCTCATAGTCATTTTGAAAAGTTAGGAGCTGAGGCTCTTGATAGCACTGAGACCAATCAATTAAGTGAGGATTGGCAAGGGGTAGGTCAATGACTAGTTCAATATTGTGTATGTGAATGGTATCATCTCTTGTGATTGCAGAGTTAGGATCCATCAAGTATCCCTCTAAGGAACCCAAATCAGGACTTATCCTACTAAGAGAAGCATCATCCACTAAAGCTACTCATGGATTCCAATCCTCTAGCCCTACACTAGACTCGTTAGCTACCTCAGATTGAGAACTATATGTATGGAAAACAACAATGTCCATGTCAACTATAGAACAATCAGAAAGAGTCTCCCACTCATACTCATGTGAGTCCGTATCTGAATCCTGGCTGGGATGTTTACACCAACCATATTTTCTAGGCCTTGAGGTAGAAGCATTGATGTCACCAAGGGTAACACCTTCTTGAATATCATTTGTGTATTGAATAGGATCCTAAACATGATCTTTAATAGTGGATTGTTCTTGTTCTAGTTCTGAAACTGTTGGGTTGATAACTATAGTATCTAAATCTCCCCAAAGGAGATTGGTGGAAGGAACCCAATATTCACACCTATCTTGTGGATTTTGTAAATTGGGTGTCTATTCATCATCACTATCCATCGCAGCAAGGATAGGAACAATTTTCTTTATAGGATCTTCAAAGCCTACGCCAACTATCTTCTTAGACCTACGTCCAAAAAGAGAATGGTTGAGAGGTTCGGCCCTGGCATCTAATCTGTGACTAAGAGGACCATGTCCTGTATTGGGAGTTCCCTTTGATCTTCAACTTGTAGATTTATACTTTGATGGATAACTTTAATATAAATTTGACTCTATCACCACTCCAAAGTCTACAAGGAAGAGGGCTAATTAATAAGGATCAACAATGAGATCCTCCTACACTTTGAGCCTTAATGCTCAGGTGGGTGTACCCTTGAATCACTTCTCCAAAGGAGTCTCAAAATAATATACAACTATGTCCTTTACTAACTGACTGAAAGATATTATCATTTAAATTTGGGTTTGTGTGGTTGATGACAATGAAATGCCTCTAGAGGATGGACTAGTGCCTTAACCTAGGGAAAAGAGTCACCCAATTACATACATCAATTGAAGATCTTAAATCAAACACTCTTGGGATCAGGATACGTGCTTTGCCTAGTACCTCTCTCCCTCAAACACAAGGACATCGGATTCTTATCTGGTTGTAAACTCACTGAACTCACCTAGAAGACTTTAATCCTAACTTTGTTAGGAACTCAGAGATGACTTCACAATACTCTTTGTTTACCATATGCCAATACACTTTGTGATACTAACATATATGAGCTCAGAACCAAAACAAGAAGACATACATAGATGTAAGATTGTAACTCAATAGCATTCTCATTAATATATTCAGGATCAATATACAATCAAAGCAACACAAAGATAGGAAACAAACCCAAAATCTAGCTCCTCTTTCCTCAAATGTTCATACAATCATAACCACTAGAACTGACCAAAATTTAGAACAAAACCTCAACACCGAACCCTTACTCTATCAAAAAACTAACCACTTATACCCCTAATCACCTTGGAATCCTCAAAGAGGATGCATCAAGCTTCGAGTGACTAGGGTTAGGGTTTCAACCACCCAACCAACTAGAAATAGTCAAAAAATTAATACAGGGGAAGAAACCTAGGCAACCAGGAGAAAAGAGATCCCGGAGTGATCCTCAATCATGACAATTTCACTGAGAAGGTACTAAGAACCACAAAAATGCCAAATTTTGTCAACCTATTCAGCCACCTACAACACGCATCGAGCACAAAGAACACAGTATAGACACCCTGAAAATGATCACTTAACACCTTGGACCACACTGTAATAGTCGGCAAAACCAATTCTACCAGATCCAGCTGTAAAAGCATTCAATTTTAGTCCTTCTGGTCATAGGAAACCCTCAAAATATTTGAATTTAAATAGCAATGGTCATATTCATGGCACCAACAGTGAATTGGTGGCCTATATTTAAATCTTGATCAACTTTAAGTCGTTACCATTTGATCCTCATGTTTCACGGGCTTTATGTCTTAACTCAACTACTACCCTCAGGTTTACCTCTAGCGAACACACGACAAAGCATTTCTTTATTCCTGAAATGAAAAACTAACTCACTGCTTAACCCTGGGAATTGGAAAACAAAGGAAAAAAACTTACCTCGGTTACATTTGGCGAACTGGCGACAAAGGTTTTCGCTAGTTCGCAGAACATTTTTTTACCTCCGCCAATTCATTTAGCGATTATGCGAATCCTTTTAAAATTTGTCAGGCTACTAAACACTTTTATCTAGACTGCCAGACATTAGACCCTTTCCTGGGCCCACTTTATGCCTTTTGTCACCACATCATTCACTGAAACCACCCGGTCATCACTGACAAAGGACCCACTCTCTATAAGCCTCAAATCAGATGTCGGGCGCGAGATCTCATGGGCTTGGAAGATTCCATGAGATCATGCACCCATCATCGATCATGAATCTTCTAACTAAGATACCAGGCCCACCTAACATGTTATATCCAACTCACCACTCTCGACCAATAAAAAGCTACCATCTGTGCTTACATGGCAATGGATCCGCCTATCTGAAGTGTTACGTCATGGAAAGGAATCAATGGCTGGCGTAAGTTTGCAAGCCTCTGACAAATCTTATGAGAATTTACACCCACCATTAGATTGAGATGGTGTTAGAGCCGGGCCCAAGAAATATTTAAGCCAGAACATTAGGAAATATTAATTGCTGAGACTTAGGAAAAATATTAGCGCTGGGACTTAGGAAAATTAAAGGCCACCGAGGTTAGAGACTTAGGAAAAATCAAAGGCATGACCCCGTGGGGTGACAAAATATTAAAGCACATGTGCTAAAGGGATTTTAAGTGGCCCAAATAAGTAACATTAAATTAGAATAGGGCCAGGGTAAAACAAAAGGTTTCTCATACAATGGCTAATTTTTAAATTTTGAACTAGGGCTTGAGGCCAGAGACAGCAAAAACATTGCAGAGACCAGAGGAAAACTGGTAAAGCCATGAAATTTTTTTAGAGTGCTAACAGTGGCTCTGTCTAGGGATGTATGCCTCCTGCAGGCATAGCAAGGACTTAGAATCACTGGTTAAAGCAGACCATCCCACTGGAAAAGACTGACAACAGAGAGCAACAAGACCAAAACCTTACAGAACAGGACAACATAGGATAGGGGCAAGCAACTTTACAAAATTTACAGAATATATAGACCTAACTACTATTCATGGAAAAGAAAAAACCTTCAATTGAAGTATCTCTTCAAGAATTGTCCATGAACTGGCAATTCCTAAATATCACCATTTAACTCTTTCACAATATATGAATCTTGGCCCCATTTCTCATGAATTAGATATGGCCCTAGCCAGATGGGATCAAACTTACCATGCTTTCCTTTATCCTCCAATCTAGCATTCCAAATTAACACCAAATCACCAGGCTCAAACCTTCTTTCAACAGTCCTCTTGTCATACAAATTCTTAACTTGTAACTACAATTTGGCATTTCTTACAACTGACTCTCTTCTAGTCTCATCCAACCTAATGAGGTCCTCAATTCTCAACTGCATCTCATCATCTATATCATCATCATATAACTGAACAAACTTGTATATTTCCAATAAATTATTTTGAGGCATTCTTGCAGGTATCCCATATACTAGGTCAAATGGTGCACAACCAATTGCCCTCTTCACAGTCACCCTATTAGCCCACAGGGCTAATGGAAACTTTGAATTCCATGCCCTCTTATTCTTTTCAAGAATCCTCTTGAGGATCTTAATCAAACTCTTATTAGTAGATTTTGCCTGACCATTTCCTTGTGGATGATAAGGTGAATAATTTGACCTCTGAATTCCTAAACCTTTGCAAAATTCTTTGTACTCAGCAGACCTGAAGCACATGGCATTGTCACTTACTATTCTCTCAGGGCACCCAAACCTTGTAACAATATTATTCAATAGAAAATTAGTCACCACCTTGCTGGTTGCATTTCTTGTAGGTATAGCTTCTACCCACTTTGTAAAGTAATCAGTGGCAACTAAGATCCATGAGTGTCCTCCACTTGACTTGTTTGGTATCTCCCCAATGAAATCAATTCCCCATTGTTGGAAAGGATCTTGTACTTCTACTGGCCTTAAAGGCACATTTCCTAAAAATTTAAGCTTACCAGAGAACCTTTGACAAGCATCACACCTCCTTACCAACTGTTCTGCATCCTTGAAGATTGTGGGCCACCAGAATCCTGCTCTCAAGATTTTATGAGCAGTAGTTTTACCCATGTAATGTCCACCACAAACCCCCTCATGCATTTCCTTTAACAACTTGTTAGCCTGACTCTCATCTACACATTTCAAAAGTATGCAATCTAAATTCTTTCTATACAATTTTCATTTCACAATTACATACTTGATGGCTTATAATTTTAATGACCTCCTCTGATTATCATTCATTCCTACTGAACATCTCATATTTCTCAAGTAATAGATGATATCTTGATACCAGATACAATCATCCATGTCACATGTATAATCAACCTCAGCTTGATTTATCTGATTTGCATCAAGATTGGATTGAGCCATCAGTTTTGCTAATCCTTGTCCTCTAACCAATTCAGTAATTTGGATATCAATGTTGAATTCTTGGATCCTATTGATCCATTTGCATCTTCTCCTAGACATCTCCTCCTGTGAGAAAATATCCTTGACTACTGCACTTGGCACAAAAGCAATCACAATTGCTCCCATCAAGTAACACCTAAAAGCTTTCACAGCCTTGACCAATGCATAGGCTTATTTTTCATTTATGTCATATTTCAATTCTGCAGCCTGCAAAGATTTACTAAAAAATGCAATAGGCTGCTTATAACCATCCTTATTTTTCTACAACAAAACTGTAACAATAGTGTGAAAAGATGCAAAAGAGAAGATGTGCATTGGGATACTATAATTAGGTGCGTTAAGCACAGGTGCATCTTTAATAGCTTACTTGATATTCTTGAAAGCTTCACCAGGCTCACCCTCCCATGTAATAGCATATCCTTTCTTTAACATCTTGGATATAGGTCTAGTGACCTCAGCAAAGTTTGTTAGAAATCTTCTCAAGAAATTTACCTGACCAAAGAAGGACTAAATTCCTTTGATATTATTTTGCCTCTAAATCTTATGAATGGCTGCCGCCCTCTCAGGATCAATCCTAACTCCTTGCTTCCCCACTAAGTGGACAAGCAACTTACCCTCAGTGACACCAAATGCACATTTCCTTGGGTTTAATGAAATTCCATATTCCAAAGCCCTCACAAATATTTTCTCTAAATGAGTACAATGGTCTTCTTCCTTCTTGGAATAGGCAGTTAAATCATCTTGATAGACAACAAGGAAATCATTTATGAAATATGAAAAGGAAACATCCATTGCCCTCTGAAAAGTAGCACCAACATTTGTGAGACCAAAAGGCATTCTCACATAAACATATGTCCCCCAAGGTGTTGTAAAAGCTGTCTTGAATTGCTTTGATTCTTTAACAATTACTTGATTATAACCAGAGAAACTATCCATCATAGACATCAATTCTGATCCGGTCACTCTCTGCAACATAGCTTCCATATTGGGCAGACAATAGTTATCCTTTAATGAGCTGATGTTCAAATTCCTGAAGTCCACACAAATTCTGATGTCACCATTTTTCTTTCTCATAGGAACAAGGTTTGACACCCAAGAAGAATGCCTTATAGGCTTGATAATGCCAGCATCTCTTAACTTCATTAACTCTTCTTGCATCTTAGGTGCCAAAGTGGGATTTATAGGCCTTTGTTTTTGCCAGAAAGGTTTAGCATCTCCCTTCAAAGGAATGATATGCTGAAACAAGTCTTCTCTATAAACCTTTAGGTCATCATATGACCATGCAAAAACATGCCTGAATTTTCTCAATAACTCAATCAAAGATTTTCTCACATTATGAGACATGTCCCTACCAATGTATACCTTCTTAGGTGCCTCACGTGTTCCAATATTCATCTCCTCTAGATCAGCATGATCATCTCTTTTGATATTCTTTTGAACTCTATCCTAGTTATCAAAGACAGTGTCCAAAACAACAAGCCCCTTGGGCACCTTGTTAGTTCTAAGCTGAATAACCTCATTGCCAAAGACAACCTCTTTTCCTTCTATAGACTCAACCAAAGCTGAACAATCAAATTCCTGACCATGATACTGATCTTCACAACTCATAAACTTTAAGATATCATTATCATCATCAAAAACTTACCAATTTTCAATATTGTCTGGTACACTAGGCCTAGCCTGAATTTCAACTTTAGAGATACCAGTAAATGTAATATCACTGGGATTGATTGCTATATTGGCTAACAAGTCAGCCATCTTATTATTACTCCTATCCTTCCATTCAATATTGAAGGCATCAAAATGTTTAATCAAATCCCAAACTGCATTCCTATATTGTTTTAACCTCTTGTTCTTGGAAGCATATACTGACCTGACTTGGGACACCACCAACTCAGAATCACCAACAACACTTAAGCAATTAATACCATGCTTTTGTGCCAACCTTAGTCCTAACAACAATGCCTCATATTCTGCTATATTGTTGGTACAAAAAAAATTCAATGTGAAAGAAAATTTTTAGGTGTTTCCATTAGGAGAAATAAGTAAAATGCCTACTCCTGCTCCATCCTTGCAATTTGCACCATCAAAGTACATTGCCCACAAATCACCCTTCATAGAAATAACACTTACCTCAATAGAGATAGGTGACAAAATAGGTTCCTTCTCAAGTACAGGGATCTCTACCCTAAAAGCATTAATATCAGTATCCACAAAACATGTAGTTTCATTATCAATAATTCTCTCAATCATGTGGCATACTCTTGGTTCTCACTTAGTCTTGACAAAATGATCATCAATCTTGAAAGTGGCATAGGATAGATCACAGTGTAAACTTCCACCCATAGCAGCACTCCACCTTCTAGATAGCAACATCCCATAATGAGGAGGGATGTCCACCACCAAAACACTCATTGTTAACTCTTTCTCTAGATATGCTACCAGCCTATATGGCATTGCAATGATAGTCCCAATGACTAGTACCTCCCTTTGATCCATTGCACAACATCTGCCTTGAACTGTATCAACTTTAAGGCCCAATTTTTCCATAATCTTAAAAGGCATAATAGTATTAGAGGCACCACTATCAATCACACAATTTCTTAATTTCATTCCATTCACAAGGACACTTAAAAAGAATGGATCAATGTTTTCAAAGCTAGCATTGACAGAACTGTCCAAATATATAGGAGGAATTTGAGATACAATTCCCTGAGCAGCAACACCTTTCAAAGCTTTATCTTGAGATCCATTGCAAGCAACATCATTGTTATGAACATTATCTACCCATGCAATAGCTCTATCTTTGTGTTCAGGGATCCTCAACAATTCTAACAATGGAACCTTAACTATAATTTGGGACAATACAGATAACATATCAATAGGAGCAGAGTGAGGAATCTCAATCTACATAGCCTTAGTATCCTTTTTCTTATCTGATACATTTAGTGTATTGGCCATCCTCATTTTTTCATTCTTAGCCATTGTGTTAATTGGCTTCTCAATCTCACCAGAAAATCTTTCAACTCCAACTCCCTTAGGCTCACAATTCTTACCTTTTACATTCTTGAATTTCACCATGTGATCACCTTTTGATTTGTTCTCATTAGGCTCTTCGGAGTTGGTACTCTTTATAAACATTCCTGTAGCTTTTCCATTTGTATCCCTTGCCACCATGCCTCTAGTTTGCACTTGGGCAATCATTTATATAGTAATCCTATCCATCTCTTCTCTAGAAGGTCTTCTCAAATTTACTGGCTCAAAAGAAGAGTTCATGTTACATGTCTTCTTATCAATGTCTTCACTATCAGAAAAAACCTCTTGATGAAAAAGGGCTTGATTGTGTCTCTTCACATTTACATCTACTTCCTCATCAAAATCAGAATCATCTTCATATCCTAGATATGAAGTAGCCATATTGCATCCAACATCATCTTGAGTCTCTTCTTGATCTATCGCCTCATTGCCACAATCTTGATTTGTAGCCATAGAATGTGCAACTACACAATGCTCTATAGAATGAGGGGACTGGCATGCAACACACCAAGGTATGTCCTCCATGAAATTTATTGAAGTTTTTTGTAGAGGGTCAGGGACACCTCTGTCATTGTTTCCTCTTGCAGCAGGGACAATAGGCTTGCCATCCTTCCATTGGGTGTTGTAGGGCTAGTTCTGCAATCTATTCTTCTTATTGAAATTGTTGTTGAACTGAAGCCTTTCATTGGTAGGAGCACTGATGTTCCTATTTATAGGTGCCTTCAAATCCTTCAATGCATTGAGCACCTTATCCAATTTATCTTCTTCTTGCCTCCTAGTTCTAACATTCCTATCATTTTCTTTTTTGTATTTCTTGTCCCCAAACAACTTAGGGTCATCTCTTTTCCCACCCAACTTTCCTGATATCTTCATATTATTCTCAATATTGACAGCAATCCTAAAATCATCTCTAAGATTTCTTGGTTCTTTGTCCCTCAACAAGTATCCCACCTTTCCATCAAATGCATTGAAGTATGTAGTTAGACAAACATTGTCATCTAACCGCATAACTTGAAACATCTTATGCATACCTTTCTGAAATCTCATGTTGAATTCAGCTGCAGACTCATTCTGATTTTTTCTTATGGTATTGAATTCATTCAACATGAAACTAGTGTTAGGCCTATCACCATACTTCTCTTTAAAACATCTCTCAAAGGAATCCCAAGTATCAATACATTTATCAAGAAGTCTCTTAAACCAATCTCTAGCATCCTCCACCAAAGATTGAACAAATAATTTCATGACTACATCCTCATGCTCTACCTCATAATCATTAAGCATATCAACAAATAACCTAAGATGTTCCTCACAACTAATAGCATTGTTACCAGTAAACTTAGGTACCTTATCTCTTATATCATTAGGAAAAGCATTTGGGTAGCCTGGTATCCCATCAAAACTAATTTGCCTATAGCCTTCTAGTTGCATAGGTCTTCTTTGAAATCCTAAACTAGTGTTCCCACTAGAATTATTATTTTTATCTACATTCCCACCCACTTGCACATTTGACTGTCTATTAGGATCAACAAATGATTTGGTAGATACATTAGGAATTAGATTACTAGTAGTAGCATTTCTAAGTGGAATAGTAGTGTTCATAGATGGCATACCTAGTTCAGTAGTAGAAGGGCCATGAACATTAGCTGATGAAGCCCTCAAGAATTGGATCTTTCTTCTTTTCTCTACAATAGAAGCATCAAATTTAGCTCTTTCCAACTCTTGAGCAAGAGCTTCATCCTCTTTTCTTTTTATTTCTATCTCTGTCTCCCTATTTGATTTAAGTGGTGGGACCCCTGGTATTGTCACTGGTTTTCTTGCTTGGACACCCACCACCTTTTGCTTTCCTTTTTCATTAATAACTATAGTAGGCCTAGTGATCTCATGTCCATTCCCACCCTTAGGCAATGGAGCATAACTTTGCACTTGTCTGATCATAGGGCCCTCTTCATCAAACTCATGGTCTTGCAACAAGCATTCCTGCTCACTTCTTAGAGCTTCAAGATCACCAAAAACATCATGCTGCAACACCCTAGGAGCAGAAGCAAGCATCTTGTTTCTCTCCTTCATTTCATTAATTTTTCTTAAAAGAGACTACCTCTCCATTAGAGCGTTTACTTTTTAAGCCTCTCTCTCCTCTTGTAACCTTTTGTATATGGTATCCTGCTTTGCCAACTGCAACCTAAGTGCATTTAGGTCATGTGGATCTATCATGTTGTCTTCAGAGCTTGATGATACTTCCACATCTGTAGGATGTTGATATGGGAAATGCACTCACCTTGGTTCCATGGGCTACCTTCTAAAATTATCTTCATCAAGATCTAAATCAATCTCAAAACCCATCTCTCTGGCTTGTTCATCTTGACCTGCAGGTAATGAACCCTTGTCTTGAAATACAGCCTTTGGGGTATCATAAAATTTATCTTCAGAGTGACCACCATTTGATCTAGAAACTCTATCTTGTGAACCTTCCTCACTTGAGGAAACATGTGGTGCTCTACCTCTGGTATTTCTTTGTTCTCTTATGGGAGCACTAGTAGACTCACCACTCCTCCTGATCCAACTCTTCTTCTCCTATCTAGGTAATTGTTCTAGAGTGACCTCCAGATTTTTTCTGACAAAGGACCTAGTATTCCTTCTTTTTTCCATGATTTGCAGTTTATAGCACTGGTTCTAATCTTTTTGAGTCACCACCCACCAAAGTGGGGAATCCTTAACTGAATACAACAGGAAAACAAGAGTGCACTTTGAAAACCTTTATCTCTAGACTCTCCCCAGTAGAATCACCATTTTGTTGGGAGTTCCCTTTGATCTTCAACTTGTAGATTTATACTTTGATGGATAACTTTAATATAACTTTGACTCTATCACCACTCCAAAGTCTACAAGGAAGAGGGCCAATTAACAAGGATCAACAATGAGATCCTCCTACACTTTGAGCCTTAATGCTTAGGTGGGTGTACCCTTGACTCACTTCTCCAAAGGAGTCTCAAAAAAATATACAACTATGTCCTTTACTAACTGACTGAAAGATATTATCATTTAAATTTGGGTGTGTGTGGTTGATGACAATGAAATGCCTCCAGAGGATGGACCAGTGCCTTAACCTAGGGAAAAGAGTCACCCAATTACATACATTAACTGAAGATCTTAAATCAAACACTCTTGGGCTCAGGATAAGTGCTTTGCCTATTAACCCTCTCTCTCAAACACAAGGACATCAGATTCTTATTTGGTTGTAAACTCACTGAACTCACCTAGAAGACTTTAATCCTAACTTTGTTAGGAACTCAGAGATGACTTCACAATACTCTTTGTTTACCATATGCCAATACACTTTGTGATACTAACATATATGAGCTCAGAACCAAAACAAGAAGACATACACCGATGTAAGATTGGAACTCAATAGCATTCTCATTAACATATTCAGGATCAATATACAATCAAAGCAACACAAAGATAGGAAATAGACCAAAAATCCAGCTCCTCTTTCCTCAAATGTTCATACAATCATAACCACTAGAACTGACCGAAATTCAAAATAGAACCTCAAGACCGAACCCTTACTCTATCAAAAAACTAACCACTTATACCCCTAATCACCTTGGAATCCTCAAAGAGGATGCATCAAGCTTTGGGTGACTAGGGTTAGGGTTTCAACCACCCAACCAACTAGAAACAGTCAAAAAATTAATACAGGGGAAGAAACCCAGGAAACCAGGAGAAAACAGATCCTAGAGTGATCCTTAATCATGACAATTTCACTAAGAAGGTACTGAGAACCATGAAAATGCTAAATTTTTCAACCTGTTTGGCCACCTACAACACACCTCGAGCACAAAGAACATAGTACAAACACCCTGCAAATGATCACTTAACACCCTGGACCACACTACAACAGTCGACAAAACCAATTCTACCAGATCCGGTTGTAAAAGCATTCAATTTTAGTCCTTCTGGTTGCAGGAAACCCTCAAAATATTTGAATTTAAACAACAATGGTCATATTCATGGTGCCAATAGTGAATCAATGGCCTATATTTAAATATTGATCAACTTTAAGTCGTGACCGTCCGATCCTCATGTTTCGCGAGCTTTATGTCTTAACTCAATTGCTACCCTCAAGTTTACCTGTAGCGAACACGCAATAAAGCATTTCTTTATTCATGAAATGAAAAACTAACTCACCACTTAACCCTGTGAATTGGCGAACAAAGGAAAACAAACTTACCCCGATTACATTTGGCGAACTGGCGACAAAGGTTTTCGCCAGTTCGCAGAACACTTTTTACCTCTGCCAATTCATTTAGTGATTACGTGAATCCTTTTAAAATTTTTCGGGCCGCTAAACACTTTTATCCAGACTGCCAGACATTAGACCCTCACCTGGGCCCACTTTATGCCACTTGTCACCACATCATTCACTGAAATCACTCGGTCATCACTGACAAAGGACCCACTCTCTATAAGCCTCAAATCAGATGGTGGGCGCAAGATCTCATTGGCTTGGAAGATTCCATGAGATCATGCGCCCGTCGTCGATCATGAATCTTCTAACTAAGATACTGGGCCTGCCTAACATGTTATATCCAACTCATCACTCTTGACCAATAAAAAGCCACCATTTGTGCTTACATGGAAATGGACTCGCCTATCTAAAGCGTTACGTCATGGAAAGGAATCAACTACTGGCATAAGTTTGCAAGCCTCTAAAAAATCTTATGAGAACTAATGCCTCCTGTTAGATTGAGATGGTGTTAGAGCCGGGCCCAAGAAATATTTAAGCCATAACATTAGGAAATATTAATTGCTGAGACTTAGGAAAAATATTAGCACTGGAACTTAGGAAAATTAAAGGCCACCGGGGTTAGAGACTTAGGAAAAATCAAAGGCATGACCCGGCGGGGTGACAAAATATTAAAGCACATGCGCTAAAGGGATTTTAAGTGGCCCAAAAAAGTAACATCAAATTAGAATAGGGCCAGGGTAAAACAAAAGGTTTCTCATACAACAGCTAATTTTTAAATTTTGAACTAAGGCTTGAGGCCAGAGACAGGAAAAACATTGCAGAGACCAAAGGAAAACTGGTAAAGCCATGAAATTTTTTTAGAGTGCTAACATCCTGGATAGCCCATATTCTTGACCAAAGTGTATCCTCTCCCATAAGTCTTAGGAGATGGGGAGAAATTTTCATTATGCTTGTATTTTTCCTCCCTGTAGATCCAATCTCTAACAGCCACTTCTTCTTTTTCATCTTGGATGGGCACTGAAGACTCTACAATTGCTGAAGAGGAGGGATGCATCTCTTGTGAAGGTTTACCATAGGACCTAGGTGAGACTGGAAGCTTTGTGAAGGAGTCAATGTGATAACCCCCCATACCAAGGTCTATGGTTTTGAACTTATTTTGACATTGTGCCAAAGTTGCATCAAAATTTTCTGCTTCTTGATTAAGAGGAACATGGGTCCCTGTTGAAATTGCATTAACAGATAATGTGCTATCCCCGAGTATACAAACTTCTACTCCATTATAGGGGAACTTGACACATTGGCGGTAGGTGGACGACACCACTTGCATGTCATGGATCCATGGTCTACCAAGCAAAATATTATAGGCTAAAGGATCAACATCAATAATTTGGAACAAAATGTCCTTTTCAACGGGGCCAATCTTGACAGGAAGGACGACCAAGCCTTTGGAGCTTCTCTCTGCCTCATCATAGGCTTTGATGGTTATTTTCTTGCAAGTATCAATAACTTGCTCTACGTAACCCAGTATTTTCAACAAACTCAAGGAACAAATATTGATCCCAACACCCCCATCAATCAACACACACCTGACATGGGTCTTGTGAATCATGACTTCAATGTGGAGGGCAAGATTATGTGATGGCTCAAGGCTTTGTCATCTTCTTCTGAGAATGTGAGGTAATGTGGGCTGGCAAGGTGATTTACCATGTTTTTGAATTAATCAATGTTTATGTTGTTAGGGACATTGGTTGTATGCAAAGCATCTTCAAGGACATGCTTGTGTCTTGGAGACAACTCTAGGAGCTCAAAAATTGAGATTTGAGTGGGTGTTCTTTGTAACTGATCAAAAAGATTGTGCTCATTGCTGGATTAACTGCTGACTTAGTGGTGACATTCTTGGATGTCACTTGCTTTGGTTTGCCAAACTGGTTAGAATTAGGACCTCTAATGACCACAGGACCCTGACCTTGGCTTTTGGTGACAGCATTAAGAGCTTGGGATGACCTTTGAGAGTGAGGACCTCTAAGCACTACCACGAGTTCTTTATCAAATATAGGAGAGTCCACATCATGACTATAGGAATCTTTGTTTCGCATCATGTTGACATTTTTACCCATAGCTTCAAGCATATTGATAACATTCTCTGTAGGCATATAGGTGTAGTTGATTGTAGCTTTTCCATCTCTGGGTTTAGAGGTTTCCCCCTTATCATATTTAGGCAAAGGTTCCTTAAACACTTTGTGATCTGCATTGGTTTTCAATCCATCAATCTCAAGCTTGTCATTTTCAATAAGATCTTGAATGAGATGTTTAAGCTTCCAACAATTTTCTATGTCATGTCCAATGCCATTATGAAATATGCAGTAAGCTTTTTCATTCCACTAATATGGCTTAATGTCAGGTATATGAAATTTTTCTGGATCTTGTGGCTATGCAAGATTGTTATCAATAAGCATTTTGAAAACATCCTCATAAGAGTCCCCAAGCTTAGAGAACTATCGCTTCTCCTTTTTAGGTCTTTCTTGATATCTTTGTTTATTCTCTTTTTGGTTAGAGGATGTATTAAGCTTCATAGCTTGAATTGCACTAGATAAATGAAGGACACCTTGATCCTTTGGTTGGTTAGAGTAAACAACTCCATCATTGACTACTTGTTTATTCTTGTTCCAGTGCGAGTTCTTACCTTTGTCCTTATGATTGTTGTTATTATTTTGACTATTGTTGTTATTATGTTATTTAGTTAAAATACCTTGCTCTTTTAAGACATCCTCTATTCTACATGTGGTTCCGACCATGGTGTCGAATGAATCAAAGACCATCTTCCGAACCTCATACCGCATCTCAAGTACTAAATTGCTCACAATGATATCAATTCTCTCATGTTTAGGAATTGTCCTAGAATACCGGGAGCATAATCATCTCCACCTTTGTAAAAATGTAACAAAGGATTCCCCTTGACTTTGTTTCAAATTACACAAATCCAGCATGGTGACTGATCTTGATAAGTTGTAGGCAAAATGTTGCACAAATCTGTGGACCAGTTCTTTAAAAGTTTTGACGAGAGGGGTTATGTTGGTAAACCACTCTATAGCTTGACCTTTTAGACTCCTTGGGAATAATCTCATCAAATAAGAATCTTCATGGTGAAATTCAAAACTCATAGTATAAAACTGATGCACATGATCATGTGGGTCACCATTACCATCATATTTTTCATATTGGGGGAATTCAATTTTCCTAGGAAAATCCGTCATGCTCACACTCCTATCAAAAGGATTAGGACAAATAGAGTCAAGGTTGAAGGAACTCTTAGGAGCCATCATTTTCTCCATCATCTTCTTGATTTTCTTAATTTATTCTTCTTGTGAGGGGATCTATTTCTTTATTTTCTTACCACATCAAAGTTATAAGGGACCCTCACACCCTTGTTGATTAAGCTCTCTAGGAACTTATCTTTATTTTTCTCAACATATTTCTCCACATATTGTTGGAAAAGTGGTTCTTGTTGCATTCTCATAAAGTCTTGAGCTTCATAATTTGCACTACTTCCTCCATGTTGAGAGCCATGATGAGCTCATTGGGAGGATTTTCTTGATTTCCTAGGAGGTGTCTATCTCCTATAGTGAGCATGTTGTAAAGTCCTTCCTCTAGGACTAGGAGATCTTGATGGTGACCTTGAATATTTTCTACCTCGTGTGGTGCCCAAGGGAGTAGATGGTGGGGAGTTGGTCCCACTATTGGTACCCCTATTGTTGAATTGTGCATTAAGGTGTTGGGCTAGGAACCTATCTTGTTCTTCTTGGGCAGCTCTTCTCTCTATGTCCAACAAGGCTCATTGTTCCTCCTCTAGGAGCCTAAATTTTTCTTCTTTTGCAGCTTGTTCATTTAAGAAGGCTTGTTTTTCTCGCTCAATACTTTTTAGCCTCTCACTTGTATATCTTGAGGTTGTTTTTAGTGGAGAGCTTGGCCTTGAACGGTGAACAAGTTAGCTCCATTCACATGAGCATCACAAGATTGGTTGTTTTGGTCTTCATGTTGTGACTGTGCATCTTGATGAGCTTGTTCATAGTGTCTTTCAGCTCGTTGATGAGCATCCAGATATCTTGAGTTAATAGGAGGTGATTCAGGTTGATTGTCATCATTGAACAACATGTTACCCCTATGTCTCTGAAAAATGTCATCAAGAGTTTGATCTATTGCTTCTCTTTGTCTACTAGTCAAGGTGTAGCTCATGTCCATATTTGATTGAGAGGATGGTAAAGAAGTAATCAGCTGACTAAGGCTACTCTTAGGCTCAAACCAAACTTCTGAAGTACTCCCAGGAGATTGATCAAAGATGGGTTCCTTCTCCTTTCTCTTTTGACGAGTTTGGACTAAAGGTAATTGTTCAAAAACTACTTGAGGTTGTTTTCCTTGACCCAATTGGTATATTGTTACAACCGGCATGAAAGAAAAGACCCTTAGTGAGAAGATAACCTTATGAATCACTAATTGTCAAACTTAGGATAGTGAAAATATTCAATTGTCCAAAAAAAGAGATATGGTGAGATAGAAAGCTGACAAAAGGTATAAATCAACACTACCACAGTGGTGCATAACAAAAGCATTCCAGTATCCTAGCACATATGGATCAAGAGGATGATTTAACCAAAATATATTGAAATTGAATTTATATGAAAGTGGATCTGGACAAAAGAGTACTCAAACTCTCCAAGTGTGCAATCAAAGAATCTAAAGGTGAATCTTGTCAACAAGGATGGTTCCTAACTTACCAAAGACAAGAATTTTTTTTGGTGAAGTCAAAGATTACTAACTCAAGATGTCTATAACCAAGAACCTGAGGCACAAATAGACTTTTAGTTACAGGGTACAAAACTTACTAAAATTTGGTCAACTAAGAGAAGACTGAAAATTGCATGAATTAGGTAGACAACAAAAATATTATGGGCGATAGTTCACGTTAAGTAGGGCTATAATTTCAAGGTAGGTGATACTTCACGTTAAGCAGGGCAATACTTTCCAGGCAGCCCGGGTGATACTTTCCAAGCAAGTGGGGCAATAGTCTTCCAATGGCGAACTATCACCTGATATTTTCTAGGATAGAGAGTGATACTATTCCAGTGTTGTATGATTCTTGACCAGTGAGTGTCAAAATATTAGTTTTAAAGGCAATTTGGTCCAAATTTCAGTTTGAGGGTTGGTTTGTTTAATCTCAATCACAATAACAACAATAAATTGACAGGTTTGCAAACAATAGGTGATCAAACATGTCTTCAAACACTTGAAACAAGGGAAAAAGCAACCTTGCCAAGACAAGCAATTGTGATATCAAAATTGAAAAACTTCTATGAGCACTACCGAGATGTTGAATGTGCAAGAACGTTTACATGGGTATATCACAATGAGAACACTTCAAGCAGTTTTTAGCCTAAAAACACAATGGCTCAATACTTAACTTGGCCCACACTTGATACTCCATTGCCTCACACAAAGTGGTTGCCCAAAATAGATTTTGGCTTTGTCGTGGAAGTGCCAATGACACAACCAAATGAACATAGATGGTGAGTAATCTTGGGGTGATCTGGGTTATTCCACTTGGATCAATCCTTGCACCAAGAATCTAAGCAGAAAAATATGGTGGCCTCTATCTATGGTTCTTAGTAAGGGCTTCCGTTCATAGCACCCCTCTTGCTCCTCAAAAAGGACTAGGACCTCGCGACCTCAAGAGTACCTTAAGCATTCTTGCTCAACACTTTCCTCATGGTCACAATCCCACAAGTACTCACATCAAGCGAAGACAAGCACTATGTCTACCAAGGTTTTGTGTCCTTGATAGCCTTGAGTTTATAGTGGGTTGGAATAGCTAGCAAAAGGCTTGTCCCCACTTGGGTCGTTCCTATTGATTGCTCAAGAGCAGACCCGCTAAAGGATTCTAAAGATCTAAACAAAGAATGGATCAACTTATGAGATTCAAGGTTTTTTGTTCACCACAAGGGTGAAGAGCATACTCCCCTATCTCAAAGTTTTCTCCCAAACACACCAAGAAAATATTGAATTACCCTCTTGCTTTCAAAATCCAAAGATAGGTCAAGATTTTCTGGTTCACCACAAGGGTGAAGAGCATACTTCTCCTACCACCCAAGAATTCCTACAACAAGATATGTTCCTATGAAATGAAACAACTAGTAATTTCCACACTTGAAAAATGAAATAAGCAACAAGCACTTGATTGTGTTTTTATGCTTTGGGCAGCCCTACAAAAATCATTAGTAGCCCTTGTGCATTTGAAGCTTTGACATGCATTCTTTTAAGAAAATGATCAAGCAATGAGAGCACCTACAAGCACAACTTGTTAGCCCCACAAGGTTAGCAAAACTAAAATCTAAATGAAATCTGCAAATTGAATCTATCTAACCACAACAAACTAAACCAGAAAGCTAACTAGATCCAAATTCGGCAAGAAAGAACTAAGAAACAACTCACTACTAGGTACAGGTGATAGTACAGTCACTAGAAATATCATGCGACACTTTACAATATACCAGGGTGATAATATATTTCTGGGCGATACTTCGCTTTACTACAGGTGACAAAATGTCTCAAACAAAGTGACATAATGTCTCAAATAGGGTGATACTTTAACTGGTAAAGTATCATGCAACCATACGCAAACTATCACGCAATACTGGAAAACTATTGCACGATAATCTAAGACTGAAAAACTTGAGAGCCGAAAATGAAGCTAAAATTTGATGAAAATGCAAAAAATTAAGGACAAAACAATAATGCTCTACCCCACAGTGGGCACCAAAAATGTACACCTCAAATAGTGCACTTCTCTAAGTCATTATATCCAAGGGAATCCATGAATGGGATACCTTAGAAAGTGACCTAGAGCTCTCTATGTATGGAGTTGCAAGATTATTTGATTGCTCTCAGCTAGAGCTATTAAGCTTATGACCTTGCTAGTCAACCACACAATGAGAGATTCAAATGAAGACAAGGGCAAAAATGCCAATAACTCCAAGAATCAAAATGAAATGCAATGCAAAGCTATACTATGAATGAAAATTCAAGCTATGCAAGCTAAACTATGAAAGAAAATATGCAAGTATTACAAAGCCTCCTAATTAAGCTAGATGAAGTAATCTAAAGCATAAAGGAAACTAAGCTAATATGAAGCTATGAATGCCATGACAATGCAAGAAATGAAATTATGATAGCATGTAGATGCAAAAGCCAAGAATGCTTTAAATCTTCAAAAGCTCCAAAGTGACCTAGAAAACATGCATCATAACATTAGCATGAAAAGATTGATTATTCAAATGAGGAAGAAAGCTCTTCTTTTATAGGAAATGAAAAGGAATGGACCATGGAGATTAAGAGGCAAAAGATTTAATCAAGGGTGGAGCATCAAAGAGGAGCAATCCATGTGCACAAATATCCTTCAATGAGAAAATAAGAGTTGACTTTTGTGTCCATATAAGACAAAAAGTGCTTTTCTTCTTTTTACAAAATAAGAATAATACTTTATTTGTGCAACTTAGGATAAGATGAAAAGGTGGGAGCTTGTTATTTAATAAAAGGGAAATAAATATTTCTTTTAATTAAATAAAGACTTTAGGATAAAATGATTAGCCCAAGACAAATAATAAAAAATGATAAAATAAGATTTGATCAAGGAAATTGATATAATTTGTTGAAAATATTGATTTTTGAAAATCTTGATTCAAGAATTTGATAAATTGCTGAATGGAGACCCAAAGTCTAGGTGACCATTTTAAAGTGTATACACATGTATATACATGTGTATATATATATATGTGTGTGTGTGTGTACATGTATATATATACACATGTATATATATATATATATATGTGTGTGTGTGTGTGTACACACACATGTGTATATATACATGCACGTGTACACATATATGACATATATCTTATATACATATGTCATATGTGTGTGTGTGTGTGTATATATATATATATATATATATATATATATATATATATATATATATATATATATATATATATATATATATATATATATGACATGTATACATACATACATATGTACATATGTATGGCATGTATACCTGTCATGTACATGTATATATGCATGTGTGTGTATGTGTACATATGTACATTGCACATTTATTTACATTTAAATGTAATTTATGTAATTGATTTTACTTCGAAATAATGTAGCGAAATGTACATACTTTAATTTTATTTTAAATTAAATTAGGAAAACGTATATATGTAGACTTCATTTGATAGTAAATAAAATCTTTCAAGCATACATATATTCTATTTATCAAACATATTATTTCACATCACACATGCTAGATTCACCGATTCCCCCCGTGGAACTAATTGCATGCACTAATAAAAAAATTTAAATGGTTGCAAGAATCCATAGATAATCTGACTAGCTCTAGTGTCTATACGAGTACATGTCAATTCATACTTACTAGCTTGATTAGCATTAGGGATGAAATGCATGGTACCACTCCCTATGCCCCAAGTGTTATAAAGGCCATACTTGAGAGGAAGAGACAAGAGGTTGGCTTTGGTCTTTCTCTTAGGGAGGTACATGCTTTAGTGCCTAAAGCGACCCTGAAAAGGGAAACTTTCCCATCTTATGCATATTTATAGTATGTGAAGAGATATTAGGTTACCAGGTGTCAAGATCCTGCTATATCAACATTGATATACCCATAATTTCTAGCTTCTCATGGTCGTTATCCAAATAATGACCAGATTCCATTATACTTTGTACATGAGATTTTTGCCGAGGTTGTTTTAGGGAGGTTTGTTAATTACATTGATTTTCCAGCACATGTAGGATAGGGGCATGGTAGACTTGCTGATAGAGATGCTTTTCATTGAATTGATCGGTAGAGGCCAGTACATAGGGCCATTGTTGGTCAAAGGTCACCTATTATAGCTCCTTCATTGGGTCATGTTGCAGATGATATTCGTAGAACCCAACTTTGATGTGTAAATGATAGTGTGGGGGACATTGTAGTAGCTACCACATCCAAATCTAGTGATCAAGTTGGTCAGTACCTGATGTCTCGATGAAACTCCAAATCGTCAGGTGGAGAACCCTCTAGCATGACCGCACATGACATGTATAGTGTAGCAGGCATCCCTTCACTTTCTAGCATAGAGGGACTTACATGAGAGATGACATGGGTCGCATTGACTAGTTTGGCTGAGGATCTATTGGATGCATATGCATTTATAGTAGCAGATCATGATATCCCCATATCAGATGTTAGATCTTGTGTGGGTACTATCAGATACGCTCAGACACATCCTTCTCACCTAGACCGTGGCCATAGTGGCAGTTCTCGTGAGGATCCACCTATTGACCACTCTATTGCTGCATAGGGAGAGACACATTGTACAGACCCTTTGAAGTCAGTGCAGGGCACTAGTTCTCTGATGTTGTCCTTGATGATGTTGACATCAACATGACCACTACGAATTACCTAGATTTGATGACACATGATGATACGACTTCCATGATATATCATTTGGTTAGTCCATTGCATTCATCATTAGAGAGGCGTGTGTGGTCTACTCATGTTGTAGATGCAGAGTTGAGCTTGGATCAGACCCATCAAAATCTTGATACCTTGGTTGATAGGATCGATGTAGTACCCTGCCCCTAGTCTGATTGTATAAATGTTATGATTATTCTAGGATGTTATATTATATGTTAGAAAATTATTAATACTTATGATTTTACTGACCCCATACTTGCATGTGTATGGTTGATGTGTTTGTTTTATACTTTTATTTGACGTGCTTGATGTGGTTGAGGGACAGAGTCATAGTTATTTGCTTGCAAGATCCACACGATTGACCAATCCCCGCCATTGTCTGTTATATATTTATATATGTGTGTACATGTGGGTGTTGTATGCCAATTTGCAAGTACCGGACATTGACTTCCCTGAATTGTGAGGATGAGCATGCCCTATCGCAATATCTCAAATGGTAAGAGAGGGGAGATAATACACAGATACAAAACTCTAACCTAAGCCCATTTTTCCTAGGATTGGACAAGTATGAGTTTGACTACCCTACCCAAATTCTTCTAGGTGATAGGAATTTGTGGATCCCTTTCTAGTGTTGCTTGGTTTTACTTTGTTTGATTTTATCTCATTGGACTTTAGTTGAATTATTTTCTTATGTGGGTGAATTTTGTGTGATTTATTGATCAATGATTATAGTTGAAATTTAATATTAATTATGCTCCTATGTTTGATTGAGAAAATTAATCTAAAGTCAAATATTTGATTATCTGGATTTTAATTGAATAAACATGTGGATTTTTGAAATTGAATTGTTCTCAAAAGTTAACAACCTGTTTCGAAAAGTCAAGTTGAGTTGTGCATATAAAGTTTTTTAAAAATTATTTAATTGGGTTTTTCTATCAATTTCTGATTTGGAGTTGAAGTGGGAGTTAATAGTTGAGTTATCTTTGGGGTTGCATGAAATGGGGAATGGAATCTCTATTAGGGGGAATTTTCATTCATTTTGAAGATTAGACAAGTTTTGGAGGAAGAATTTTGGGGAGAGCTTGTGTGCTTGGATTTTGACAATTTGGATTGCTTGTTTGTGCATCTGGATCATGTGCATGTTTACTACGTAGAATCAGATCATCAGGTTGAATCAATCTGGGAGGAATTCTGGTTTTCAGATCTTCAAGGGCTTTTAAATTTCAATTCTGTGCATTGGATCTAAGGTAGGATCTAAAATCTTTTTCAGTGTTTCTGTTTGCAGTTTGAGGAATTTCCTATACCTGAATGTTTTAATGTTTATCTCTTTTGATCAATCTGTGATTTCCTTGTTTTGGGTATTAGAGAAACCCTTGTAATCAATATTTGAAGTTTGTATTTAATTTTAGCACATCAGGGTTATGTTGGCAAAATTTCATTAGAAAATTCTCTGTTAAACTCCTAGGAAACGAATTATTAATCAGGATTATAGTTTAACTATAGAGGCTGAAAAATAAATTTACTCATTAGAATAGAGAATCAATTTTGTTGTCAAAACCCAATTCTGGTAAAAATACTACTCTTTGGTTAAAAATAAATTAATTACAAAGTGGGAAGAAAATTGACCCACAAAAGACAAATCAAATTGTGACCAAGTCCTATGTGGTTGAAAAGAATATTCTCTGTCGAAAGAATACCAGGCTATATAAATAAATAAAAATTAGAAGTGAAATATAAAATTGTTTATTCTTAATTTTTGTATTTTCAGAATTTAATTGCTATATTAAAAAATGATGAAACAAGGGGTTGTAAAAGTTTTGTTTTTTAAAAGTAAGTTATAAAAAAAAAATATGAAAAAGAAATTTTTTTAAAAAAAATTATATATGGAAGGGAGGCGGGGGCCACCACACCCCCCTACCTCCCTCTTTACCCATGCGGCAGCAGTGAGTACTGCTGCGGCAGTACCACATTGCCTTGGGCAACAAGTACTACCATATCAGTACTCCTGCCTGCGCAGGATGGGACCTCACTTGGGTGTGGGGCGCGTGGGGCCCACCCCCACTCAAGTGCTTTTTATTATATATTATATTTATTTTTTAAGATTTAATTCTATTTTTAAATTAGATGATGGTTATTAAGTTTTTATTTTATTTCATAAGTTATAAAATTTATTTATTGTTTAATAAATGAGTTAATTTATTTATTAACTAGTTTAATAAATTTGTGTGTTATTTAAGTTAATTAAATTTGTTATTTTGTTAATTAATTAATTTTAATTAAATTATTTATAAGTTTAGTTTATTACTCAAATGTTTTCTAAATGTAATTAAAAAGGGAAAAAAATAATATATTATGAGATTTATTTGTTGAGATGATAGGAAATATGTACATTTAATCTATCATTGGTTTATGTAATTATGTTTCAGGATGGTTAATCTTATGTTCATATAATTAAATATATGTTTACATTAGGATGTGCGTTTCTTATATACGTTTACTTTTTTTAAATGATCTATTATTGGAAAATATTACTTGTAAAGTGGATATATATTTGTACTGAAATTGGGTGTTTTTACTTTGTTAGAACCCTAGATAATCTATAGGGAATATTCTTTTGTTTATGGCAATATTGTAATGTTTATGTTTAGATTCTCCTAGTAAGTTTATGTGATTCTATATGTGGATTCAATTATGTTCAAAATGAAAATTAAAGTGCTTGTGAATTAGATTTCAATTTTCTATGGTGCTATTGTGTCTTCTTCATGCCTAGAGTGTCTTCTTGTGTTTACTGTGATTTCAGGATATTAGAAGACTTAGGGGGAAGACAGAGGCCGGGGTATGTATTAGTTGTTCATGTTTTCAGTATTATGTTTTGATTTGTGTATATATTCCAATTATACCCCGACTAACCATATAGCTTATGATGTTTTGTACTCTACTTTTGGTGCCTTTGTAATCATTTCTAGTTCTTGTATGTGAAACTGGATTTGGGATTACCTAGTTGTGTACTTGATTTGATCTTTGTGAGATCTGTGAGCCTAAGGTAGTTTACCTAGATATGTAGTAGGAGGTAGCTTGTAATAAGCGTTAAGGCCCACAAGTGGCTGCCAGGATCACTTATTTTTAAGTATCTATAATCAAGTGATAACATAATATAACATTGAGAGATATTAAAAAGAACCTAACAAGATATGGTTTCCTCGCCCTGGCTTAGTGCTAGTACAAACTAAGGTGGGAATAGATAAGATGACTAGCCCCCTTTAAAAGGGATGAGTTAGCATAGTCGATGGCTTCGTCAGTACAAGAGGTCATTGACATCGTGTATGGTCACTTGGGTGCTGAGATCAAGAGAGATTACCATGACAAAACTCAAGGGTTATACGTACATGATCACACCTTCCTATGCATAGTCTAGTTATCCTACATGTGTCGATTTCCTCAGGAATAGTGTGTCTTTCATATCATTATACTTATTCACCTTGAGTTAGAGAGCTTTCAGGATCCTTTCCTTAGCTTGATCTGTTTGATGTTCGTTATTCGAGTGGGATTTGTTGTTATCTCCTCAACACGGTGGGAGTGGACCATTTAGGTTCATGAGGTCGGGTGGTAGTGATTCTCTTACCATTTGAGATTCTAACGTTCATGTACAGGTGATGGATGATCCCTGTAGTAGTTGTTCCTTCTTGTTCCTCAATGATGGAGTTGTACTCTTCTCTTCTTCTTCTTCTTTGTGATCCTGTATCTTGTATCAGTTTTTCATAGATATCATGTGTACTTCTTTTCAGTTATTGTATTACATACCCTGCGACATGTGTAGAGGATGTAGATTTATGGATACCTTATGGTACCAATTTTTTTTATGTTATCTTTATGTGATGTTGCTTTTATCTTTCATTATTTATATGAGTATTGTAATTGTACCTTATCTAATTTAATTAAGTAATGATTAACGTAATCTGCATCAAGGAACCCTTGAGAGTTGTAACCTATGTTGGTTATTGTATTAGTGTGAGTAAATGGTATATGCTTCCGCATTGATGTATATCTTGTATGTTAACCTTTTTAAAAAGAAAATTATTCTGCAAACTTAGATGCATGTTTAGGTTAAGTTCTCCTGGGTTCCCTAGAGGGGCATTACAATCGAGGCTAGGGAGTCTGAGTACTATCAGTTTCCACCACCTACATAGGTATAAATCAGATTATATATATATAATGTTACAATTTAAATTATTTATTTTCAAAATTTGAATCAATTTATATATATGTACATGTGTGTATATATATATATATATATATATATATATATGATATTTTTTTTTTCTACCAGGATATGCCTCTTGTTACTCCTTTGAGCATTGATCATGTACGTCATCAAGACTCAGTCGATGATGAAATCAGTAGTGGACAGGTAAGTTTTTAATTTATTGATGTGTGTACATGTACTATATGTGTTTACACACTTTATAACATGTTTCATTGTATAATATTTTTTCAAACTTAAGATGTGTACAATGTTTATATATTAATTTATATATCTCTTTCTCTGTAGGGATCTGCACATCCTTCACAGCATGATAGTCACTTTGGGTCTGACTGCTTAGTCAGGAGTCGTCATGATGAGTCCTAGGCACTTTCATATTTGATCTAGACATATTACATATTACATATATATTCACATGTTTTTGATGAACTATATTTCATTTCTAGACTCTATAGTCGATTGATGTGTTTGATGTTATATTTCATTTCTACACCCTTTTGATACGATGTTTGACACATGATTGATCCATATGTTTCATATTTGCAGTACTTGATCTACATTATTGATGTTTCTTGCATGTTATATATATATATATATTGTCATTCTATATGTGTGCATGTGTGATGAACTTGTACATACTTTCAATATATGTGTTTTTAATTTATACATGTGTAGACATGTTTGATTCTTCATGAGTTCATGTGATTTTGATATAAGTAAATTCAATTTATGTGTTTTTAAATTTAAAAATGTATATTCAATACTTTCAATAGATTACATACATGTTTAATTTAAATACATGTGTACATGTTGGATTATATATGAAATTTATGTTTTAAATTTATATGTGCATGTGTTTGATTCAACACATGAATGATGTTTGATTACATGTTTATGAAAGTTATGAATGATGTAAATTTGACACATGTGAGCTATATAATTGAGACCTATGTTTGATTGATTCTTACTTATATTTAAATGTACATTCGATAATAGTTGTGTACGTACTTTTAATTTAATGTTGTTGTGCTTCAAGTATATTTTATATTTAAAAAATGTGTCCTAATGTAACATGCAAATTCAATGTACACACATTCATATTCCAAAGTTAGAGTACTTCCAAATGACCTAGAATTAATCAACTAAGAGATTTGATTTAATAAAGTAAATTGCAACATGTATTCAATACACATTCATATTCATGTAGATAATTAATAAATCATATCCAAGTAAGACATTTTTTAGATATATTATAAATTTTTGAAAATTTCTCCATTCACTATGGGCACTAGCAGGAAACAATGGAGCTAAGAAGACCTCTGGTCTCTCCCATGACAAATTTAGTACAAATCATATTTCATGTGTGATTTAGTCCACATCAAGTGGTTCATCTCTCTCTCGAACAACATTTAATATTTTCTCATGGTCATCAATATCAAGTCTCCACTTACGAATGCCATGTCCTATCACTGGATGAAGAGATAGGATAGTGACAATTACAAGATGGCTATACTGATAAACCTTATTGTTAGGCTGATAATCAACAAAATGAATCCCATGTTTAAGTATTTTCATTTTATTCAAATATGTTCCTTGAATAACAACTGAACCTGCATAGACAAGTTCAACAATGTTATATCTATAGATGTGAAATTAACCATATAAACAAATATATAAGAAAATTGGTAGTTGGACCTCACTCAAGTTTAATACAGGCTGTGAAACTTAAATATAGTACTAACCTATGGGGAACATAATTCCATCGCTTGTTTCATTATGTGTTAGCTTCATCCTCTCCTTGTAGCAACATAATAAATAGTAACTAACACCTTCCACATTTTTAGGCTCTGCTACTACTGCAAAAATATGTCCTGCATTTAAAGTGAACTTTTAATTTGAGGTTTGTAAATATAAATTAAACAAACTTTATTTATGAATCCTTTTTATATTTATATATACATGTACATAAACACACACATACCAATTTTGATCAAACTTGAAATATGGTCATAATATGTAGAAATCAATGGAATGTCATCAAATCTTTCATCTTGAACTTCATCATTTGTGTTTGTAACATCTAGTGGAACCAAATTCCATTCACTAACATATCCACATTTTTGGTTGATACATTTGTCATAGTTTTTAGAAATGAATTCATAACAAAATTATGAGTAATCTCTAGTGCACAATGACCACACATTACTATAAGTACTCATAATTGAATGCAGGCATCTTGTTTTGTCTACTCTCTTGCATCCATCAATTGATATTCTATCAACACCTAAAGAAAAGAGAGACATGTGTAAAAATTTAAGACAAGTTAAAATAATATATATGTAGATCTATATATAATGTACACACACATATAAGTTAATTTCAATGATCAATAAATTTAAAGCACACGTGCATAAATTATAACTAGACAACAAGTGATGTTGAAAATTTATACCTGATATCTCCCAAAATACTCGGAAGGGTATGACTCGATCTAATCGTGATGATGTGTTATCATGATTTGGGACCACAAAATGCATCTTGCACCACTCAACTACATCATGAGCATTATTTATATGATATCCCTGATAGTCCAGTTGATACTTTCTTAAAGCACATTTGATACAAGCTCCTACACCATCATGCTCTCCTTTTCCATGTCCACTCTCAAAGAAACTCCAAATATGTGGTATCCTTTGGTATCGATGATATCTACATAGTGTGTAAAATGGCCTTGCTGATTTAAATTGTGTTGCACATCCATCTGACCAAACAAAATGGTTTTCAATTTTGATTCCTTTGTTTTCCAAATATCCAAAAAATGTCTTAAAGCAATGCTCAACAAAATGTATGTCATGCTCTTTATCATCACTAATATAAAAGTGATATTCTTTTGTTTATGAATCATTCTTGATATGTACTTTCAAACCATCCAAACCTAATTGTGCATGTCGATAAGACACATGTACCATGATAGTGATCTACTTTGTATAGTAGTATTCTGCTTGAATTTTTTTTGAGAAACAAAGGAGTAATTCTTTGCAAAATCACCAACCGATAAAACACACACACACACACACACACACACACATGTGGTATACCCACACATGCACATGTGCACACACATGCTCACACACACATCCACACACCCAAAAATACATGCACACACACACACACACACATCCACACACCCAAAAACACATGCACATACACACACACACACACACACACACACACACATGCATATGTTCACACACACACACACACATGCATACCCACACACACACATACACCAAGACACACACACACGCACATGCATGTACACACACACACCCACACCCGCATGCATATGCGCACACACACACACACATCGACACAAACACCCACACACCCACGTGCATGTACACGTACACACACACACACATGTGCACACACAAACAAATACACCCACGCCCAAGCAAACACATGCACACCCACACACACACACACAGACATACACACCCGCACCCATAAACACACTCACTCACACACCCACACACACACACAAATCGTTTCTTATTGAAATTGATAAAGATGTGCATCACGCATAATAAATATTTGGACTAATTTATTTGCGTAATTATTTTGAGTTGTGAGTATCTTAGTGTTTTCTCTCCATACTTCAATTCTTAAACAAAAATACATCTTTTTAAGACTTCATTTTAATTTTTTTTGATAAATGTTTGTTGATTTCATCAATCAACTTTATAACACTTGTGTTATTGTTAAATCACTATTATGAAATATAACCAAAGATCATTTTGATGTTCATTCTTTATGGACAAATTTGGGTCACTCTTAATTTTGATAGATCTTTGTTGGAAGAAATTCACATACCATGACCTTAGTGCTTGTTTAAAATTGTATAATGCTCTCTCTAATCGACATGCAAGACATCATTCTTATTGCTTTACAAAAAATTTGTTTGACCAAGATAAATTTGGTTTCTAAAATCATTCATTTTATGTAAATCCCAACTAAGTAGCAATTGAAATCATAAGATTAATGGTTTTCATTTAAGCTGTATGCCCAAATGTGTTTTCATAGCCTATTCCTTCCTAAATTATTAATAGCCTTTTATAACCACTCCAACTCTATGTTTATTAATAGCCATATTAACATGTGAGATGTTATTTCTATAGCTTACAAGAGTTTTATTTCAATTGATTCAGCTAGTTTCCAAATGTCATTTTTCATAATGTTTTTTTTCTTCTTGCATAATGTATCATCTTAAAATGGAAGCACTTCCATGTTAAGAGTGTTTAGCCCTCTGAGTGAGTGGTTTGGCTCATGTCAAGCACCTTGAATTAGCTCTTTGCTCGAATCATACTTGTTCTCCTCATTCTGCTTCTATCTGTCCCTGATTTTCACTTCAATCTGCATTTCCTAGCATTCTGGGTCAAGATCCAGAGGTTTTTTACCACAAGGTCAAAGTTGACCTTATGGGTTAGATTCAAGCTTGACCCTGACCTAGGTCAAAGTTGAGCTTGTCCTTGACCCCCAGTCCAGATTTCAAATTTCCTTGATTTCTGGGTGTCAGGTTTTGGAGATATTTGGGTTCCCACCTCTGGGTCGGCCATTTTAGATTTCAGAATGGTAAATCCTCAAATTGCATTTAATCTAGGTATATTTCTAAAGGTTAGGACCTAATTGGGATTTAATTCTCCAAGGTGGCCCCTCTAGAGGATTGTGCCCTAGTTCACTATAAAAGGAGACCTTCCTCTCTCATTTTCACATCAAGTTTTGCAATCTCCTCTCTCAAGCTCTCAAGGTGATCAAGCAAGCATTTCATCAAACATTTTCAAGGAAGCATTCAAGTCCTCTTTTCCATCCAAGTTCTCCATTGAAGATCAAGGATTCAAGCATTCAAGCCTTTGAAGGGATTTGGTTCAAGCATGCAAGATTCATCATTCAAACCCTAGATCTAGCCATCATGATGGTGTGATCTTCCTTCAAGATCCTTTGTTCATCTTCTAGATCCATTCATTCTTCTATCAAGGTGGATTCCAAGCATACAAGCATGGAGGTTTTTTATTTACTTTCATGGTTTTGATTTACATTTACCATTGTTGTGTTCAAGCTTTCATATTAATATACTTGTTTACATTCGAAATACAATTGCATATCTATCAAATTGCATAGCTTCATTGTTAGATCTACTTCTACTACTTGCTAGCATTCTTATTTCAATTTCAATATTAAGGTTGATTCCAAACTGTGGTTTGACCAAGGCAAACCCCTCAAACAAATAACAAAAACCCTCTTTTTCTTGCAGGTGTAGGTACAAAATTTTGGATCTGAGAGCGGATTTGGATACCCTTTTCAGTGAACTTCCGATATATGCAAACAAAGTCAGAATCGACCTTCAAATAAATAATGTAACCTTTGACCTTTTATGAGGGTCAAAGACTACCTACTGTTGAAAAGATAAAAGATTTCTGGGTTTTCTTTGTCTCGGCGTTTCCATCTGAAGTAGGTTGTAGAATTGTCCGAAAGTGCATACAGATATCAGAAATTGGCATTTTCCAAATTTTCCCTAATTTGAGGTTAGTATTTATATTTAAATTATTACAGATTTCAAGCACAATTCTACCATAGGGAAATATAGGGTTTTTCTCTCTCTTTCATATTCTCCATAGATTGATTCGATTGTGTATTAACCTTTAGGTTGATCAAATTGGATCTCTCCTTTGGGAATTTGGATTTAGGAGTGGATCTAATATTTCCCCCATACATTACACTCAATAGAGGTGATTCCATATTACCTCTATTCATTTTGGTGAACCTGACATACTTACTCTCCTTTATTTTGTGGAATTACATGCTCTATTATGTTAGGTTATAGATCCTTTCTTGCATTTAGATTAGATCTAGTTTATGTTCTTGCATTTTAAATTCAAAAATACAAAAAAATCTATATATTTACAAAAACATTTCAAACATTTCATTTTCTATGGAAATCATTAAGATGCTTTGGTGTGTGGTCATGTTCTTTATTACCCTTCGTTTAGCATCTCTTTATAATACCTATGATGTTTATGAAAGTATCATTCACTTCATTATGTTGACAACCCTTCACTTTGCTCTTGCCTGTGCTTTTGTGAAGTTGACCAACACTAGTCTACCTACATTCAAAACCTTCATTAAAGATTTATGTGGTAGCCTTATTCATCTTTTGGCTTATGTGAAGAATTTGGTAGATGATACACCATCTCCTAATCATTCTAATCCTAATCCTATCAATCCTAATCCTAATCCTAACAATCCTAATCTGATACCTAATTCTCCATCTGTTCATCCTCGCTCTTCCCATACTTATGATGGGATTCAAGCTATAATTCAGCATGCAGATGTGCAAGATTTCTTTGATTTACCTTCTCCTTCGATTCATGATGATATTAAAGGAAAGGGTAAAGAAACTTCTTCCAAACCTATTATCCCACCTTATGCAACCTTTACTCATGAACATGATAAACAATCACCTCTTGTAGAAGCTTTACATAATATGTACACTACTGGATATAATATGGTGACTAAACAAGGTTATAAAGGTTTAGGGCTTGCGGTTAATGAGCATGGTATTAAGTTTCCAATTCATATACCCCCTAAACCAGATATGTATGGTGTTGGTTGTTCAAGATCTCAAGTCAAGCTAGGTGGTGTTGATCATTGTCCTCCTTTTCACATTCTTCTCCCCACACCTATGTGAGATAACCCTAATACTTGTCAAGAAGTGGCTAAGAAGGTATATGTTGAGCTAATGAATTCCAAGAAGGAAATCTTTAGACCTATGCCGATAGATACTTTATACAAATAAAAATCTTCTTTTCATTAGAGTAACAAACATCTACTTGCTGATTGTAAACATTTCAAGTTATATGTTAGAGAAAGAGCTGCTTTAGGAATTATATCTCACTCTCGTGCAGTTTTACAATTCCTTCATAATTTTGATATAGGGGATTCCCCTCCTTTAGATATAATGTAGATGTTCTTCCCCTCTTGTCTTATGACTAGGAGGCAAGAGGTGAATCTTCATCTAGTCTCCTAGGATCCATTAGGTCTTTTTATTGGGGCTTAATTGGTATTCTTTCTCTCCTATTTTTCTATGGTTTTGCATTATGTTAATCATCCATAGACTCTATTTTCTTTTCAAGATATCTTTTCTAAGACATTTTTTTTGCAAAGGTATCCCTTGTCTTTATCTCTGGGGGATAAGGTAACTCTTTCTTTCTCTTTGTCTAGGGAGTTGCTTTCCTTAGCTTAGTGGTATTTGTTTATATTGCAATATTATTTCAACATATTGATAAATGTTTTGACTATGGATAACCTTCTTATATGAAGAATTTTTGTCCTAAGTCGTCACCTCTTCTCTATTTTGCAAATTATGTTCTTTATAAACTCTCACCCTTGCTTTGGTGTTAGAGTTGTTTCCCTCATTTCAAAGATTCCTCTTCCTCTTTGTAGGGGGCTTGATGGTTGAATCTTTGTTCCCACTATTGAAAGATGATATTTTATCTAAAGCACTCCTCTTTGGTGGGGGTCTTCCTGATAAGATCTCTTTTCATTGGAGGATCCTTTTCCATGAGAGACATAGCCTTTTCATGATTATCTATATTCTTGGATGTAGGGGTCAATATCCCTCGCTAAGGATATGGTGTACATTGTTGTAAGAAGGATATCTCCTTGCACTGTGAAGTAGGTATCCTCTTCCATCTTTGTTCCTACACTTGAGGGGAAAGGATGCCATCTCCTTCTGTCTTTCCAGGATTCACCTCTTTCCTTGGGTAAGAAATACTTATATATTATGTGATATCCAATCATACATGAAAATTTTGGTTTGCATTGAGGATATATTTCCTTGATAACAACCTCTTTTGTTGTTTGACATTGGGTTTCCATGATTGATATATCTCTCACCTTGGAAACTGAATAGTGTGCTATCCCTCATAAGGGTTACTTTATTTTCACTTCTTGCATGATATCTCTTTACATTCATCCCTTCCATGGCCTCATAGGAGCTGTGACCTTCTTGGCTTGGATTGGGTGTTGTTTGCGGATATTATCTTGATGTTGAAGAAGGCTTTATCCTTGTTCTTTCCTTTCCTTAACATGTCAAAATAGTATGTTTTTGCCATATTAAGGAGGGGGGCATATATAGGGTCTCCCTTGTACTATAGTTTTTTATTTTTATTTTTACATGATAAATCTTGTAAGGTAACGCACATAAGTTGCTAAATCTTGAAAAGACACATTCATATGCTAAATCTTCAGATGGTAACACACATAAGTTGTTAAATCCTGAGGAGACGCATTTTTCAAAAAATTTCAATATGCTAAATCTTGGAAGGTAACACACATAAGTTGCTAAATCCTGAAGGGACACGCATTTCCAATTTCAAATATAATAAATCTTGGAAGGTAATGCACATAAGTTGCTAAATCTTGAAAAGACACACATTCATATGCTAAATCTTTCGAAGGTAACACACATAAGTTGCTAAATCCTGAGGGGACACACATTTTCATATTCATAGTGATACAAGAAGGTGGATCTATGGGTATACCAGAAGCCATTAGAAGACACATTATAGTTGCAAGCATAGTTTATGGGTGAACCTATTGGGTTCTCCCTCCAGGGTGATTCATGGTAAGGTGGACATCTTACTAGGCGAGGTAATCACTCTTTTCCCTTTCTCTCTTTTCACTTTCATGCTAGTAAGGCTAGATCATGAAGCTATGTTATTTATAGTGTTTCTCTTGTATTTCTTATGTAATCATTTATGCTTTTATGATAGCTTTCCATATATGATATTAGTATGAGAAGTGTTTCTTAGTAAGGTTTCTTGTGCTAGTTGATTTGGGTTTGTTTTAGTACTAACCCCTCTTCTTGTGTCTTTTTCCTTTTCATTTTTGCACCCTCGTGCGCGTATTTTGAGTTAGAATCCTTAGCCTGAGGGGTTGTATCCCTAACTAAGTGTTATCCTATCTCTTTTATAATCCACTAGGATCTCTTCTTCTTCTTCTTTACCAAGAGTTTGCATTGAATCCATACTCTTGCTAAAGTGGGGGCTTAATGTATCGTCTTAAAATGGAAGAACTTCCATGTTAAGAGAATTTAGCCCTTTGAGTGAGTGGTATAGGTCATGTCAAGCACCTTGAATCAAATCTTTTCTTGGATAATACTTGTTCTCTTCATTTTGCTTCTATTTGTCCCTAATTTTCACTTCAATCTGCATTTCCTAGCATTCTGGGTCAACATCCAGAGGTTTTTGACCACAAGGTCAAATTTGACCTTATGGGTCAAAGTTGACCTTGACCTTGACCTAGGTCAGAGTTGAGCTCATCCTTGACCCCCAGTCCAGATTTCAAATTTTCTTGATTTTTGGGTGTCGGGTTTTGGAGATGTTTGTTTTCCCGCCTCCGGGTCAGCCATTTTGGGTTTTGAAATGGTAAATCCTCAAATTGCATTTAATCTAGGTATATTTTCTAAAGGTTAGGACCTAATTGGGATTTAATTCTCCAAGGTGGCCCCTCTAGAGGATTGTGCCCTAGTTCACTATTAAAGGAGGCCTTCCTCTCTCATTTTCACATTAAGTTTTGCAATCTCCTCTCTCGAGCTCTCAAGGTGATCAAGAAAGAATTTCATCAAGCATTTTCAAGGAAGCATTCAAGTCCTCTTTTCCATCCAAGTTCTCCATTGAAGATCAAGGATTCAAGCATTCAAGCCTTTGAAGGGATTTGGTTCAAGCATGCAAGATTCATCATTCAAACCCTAGATCTAGCCATCATGATGGTGTGATCTTCCTTCAAGATCCTTTGTTCATCTTCTAGATCCATTCATTATTCTATCAAGGTGGATTCCAAGCATAAATGAATGGAGGTTTTTTATTTACTTTCATGGTTTTGATTTACATTTACCATTTTCTGTGTTCAAGCTTTCATATCAATATACTTGTTTACATTCGAAATACAATTGCATATCTATCAAATTGCATAGCTTCATTGTTAGATCTACTTCTACTACTTGCTAGAATTCTTATTTCAATTTCAATATTAAGGTTGATTCCAAATCAGGATTTGAGGGTATGTGCAAGATCATGAGGGGCCAAACTATGCCCTTAAGTGGCAATGAAAAATCAACAAATCAGGGTTCGTCAACTTGACGTGAAAATTTGAATTAGCAATCAACCTAATACCAAAAAGTTGTAAGAATAGAATTTGTAGGAAATTGAATGTAGTTTCTAAACTACTAGGCCTTTTCTAAAAAAAATTAATATAATTGGTGCAAAGTATAGATTTCAATACAGCAGTACAAAAATTTAAGGAAAAAAAAAAGAAGTAGGTGTATATCTGACCACCTTAATCATGATCAAATGATAATATTTTTTTATAAGATTTTATATATAAGTAGTAGACTCATTCCCGGATGTGACGCATATTTTTTTGTAATTTTATTCCAAAAAAATAATTAATTATGAACTTTTTGCTACAACGTTTTCAGAATAAAAAAACTCCCGTGTCTAACCACCTTAACTCATTCAAAACTTTCCAAAATTCAATTTTTTTTTCCTTATAGTAGGCGAAGAATAGAATGTGACACATTTTTCGGATTTCAAAAATGTTATACCGTTTGAAAGTTATAGCCATTTTTCAATCAGTATATAAATCAATACTTTAGAGGTAACTCAATTAGAAAATAACTAATAATTACTTACCAAATTCAAAATTTGACAGCAATTATATCGATAGAAAGCTGATAATCTCCTTAAAATACCCTTTTCATTTCATCAAATTCGGGTGAAATTTTTTTGGTCAACTACATGGTCGAAGTCTGGAACTCAGAGAAACAGGGGAAAAACATGTTTTTGTGACACTTCAAGAGTTGACCAGGTAGGTTTGGTGCACAAAGCAATACTAAGCCAAATCGGATACCCGATTTTTCCCAGCAGAATTTTGAATTTTAAATTTTCCCTCCCCTTTCTCCCTCTTAATTTATTTCCAAACCCTTTCTCCCTCCAATTTCTCCATAGTTCAATATATTATATATCAAAAATTATATATTAGATTATATATTATATATATTAAATATTACATAATATTTATTATATTTTAAATATTATATAATATACATTTTACATTAAATATTATATAATATATATTAATATTAAATGTTACATTATACATCATATATTATATATTATTTTATATGTATTATATATTAATATGTATTTTACAATATATCACATGATATCTTCATATTTAAATTGTATGTAATATATATTTTATATTATAATATATATATATATATTATTTATAAAATATTGTTGTATATATAATAAAATCAAGTATAGTATATATATATATAATATATATATTATATAGGACACATTAATACATAGGTTAATTACACTAATATAAGGCATCCAAAAGGTTTCCAAAGGGGTCATAGAGGGTTCCTAAGGGTCCTAAGGCTTGAGAAAGTGTACTAGGACCCCTTAGGTCCCGGTGCAACCCCCAACAACACACTGGAGCACTCAATTGTGTCCAAAGGGGTTGTACGACCCCTTGGGACACACTTTAGTGTTAAAATGTATCAAAAGGGGTCATGGTGACTTCATAGGGGTCCTCATACACCTTATCACACGTTAGGACCCCTAGGAAGTCCTCATGACCCCTTTTGACACATTTCAACACTTAAGTTTGTCCAAAGGGGTCATATGACCCCTTAGGACACACTTGAGTGTTCTCATGTGTCAAAAGGGGTTAGGGAAACTTCTTACGGGTCCTAATATGCCATATCACGCATTAGGACCCCTAGGAAGTCCTGATGACTCCTTTTGACACATTTCAACACTCAAATGTGTCCCAAGGGGTTGTATGACCCCTTATGACACACTTGAGACTTTTAATGTGTCAAAAGGGCTCATGGGAATTTCCTAGGGGTCCTAACATGTGATAAGGCATACTAGGACCCCTAGGAAGTCCCCATGACCTCTTTTGACACATTTCAACACTCAAGTGTGTTCCAAGGGGTCGTATGAAACCTTAGGATACACTTGAGTGTTCTATTGTGTCGAAAGGGGTCATGGGTAATCCATAGGGGTTCTAGTATGTCTTATCACACGTTAGGACCCCTAGGAAGTCCCGATGACCCCTTTTGACACATTTCAATAGTCAAGTGTGTCCCAAGGGGTTGATGAATCCTTAGGATAAACTTGAGAGTTCTATTGTGTCAAAAAGGGTCATGGGGAATTCCTAGGGGTCCTAACGTATGATAAGGCATACTAAGACCCCTCAGAAGTCCCCATGACCCCTTAAGACATACTTGAGCATTCCAATATGTCAAAAAGGGGTCATGGGGACTTCCTAGGGGTCCTAACATGTGATAAGGCATACTAGCACCCCTAGGGAGTCCCCATGACCCCTTGTGACACATTGGAACACTCAAGTGTGTCTTAAGGGGTCCTAGGACCCCTTAAGACAGACTTAAGCATTCCAATGTGTCAGAAGGGGTCATGGGGACTTCCTAGGGGTCCTAACATGTGATAAGGTGTATTAGGACCCCTAGGGAGTCCTCATGAACCCTTTTGACACATTGAAATGCTCAAGTGTGTCCGAAGGGGTCCTAGGACACCTTAAGACACAATTTAGCATTCCAATGTGTCAAAAGGGATCATTGGGACTCCCTAGGGGTCCTAACATGTGATAAGGCATACTAGGACCCCTAGTGAGTCCCCATGACCTTTTTTAACACATTGGAATGCTCAAGTGTGTCTTAAGAGATCTTAGGACCCCTTAAGACACATTTAAGCATTCCAATGTGTCAAAAGGGGTCATGGGGACTCCCTAGGGGTCCTAACACATGATAAGGCATACTAGGACCCCTAGGGAGTCCCCATGATCCCTTTTGACACATTGGAATACTCAAGTGTGTCCTAAGGGGTCCTATGACCCCTTAAGACATACTTGAGCATTCCAATGTGTCAAAAGGGGTCATGGAGACTTCTTAGGGGTCCTAACGCATGATAAAGTGTACTGCGACCCCTAGGGACTCTCCATGACCCCTTTTGACATATTGCAATACTAGAGTGTGCCTTAAGGGGTCTTAGGACCCCTTAAGACACACTTGCGCATTCCAATGTGTCAAAAGAGGTCATGGGGACTTCCTATGGGTCCTAACGTGTGATAAGGTGTATTAGGACCCCTAGGGAGTCCCCATGACCCTTTTTGACACATTGGAATGCTCAAGTGTGTCTGAAAGGGTCCTAGGACCCCTTAAGACACACTTGAGCATTCCATTGTGTCAAAAGGGGTCATTGGCACTCCCTAGGGGTCCTAACACATGATAAGGCATACTAGGACCCCTACGGAGTCCCCATGAACCTTTTGACACATTGGAATGCTGAAGCATGTCTTAAGGGGTCTTAGGACCCCTGAAGACACATTTGAGTGTTCCAATATGTCAAAAGAAGTTATGGGGACTCCCTAGGGGTCCTAACGCATGATAAGGCATACTAGGACCCCTAGGGAGTCCCCATGACCCCTTTTGACACATTGAAATGCTCATGTGTGTCTTAAGGGGTCATAGGACCCCTTAAGACACACTTGAGCATTCCAATGTGTCAAAAGGGGTCATGGGGACTCCCTAGGGGTCCTAACACATGATAAGATGTACTAGGAACCCTGGGGAGTCTTCATGATCTCTTTTGACACATTGGAATGCTCAAGTGTGTCTTAAGGGGTCCTACGACCCCTTAAGACACACTTGAGCATTTAAATGTGTCAAAATGGGTCATGGGAACTTCCTAGGGGTCCTAGGCATGATAAGGCATAGTAGGACCGCTAGGGAGTCCCCATGACCCCTTTTGATGCATTGGAATGCTCAAGTGTGTCTTAATGGGTCCTCGGACCCCTTAAGACACACTTGAGCATTCCAATGTCTCAAAAGGGGTCATTGGGACTTCCTAGGGGTCCTAACATGTGATAAGGCATATTATGACTCCTAGGGAGTCCCCATGACCCATTTTGAGAGATTGGAATGCTCAAGTGTGTCTAAAGGGGTCCTAAGACCCCTTAAGACACACTTGAGAATTCCAATGTCTCAAAAGGGGTCATGGGGACTTTCTAACGGTCCTATCATGCGATAAGGCATACTAGGACCCATAGGGAGTTCCCATGACCCCTTTTGACACATTGGAATGCTCAAGTGTGTCTTAAGGGGTCCTAGGACCCCTTGAGACACATGTGAGCATTCCAATGTATCAAAAGGGGTCATGGGGACTTCCTAGGTGTTCAAACACATGATAAGGCATATTAGGACTCCTAGGGAGTCCACATGACCATTTTGACACATTTGAATGCTCAAGTGTGTTCCAAGGGGTCCTAGGACCCTTAAGACACACTTGAGCATTCCAATGTGTCAAAAGGGGTCATTGGGACTCCCTAGGGGTCCTAACGCGTGATAAGGTGTACTAGGACCCCTTGGGAGTCCCCTTGACCCCTTTTGACACATTGGAACACTCAAGTGTGTTCGAAGGGGTCCTAGGACCCCTTAAAACACATCTGAGCATTCCAATGTGTGTAAAGGGGTCATTCAGACTCCCTAGGGGTCCTAACACTTGATAAGGTGTATTAGGACGCTTAGGGAGTCCCCATGACCCCTTTTGACACATTGGAACACTCAAGTGTCTCTTAAGGGGTCTTAGGACCCATTAAGACACATTTGAGCATTCCAATGTGTGAAGAGGGGTCATGGGGACTCCCTAGGGGTCCTAACGCATGATAAGGAGTACTATGACCCCTAGGGAGTCTGTATGACAACTTTTGACACATTAGAATGCTCAAGTGTGTCTTAAGGGGTCCTACAACCCTTTAAGACACACCTGACCATTCCTATATGTCAAAAGGGGTCATAGGGACTTCTTAGGGGTCCTCAAGCATGATAAGGCTTATTAGGACCCCTAGGGAGTCCCCATGACCCCTTTTAACATATTGGAATGCTCAAGTGTGTCTTAAGGGGTCCTAGGACCCCTTCGGACACACTTGAGCATTCAAATGTGTCAAAAAGAGGACCCCTTCGAACACACTTGAGCATTCCAATGTGTCAAAAAGGGTCATTGGGACTCCCTAAGGGTCCTAACACATGATAAGGCATACTAGGACCCCTAGGGAGTCCCCATGACCCCTTTTGAAACATTGGAATGCTCAAATATTTCTTAAGGGGTCCTCCCTCTTTGACACATTGGAACACTCAAGTGTGTCTTAAGGGCTCTTAGGACCCCTTAAGAAATATTTGAGCATTCCAATGTGTCAAAAGGGGTCATGGGGACTCCCTAGGTGTCCTAACGCATGATAAGGCATACTAGGACCCCTAGGGAGTCTCCATGACCCCTTTTGACACATTGGAATGTTCAAGTGTGTCTTAAGGAGTTGTAGGACCCTTTAAGCCACAATTGAGCATTCCAATGTGTGAAAAAGGGTGATGGGGACTTCCTAGGGGTCCTAACATATGATAAAGTGTACTAGGACCCCTAGGAAGTCCCCATGACCCCTTTTGACACATTGGAACACTCAAGTGTGCCTTAAGGGGTCCTACGATGCCTTAAGACACACTTGAGCATTACAATGTGTCAAAAGGGGTCATGGGGACCTCCTAGGGGTCCTAACATGTGATAAGGGGTACTAGGACCGCTAGGTAGTCTTCATGACCCCTTTTGACACATTGGAATGCTCAAGTGTGTCTTCAGGGGTCCTCGGACCCCTTAAGACACACTTGATCATTCCAATGTGTCAAAAGGGGTCATTGGGACATCCTGTGGGTCCTAACATGTGATAACACGTACTAGGACCCCTAGGGAGTCCCGATGACCCCTGTTGACCCATTGGAATGATAAAGTGTGTCTTAAGGGGTCTTAGGACCCCTTAAGACACATTTGAGTGTTCCAATGTGTCAAAAGGGGTCATGGGGACTCCCTAGGGGTCCTAATGTGTGATAAGGCATACTAGGACCCCTAGGGAGTCCCTGTGACCCTTTTTTAACAGATTGGAATACTCAAGTGTGTCTTAAGAGGTCCTACGACCGGTTAAGATACACTAGCATTCCAATGTGTCAAAATGGGTCATGGGGAGTTCATAGGGGTCCTAACGTGTGATAAGGCATAATAGGACCCCCTAGTGAGTCCCATGACCCCTTTTGACACATTGGAATGATAGAGTGTGTCTTAAGGGGTCCTAGGACCCTTTAAGACACACTTGAGCATTTGAATATGTCAAAAAGGGTCATGGGGAACTCCTAGAGGTCCTAATACGTGATAAGGCATATTGGGACCTCTAGGGAGTCCCCATGACCCCTTTTAACACATTAGAATGCTCAAGTGTGTCTTATGGGGTCCTAGGACCCCTTCGGGCACACTTGAGCATTCCAATGTGTCAAAAGGGGTCATTGGGACTCCCTAGGGGTCCTAAAGTATGATAAGATGTACTAGGACCCATAGGAAGTCCCCATGACCCCTTTTGACACATTGGAATGCTCAAGTGTATCTTAAGGGGTCGTAGGACCCCTTAAGATACACTTGAGCCTTCCAATGTGTCAAAAGTGGTGATCGAGACTTCCTAGTGGTCCTAACACATGATAAGGCATACTAGGACCCTTAGGGAGTCCCCATGACCCCTTTTGACACATTAGAATGCTAGAGTGTGTCTTCAGGGGTCCTAGGACCCCTTAAGACACACTTGAGCATTCCAATGTGTCAAAAAGGGTCATGGGGGACTTCCTAGGGGTCCTAACGCATGATAAGGTGTACTAGAACCTCTAGGGAGTCCTCATGACCCCTTTTGACACATTGGAATGATCAAGTGTATCTTAAGGGGTCCTACGACCCCTTAAGACACACTTGAGCATTCCAATGTGTCAAAAGGGGTCATGGGAACTTCCTAGGGGTCCTAACGTGTGATAAGGCATAGTAGGACCATTAGGAAGTCCCCATGACCCCTTTTGACACATTAGAATGCTAGAGTGTGTCTTCAGGGGTCCTAGGACCCCTTAAGACACACTTGAGAATTTCAATGTGTCAAAAGGGGTCATGGGGACTTCCTAGAGGTCCTAACATGTGATAAGATGTATTAGGACCCCTAGGGAGTCCCCATGACTCATTTTGACACATCAGAATGCTCAAGTGTGTCCGAAGGGTTCCTAGGACCCCTTAAGACACACTTGAGCATTCCAATATGTCGAAAGGGCTCATTGGGACTCCCTAGGGGTCCTAACACATGACAAGGTGTGCTAGGACCCCTAGGGAGTTACCATGACCCCTTTTGATACATTGGAATGCTCAAATGTGTCTTAAGGGGTCCATTGGAATGCTCAAATGAGTCTTAAGGGGTCTTAAGACCCCTTACGACACATTTGAGTGTTCCAATGTATCAAAAGGGATAATGGGGACTCCCTAGGGGTCCTAACGCATGATAAGGCATACTAGGGCACCTAGGGGGTCCCCATGACCCCTTTTGACACATTGGAAAGCTCAAGTGTGTCTTAAGGGGTCATAGGACCCCTTAAGACACACTTGAGCCTTCCAATGTGTCAAAATGGGTTATGGGGACTCCCTAGGGGTCCTAACGCATGATAAGGTGCACTAGGACCATTTGGGAGCCCCCATGACCCCTTTTGACACATTGGAATGCTACAATATGTCTTAAGGGGGTCATAGGACCCCTTAAGACACACTTGAGCATTCCAATGTGTCAAAAGGGGTCATGGGGACTTCGTAGGGGTCCTAACGAATGATAAGGTGTATTAGGACCCCTAGCGAGTCCCCATTACCTATTTTGACAGATTGGAATGCTCAAGTGTGTCTGAAGGGGTCTTAGGACTACTTAAGACACACTTGAGCATTCCAATCTATCGAAAGGGGTCATTAGGACTCCCTAGGGTTCCTAAAACATGATAAGGTGTGCTAGGACCCTTAGGGAGTCCCCGTGACCCCTTTTGATACATTGGAATGTTCAAATATGTTTTAAGGGGTCCTACGACCCCTTAAGACACACTTGAGCATTCCAATGTGTCAAAATGGGTCATGGGGACTTCCTAGGGGTCTTAATGCGTGATAAGGGGTACTAGGACCCTTAGGGAGTCCCCATGAGCCCGTTTGACACATTGGAACACTCAAGTGTTTCTTAAGGGGTCCTAAGACCCCTTAAGAAACACTTGAGCATTCCAATGTGTCAAAAGGGGTCATGGGGACTTCCTAGGGGTCATAACATGTGATAAGACATACTAGGACCCTTAGGAATTCCCCATGACCCCTTTTGACACAATGAAATGCTCAAGTGTTTCTTAAGGGGTCCTAGGACCCCTTAAGAAACACTTGAGTGTTCTAATGTGTCAAAAGGGGTCAATGGGACTCCCTAGGGGTCCTAACGCATGATAAGGTGTATTAGGATCCCTAGGGAATCCCCATAACCCTTGTTGACACATTGGAATGCTCAAGTGTGTCTTAGAGGGTCCTAGGAACCCTTCAGACATACTTGAGTGTTCCAATGTGTCAAAAGGGGTCATTGGGACTTCGTAGGTGTTTGAACACATGATAAGGCATACTAGGACCCCTAGGGAGTCCTCGTGACCCGTTTTGACACATTGGAATGCTCAAGTATGTTTAAAGGGGTCCTACGACCCCTTAAGACACACTTGAGCATTCCAATGTGTCAAAAGGGGTCATTGGGACATCATAGGGGTCCTAACGCGTGATAAGGTGTACTAGGACCCTTAGGGAGTCCCCATGACCCCTTTTGACACATTGGAATGCTCAAGTGTTTTTTAGGGGGTCCAAGGACCCCTTAAGAAACACTTGGGTGTTCCAATGTTTCAAAAGGTGTCATGGGGACTTCCTAGGGGTCCTAATGCGTGATAAAGTGTATTAGGACCCCTAGGGAGTCCCCATGATCTATTTTGACACATTGGAACACTCAAGTGTGTCCGAAGGGGTCCCAAGACACCTTCAGACACACTTGAGCATTCCAATGTGTGAAAAGGGGTCATTAGGATGCCCTAGGGGTCCAAATGCATGATAAGGCATACTAGGACCCCAAGGGGGTCTCCATGACCCCTTTTGACACATTGGAATGCTCAAATGTGTCTTAAGTGGTCCTAAGACCCCTTTAAAACACATTTGAGCATTTGAATGTGTCAAAAGGGGTCATGGGGACTCCCTAGGGGTCCTAACAAGTGATAAGGCATACTAGGACTCCTAGGGTTACCCCATGACCCCTTTTGACACATTGGAACACTCAAGTGTGTCTTAAGGGGTCCTACAACCCCTTAAGACACACTTGAGCATTCCAATGTGTCGAATGGGGTCATGAGGACTTCTTAGAGGTCCTAATGTGTGAGAATACATACTAGGATCCCTATGGAGTCCCCATGACCCCTTTTGACACATTGGAATGCTCAAGTGTGTTTTAAGGGGTCCTACAACCCATTAAGAACTCTTGAGCGTTCCAATGTGTCAAAAGTGGTCATGGGGACTTTCTAGGGGTCCTAACATGTGATAAGGTGTACTACAACCCCTAGAGAGTCCTCATGACCCCTTTTGACACATTGGAACACTCAAGTGTGTCTTAAGGGGTCCTCAGACCCCTTAAGACACACTTGAGCATTCCAATGTGTCAAAAGGAGTCATTGTGACATCCTAGGGGTCCTAACACATGACAAGGCATACTAAGACCCCTAGGGAGTCCCCATGACCCCTTTTGACACATTGGAATGCTCAAGTGTGTCTTGGGGGGTCTTAGGACCCCTTAAGACACACTTGAGTGTTCCAATGTGTCAAAAGGGGCCCTAGGGAGTCCCCATGACCCCTTTTGACACATTGGAATGCTCAAGTGTGTCTTAAGGGGTTTTAGGACCCCTTAAGACACACATGAGCATTCCAATGTGTCAAAAGGGGTTATGGGGACTCCCTAGGAGTTCTAAGGTGTGATAAGGCATACTAGGACCCATAGGGAGTCCCCATGACCCCTTTTGACAGATTGGAATGCTCAAGTGAGTCTTAAGGGGTCCTACGACCCCTTAAGGCACACTTGAGCATTCCAATGTCTCAAAAGGGGTCATGGGGACTTCCTAGGGGTCGTAACACATGATAAGCCATACTAGGACCCCTAGGGAGTCCCCATGACCCCTTTTGACACATTGAAATGCCAGAGTGTCAAAAGGGGTCATGGGGACTTCCTAGGGGTCCTAACACATGATAAGGCATGTTAGGACCTGTAGGGAGTCCCCATGACCCCTTTTGACACATTGGAATGGTCAAGTGTGTCTGAAGGGGTCTTACAACCCCTTAAGACACACTTGAGCATTCCAATGTGTAAAAAAGGGTCTTGGGGACTCCCTAGGGGTCCTAACATGTGATAAGGCATACTGGGACCCCTAAGGAGTCGCCATGACCCCTTTTGACACATTGGAAGGCTCAAGTGTGTCCGAAGGGGTCCTAGGACCCCTTAAGACACACTTAAGCATTCCAATGTGTTAAAAGGGGTCATTGGGACTTCTTAGGGGTCCTAACATGTGTCAAGGCGTACTAGGACCCCTAGGGAGTCCCCATCACCCCTTTTGACACATTGGAATGATCAAATGTGTCTTAAAGAGTCCCCATGATGCCTTTTGACACATTGGAATGCTCAAGTGTGTCTTAAGGGGTCCTATGACTCCTTAAGACACATTTGATCATTTCAATTTGTCAAAAGGTGTCATAGAGACTCCCTAGGGGTCCTAACATATGATAAGGCGTACTAGGACCCCTAGGGACTCCCCATGACCCCTTTTGACATATTGAAACACTCAAGTGTGTCTTAAGGGGTCCTATGACCCCTTAAGACACACTTGAGTGTTCCCTTGTGTCAAAATGGGCCATGGGGACTTCCTAGGGGTCCTAACGCATGATAAGATTTACTAGTATCCCTACAAAGTCCCCATGACCCCTTTTGACATATCTAAACCCTCAAGTGTATTCAAAGGGGTCCTACGACTCCTTCAGATACACTAGAGGGTTTGTATGTGTCAAAAGGGGTCATGGAGACTTTCTAGTGGTCCTAGTATGCCTTATCATGCATTAAGACCCCTAGGAAGTCCCCATGATCCCTTTTGACACATTCGGACACACGTTAGGACCTCTAGGAAGTCCCCATGACCACTTTTGACACATTGGAATGCTCGAGTGTGTTCAAAGCAACCCCTTAAGAGACACTCAAGCATTCCAATGTTTCAAAAGGGGTCATGGGGACTTCCTAGGATTCCTAACACGTGATAAGGCATACTAGGACCACTAGGAAGTCTCGGTAACTCCTTTCAACATTCAATTTAAATATTATGATCTATAAAGTTTATATATTAATATATATATATATACATATACATACATACATACATACATACATACATACATATATATATATATATATATATATGTATATATATATATATATACATACATATATATATATATATATATATACATACATATATATATATATATATATATATATATATATATATATATATGTATATATATATATATATAATA